>CM070780.1:7762500-8962500 GCA_036346955.1 Dipus sagitta | reverse complement strand
AAGCACGTTACATATGTTAACTTATTTAGTGCTCAAAATAACCAAGGCCAAGGTACTACTGAATCCCCCCATTGTGAAGGTATGAAGGCTGAAACAGAGAGGGCAAGCAGCTTCCAGGATGGCTCACCTAACACCTGTGTTCAGTTTTTCTCAAACCTACTTTTTGGTTTTTAGACGTAGGGTCTTGCTCTAGCCCAGACTGACTCAAACCAATTTTTATAGCAATTTGGTGATAGCATCTTATAGTGTTTTAACATAAAATTGCTGCTACCAGTCAAGTTAGAAGCAAGTTTGAGCTCACTTTAAATTTAGAATTGCCTTTTTATATCTGGGTAATGTTGACTCAGTTTCATATAGCTGTAAAATGTTACTGATAATACCATCTATTTCCTTGAGCAATTGTGAAGATGAAGTGAGTTATGTAAAGTACTTGGAACAAGTATTACTGTTGCTATTAATACTATCACTAGTGCTTCACTTTGGTAAAGCCACAGTGCTCTATTTGATGTAGTCAACATTTCTTTTTCTTCCAACATCTGGTAGTTTTGTGGTTTCATTAGCATAGGCTAAAAATGAACTATTCTCAACAAGTAAACAATGTACCTACTTCCCTTGCCACTTTTTTCTAGTCCTTGTCATCTCTTCCCTTCTATCAGGTTCCTGGAAGAGAATCATTTTAAGTTAACAGGATTGTTTGTGTCACAGTTCAGAAGCCTAGGAAACACCAAGCTAAGGACTAAATTTATACTGTGATTACAAAAGTAGGAAAGACTAAGTACACTCCTTTCATTTTAACTTTAAAAAATCAGCTGGGCCGGGCGTGGTGGCGCACGCCTTTAATCCCAGCACTCGGGAGGCAGAGGTAGGAGGATCGCCGTGAGTTCGAGGCCACCCTGAGAATACAGGGTGAATTCCAGGTTAGCCTAGACTAGAGTAAAACCCTACCTCAAAAAACAAAAACAAAAACAAAAAAACAGCTGGGCATGGTGGTGCATGCCTTTAATCCCAGCACTCAGGAGGCAGAGGTAGGAAGATTGCTGTGAGTTTGAGGCCAGCCTGAGACTGCACAGTGAATTCCAGGCCAGCTTGGTACTACAGAGTGAGCCACAGTGAGACCCTACCTCAGATAAACAAACAAAAAAAATTCAAATTGTTTGACATTTTGTTTGTAGAACAGATTTTACACTAATGCTTCATACTCAAGCATCATAAATGGTCTCAAATATATTTAAATATGAATTGAAACACAGTATATTCAAATAATTTCTTTTTCAAATAATTTATTGGTAAATATTCTTAATTCTCAAAACAATTTTGATAAGCTCAAATAGCATTTTAAAATAAAATTAAAATATCATGCTTGTATTAAAAAATGGCTTGATCACTTCTCATAAAGTTCACATTTTTTATTGGAGGGAGGAGAGAGGAAAAAGAAAAGCAGAGAGAAAGTGAGTATGGGTGTGCCAGGGCCTCCTGCTACAATAGAACTCCAGAAGTATACACCACTTTGTGCATCTGGCTTTGCATAGGTAATAGGGAATCAAACCCCATCTGTCATGCTTTGCAAGCAAGTGCCTTTAACCACTAAGCCATCTCTCCAGTCCCAAAGATCACATTTTAAAGCTATCTCATGCAACAATGGGCACCTGATATTTATATATCTAGGACCAAGTACACATTTGAACAAGGTGGCATAGCATTGTTTAACCTCTTCTGCTGCCCAGCTGTAGTCAGCAGATAGATAGCACCATTTACAAACCTAATTAATCCAAGAAGTCCTGTTCCACCCATATTATCCCTTACACATAGAAATTAAACTAATTATAATAGCAAATGACAGTATAAAGAAATAAATTATACATATATATCAAGTATCTCTTTGTAGGTTATGCACTTTCTCCGACAACTACATACTAAAAGCCTATTAAGTTTGCTTGAACCTTCTCAGGTTGGGTGCTATGATGTAAAGAAAACAGGAAAAGCTGGGCGTGGTGGTGCATACCTTTTCATCCCAATACTCAGGAGGCAGAGGTAGGAGGATCTCCGTGAGTTCAAGGCCAGCCTGAGACTGCATAGTGAATTTCAGGCTAGCTTAGGCTACAGCAAGACCCTACCTTGAGAAAGAAGGAAAGAAGAAAGGAAAGAAAGAGGCAGAAAGGGAAGGAAGACAGCATTAGGTCATTGTACATTTGATCATTTCCTTACTTCTGTTGAATATATTTCATAAATGACAAACATAAGTACTGGTTACTATTTTATTTGACAAGTTACTTAAGCAGTACCTATGTGCCAACCACTGTTACATATTATCTAACTACTGTGAGAAGTTAGAACTATTCCCATTTTATATTCAAAGAAACTGCATGAGGAAGAATACATGGTAAGCAGGTAATGTGACAGTAAATAAACACAAGCCTGACTGCACAGCAGTACTAACAGTAGCATCAGAGACTCATATTTGCCAGTATTAACCAAGTAATGCTATGCAACTGCCTAAAAGTTAAGAAAAAATTTACCTAAATTATGTAGAATACTATCAAAAATTGTGAAATGTAGATATTTTGCTATAAAAAAATCCTAATTATCTGAAAGCATAACAGAAACTCTTCTTTCACTTACTCAGCAGGACTGACCAATGAGTACCCAACACAAAAGCAAACTGAGAGACCATGCTAACACTCACTCAACACTGGCAAAGAGAGCACTTTCTTGTGACTGGCACACTTCTGTTCCACTAGCTGAAATATATGGTTAACAAGAATCTGGTCTGCCTCCCAAGTGCTGGAATTTTTTGTTTGTTTGTTTTTTCAAGGTAGAGGCTCCCTCTAGCCCAGGCTGATCTGGAATTCATTATGTAGTCTCAGGCTGGGCTAAACTCACATTGTGCATCTAGCTTTACATGGGTACTGGGGTACCCAAGTCTTTAGGCTTTGAAGGCAAGCACTTTAACCATGGAGCCATCTCTCCAGCACCCAAAACTAGAAATCTTAAGTGATTTAGTTTATACAATAATATTATGTCCAACTCTTAAAAAAAATCCCTCCCACACTTCATTATTCAAAAGGAACATGGGAAGCCAGGCATGGTGGCGCACGCCTTTAATGCCAGCACTCAGGAGGCAGAGGTAGGAGGATCGCTGTGAGTTCAAGGCCACCCTGAGACTACATAGTGAATTCCAGGTCAGTCTGGACCAGAGTGAGACCCTACCCTTGAGAAACCAAAAAAAAAAAAAAAAAAAAAGGAACATGAGAGCCTAGGGGAATGGCCGGGTGGTACAGCACATGAGCAACGCTTTGGGTTCGATTCTTAGCACAGAAAAGAAAAAGGAGGAGGCAAAGAAAAAAAAGAGAAAAAGAATGCATTGTAATCCTATATAAACAGACAAATGAGGGCTGGAGAGATGGCTCAGCAGTTAAAATACTTGCCTGCAAAGCCTATGGACCCAAGTTCATTTCCCCAGTACCCACATAAAGCCAGATGCACAAGGTGGCACATGCATCTGGAGTTCATTTACAGAGGCTAGAGGCCCTGGCATGCCCATTCTCTCTCTCTCTCTCAAATAAATAAAATAAATTTAGAAAAAAAACTCAGATTCTCAGTTAATAATATTAGTAAGTGTGAATTCTGAATCTTTTTAAAAATTTATTTACGTACTTATTTGAGAGAGAGAAAGAGAGAGAATGAGAATGGACACGCCAGGGCCTCCAGCCACAAATGAACTCCAGACACATGTGCCACTGTGCATCTGGCATATGTTGGCCTGGGGAATTGAACCTGGGTCCTTTGGCTTTGCAGGCAAGCGTCAAGTGTCTCAACCACTAAGCCATCTCTCCAGCTCCTTTTTTGTTGTTGTTGTTGTTTTTGTGGCGGGGGACAGAGTTTCTGTCCCAGGCTGACCTGAAATTCACTCTGTAACCAAGGATAGCCTTGAGCTCAAAGAAGTCCTCCTACCATCTTTCAGTGCAGTGCTGGGATTAAGTGTGTGTCCCCATGCCAGGCTAAAGTGTGAATTTTGATGTAGAGTCTCAAGTATTTGCTTAGTAGGATACAGCAGTACTTCATAGATTTGAGTTAGTCAGCCAGTCTGTCTCTCTCTTTCAAGTCCAGGATGGCATGGAACTCACTATAAAGTTTCTAAGTACAATAGGAGCATCCTACCCTCCATGGTCAGGTATGATATCTGGCAGGCTGATAGATGCAATTTCAGTGGAAGATAACAGAAAAATAATTTTATTTTTTTCCATTTATCTGCTTTTTAAATATTTATTTATTTACTTGAGACAGAGAGTAAGAGAAAGAGGCAGATAGAGAGTGAGGGAGGGAAGGAGACAGAATGGATGAGGATGAGAATGAGAATGAGTGGGCCAAGGCCTTCAGCCAGTACAAATGCTCTCCATCCCTAAATTATTTATTTATTTTTATTTGAGACAGACAGAAAGGGAAAGAGAGAAAGAGAGAGAGAAAATGAATGCGCATGCCAGAGCCTCTAGCCATTGAAGACAAACTCCAGACACATGCACTACCTTGTGCATCTGGCTTACATGGGACCTAGAAAATCGAACCTGGGTCCTTAGACTTCACAGCAAGCGCCTTAAGGGTTAAGCCATCTCTCTAGCCCCTGAGAGGGTCTTTTATTCAACCTTATATCATAGAGAACTCAGTATCAAGTATTGTTATTTAGTATAAGTTCTCTAGACCTCATATCAAAAGCAGGACTTTTAATACCAAGGAAATCAGACAGCAACAAATAAGGCAAAGTGGAGCAGCTTAAATCAAAGAAAATGAATAATATTATAAATTTGCATATCTTCTTGGGACACTTCTAGATTATGACTCAGCACACAGTTGCATTTTCTTAGCAGTGTTTCTTTATAATCAACTAAAGACTAAATTATACTGATTATGTTTATTCCTTCTCTTTTCACTAAAGATCAACTGGCTGGGGCTGTAGCTCAGTTGGTAAGACTACTTAAATCCCAAAACAGTATAAACGTGACATGGTAGCACAGGTCTGTAGCACTTGGGAGGTGGAGGCAGGAGGAACCTGGGTTTATGGTGAATTCAAGTCCAGCCTGAGAAATGTGAGACCCTGTCCAGTGGGCACCCTGGGCAGTGGCTCACACCTATAATGCTAACATTTGGGGGGAGGTTAGGTAGGATGAGAATGCATGTGAATTCTCTATAGTCTGGTCTGCAAAGTGAGTTCCAGCTCAGTCTGGGCTACAGTGAGACCTTACCTCAAAACAAGCAAAACAAAACAAAACAAGCAAACAAACAAAACCCAGTCAGGTGTGGGGAAGCACATTTTTAGTCCCAGCACTCAGGAGGCAGAGGTAGGAGGATCACCATGAGTTTGAGGCCACCCTGATACTACATAGTGAATTCCAAATAAACAAACAAACAAACCCCTAAACTAAGAAAAGCCAATTGTGGTGGTTTGATTCAGGTGTCCCCCATAAATTTAGGTGTTCTGAATGCTAGGTTCCCAGCTGATGGAGATTTGGGAATTAATGCCTCCTGGAGGGAGTGTATTGTTGGGGGCGGGCTTGTGGGTGTTATTGCCAGTTTCCCCATGATAGTGTTTGGCACACTCTCCTGTTGCTATTGTCCACCTTATGTTGGCCAGGGGGGGATGTCCACCCTCTGCTCATGTCATCGTTTTCCCCTGACATTGTGGAGCTTCCCCTCCAGCCTGTAAGCCAAAATAAACCTCTTTTTCCCACAACCTGCTCTTGGTTGGGTGATTTCTACCAGCAATATGAACCTGACTGCAACACCAATGCTAGGTGTAATGGTATACACCTATAATCCCAACACTTGAGAGGTGAAGGCTGGAGAATCAGGAGTTTAAGGTTGGCCACAGCTACATAGCTGGCATAAATCCTGTCTCAAACAAACAAACACAGGCCAGAAAAACCACTGAGAGATGCTCAGTGGTTAAGGTGCTTACCTGTAAAACCTAATACCCCCATAAAACCAGGTACACAAAGTGGCACATGTATCTAGAGTTTGCAGTGGCTGGATGTCCCAGTATTTGTTCTTTCTCTTTCTCTCCTCTCTCTCTCTCTCTTTCCCCCCTCCCCCTCTCTGTCTTTGCAAATAAATAAATTGAATTTAAAAACAAACAAACAAACAAGCATGCCAGACATGGTGGCACATGCCTTTAGTCTCAGCACTTGGGAGGCAGAAGTAAGGGGAATGCTATGAGTTCCAGGCCAGCCTGAGAATACATAGCAAATTCCAGGTCAGCCTGGGCTAGAGTGAAGCACTACCTCAAAAAACAACAAAACCACACAAATACAAAAGGTATGGGGGTAGGGGAGAAAGGGACATGATCAGATTATATATAGTAAGGCTAAGGAAAAACTACTTATGAAAAATGTATTTCAAAGTATAGAAAGAAAATATTTTGTTATAAAACGATATACTATCCTCAATCATTCTGGTCAAGGAGCTTGACTGAGAATATATAAAAATATATGAAAGTGTAGATAAAAAAATCTTTTGTTATAAAATTATATACTATGCCAGGCATGGTGGCGTATGCTTTTAATCCCTGCACTTGGGACACAGAGGTAGAACTGCCGTAACTTCAAGGCCACTCTGAGACTACATAGTGAATTCTTGGCCAGCCTGGGCTAGAGTGAAACCCTACCTCAAAAAAAAAAAAAATAAATAAATAAATAAATAAAAATAAAACTACATACTATCCCCCCAAAACGTTATTTCTAAGCCAGGCATGGTGGTACATGCCTTTAATCCCAGCACTCAGCAGGAAGAGGTAGGAGGATGGCTGTGAGTTTGAGACTACCCTGAGACCACACTGAGGTCAGCCTTGGCTAGAATGAGACCCTATGTTGAAAAACCAAAATTAAAAAAAATGTATTTCAGGGGCTGGAGAGATGTTTTAATGGTTAATGTGCTTGTCTGTCAAGCCTAAGGACTGATGTTTGACTCCCCAGATCCCACATAAGCCAGATGCACAAGGTGACACATGTGCAAGGTTGTACATGCATGCAAGGTAGCACACGTGTCTGGACTTCGATTACAGTGGCTAGAGGCCCTGGTGTGCCAATTCTGTCTCTCTCTCTTGCTTTCACTCATTAAAAAAAACAAACAAACATGTATTTCAGGGTGGAGAGATGGCTCAGTGGTTAAGGTACTTGTCTATAAAACCTAACAATCAGAGCTCAATTTGGCAGTACTCATGTAAAGCCGGATGGACAAGGTGGCACATTCATCTGGAGTTTGTATGCAGTGGCTAGAGGCCCCGGCATGCCCATTCTCTCTCTCTCTCTGTGTCTGTTTGTTAAAAACAAAACAAAACAAACAAACAAACAAAACAAAATTTGCTCCAGGATTGGAGAGATGGCAAGGCAGTTAAGGCACTTGCATGCAAAACCTGATGGCCTGGGTTCAATTCCCCAGTACCCACATAAAGCCAGATGCACATGAGTCTGGAGTTTGTCTGCAGCCGGAAAAAGCCCTTGCATGCCTTCTCTCCTTGCAAATAAATAATTAAATTTTAAAAATCTTATTTCAGTACTTCTGTAGTAGTTTGCTTAGCAAAAGATTTAATCACTCTGGGACTGGAGAGATGACTTAACAGTTAAGTTGCTTGCCTGCGAAGCCTGAGAACCCATGTTCCACTCTCTAGGTCTCACATAAGCCAGACACACAAGGAGACACAAGCGTACAAGGTCACACATGCACACAAAGTGATGCATGCCTTTGGAGTTTGATCGCAGTGGCTGGAAGCTATGCTGTGGCAATTCTCTCTCTCTTAAAAAATAAAAATTAAAAACTAAAGATTACATCACTCTGGATCTTGGTTCAAAAAAAAAATCTATGAATCTAAAAATTCATTTCATGGCATGTAATCACAATACTGAATTTATAATCTGCATCATTTTTACCTGACAATGATAAAACTAGCTACAACTTTTTTTTGTTTTTTTGAGTAAGGGTCTCACTTTAACTCAGGCTGACTTGGAACTCACTATGTAGTCTCAGGGTGCCTCGAATTCTTTGGAATTTTAATAACTTTATTTTCTCTGTTAATCTATATCAGTATATAACCAAAAATTTTATTGTGCTCAGTACTAATTTTACCTAAAATAAATAATCCTATTTTTTGTTTTGCAAGGTAGGGTCTCACTTTACCCAAAGCTGACCTGAAACTCACTCTGTAGCTCCAGGCTAGCCTTGAACTCACCATGGCAATACCATCTCAGCCTCCCAGTGCTGGGACTAATAGTGTGGACCATAAAACCTGGATAAATAATCCTTTTTTTTTTTTTTGGCTTTTCGAGGTAGGGTCTCACTCTGGCTCAGGCTGACCTGGAATTCACTATGTTGCCTCAGGGTGGCCTCGAACTCACGGTGATCCTCCTACTTCTGCTGGGATTAAAGGCATGTGCCACCACGCCCAGCTAATAATCCTATTTTTAAACTGCTATTGCAAGTGCTATGTTTTAAACTGCTGTGACTTTAAGCAACTTTTAAAAACAATCCAAAACAAACAGTGACTTTGATTTTATTTGCTTGTTTATTCTGAGATGCAACTTCTGACCTTGGTGCTATTTTTTCAAAGTCATTGATGTAATCTAAACTTAACATGTTCACTTGCTGATACTTCCTGCATACATAGTTGTAAACTTATTGCTTAAGTACCAGTCAAAACCTCAAAACCAATCTAAGCCACTAACTAAGGCTTTCTTCACTCTTTTTAGTGCATTTTATAGACAATATGAGCAGGCACATTTTAAAACAATTTGCCTTTATAACCACTTTAACATACATAAAAAATAACCAGCTTAATAACATCCTTTTGTAAATCTTTTCATAGGATAAATTACTATTTCCAATCCAACAGTCTCAGATTTGGAAGAAATTCTACCACTTAATCTTTTTCTCTACCAAATATTATAATCCCTACCCTGATAATAGTCCTTGGAGTCATATCTATATCTGACTAAACATCCTCACTCCTAATCACTATTTTAAAACCTTCTAAAAAGGGTCCTTGCCATTAATTGAAAGACTGCTAAACAATTCCTTGAAGTCCTTGAAAAGCACAGTGTAAAGCTAGGAATGCTACTACATGTCTATAATCCTAGCACACAGGAAGTTGAAGCAGTTGGGTCCTGAGGAGTTTGAAGCTAGCCTGGGCTCCACAGTATTATCCTATTTCAAAAAGAAAGAAAACACAACAAAACAAAAGAGAAAAGAAAACAAACACCAAAAATACAAGAGAGATGGCTTAGTGGCTAAAGAGCTTGCTTGCAAGCCTGATGGTCCAGGTTCAAATTCCCAATATCCATGTAAAGTCAGAAGCATAAAGTGGCACTTGCATCTGGAGTTGGTTTGAAGTGGCAAGAGGTTCTGGCACACCCATACTCTCTTCTCTCTCTGCTTACAAATAATAAATTTTCAAACATGAGAGAAGCCAGGCATGCTTTTAATCCCATCAATTGGGAGGTAGAGGTAGGAGGATGGCTGTGAGTTCAAGGTCACCCTGAGACTACATAGTGAAGTCCAGGTCAGCCTGGGTAGAGTGAGACCCTACCTCGAAAAACCAAAAAAGATAGAGAGACAGAGACAGACAAACAGGCAGGCACAAAAGACATACACACATGCAGAGACAATGTAGATGCTATTATTCTCTTAAGTCCTGAAAATACAGATTTAAAAGTAGCCCTAAGGGCTGGAGAGATGGCTTAGCGGTTAAGCGCTTGCCTGTGAAGCCTAAGGATCCCGGTTCGAGGCTCAATTCCCCAGGACCCACGTTAGCCAGATGCACAAGGGGGCGCACGCATCTGGAGTTCGTTTACAGAGGCTGGAAGCTCTGGCGTGCCCATTCTCTCTCTCTGTCTCTCTGTCTCTGCCTCCTTCTCTCTGTCGCTCTCAAATAAATAAATAAAACAAACAAAAAAATTATAAAAGTAGCCCTAAGTGGTCATGATATTCTGAATGTTGGAGTACTTTGCAAACTTTTAGAATTTAGTTAAAGCACAGAAATCACTAATGAAACCATTACATAACTGTATGCCTGTAATGCCAACTCTCAGGAGGCGGAGGCAGCAGGATTTGGTGTTCAAAGATAGCCTGGACTACATTACCTAGCGAGTTCCAGGCCAGCCTCAATACATTAGGGAAATTTTATCTTAGAAAAAAATCAGCCAGGCATGGGGGTGCACACCTGTAATCCCAGTACTCAGGAGGCTGAGGTAGAATTGCTGTGAATTCAAGGCCAGGCTGTGACTACAGAGTGAGTTCCAGGTCAGCTTGGGGCTAGAGTGAGACATGACCTCGAAAAAAACAAAACAAACAAAAAATCCAATCCAGGTGTGGTGGTATACACCTTTAATCCCAGCACTCTCACTCAGGAGGCAGAAGTGGGAGGATCAATGTGAGTTTGAGGTCAGCCTGAGAGACTACATAGTGAATTCCAGGTCAGCCTGTGCTAGAGGGAGACTCTACCTCAAAAAAAAATCAGTTAATTAAAGTAGTAATAATGATAAAATAATACTTGTCAACTCAATCTTGGTTACTCTATTTTATTTTATTTTTCTTTTTCAAGGTAGCGTCTCACTCTAGCCCAGGGTGACCTGGAATTCACTATGTAGTCTCAGTGTGGCCTCAAACTCACGGTGATACCCCTACCTCAGCTTCCTGAACTCCCAAGTGCTGGGATTAAAGGTGTGCACCACCATAGCCAGCTTATTTACTCTTCATCAAGTTCAAATTCATTTGAAAAGTTTCTAAACTTCTTTGAAGTTGGATTGACTCTACCTAAAAATGAGTGAATGCACATCTAAAATAATACTAAGTATTATGGCTTTTCATATAAATACTGTTCTTGACAACTTCATTTTGTCATACACTGAATTTTCTCTTGTAACTGTAGCTTTATTTGAACCTTTTAAAATTTCTATTCATTCATGAGAGAGAGAGAGAGAGAGAGAATGAATATGAATATGGGCATACCAGGGCCTCTTACTGCTGCAGACAAACTCCAGCTGCATGTGCTGCTTTGTGCATCTGGCTTTATGTGGGTACTGGGGAAGTGAACCCAGGCCAGCAGGCTTTGTAAGCAAGTACTTTTAACCACTGAGCTCTGCATCCTACACTTTTGAAGAATGCATCTTTCCACGTGGTACCTAACCCTGTTTCCATATGCCCTTCTTTTCCTCACCAACTGGAACCTGTCACGGTAGACAATCACATAAGAAAGAGGAATGGTTGATCCTGCCACAAAATTAGGTTAACACTTCTAAAAGAAGGCGCAGAAAGAAAACACAAGGCCTACTTAAATCATTTACCTCGGTCTGGCTTCATTTTCACATCCAGTTTCCACCCAAAGCGCTGTAAAATACAGGTGTGGGCTCTTCCAACAGGTTCACCGCTGATTCACTGGCTACTGCTCCGACTTCAGAAGGCTAAAAGAGACCAAAATAAAATTAATGTAGTCTTGCAATAACTTCCCCGTTCCCCCGACCTTGCAAGAAACTAAGTTAGGGCTCTTCATGGCACACACTGTGGGTGACAGCACCTTCAGCAGGCCTGAAAAAAAGCAGAGGTCTGCACCACCTCCCCCATCACCTCAGGATTCAGCAGCACCCCTCTTCCCCGCCCCTGTCCTGCCCAGGCCAAGGTGTCCTCCTCTGACACAGCGCCTCCGAAGCAAAAGCAAGATCTATTTATATACCCCGGAGGTACAGGCAAGCGGCGACAGTAGCAAGCAGAAGGGGCTGAGGCAACCCAACCTAAGTAAGCTTTTGAGCCAGGCGTGGTGGATCACACCTTCAATCCCCGCACTGGCAGAGGCTGTGGTAGGAGGAGCGCTGTGAGTTCGAGGCCAGCCTGGGCCAGAGTGAGTTCTAGGCTAGCCTGGGCTAGAGTGAGTTCGAGGCCAGCCTGGGCCAGAGCGAGTCAGAAAGGAAGGGAGGGAGGGAGGGAAGAAAGGGTGAAGAAAGAAGAAGGGATGTTGGAGACAGGAGGGGCAGCGGCGCCTCACCCGCGCCGGGAGAGCAGTAAGTGCACCTGGCGGGCCGCGGCCTCACCTGGCGGAGGAGCCGACGCCGCCCGCCCGCCGCCCCGCTCCCTCTCCCGGGCCGGCTCCAGCCAACTGCCCCGGCTCGCCCCGACCGCCCCGGGCCTCGCGCGGCTCCGGCCGCCCTGCGCTCACTGACCGGCCCCGCTCCGCTCCGCTCCTGCTCGGGCGCCGGCTCGTCACATGCCGCCCGCCCGCCCGCTCGCTCGGGGCTCACGGAGGGCGGCCCGCGGCCATGCACCCGCGCCGGCCGGCCGTCGCTCGCCCCCGCGCCCCCGCGCCGCCGCGCCGCCGCCGCCGCCGCACGCCCGGGCGCCCCGTCGGGCTCCACCAAATTTCTTTCTCTCGCTGTTTGCCCTGTCAAAACACTGCTCCGTCACGTGTCCCAACAACAGCCAGCCCACCGCGCGTCACTTCCTCCTGCCGGGCTGCGGCGCAGCGCGGCCGCCGCGTGGTCATGGCAACGCGCGCGAGGGCGGGGCGGGGCAGGCGCGTGCACGCGGGCAGTGGCCGCGGCTCGGCGCGCGCCCGCGGACGGGGCGGGAAGGGAGAGCTGCTGTTCCCTCCCGCCGTCTGGAGCGCCCGGGCACTGCAGCTTGCGCTCTTGGAGCCCGGCACAACGGGGCCCACGTCCTGCGAGCGCGTGGCCCCGACAGCGAGGATAATTATAGTCTCTCCTCCGCTCCAGGGACGCTGGCCTGGCGGGCGCAGAGCTGCGAGGAGCCCCGAGTGCATTGCGGCTCTGCACCGAACCCAGGGTTTAGCGTGGCCCACCTGGGAAGGTGGGCAGCCACGCATGCCAGGGAACGAGGGGTTGAAGAAGATGCAAGCCCCTCCACCACCTCCGCACACACTCCCGACATTTCCCCGGATCGCTAGAAGCTCTATTAGGATTTCAGAACCCAAGCTTCGGAAACATGTGCTAAAAATAGCTCGCAACTTCTAAAACACTGACTCATGGGCAAGAGGACTTTTGACACATGTTATTGTTGGGGAGCTGTAATTTTCTTGCTGTGCTGTAACAATGTGACACGATGACATTTCGTGTTGTGATGTTGTGTCATCACTTAAACACAAACAGATGTCAAGAAGCTGCTGTAGCCAAAAAAAGCAACCCTAACAAGGGCTGCAGCTATTAGCTACCAGTTTATAGGCAAAGTACACTTGAGGTTGTGAACCTAAACACAGACAAGAAGTACATAGCTCTGTTTCCACTAGAATATTTGTTTTAGAAATAATTTTTGCATACAGTAATCACAACAGGGAAGTACTGAGGCTGGTCTAAAGTTTTTTTTTTTTTTTTTTTTGTGCTCTTTGCTTTCTGAAAATTTACAGGTATGACATGTATCCCACAATCTTAGTAAAGCACAAGATTGGCAATTTATAGTTTTCTTACGCAGATCAAATGCATGAAATTTCTGCGGACCCACAAGCCACATAGCGCATCTGGCTTTACGTGAGTACTGGGGAAATAGAACCCTGGCCAGCAGGCTTTGTAAGCAAGTGTATTTAATCTATCGTGAAAGTAGTATTTTTAGATTAGACATCTACAATAAAATAGCACACATGAGCCAGACTTGGTAATACACGCCCCCAGCACTCGGGAGGCAGAGGTGGGAGGATTGCTGTGAGTTCTAGGCCAGCCTGAGACTATATAGTGAATTCCGGGTCAGCCTGGGCTAGAGTGAGAAAAAAAAAATAGCACACGCAGCTGAAATTACTAACTTCAACTCCAAGATGGTATCTAACAAAATAGGAAACATTCAGGAGACTAGCATTCATTTTTGCTGGAATGTTCCAGCATCATGAAAATGAAATTTCTGACAAATGGCAATAGTTTTCTCATATAGTGACTGACTATTGATGTTAATTCCCTATAGATTTGACATTGGTATTACTGAATACTACTGGATTATGCAATTGAAAACACAAACTGAAATTTTACTTGCTTACAGTCACTTCTCAATTCAATTTAGTAATGAGAGACAAAAGGAGCAGTTCCAGCTAATCCAAAATCCTCAATGTAGCACACCAGCCGGGTTCTAACCCAGTGAATAGATCTAAGAGAGCTGTGATTTAGGGCTGGGATGTAGCTCAGTTGAGGGCTTGCCTTTACATGCTAGAAGCCCTGAGTTCTGATGCCCAGACCACATAGACAGGGTGTGGTGGCACACACCCATAATTCTAGTATTTGGAAAGCAGGGATCAGAAGTTCAAGGCTACATGACACCCTTTCTCAAAAATAAAGTTCTGTAGTTTAGGCTCTTCTTCCTCTGCCCACTGTGCAGACCTTATGGAAGGCACAAGCCAAGAATATTGAATAATTTGGCTCACAAACCATCCTCTTTTGTTTTGTTTTGAGGCAGGGTCTCACTCTAGCCCAGACTAACTAACCTGCAACTTATTCTGTAACCCCAGGCTGGCCTCAAATTCATAGCAAACTCCTGCTTCAGCTTTCAGGGCACAGGGATGATAGGTATGGGCCACCATGGCTGCCTAAACCACCCACTTTTAAATTTATTTGTGTATGAGAGAAACACAATGGACATGCCAGGGTCTCTTGCTGCTGCAAATGAACTCCAGATGTATGCACCACACTGTGCATCTGGCTTTATGTGAGTACTGTGGAATTGAACTCTGGCCGGTAGACTTTGTAAGCAAGCACCTTTGATCAATGAGCCATCTCCGCAGTCTCTAAAGCACCCTCTTTTTTGTGTTTTGGTTTTTGAGGTAGGGTCTTACTCTGGCCCAGGCTGACCTGGAACTCACTATCTATGTAGCCTTAGGGTGGCTTCAAACTCAAGGTGCTCCTCTTACCTCGGCCTCCTGAGTGCTGGGATTAAAGGAGTGTGCCACCACGCCCGGCTTAAGCCACCCTCTTTCAAATAAATTTTAGGGGGCTGGAGAGATGGCTCAGTAGTTAAAGGAGCTTACTTGCAAAGCCTGACAGCCTGGGTTTGAGTCTCAAGCCTCCTGATAAGCCAGATGCACAAAGTGGCACATATATCTGGAGTTCATTTGCAATGGCAATGGCCCTTGAGCTTCCATTCTAACCCCTCCCTCTCCTTTCTACCTTTCTCTACTTGCAAATAAATAAACATAGTTCCAAAATGGCCTTGAAATCACA
Organism: Dipus sagitta; assembly: GCA_036346955.1. Lineage (NCBI taxonomy): Eukaryota > Metazoa > Chordata > Mammalia > Rodentia > Dipodidae > Dipus > Dipus sagitta. Next base: position 8,947,318 of record CM070780.1, on the reverse strand, counting down.
GTGATCCTCCTACCTCAGCCTCTCAAATGCTAGGATTAGAGGTGTGTGTCACTATACCCAGTTTACATAAATTTTAAAAGCCAGGTGTGGCCAGGTGTGGTGGCACAGGCAGAGCTAGGAGGATCACCTTGAGCTTGAGGCCACCCTGAGACTACATAGTGAATTCCAGGTCAACCTGGACTAGAGTGAGCACCCATTCTCTCTATACATAAAAGCATCTCTCTCTCATAAATAAATAATTTTTTGTTCTTTTTCACTATGTAGTCCAAGCTGGTGTCTAGCTTACAGCAATCCTCCTGTCTCAGCTTCCTAAATTCTTGAATGACAGCTATGTACCACCACATCTGGCTCAGATCTATTTAAAAATTTGACATGGGCTGGAGAAGATGGCTTAGCGGTTAAGGCATTTGCCTGCAAAGTCAAAGGACCCTGGTTCAATTCCCCAGGTCCCACATAAGCCAGATGCACAAGGGGGGGGTGCATCTGGAGTTCGTTTGCAGTGGCTGGAGGACCTGGTGTGCCCATTCTCTCTCACTCTCTCTCTCTCAATAAATAAATAAAATATTTTTTAAAATTTGACATGATCAAGACGTAGGAAACTAGAGCTGAAGAGATGGCTCAGCAGCTAAAGGCTCTTGATTGCAAAACTCGATGGTCTAGGTTTTTCCCCAGTGCCCATGTAAAACCAGATGCACAAAGTGGCACATGCATCTGGAGTTTGCTTGCAATGGCAGGAGGCCTTGGTGTGCCCATACTCAGTCTCTCTTTCACACACACACATACACACTTCCTCTTTCTTTCTTATAAATATTTATTTATTTACTTGAGAAGGAGAGAGAGAGAGAGAGAGAGAGGGAGAGAGAATGACCACACCAGGGCCTCTAGCCACTGTAAACAAACCTTGTGCATCTGGCTTTGTGTGGGTACTGGAGAATTGAACCTGGGTCCTTTGGCTTTGTAGACAAGCTCCTTGACTGTTAAGCCATCTCTCCAGCCCCTCTCACATATAAATCAATAAATAAGTTTTTTAGAAAAGAAAGTAAGGGCTGGAGAAATGGCTTAGAGGTTAAGGTGCTTGCCTGCAAAGCCAAAGGACCCACATAAGCCAGATGCACAAGATGGCACATGCATCTGGAGTTAGTTTGCCTGGCGTGCCCATTCTCTCTCTCTCTCTCCCTCTCAAATAAATAAATAAAAATAAAAAAGAAAGTAAGAAACTAGTACTTCTCAGAAACATATTTCTGGGACCAAGGAAGTATCTCAGTGGTAGATGGCCTGGGTTACGTCTGCAACACTGAAACAGAGCACGAGTGTATTTCTGACTTTGTCCTCATTCACCACTGTTTCATGCCTCCAGCCTGGGCAGCACACACTCGTCTCTGAGGATACGAAGGACAGCCTAAGCAGACGGGTCACTACTGCCATGGAGCTTTACAACACTGATCACTGATACAGAGGTTGGTGGCAGTGAAGCCACATTCTAGAGCTTTAGTTTGACCTTTAAACATGGGATATTAGACTCTGAAGTAAACACTCTTCTTTCCTAATTCTCAAGCAGCCTTGTAATTAATTATATGAAGAATATGCAAAGTGTTGGGAATCAGGCCCTAAAATGACAGCTTGCTCCAAGTGCTTGGTGATGACCCAGGCAGAACAAGATCACTGGCGTCTACTTGGTGTGGAGGTAAGGATGGGAGAAGAAAAAAAGTCAAGACAACAGGCCGAAGCCTTCCTCTTTGCCCATCTGACTTGCTTTCCATTTTGCTCTCCCCTGTGTTCCAGTGCCACATGGGCACTTAGCTTCACTCACCGTCACAAAATCATCCCCTCTGCTCCACAGATTTTGTTGAAATGAGCAGTGTGCAATACTGTATCATTAGGTTATTATTATTTTTTACAAAGATCATCAGGATAATTGGTTTGTTTGCTTTGTTAAAACAATGCTGCTGGGGCTGGAGAGATGGCTCAGCACTTAAGGCACTTGCTTGCAAAGCCTGGGTTCCATTCCCCAGTACCCATGTAAAGCCAGATGTACAAAGTAGGGCATGCATCTGGAGTTTGTTCGCTGTGGCAAAAGACCCTGACATGTCCATTCTTTCTCAGTCTCTCTTTCTCTCTCTCTTTATTTACAAATAAATCAATTGAATTAAAAAAAAAAAAAACAATGCTTTTTTGTTTTGTTTTATTTCTTGAGGTAGGGTCTGGCTCTAGCCCAGGCTAACCTGGAATCCACTATGTAGTCTCAAGCTGGCCTCAAACTCTCAGCAAGCCCTCCTCCAAGTGCTGGGATTAAAGGCATGTACCACCATGCCCGGCTTAAAACAGTGCTTTTAATTGTGACCTGTGTCACAGAACCATTTACCAGAATGATTCCATAAGAGTAGGGACTGGCATCTTTTTTTTTTTTTTTTGGTTTTTTGAGGTAGGGTCTCACTCTAGCCCAGGCTGACCTGGAATTCACTATGGAGTCTCAGGGTGGCCTCGAACTCATGGCGATCCTCCTACCTCTGCCTCCCGAGTGCTGGGATTAAAGGTGTGCGCCACCACGCCCGGCTACTTTTTTTATTATTTATTTTTACGAGAGACAGAGAGAGAGAAAGAGAGAAGGAGGCAGATAGAGAGAGAGAGAACAGGGGCTGGAGAGATGGCTTAGTGGTTAAGGTGCCTGCCTGCAAAGCCAAAGGACCCTGGTTCAATTCCCCAGTACCCATGTAAGCTAGATGCACAAGGGCACATGGTTCAGGAGTTTGTTTCAGTGGCTAGAGGCTCTGGTGCACCCATTCTCTATCTGTCTGTCTCTTCTCTCTCTCTGCTTGCACATAAATAAAATTAAATTTTAAAAAATTAAAAAGAGCCAGGCGTGGTTGGTGGTGCACACGTTTAATCCCAGCACTCGGGAGGCAGAGGATTGCCATGAGTTCAAGGCCACCCTGAGACTACATAGTGAATTCCAGGTTAGCCTGACCTCGAAAAACCAGAAAAGAGAGAGAGAGAGAAAGAGAATGGGCATGCCAGGTCCTCTAGCCACTGAAAATGAACTCCAGAGGCATGTGCCACCTTGTGCATCTGGCTTACATGGGTACTGGAGAATTAAACCAGGGTCCTTAAACTTCTCAGGCAAGTGCCTTACCAGCTAAGCCATCTCTCCAGCCCGGCACTAGTATCTTTTTATTCTGTCCTAGACCCCAGCAAAGGTCCTGACATAGAGTAGGAGCCCTATAAATATCAAGTTTGTACCAATAAACTTTTCTTGTACATGTCTATACATTGTAATCCTTTTAAAAAAATTATTATATTTATTTACTTATTTATTTTTGGTTTTGGGTTTTTCTTTTTTAAATTTATTATTGACAACTTCCATAATTATGGACAATAAACCATGATAATTCCCTACCTCACCTACACTGTAATCCTAACACTGCCTTGGCATGTTCTCACCAGGAGGGTGAAGCCAGAGAGTTGGGAAATTGGTAGGTAGCACAAACTCATTTTAAAACATTTTCATTATACTTCTGGTATTGTTACATACTAGCAGGAACCTGTTGGGGGCTGAATATGTTAAAATCCTGCCCTCTTAACCTGTGACTGTGACTTTATTTGGGAATAGGGTCTTTGTAGATGCGATCAAGTTTCAAGATGCGGTCATGCTGGGTTAGTGTGGGCCCAGCCAGTAACTAGGGTCTTTACAAGGAAGGAGAGCTGACTGTGGTGGTGTACACCTGCAATCCCAGTCACTCAGGAGGATGGCAAGTTCTAAACCAGTTTTGGATACTTATTAAGACTCTGTCTCAAAATAAAATTAAAAGAGACTTGCCTAGCATGTGCAAGGTCCTGGATTCAATTCCCAGCAGCAAAAGAAGGGGCCAAAAAGTGGGGAGAGATTTGAAGATAAAGAGACACAGATAGGCACACATGGCCATGTGGAGATTAAAGGTTTAGAATGTGGTCACAGTGCTGGAGAGATGGCTTAGCCATTAAGGCGCTTGCCTGCAAAGCCAAAAAGGTTCGATTGCCCAGGACCCACATAAGCCAATGCACACAGGGGCACATGTGTCTGGAGTTTGTTTGAAATGGCTGGAGTCCCTGGTGTGCCCATTTTCTCTCTCTCTCTCTCTCTCTCTCTCTCTCTCCCTGCCTATTTCTGTATCTCTCTCTCAAATAAATAAATAAAAATAAAAATAGAGAGTGATCACAGCTACATGAAGAATTCTGAAAAAGTTACAGCAAACCAGTTGAAAATGTTCAGAAAAACCTATCAGATACCACAAAGTAACTCAATGGCCTCTAGGAGTCAAATGAAAATACACTGTATTATTTATTCATTTGTTTATATTCAGAGACTGGCTATGTAGTCTAACCTGCCTCAACTTCCTACATGCCGAGAGTACAAACTGTGCACCATGCATATGTGTGTGTATTCATGCTTGTTGTGTGGGCACATATGTATGTATGTGTGGGTACATGTGCAGGTGTGTGTGGAGGCCAGAGGACAACCTTGTGTGTCATCCTCAGGAATGCCATAGTTCATCTCATTGACCTGGAGGCTTACCACTTAGGCTACACTGGTTGGTCAGCTAGCTGCAGGGGTCTGCCTGTCTCTACCTAATTCTGTCTTCATTCCCTTCCCTTCCCTTCCCTTCCCTTCCCTTCCCTTCCCTTCCCTTCCCTTCCCTTCCCTTCCCTTCCCTTCCTTCCCTTCCCTTCCCTTCCCTTCTCTTCCTCTCTTTCTTTCTTTCTTCTTTCTTTAAGAGAGGGAACGAGAGAGAGAGAGAGAGAGAGAGAGAGAGAGAGAGAGAGAGAGAGAGAGGGGAAGAGGTAGACAGAGAGAGAGAATGGATGCACCAGGGCCTCTAGCCACTACAAACGAACTTCAGACACATGTGCCACCTTGTTCATTTGGCTTAGGTGGGTACTGGGGAATCAAACCTGGGATTTTAGGCTTCGCAGGCAAGTGCCTTAACTGCTAAGCCATCTCTCCAGCCCTACAGACTTTTAAGTATGATAATTGGTAGATATTTTTAAATCAAAAGTATGTGAAAATGAAAGTGTAAAATTAATTTAAATGTATAGCTAAATTTAGTCTTGCACAGAAATTGAAAAAAAATGAATTATGTGCTTCTCATTTGTTAATAAAGTACAGACAATTCCATATCTAAATTGTTTCTGGTAATTCACTTAAATTCATCACAATTCACTTCCTGCTGAGAGAAAAATAATGGAGTTGCTGCCAAGGCATTGGTTTTTGTAAACAATCTTATACTTTCGCTTAAATTGGTTGGTTGGTTGATTGTCTTTTGTGGACAGTCTATCTACTCCATATAACCACAGGTATAAGGAAGTAAAAAAGGATTCTTTCTTGTTCCTGCCACAGAAGTGACTGTACTAGTTAGGTATACACAAGCCTCTAACCTTCAAGCCATGGAAATTAATTAATCGGAAGGTTTGCTGAGCAGTGGGGGAGGGGTGCTCTCTAAGCCAGCAGCACTGAAGTTTTTTGCAAAAGTGAATAGCCAGTGTCATGGTTCATAGCTGTACTCCCATCACTCAGAAGGCTGAGGCAAGAGGATCACCAGTTTGAGGCCATCCTGGGATATACAGGGAAAACCTGTCTAAAAAGAAATGTTAGTAATTATTTATTTGTGATGGTGATTGGGTTCACATTATTACATACTGGATCCTAAGTGGACCATAGTGTCTCATTAGAAAATCAAAGTTGGAGCTGAGATGTGGCTCAGTGAATAGCATGCCTGCCTGGTGTGCATGAGATCTGGGTTTGGTCCTTAGCACTGCATAAAACCAGGCATGGCGGTAACCCCCTGTAAACCCAGCATTTAGGAGGTGGAGACAGGAGGGTCAGAGCCATCCTCAGTTACATGAGAACACACAAAGAAAACAAAATTAAGTTTCAAGCCAGCCACTGTGGTGTACGCCTGTAATCTCTTCACTTGGGAGGCTGGGGGACTGTATAGTGAGATCCTGTCTCTAAGAAAAGACAGGAAAGCTAGGTGTGGTGGTTCACACCTGTAATACTAACACCTGAGGCATGGAGGCAGGAGTATTGGTTATGTAGCAAGTTCAAGGACAGCCTGAAATTCAGAAGATGAGACAGGGAGAGCTACAGTGAATACTGAAGGAGACCACTGCTTCCTAAGTGAGTTAGTTACATCTGTGTGGGGTTTTGTTTTGTTTTGCTTTGCTTTGTTTTCGAGGTAGGGTCTTGCTGTAGCTCAGGCTGACCTAGAATTCATTAGGTATTCTCAGGGTGGCCTCGAACCTTTGCTTGTTTGTTTTCTTTTGAGACTGGGTGTTACTATGTAGCTCCAGGCTGGCCTCAAACTCACACGGATTCTCCTACCTCAGTCTCCCAGATTCAGGGAATAATGCTCTGCCTGGTTTCTCCAGTATATGTAAAATCCAAAGAGCAAATGGGTATCAGCAGCTAAAATGTTTGAACACTTAAGTATTAAGCACTATTCTGAATGTTTTCTATGTATTAATCTTCACACATCCTTATAAAATAGTATAATAATCCCAAATAATCAAGGGATGATAAATAACTTGTCAAGGTCAATTAGTTATCAGTAAAGTCAGGATTACACCCAAGGAATGTAACTTGAGACTGCTAACATGATCTAGTGGTGTCTTTTTTAAAAATTATTTTAGATTTATTTATTTATTTATTTGAGAGAGAGGGGAGAAGGAACAAGGGAGAGAGAAAATGGTCTTGCCAGGGCTTCCAGCTACTGCAAATGAACCCCAGATGCATGCACCACCTTCTGCATCTGGCTGACGTGGTTTCTGGGGAACTGAACCTGTGTCCTTTGGCTTTGCAGGAAAGCCCCTTAACCACTAAGCATCTCTCTAGCCCAACTGGTGTCTTTTATATGTTTTTCCACCCAAACCTTGCACCTTTCTGCTGCTAGGTCTCTACTATTTACCTGACAAGGAATCACAGCTCCTCTCCAATCTAACCCTCTGGGACTTGTAAGACCCAAGATCTTACTTCGCCACACCATTTAGATCCCACTTTCAGACACACTATCTGTCTGTTTGGAATGCATTATATAATTTATATCCTCTTTTGGGGGGGTTTTCGAGGTAGGGGCTCACTCTAGTTCAGGCTGACTTGGAATTCACTATGTATTCTCAGGGTGGCCTCTCCAACTCACAGCGATCCTCCTACCTCTGCCTCCTGAATGTTGGAATTAAAGGCGTGCGCCACCACGCCGGCTCCTTTATATCTTTTTAAGGGTGGGAATAGACTATGACTTTCTTTTTTTTCTTCTTATTTTTTTTATAACTTCTTATTTTAAATATTCATTTATTTATTTTATTTTGATAGCAAGAGAAAGAAAGAGAGAGAGAGACTAACCAAAGTAGCTAGTTGCCTGTGGCGATTGAGCTCTTGATACTTGACCAGTGAAACTAAAAAACAAATTTCCTTTTTCTTGTTTTTCGAGGTAGGGTCTCATTCTAGCCCAGGCTGACCTGGAATTCACTTGGTAGTCTCACAGTGATCCTCCTACCTCTGCCTCCCAAGTGCTGGGATTAAAGGCGTGTGCCACCAAGCCCAGTTTAAAAAACTGCATTTTTAGTTATTTTTTGCATGTGTGTATATGTATATGTACTGCATGACATATGGAGGTGCGTGCGTGTCTGTGTGTGTGTGTGTGTGTGTGTGTGTGCGTGTGTGCAGATGTGTATTTCCATGTATACATGTGTGGAGACCAGCGGAGAACATCAGGCTCTGTCACTGGTCTTTTACTCTTCCAGCGTGTTTCCTCAAAACAGAGTCTCTTACTGAATCCAGAGCTGCCGATTTCCATCTGACTGGCTACTGGGGAGCCCCAGCCATTCTCCAATCTCTTTTCCCTACAGGACGGACAGGGATCACACGTAGACGTGGCCATGCCCAGCTTTTTACATGGGTGCTGGGGCATCAAACTCAGGGCCAATGAGGCCCTCATGCTTACTCAGCAAGGGCTCTTACCCGCTGAGCCACCTCTCCAGCCCTAAAACTAACTTAAATATGTTACCACTAATGAAATAAAATTCATCTTTTAAAACTAAGTATGCTTGGAATGAGCATGTGAACAATTTTAATTGCCTATTTTAGGGAATTTAAATATAAAGTATTTCTAGTGAAACCCAATTGAAATATGCTAGAAATATAAAATATTGCCAGATTCCCAAGATTTAGAATGAAAAAGTGAGCTCTTCCTACTAATGCTTTAAAGATATTGATTACATATTGAAATGGTGGTATTTATACACTGTTCTTAGATTTTTTTTTTTTTTTTTAAATTGCAGCTACTAGAAAAGTTAACACATGGAGTTCCCGTAATCATTGTTAGACGACATCCCAGTATGGCTTGGCGACTTACTGAACAAGTGATGTCTTCTCGTACTGCAAGATTTGGACTAGTGGAATTTATTGCTTGCCATGATGTTATCAAGTATTCGCTGCATTCTTTTTTTTGTCTGTTTTTGGTTTCTCGAGGTAGGGTCTCACTCTAGCCCAGGCTGACCTGTAATTCACTATGTAGTCTCAGGGTGGCCTTGAACTCACAGTGATTCTCCTATCTCTGCCTCACTAGAGCTGGGATTAAAGATGTGTGCCTCCATGCCTGGCTGCATTCTTTTTCCTTTTTGTTTCTTTGGTGTCTTTTTAAAAAATTATTTTGTTTTTTCCAGGTAGGGTTTCACTCTAGCCAAGGCTGACCTAGAACACATAACAATCTTCCTACCTCTACCTCCCTAGTGCTAGGTTTAAAATAAAGGTGTGCACTGCTACCCCTGTTTTTTGTTTCTTTGGTTTTTTTTTAGATAGGGGTAGGGTCTCATATACCTTAGGCTGGCCTTGAACTCTCTATGTAGCCAAGGCTGGTCTTAAACTCCTGATCATCCTGGCTCTACTCCCAAGTGCTAGGATCACAGGCATGTGACATCATGCTTGTTTGAGAAAGAGTCTCACTGTGTAGCTGGGCTGGAAGTCAGAGCAATCCTCCTGTCTCAGTCTCCTAAGTGTTATATATTAGAGCCACCCCATGTAGCTGGATTCACTGTAATCTAATGAGAACATTGACACAAAGTACTGAAGGCACACCCTAGTTACAGTGGGAATGTTTGCATGTAAATTACTTTTCTGTTCTTGCCTGGTACAGAATCACACCCAGAACTACATCACCACAAGCAGTATGAGCTATTTTCATATCAATGATGGGTGGACTCCACTAAACAGTAGAGCTGCTAATCTTAGCTAGTAAATATCCAATCTATTATAAATCAAGTTACTGATACTTTAAATATTTTAAAAAATATTTTTAAAAATTTATTTGCAAGGAGAGAGAGAAAGAATATTGGCATGCCAGGGCCTCTTGCCGCTGCAAATTTCAGATGCATGTACCTCTCTCTTTCTCTCTGTCTCTTTTCTCTCTCTATCTCTCTCTGTTTGCAAATAAATAAAAAAAATTTAAAAAACATATAAGAAGAAAAACATTTTCTTAAGTTATCTTAATTTATTTTGGGGGAGGGCTTTGAGGTAGGGTCTCACTCTAGCTGAGGCTGACCTGGAATTCACTATGTAGTCACAGGGTGGCCTTGAACTCATGGTGATTCTCCTACCTTGGCCTTCCAAGTGCTGGCATTAAAGGCGTGTGCCACAGTGCCCAGCTTTAATTTATTATTATTTATTTATTTGAGGGAGAGGGAAGAGGCAGATATATTTATAGAGAGAATGGGCATGCCAGGGCCTCTAGCCACTGCAAACAAACTCCAGACACATGTGCCCCCTTGTGCATCTGGTTTACATGGGTCCTGGGGAATTGAACCTGAGTCTTTAGGTTTTGAAGGCAAGTGCCTTAAACACTAAGCCTTCTCTCCAGTTCGCCCCCTCTTTTTTAAACTTTAGGAACATTAGCGCCTGTTTGAACTTTGTACAGGCAAAGTTCTGATTGGTTGTTAGTTACAAATGTCATTTCTGCCTGGCATACATTTTTTAAAATCAGTGTGTGTGTATGATTTGTGTGCATGGGCCCATGCCAGGAAGCATGTGTGGAGGTCTGAGGACGGCCCTGGGGTTTTGTCCTGTCCACGAAGCACGTGTGGAGGTCTGCTGTTGCGAGTAGAGCAGCACGAAGAGCAGACGTGTGCGTGTCTCCGTGGTGGGACACGGAGTCCTCTGCAGACACGCTAGTCGTCTATTTTTCATAAATGAAATAGAAGAAAAATATTAGGTTGGCTAGTGAGGCATAACAGAGGAATGGGACAGGATTATTCAGCTTTAGTCTGTGAGCATCTAAACAAACATTCAGAAGGGAGAAAAAAATCTTCTGGGCTGGAGAGATGGCTTAGCGGTTAAGCGCTTGCCTGTGAAGCTTAAGGACCCCAGTACGATGCTCGATTCCCCAGGACCCACGTTAGCCAGATGCACAAGGGGGCTCATGCATCTGGAGTTCGTTTGCAGTGGCTGGAGGTCCTGGTGTGCCCGTTTCTCTCTCTCTCTCTCTGCTTATTTCTCGCTTTGTTGCTCTCAAATAGATAAAAATAAAAATAAATGAAAAAATATCTTCTGCTCTGGTGTGTATGGATGAAGTCTCATTCATGAGCATACAATTACAGTGAGGGCATGGGAGGAAATGAAATTATCAGTGTTGTGAGATATCAAGAGAAGCAGCAGCTTGGGGCTGGGAAGAAGGTTTAGCAGACTTACTCTAATGAAGAGACAGGAATGAGCCAGGGTTTCCTGAGGGGAAAATATACACAGATGCTGCAGAAAACTCCAGTGCATGGGCATTTATGAGTAATAACTGTGGGATGTTTTAGTTTTCAGTATGTGGCATTCCCATCTATTAGAAAATATCTCTGAAATATGATACTCCCAGAAAAACAATTTCTGCAAAATCTGTATGTTAGCGATTTTTGGCTGGAACATCTTATGACATAATGCATAATGATAACAATATTCCTAGGATTTCCTACAAATGATTTTGTGTTGGTTTCTTTTTCTTTTTTTTTATTTCAAGGTAGGGTCTTACTCTAGCCCAGGCTGACCTGGAATTCACTGTGCAATCTCAGGCTAGCCTTAAACTCACAGTGATCCTCTTACCTCTGCCTCCCAAGTACTGGGATTAAAGGCGTGTGCCACCATGCCTGGCTCCTCCAAATGATTTTGAATTCCTAAAATACATGCCCGAGATAAATCTATTGGCTGTTCTCAGAATCCTACAACACTGGCCTGATATGAAGTAATGATTTCAAAGCAATACATTGTGAATTTCCCAATCTTGGATTACTTTCTGAGTATATAGTATAGTAATAGTAGTTGTTTCTGCTCTTATGGCTGACAAATCAAAATGATAATTCTTAATTTTTTTCAAGGTAAGGCCCAGGCTGACCTGGAATTCACTATGTAGTCTCAGGGTGGCCTCAAACTCAGGGTGATCCTCCCACTTCTGCCTCCCAAGTGCTAAGATTACAAATCAAATGTGTGTTACTACACCCTGCGTTCATCTAATTTTGATTCCTTTTGATGGCTTACAGCTTTCATAAGTATCCAATCATTTTAATTTTCAAATGTTCTCATATAACATTATAAATAATATTTAAGCAATTAGCTTCTGCACTTATGGTCATATCATTCTCTGATCTGAGGCTATTCTCCCCTGAGAGCAATGTGGGCATTCAAACTACAGCATCCTTTTAATTAAAGGCAACAAGAGAGAATTCCCTTAGCACCTTGATAGCAACCAGATTAAGTCTCATGCAGCAATTAGAAGCTCCTGTGTTTGGAGACTTGGGTGTCTTGGAAAGAAAGCCTGCACAAATTTGAATGGTAGGATAGAGCTAGCAGCATTTTCAGCCCCGTGATGCTCACGTCTGAGAAACTCCGAATAGCTTACAGGAAGCTGTACACCACTCCTGGCCATCTCACCTCTTCTGGGAAAAACATTCTTAATTTCTGTTGGTCTATGAAATGCAACAGGAAAATGTTTTTTTGCCCAGTTACTCTGTCACCCTGTGGGATCATCACAGAATAAACTGATATCAGTCCTGGACATTTCAATTTCACCCCGCTTCAGAGTCTTATCTTCTCATCTTTAGTCTGGTTCAATGAATCACTTATCTCTTTATTTTCAGCCTGTTATCTTGGACCATCCCATCCATGCCATTAGTTTTCTGTTTATCTTTTACTGAGGGTGAAGAAAAATGTTCAGCCATTTTACTTGCAGGACACACTTTCATTTAGGGGTGACACCTTAATGGTTGTTACAAATGCAATCCCAGTCAATCAATGTTGTCGCTTTATTCTCTTCTTTTCTTCTTTTTTGAATACACACACACACACACACACACACACACACATCCAAAAAAGAGAGAAAGAGAGACAGAGAGAGAGAGAGAGAATGGGCACATTGGGGCCTCTAGCCACTGCAAACAAACTCCAGATGCATATGCCACCTTGCACATCTGGTTTAAATGGGCACTGGGGTGTCGAACCTAGGTCCTTGGAATTCACAGGCAATCTCTTTAACCACTGAGACATCTCTCCAGCCGTCTTTTGATTTCTGCAGGTCTCTTATTATTGCTAGATTTCCAGTTCTACTGAAGGGCTATAGTCTAGTTAATGATTTATAGATTCACTAATTCTACTTTTTGTTGTTGGCTTTTTTTTTTTTCAGATGAGCTGTATTTTTATCAATATATCTTTGAGATCCTGGCATTATAGTATATATCTATAATCCAAGCAATCATGAAGTGAAGTGTAGGGAATCATGAGTTTCAGACCAGCCTGAGCTAGATAGGGAGACCTTATCTCAGAGAAAAGAATAAAAATAGACAATCATAAAAGATGGAAAAAAGCTACTGGTTGAGTATACTAAGAAGTATGACTCCCTGGCCCATTTAAATTGTTCCATTTGGTCAATAAGTAAGGGGAGTCAACTAAATTTAAGTACTCTGCTTTTCTTTTCTTTTCTTTTCTTTTTTTTTTCAAGGTAGAGTCTCACTCTAGTCCAGGCTGACCTGGAATTCACTCTAGTCTCAGGATGTCCTTGAACTCACAGCAATCCTCCTACCTCTGCCTCCCAAGTGCTGGGATTAAAGGTATGCACCAACATGCCTAGCTGATTTTCTTTTCTTTTTTTTTTTGGTTTTTCGAGGTAGGGTCTCACTGTAGCCCAGGCTGACCTGGAATTCACTATGGAGTCTCAGGGTGGCCTCGAATTCACAGCAATCCTCCTACCTCTGCCTCCCAAGTGCTGGGATTAAAGGCGTGCGCCACCATGCCCGGCTTGATTTTCATTTTAATATAGTTCTTTCAAATATATAACATAGAAGTCAGGTATGGTGGCTCACACCTTAATCCCAATACTTGGGAGGCTGAGGCAGGAGGATTACCTTGAATTTGAGGCTAGCCTGGATTATATAGTGAGTTTGGGGCCAGTCTGGGCTCTAGAATGTCCAGAACACAACACAACAAAACAAAACTAAGCAACAACCTCCTTCCAATATACAACGTAGGATTTTGCAACTTTACATGGCCTTAATGCTCAACTCGGGCTCATACACAATGGGTCAGAACCCATACTGATACCTGAGAACTAAAGCAGATAACCAGCATTTCTCCTCTGAGAGTCACAAGTCTATGTATCTGCACAGACAAGGTCAAAATAAAACATGAGTGACACAAAACCGACTCTGTTTACTACAGCTCTGATGGCAAAACATTAGAAAAGTCCATCTGTAGCCAGATGCAGTGCACACCTATAATCCCAGCACCTGGGAGGCTGAGGCAGGGGGATCACTGTGAGGAGTTCCAGGCCAGCCTGGGCTACAGAGTGAGTTCCAGATTGGCCTGGCCTAAAAAAAAATCCATTTGTTTTAAAATAGAATTCATCTTTCTAAGTATTATTTATTTATTTATTTGCATGAGAGAGAGAGAGGGAGGTCACACTAGGGTTTAGCTCCCGTCAATGAACTTCAGACATAGGTACCACATTGGGCATCTACTAGGCCAGCAGGCTGTGCCAACAAGCACCTTTAACCACTGAGCCATCATCTCAACCTTAAAATCAAATTAAAAAATATATTTTGGCTGGGCATGGTGCTACATGCCTTTAATCCCAGCAATTGTGGATTATGAGGTAGGAGGGTCACTGTGAGTTCCAGGTTAGCCTGAAGCTGCAGTTATTTCCAGGTCATCCTGGTCTAGAGTGAGATCATGCCTCTAACTCAAGACAACAATAATAAAAGAAATATGATTTTTTCTACTTGGGAGTGGTGGCACATATCTGTAATCTCAGCACTTGGAATTACATCTATATTTTCATTTTGATATGTTTCTTTCAAATATCCAACAGGTGTGGTGACTTACACCTATAATCCTAACACTTAGGAGGCTGAGACAGGAGGGTTGCTGAGAGTTTGGGGTCAACCTGGATTAAATAATGAGATTAATATCATTCTTATCAAATGGACACAGAGGCCAGAGAATCAATAGTTCAAGGCCATCCTCAAGTACAGAGTATTTACTCAAGGCCATAAATATTCAAGGCCAACCTGGGCTACAAGAGACCTCATGTCAAAAAATTTTTTGCCAGGCGTGGTGGCGCACGCCTTTAATTCCAGCACTTGGGAGGCAGAGGTAGGAGGAGCGCCATGAGTTTGAGGCCACCCTGAGAATATGGAGTGAATTCCATGTCAGCCTGGGCTAGAGTGAGACCCTACCTTGAAAAACAAACAAACAAACAAACAAACTGCTTGTTTTTAAAAAAATTATTTAATTATTATTTATTTGTTTGTATGTGTACCTGGGCCTCTTGCCACTGCAAATGAACTCCAGGTACATGTGCCACTTTTCACATCTGGCTTAATGTGGGTACTAGGGGATTCAATCTGAGCCAGCAAGCAAGCACCTTTAACCACTGAGCATCTCCACAGCCCCAGAAATATGTTTTGTGTTATCAACCAGTTAACTTCCTCATCATAATCACCTTCCATATTCACATTTTTTAAAAAATATATTTTATTTATTTATTTGAGAGCTCAAAAGAGGTAGAGAGAGAGAGAGAGAGAGAGAATGGGCGCGCCAGGGCCTCCAGCCACTGCAAACGAACTCCAGTTGCATGCGCCCCCTTGTGCATCTGGATTACGTGGGTCCTGGAGAATGGAACCGGGATCCTTCGGATTTGTAGGCAAACACCTTAACCGCTAAGCCATGTCTCCAGCCCCCATATTCACATTTTTAAGCATCAACCATCTTTCCTCTGACTTCCTGACCATTTAGCTATCTAGAGCAAGGCTCTTTTTTCTTTCTTAAATTCAGCAGTCCTGAGAATTGGACCTAGGGACTTAGGCATACAAGTATAGGCAACCACTTAGCCAAAGAAGCTTTTTAAAAAATTTATTTATTTATTTATTTTGGTTTTTTGAGGTAGGGTCTCACTCTAGCCCAGGCTGATCTGGAATTCACTCTATTCTCAGGGTGGCATCGAACTCTTGGCAATCCTCATACCTCTGACTCCCAAGTGCTGGGATTAAAGGTGTGCACCACCACACCCAGCTAAAAATTTAGTTTTTTATTTGCAAGGGGGGTGGGGGGTGCTGAAAATGAACTCCAGATAGGCAAGCTTTGCAAGCAAGAACTTTTAACCGCTGAGCCATCTCCCCAGCCCCCAGAGAAGCATTTTCAAATAAGGTTGTCAGAGTAGGCCTCAGTGGGGTAAGGTGAAAGAGGTTAAGGATGTAAACACTGGAGGAAGACTATCCCAGGCCACGGGGGCAGTCACTGCAAAGACCCAAGGCTAAGGTGCTTCCTTGTACGTTTGAGAAGAGTAATGGCAGAAAGAACTCAGTGAGTAAGAATGGGGGAACTGAGGCCTGAGAGAGGGTGGAGGTCTGAGTCACAGGTCCTCATTATCGAAATGACTCTGATCTCTGCTGGGTTCTTAGCGGAGGCATGTGATCACACTTGTGTCTGCATGGGTCACTCAGGCAGCTCTGTTGACATCACACTCTGGTAGGGCAAGGACAGGCACAAGGAGACAGGTCAGTAGGTTATGACCACAGTCTATGTGTGACAGTACGGCTTGGTCTACCATCCTCCCTTCACCCTCAGTGAACAACTCCAGCCTTCTACTTGACCAGCCTCACCAGTCATTTCCCCACCTCCATGTGTCTGTCACTTTCCCCTTGCTCTGACCAAGTACCAGAGAGAACAACTTCAGGGAGGAAAGATTTCTTTTGCTCATGGTTCTAGAAGTTTCCTTCCATCCTGGCAGGGAGGGTGTGGTGGAGCAGGGCAGTTTATATCACCATGGCCAAGACGCATAGAAAGAGGAAGGGACCAGGTGTATTAGTCAAAGCCACACCTGCAGAGACCTGCTTCCTTCAGCAAGGCCTCACCTCCAGTGTTTCGGCCACCTCACAAAATAGCGTCACCACCTCATGAGCCTGTGGGGGCATTCAAACAAAAACACCGGCTATCGTCCCCCACACAACCCCCTGATTCTTTCCCCAAATGCTATCCATTGCCTTCTACTCCAGTACCACGGGTTTGTCTGGGTCACAGAGGTCTCCTCACTGGCTACCCTGCCTCTGTTTGTCCCTCCTTCCAGTCTGTCAGCAATCTAAACTGCAGGGGATCTACACTGAGATGCACATTTGGAACTTTATGGGGTCTATGGCTTTGGTAAGAAGAGGTAAATTTTTTTTGTTGTTGTTTTGTTTGGCTCTGTTTTTTGAGCTAGGTTCTCACTCTAGCCCAGGCTGACCTGGAACTCACAACAATCCTCCTAAGTGCTGGGAATCAATGTGTGTGCCACTATGCCTGGCCAAAATAAATTTTAAAAAATTTATTTATTTATTTATTTATTTATTTATTTATTTATTATTTGAGAGAGAGACAGACAGACAGAGTGAGTGAGTATGGGCATGCCAGGGCCTCCTGCCACTGCAAACGAACTCCATATGCATGGGCCAGTTTATGTATCAGGCTTTATGTGAGTACTGGAGAATCGAACCTGGGCCATCAGGCTTTGAAAACAAGTGCCTTTAACCACTGGGCCATCTCTCTAGCTCCCAAAATAAAATTTTAAAGATTATGTTCTGAGGAATTCATGGGTTTTGCCTAGAGCTACCATAGGAATTCAAGGCCAGAAAAGAGTAAAAGTCCATTAATATCATGAGTCTATGCAGTCCTGATTCTTTTACTACCATTCTTTTAAAAATTTATTTATTTATCTATTTATGAGAGAGAGAGACAAAGAGAGAGGCAGAGAGAGAGAGAGAGAGAGAGAGAGAGAGAGAGAAGAATGGGCATGCCAGGGCCTCTAGCCACTGAAAATGAACTCTAGATGCATGCACCACCTGTGCATCTGTCTTACATGGGTACTGGGGAATGGAGCCTGGGTCCTTAGGCTTCGAAGGCAAGTGCCTTAACAGCTAAGCCATCTCTCCAGCCCTTTACCACCATTCTTTGATGATTCTCGGGTGACTACATACAGGATACAATGTCAATTCTTTTCTTTCTGTTTCTTTTTCTTTTCTTTTTCCAGGGACTAGGGATCAAACCCAGGCCTTTACACATGCTAGGTAAGTGCACTGTTACTGAGCTTAACCCCTGCCTTTATTACAGTATTCCACTTTATGCCTATACCACATTTTGACAAAATTGTTTTATGAGATGGAATATTTCTATGTTGCTTTGCTGGATTAGCCACAAACTGAGCTCAAGTGATCCTCCCATCTCAGTCTTTCAAGTTGCTAAGACTACATACATCTGCCACCACACCTAGCAAGCTCCAGATTCTACCAGTGCAGTCAAAGTTCTCCTTATCCACACTTCCTTTGCCTTTTCTGCTCTACAGGAAGTCATTCCTCCTTGCCCACCTTATATTCTGTCCGCCTCACTTCCCTTCAAGCAAGCGACCCCTTCATTCCTCCCCCTCCCCCCAGGTATTCCTCATGTGTCCTTTCCACAAAGCCTGTCCAAGCATGGACAGTTCTGTTCCATCTTTGAGACCTGCCCTCTTCCAGGGCTGCCTCCTCACAGGCCGAGGTGGTTTCTCCTCCCTCCTCCCTCCCTCCTCCCTCCTACAGTGCACTGCACATTGGGCACGCCTCTTCACACGCTGTGGTGAGTCCTGTCTGACCTCCTTGACTCTGCTTGCTCAATGAGAACCCTCTACAGGGAGAAGCTCGTGCACCCCTTGGAATCCCTAGAGGGTGTTAGCATGGCTTTCATGGTGAGGTGAGCTACCTTTTTAGATAATTGATCTGAGAACACAACTCAGCTCTTTGGAATGTGATGAAATATTCCACGGAAACTTTTCCTGTCCTCCACATGCAATTCCATTTGCTTATGAGTAAATTTTCACTTGCAAGCCATGGACTAGAAGATTGTTGCAACACACAGAGCTGACAAAGGATTCGGAAACTGTTTTTAAAAACTGACCGGGGAGATGGCTCAACAATTAAAGGTGCTTACCTGCAAAGCCTGCTTGCCCGAGTACAATTCCCCAGCACCCACGTAAAGCCTGAACGCAAAGTGCAGCATGCATCTGTGATCCCAATGTGCCTACAACAAACGGAGGTGGAGCAGGAGGGTTCCGAGCTTGCAGGCCAGCTAGACTGGCATTGTTACGCAGTGAAGAGACCAGTGTCAGAGAAAGTGGAGCACAGACACCTTGAGGTTGTCCTTTGACTTGTACATGTGCACCACAGTACCTGTGCTCCCCACTCCATACCCACAAAAATAATCAGTTAATTAAAAAAACTACAACACTATTAAGGAAAACAATGGCAGGCCAATAAGGAATTGGGCAAGGACTGGGCAAGGGCATTATCTCAGTGGTGTAATGCATGCTTTGCATGTGGGACAGGGATGGTCAGACCCTTACTTGCGATCTCAGGTGTGTCCTATGCCAGCTGTAGGCAGTGATGCACAAGGTCTTGTGGACTCAGGGGGGAGAGAGTATATTGAAGGTGGAAGATCAAGGGCCAGGCAGCTCGCTCTAAGCAGCCATGGAGACTGCCGCCACGCTGGGGTGAAGCCCACTGATGCTACAGCTGCTTTGTTTCACCACCCGCCTGTAGGTTAGTAACCCCTGGCCTATGCTCCGCAAGGAAGCCCAATAAAGTCACTGGCTCACGAGGCTGAACTCTGGTAAAACTGGCCTTTGGTCTGCGTAGCAAGCACTCCTCAGCTTCTCCCTTCTCCCCAGAAAGGAGCGCACACAACAATGCTATTACTGAACAATAGAATAAACAAACTTGGTGTGCAGAAGTGCTAGTGATTTTGGAAACTCATGTGCGGCAAAACTTTGGAAAAGTGGTTTTAATATAGTCCAAAGCAAACTGCCATTTGACCCAGTGGAAAGAATAAGAAAGTTATTTTTGGATAAGTCAAAAGAAAAGTTAAAATAGAAATATTTTTAAAGTAAAAGAATTTCAGAAACTCCCACTAGTCTTTGGTCAAAAGAGAGGCTATACCCATCAAAATTTCTCTTAATTAACTATGTTTATCCCCTTCAGCCCATGCTGTTGGAAAATCTGTTTTCTTTTTGATGGAAGGCAGAGAAAGCCAAGGAGAACCAAAATCCGTCAACATAAGAAAAGAGTGCTGACTCCCTGTCGTGACATGAGCCACCCTTGCACTTCAGCCAGGGTCCAGGGGAAACCAGAGGGATTGGTAAACTAAGCATGAATACTGCTCTCTCGGCAAGCGTCACCTGTGCCAGGGAGATGGCGACAGACGCTGAGGACAGTCAAAGCAGAAATCCAGAAGCTGCTGAGAGCTCAATGCAAACATAGACTTACAACACACCCACACGGCTCAGGGAACATTGCGGAAGAGGGGGCGGAGAGATTGTAAAAGCCACAGGGTGGGAAGGCATATCCAGAGGCATTGCTCCCCACCCATGACTGCTGCTCTCATAACTCATAATCCATAACCCCATGGTGAATACCAGTAACCCCACAGAGAAGGGCCCTCAGTGGAATGGAGGTGAGGAGGAGAGGAATGTGACCAACACATGACTTGTCCATACAACAAAGTTTCTTTTCTTAAATTATTTATTTATTTAAGAGAGGGAGAGAGAGAATGAGCACACCAGGGCCTCTAGCCACTGCAAATGAACTCCAGATGCATGTGCCACCATATGTTGTTTACATGGGTCTTGGGGACTAGAACCTGGGTCCTTTGGCTTTGCAGACAAGGTCCTTAACTGCGAAGCCGTCTCTCCAGCCCCATATAACAAAGTTTCTAATTAATAAAAATTTAAATAATAAAAAAGTAAAAGCACTTCATAAATGCAGTGTTAATTTAGGCCTGCTGACCCCGTGCACATAAGAACCTAGGTTGAGCCTAACAGTTCAGAATCACCATGCGTGGTGATTCCATATTATAGACATTGTGGCTTCAATGCCTAACCAGCAGGACTTCTTTTTAAGTGTCTACTTTCTACTTCCTCTTCCTGGTCCATGTCTTCCTGTTGGGAGTACTTGAGATTGAAGAACACTGCATTCCTGTTGCAGCCAGTCAGGAAATGAAAAATGACTTTGGGGGCTGGAGGGAGGGACGGCTTAGCAGTTAAGGCGTTTGCCTGCAAAGCCAAAGGACCCAGGTTCAATTCTCCAGGACTCATGTTAGCCAGATGCACAAGGTGGCACATGCATCTGGGGTTCGTTTGCAGTGGCTGGTAGTCCTGGTGCACCCATTCTCTCTCTCTCTCCCTCTCTCTCTCTCTGTCAAATAAATAAATAAAAATATTTTTTTAAAAAAGAAAAATGACTTTGAGGTAGATGATTGGGCTAGAGAGACTCTCAAGGCATGATCTCCAGGTCAAACACTCCACATCCGAGGATCCAATCTTATCTATTTATTTAGTTTTTTTTTTTTTTTTTTTTTTTTTTTTTTTTTTTTGAGGTAGGTTTTCACTCTAGCCCAGGCTGAGCTGGAATTACTATGTAGTCTCTCAATGTGGCGCCTTGAACTCACTGCCATCCACCTACCTCTGCCTTCTGAGTGCTAGAATTAAAGGCATGTGCCACCACACCTGGCTTGTTTTGTTTTCTGAGACAGAATCTCACTATGTCACCCAGACTGGCCTTGAACTTGTCATTCTCCTGCCTTGGCCTTCCCAGTGCTGGGTTAGGGTTGTGTGCATCATATCTGGCTGGTCACTCCATCGACCACTTTATGAGTCTGACTTCTAGAATCCCCTTATCTCCCTGTCTTGTACCTACCATTTTAAAAAATATTTTATTTTTATTTAGTTATTTATTTGACACAGAGAAAGAGGGAGAGAGAGAGAATGGGCACACCAGGGCCTCCAGCCACTTCAAATGAACTCCAGACACATGCGCCCCCTTGTCCATCTTGCTAATGTGGGTCCTGGGGAATCAAACCTGGGTCCTTTGGCTTTTCAGACAAATGCCTTAAACTGCTAAGCCATCCCTCCAGCACTTAAAATATTTTGTTTATTTATTTGAGAAAGAGAGGAAGAGGCAGATAGAGTAAAAGAGAGAATGGGCACACTAGAGCTTCTAGCCATAGCAAATGAACTCCAGACGCATGTGCCCTCTTGTGCACCTGGTGTATGTGGGTTCTGGGGAATTGAATCGGGGTCCTTAGGCTTAGCAGGCAAACGCCTTAACCACTAAGCCATTTCCTTGTTTTGTGTTTTTGAGGTAGGGTCTTGTTGACTTAGAATTCACTATGTAGCCTTAGGCTGGCCTCAAACTCAGCCTTCTGAGTGCTGGGATGGTTATATTTCCCTTTTAAAAAAATATTATTTTATTTATTTGACAGAGAAGGGGGCATGGGCATGCCAAAGCTTCTAGCCACTGCAAACAAATTTCAGATGCATGTGCTACCTTGTGCATCTGGTTTTACGTGGGTACTGGGGAATCTAACCTGGGTCCTTTGGCTTTCCAGCAAGAGCCTTAACTGCTAAGCTATCTCTCCAGCCCTGGTTATATTTCCTTCACAGCTGCCTAATATTCTATGTATAGACATGCTATCATTTACTTAATCAGTCTTCACCATGTGTGGCTTGCCATTGTTTTGTTGTTGTTGTTGTTGTTGTTTTCGGGTTTTTTTTTTTGAGGCAGGGTCTCACTCTAGTCCAGGCTGACCTGGAATTCACTATGGAGTCTCAGGGTGGCCTTGAACTCATGGCTATCCTCCTACTTCTGCCTCCCGAGTGCTGGGATTAAAGGCGTGCACCACCATGCCCAGCTTATTTTTAAGATACTCATTATTACTTGGATATAAATATGTTAGTCAGGGTTCTCTAGAGGAACAGGATGGATAGAATGAATTATATTAAAAAAGGAATTTATTGGATTAGTTTACAACAGTCCAACAATAGCAGTCTGCAGGCTCGAGAGTCAAGGAACCCAGTAGCTGCTCAGTCCATATGGCTGGATGCCTCAGCTGTCCCAATCCAGAACTAAAGGCCTGAGGGCTTCCAGGAGAACTGCTGGTCTTCAGTCCATGCTGGAAGGCTGAGGAAACTTGGTTCCAATATCTAGGGAGGATAGCCGAACAGGATAGATAGATGTGTGAGTGAAGGCACTCACCAGCAAGCAGCACAGGCAGCCAGGCTAAGGCGCTTGCCTGTGAAGTCTAAGGACCCAGGTTTGATTCCCCAGGACTCAGGTAGGCCAGATGCACAAGGTGTCACATGAATCTGGAGTTCATTTGCAGTACCTAGAGGCCCTGGCACATACCCATTATTTCTCTCTCTCTCTCCCTCTCTCTTTTTTTGAGGTAGAGTTTCATTCTAGTCCAGGCTGACTTGGAATTCACTATGTAGTCTTAGGGTGGCCTTGAACTCATGGTGATCCTCCTACCTTTGCCTCCTGAGTAGTAGGTATTTCTCTCTATATATCTGCCTCTTTCTCTCTTTCTGTCTCTCTCAAATAAACAAAATATTTTTTAAATTTATTTTATTTATTTGAGAGAGGGGGAAAGAAAGAGAAAGAGGCTGATAGGGAGAATGGGCAGGCCAGGGCCTTAAGCCATGGCATAAGAACTCCAGATGTATATGCTACCTTGTGCTTCCGGCTTACGTGGGTCCTGGGGAATTGAACCTGGGTCCTTTGGTTTTGCAGTAAGCAACTTAACTGCTAAGCCATCCCTCCAGCCCAAATAAAAAAAAATGTTTTTTGCGAGGTAGGGTCTCAGTCTAGCCCAGGCTGACCTGGAATTCACTCTGTATTCTCAGGGTGGCCTCGAACTCATAGCAATCCTCCTACTTCTGCCTCCTGAGTGCTGGAATTAAAGGCATGTCCCACCATGCCTGGCAATATACATATATATATATATATATATATATATATATATATATATATATATATATTGGTTTTTTGAGGTAGGGTTTTGCTCTAGCCCAGGCTGACCTTGAATTTACTATGTTGTCTCAGGGTGGACTTGAACTCAAGACAATCCTCCTACCTCTGCCTCCCAGGTACTGGGATTAAAGGCATGCACTACCATGCCCAGCTCAAATAAAATATATATTTTTTAAAGTCAGCTCAAGGGCTGGAGAAATAGCTTAGTGGTTAAGGCACTTACCTGAAAAATCTAAGGACCCATGTTCGACTCTCCAGATCCCATATAAACCAGATGCACAAAGGTGAGGCAAGTGCAAAGTTACATATGCCCACTAGGTGGCAGAAGTGTCTGGAGTTCGATTTCAGTGGCTGAGGCCCTGGTGTGCCAATTCTCTCTCTCTGTGTCTCTCTCTTAAAAATAGTCAGCTCTAGCAGGGTGTGGTGGTATAAACCTTTAATTCTAGCACTAGGGACTCAGAGATAGGAGGATTGTTGTGAGTTTGAGATCAACCTGGGACTATAGAGTGAGTTCCAGGTCAGCCTGGGCTACAGTGAAACTCTGCCTTGATAAAAAGTTAACATTAAAACAATACAACAACAACAACAACAACAAAAAAGAAGAACAGTGAGTTCAAAAGTGAGATTTCATAACTTAAAGAGATGGAGCGCTAAACATGAGACAACCTATATAAAGCACAGCTCTCTTCATTATATTCAGACTATGTATAATGTGTCACAAAGTTCTTTATTCTCAGTGTATGAATCCTTTAGAATAATCCAAAATTTATACCTTCCAGTGAGAAGTTGGCCAGGGAGGTCCCTGATGCCCCCAAAACATTATAGGCCATTGCCGAGGCCCTTGGTTTCCCACCAGGAATAGATGGTAAGACCCTATTGCCAAAGACTTCACATACTTGGGCTGCAAGACCACTGAGAAATCCTGCTGGAACTGAGCTGATAACCCTCCATGTAGACCAGCTGACAGAAAGCTGGAAGAAGCCATTCTGCATGCAGTTCAATGGGAGAAAGAGAAATCACCAGTGAAGATACTCAACAGTGGACACTGCAAGCCTTATATTTGGCCAGCCAGGCCAAATGAGTCAATGGGTGCAATAGTGGCACATCTGTCATAGTGGAAAGCAACTTCCCTCTAATTGGACTGGAGGCCTGCTCCATGGGGGGGGGGGGGGAATACATCCCTGATACTGAAAACTTAAAACAGGGGTAGTCATGAGCCCTAGGGGTGTAACGTCTGCTGCTGTCTGGTTAAATGTATATGCTGTGCTTATCAAACTGCCCAGTAAGCACTTCTCTTAATGTTCATACCCTTATATTAATGCTACTCTCACTTTTGGTAGAGAATCTTCTCTTTTCAGATGGCAGTGACCTTGAGATGACTCAGAAGGCATCATGATGCTGGAAAGAAGTGACCAGAGTGCTTAGTATTGCAATATCTGTATCACACCTTCCAAGGCTCAGGATCCATTGTGGAATAGGTGGTGGAAAGAATGTAAGAGCCAAAGGAAGGGTAGGACTCCTTACACCATGCTCCCCCCAGACACAAAATGGCCTCTATATCCATGACCTCACAGTGCCTGACACTAACTACACAAGACCATCATAATAGGAGGAAAAGATGATGACATTAAAATAAAAGAGAGACTGATTGAGAGGGGGAGGGGATATGATGGAGAATGGAGTTTCAAAGGGGAAAGTGGGGGGACGGAAGGCATTACCATGGGATATTTTTCATAACCATGGATGTCATTAATAAAAAAAATTGAAAAGAAAGAAAAAGCAACAACAACAAAAAAGAATAATCCAAAATTTAGCCACGTGTAGTGGCAAATGCCTTTAATATCAGCACTCAGGAGACAGAGATAGGAGGATCGTTGTGAGTTGGAGGGCAGCCGGAGACTACATAGTAAATTCCAGGTCAGTCTGTGCTCAAATGAGACCCTACTTTGCAAAACAAAAAGAAACAAACAAGCCAGAGGTGGTGGTGCATGCCTTTAATCCCAGCACCAGGGAGGCTGAGGTAGGAGAATTGCTGTGTTTGAGGCCACCCTGAGACTACATAGTAAATTCTAGGTCAGCCTGGGCTAGAGAAAGATCCTACCTTGAAAAACAAAACAAAACAAGATAATAATAAATAAATAAATAAATAAATAATTTAAAAATTAATCCAAAATTTAAGGGCTGATGAGATTGCTTAATGGATACAGCACTTGGCTGCAAAAGCTTGAGTGCCTGAGTTTGGATCCCTAGATCCCATATAAAAGCTGGAAGCTGTGATGTGCTTCTGTAATTTCAGCACACCTATTAAGCTTGTAACATTCTAGTGTTTCTTAATCCCACTCCTTCAAACTCCTCCAAAAAACAGTTCCAAAAGCTTAAGAACCATGTGGTGAGATTTAGTAACAGCAACAATCCCACTCCTGGTACCAATTCCTTATATGAGTTACTTTTGCATAGCTTTGACAAAAATACCTAAGAAGACAACTCAAAGAATGAAATATTTATTTTAGCTCACCTTTTCAGAGGGTTTGGTATATGATTACTTGTCCCCATGTATTTTGGCAGAACATCATGACCGTGGTGGTAAGAGCACATGACAGAGGACATTCTTCATGTCATGACAGACATGAAACAGGACCAGGACATCCCCAAAGACCTGCCCCCAGTGACTACTTTCTCCTGTTAGCTCCCACCCCCTAACATTTCTAGAACCTTCCAAGAGAGCATCACCACCTGTGGGCCAACCCACCAGTACACAAACCTTTTGAGCAATATTTCATATCATCTAAACCATAACAATAGAGGCCAGGGATATGGCTCAGAGTAAAAAGTGCGTGCTGCCCAAGCCTGAGTGCCTGAGTGTGGATCTCCAGCCACCAACATAAAGCCAGATATGGTAATGCTAGGACTCATAGTCCTAGTGTGTTTGCAGTGAGAAGGGAGATGGAGAGAGGAGAATCCCCTGGAAGCTCATGGGCCAGCTAGCTGGTGAATGCATCTGTGAACAGCAAGAGACCCTGCCTTAAACAATGGAGAAGGGAAGGACCAAGACCTGTCGCTGTCCTCTTACCTCCACATGTCTGCCATGGCATGGGAATACCTATACTCACCCACATGGATATGCATACACAAACCTTACAGGGAAAACAAAAAGAATACCCTTTATTCCTAGGAAATGTATTCTGAAGACTATAATATTTGCCATCTTTCAAACAACTTAAAGACAGGCTTATGACAATTTATTTATACTGTTCCTAGGTCTTGTGGGTTTTTGAAATTTTTCAAAATAAATGATTAGGGAAAGAACAGGGAGGGGTGCAAGTTTGAATTCAAGGTAGATCAACTTGCAGATAGTGGTGTTGAAAGGTTGTGATGGTTTGATTCAGGTGTCCCCCATAAACTTATGTGTTCTGAATGCTAGGTTCACAGATGATGGAGATTTGGGAATTAACACCTCCTAGAGGCAGTGTATTGTTGGGGGCAGGCTTATGGGTGTCATAGCCAGTTTTCCCATTGCCAGTATTTGGCACACTCTCCTGTTCCTGTTGTCCACCTGATGTTGGCCAGGGGGTGATGTTCACCCTCTGTTCATGCCATCATTTTTCCCTGCCATCATGGAGCTTCCCCTTGAATCTGTAAGCCAAAATAAACCCCTTTTTCCCAAAAGCTGCTGTTGGTCAGGTGACTTCTGCCAGGAATATGAACCTGACTGCAACAGAAATATTGGTACCAAGAGTGGTGTCATTTGATGCTGGACACCTGACTATGTGGCATTGGCCTTTTGGAGCTGATTTTTCAAGAGGAATGTGGAAGGATTTGAAACCTTGGCCCAAGAGATGCCTTGCACTGCTGTAAGTACAGCTTCATGGAAAAGACCTGAATGTAGTAAGAACTATGGACTGAGGTTTAGCTTGTGAGGGTAAGAAAGAGCTTTGCCGGGACTGAGCTAGAAGCAGTTTGTGTAAGAGGCTTGCTGTTATACCCATGTCCTGAGAATATGTGCAGGGTTGCTTTGCGTAGAAATGGACTGGTGTGAGCAGAGGGATATGGCACAGAAAGAAATCTTTAGGCCAAAACTTCTGCCTGTTCAGCTGCAATTGAGAGATTATAACCTTTGAGATTGGGCCATTTGACCTGCGCTGGGGCAACAAGATGCATGTAGACTCTTTTGAAGGGGCCTGAGTGCTTAAATTTGCTTTATTCCCCCCTGGATTAACAAATTAGCACCCTACCTGGTATTGTGGAGTATAAGAAATGCAGGAAAGAGAGGGTCATTGAGTTGCAACATGGTCTTGTGTTTTGGAAATGGCCATGGGCAGTGTGAAGCAGGTTTGCTGTATGCCTGCATGGAGACCCCATGGGGCCATGAGGATGAAATGTGGATTGCAGTGGAGATGCCAGGACCACAAGATGGCTGCTACGGAGAACTGGCTAGGATGAAGTTTTCCAGGACTGTGAGTAGCCTAGCTGGAGGGGCGAAATTGGAATGCCAGAGACTTGTTGCTGGTTAGAATTACTGGACTTGGAGACTTTTCACTGACTAGAGTTTGATGTTTCACTACAGAGTTTGATGTTTGCCCTGTTTAAATTTTGTATTGGTTGAATATTTCTTTGCTCTGCTCAATGCCATCTTTTGTAATGTGAATGTTTATTCTGTGCCACTATGGGTTTTTAGGGGATTTTTTTGTATTTTGGCTCAGTTAAAAGACGTTGGACTGTGGTGATATTTGAACATCACTGGAATTGATAAAAGCTATTGAGCCGGGTGTGGTGGCACATGCCTTTAATCCCAGCACTCAGGAGGCAGAGGTAGGAGGATCATCGTAAATTTAAGGTCACCCTGAGACTACATAGTGAATTCCAGGTCAGCCTGAGCTGCAGTGAGACGCTGCCTCGAAAAAAAAAAAAAAAAAAAAACCCACAAAAAGAAGAAACAAAACAAAAAAGACTATGAGGGCTTTTAAAGTTGGGCGAATGTATTGCATTTTACAACATGTATGGTTATCAGTTTATATCAGTTTATGGGAGCCAGGGGCAGAATGTGGTGGTTTGATTCAGGTGTCCCCATAAACTTAGGTGTTCTGAATGCTAGGTTCCTAGCTGATGGAGATTTGGGAATTAACGCCTCCTGGAGGCAGTGTATTGTTGGGGGCGGGCTTATGGGTGTTTTATATATAGCCAGTTTCCCCTTGCCAGTGCTTGGCACACTCTCCTGTTCCTGTTGTCAACTTGATGTTGGCCAGGAGGTGATGTCCACCCTCTGCTCATGCCATTGTTTTCCCTGCCATCATGCAACTTCCCCCTCCAGCCTGTAAGCCAAAATAAACCTCTTCCCCCCCCCCCCGTCCCCCACAAGCTGCTCTTGGTTGTATGGTTTCTACCAGCGATGCGAACCTGACTGCAACACAAGTGTGAATGGCAGAATCTTCTTGTGCTCTCTCCCTCCGTCCCTCTGCCACTGCCTCTCCTTCGCAGATGGTCCTGCAGCTCTGCTCAAACTCTGTGCTACAATAGGTGCTCACAGAGCCCCGGCCAGCAAATACCCTCACACCAATTTGCAGCAGCTCTGAGGCAGGATCTCTGTCTTTCCAGAGGTGTTGTCATGGTCCTCTTAAGTCCCCATGACCACATCATCGTTGAAGTGGAGGCTCGGACTTCTGTCCAGATTCAGGAAAGAGTTTCTCAAAGGCTGCGCACAGGATAGACAATGCAGTCGAAGTGCAGCCATGAGAACTGAGCCAGGGCTATGCAGGAAGCGAACTGTGTGGCTTCCTGGTTGTGATGGCACTTTGCTGTCTGCCAACTGGTTCACAGGTTCAACCTCATGCTGAAACACTTGGATGTCACATGCAAAGCCTATGATCACTTCAGCACCTCCCTGCACATGCTGGACAAGCTGGCTGACAGCAGGCTGAGCTTCGCGGTGGAGCCCGGGGAAGCCTCCTTCCCAGCTGCTCGTCTACGAGCACAACCTGCAGTGTGGATCTGGCCATGGGATGGGGTGGGTCACTGTCGGGAAACTCAAGACTCCTGCCGCACAGGATCACAGATCAGAGGTTGCAGACTGGGCACAGTCTGTGACCTCTAGGAGGACCTATCCCACTCTGGAGTCACCGTGACTGCAGCTGGTCTGTGGCAGACACTGTCACTAACTTGATACTCACATTCTTCCCCTGTGGGCAGTAAAGACTCCCTATGATGCAAGACAGTGAAAAGTCATTTGGGCCAGGCGTGGTGGCACACGCCTTTAATCCCAGCACTCAGAAGGCAGAGGTAGGAGGATTGCCTTGAGTTCAAGGCCACCCTGAGAATACATAGTGAATTCCAGGTTAGCCTGAGCTACAGTGAAACCCTGCCTTGAAAAAAGTCACTTGGGCAGGGTTGAGGGTGCTGGTGGCCTATATAGATTCTGATGCCCAGGCCTGTTGGGTGGGTGCCTGGCGGTCATATCTCTGCTGTGGAAACACACTGGCCAGCCCTCTGACCCAGCATGGTGGGAGTCCTCATAGCATAGCTCTTGGTGGTGGTCCTGCAGTGATAGCCAGCTATATGCCTTCTGTCCACTGTCTTAGTTAATGCTCACAGCAATGCCTAAGACAGGACAAGTGACCCAAGAAGAAACGGTAGAGCTGGGACATCAGCCAATAGCCGAGGTAGCTGCTATTACTGCAGCACTTAAGAAAGACTAGAGAAGTCAAAATACCCTGAAAATTACTAGGAGCTGAATTCACAGAGCTCTAATCACAGAGAGCCGACATATTTTGTTCTCTTTGCTGTGACCTCTCTTTCTCTAGGCCTCATCCTGAGGAGAGAAAGAGAAGAGCCAGGAGTAATGTGGCTGCCTCTCCCATGCATCCTTTTTTGTTCCTTCTTAGGAAATTCAGCAGCCACAGACCATGGTGGTGAAGACCCCCAAAATGGAGAAGGCATGGTGACATGCTGCCATTCTCTTGTGACTGTGTGGCATTCCTGCAGTGTGAACGCTACCCAGCCCTCTGCCTCCGTAGAGCAGCCAGAGCCTGAAAGAGAGGGAGGTGCTCCCACCCCTGCCCTAGTGTCACGCTGCCCGCCATGAAATGCTGGCGGTCCCATTTGCCCGCTCAGGTACCTTCACTTCTGTTTGCTGCAGGAACTCTGGAAGCTTGTCGCAGAAGCAAACGTGACTGCTGCTTCTCCCATACTTGGCCTCTCAGCAGCTCTGGTGTGCTGCTAATAAAACCAAAAGCTCATGAAAAACAAAAAGCAAAAACCAAAACAAACAAACAAAAAAAAAAACCAAAATGGGCTGAGATGGCTTAGTGGTTAAGGTACTTGCCTGCAAAGCCAAAGGACCCAGGTTTGATTCCTCAGTTCCCACATAAAGCCAGATACACAAGATGGCACGTGTGTCTACCGTTTGTTTACAGTGGCTAGAGGTCCTGGCATGCCCATTCTCTCTCGCTCTCTCTCTCTTTCTCTCTCTCAAATAAATTATTTGAGAGAGAGAAAGAGGCAGAGAGAGAGAGAGAGAGAGAGAGAGAGAGAGAATCGGTGCACCAGGGCCTCCAGCCACTGCAAAACGAACTCCAGATACATGCACCACTTTGTGCATCTGGCTTACATGGGTCCTGGAGAATTGAACTGGGATCCTTCAGCTTTGCAGGCAAACGTCTTAACCGCTAATCCATCTGTCCAGCCCCAAAACATTTTCTTTTATTTAATTATTTGTGTGTGTGTGCATGTGCACACATGCATCAGGGTCTCTTGCCATTGAAAACAAATGCCAGCTGGGCGTGGTGGTGCACGCCTTTAATCCCAGCACTTGGGAAGCAGAGGTAGGAGGATCACTGTGAGTTCAAGGCCACCCTGAGACTACATAGTGAATTCCAGGTCAGAGTGAATGTCAAATGTTTGTGCCACTTTTTGCATTGGCTTTATGTGAGCAGCTCTGGAATTGAACTCAGGTTGGCAGACTTTGCAAGCAAGTGCATTTAACCTCTGAGCCGTCTCCCTATCTCCCGGGATGACTTGGTTTTGTTTTTGTTTTCTGGAGGTGGGGTCTCATTCTAGCCCAGGCTAAACTGGAACTCACTCTTTAGTCTCAGACTGGGCTTGAACTCACAGCTATCCTCCTACCTCTGCCTCCCAAATGCTGGAATTACAGGCGTGCACCCACCCCCAGCCTAGGATGCCTCTTAATATCTGATTCTTTTGCCAAGTGCTGGGATTATAGACATGCGCTACCATGCAGGGTTTGTGCAGCATTGGAGCTGGAACCCGGGGTCTCATGCATGCCAGGCAAGTACTCTATCACTGAGCCACATTCCTAGCCCCCACCTGCCTTTTATAGCTGAGTCCCTGGATGCAGCTTTGCTTCAGAAAGCCACAAAAATCCTGCCCTGAGACCACACTCTCCCTGGGTATCCTGACTAGAGGCTAATGCCCTAGGAAGCTCAGGGATATTTTCTGAGAGTTCAAGAAAGGTGAGTGGAGTCATCCTGGGAAAATTGTAGGGTAGATTAAATCAGAATGGTTGTAAATAGGACAGAAAGAAAAGTGAACAAAACAAAGGAAGGAGGTTAAATGAGGCTTGGGTTGATTCTTCTTGCCAAGAGGCTGAGAAATGTTTCACATAAACTTTTCATTCAGTAGTGAGCACCTGACTCCCTTAAAGCCAGTGACTCTGCACTGATAGGTGACTAGCACACAGGTTAGTAAACACTAGAGAAGGCGACAGGCCACCTTCCATGACAGATGTGAAGATTCAAAATAGCCATGAGCCTGGTGTGGTGGAACACGCCTTTAATCCCAGCACTAGGGAGGCAGAGTCAAGGTCACCCTGAGACTACATAGTGAATTCCATGTCAGCCTGAGCTAGAGTGAGACCCTACCTCAGAAAATAAAAAAACAAAACAAACAACAACAAAAAGCCATGAGATTTGGGAGCTAAACTAGAATCTGGACACCTTCTATTATAGAGAGACGAAGTTAACCCACTCACTTGGATGTTTTGTTTGTTTGTGATTTTCATTTTCTGAGGCAGGGTCTTACTATGTAGCCAGGTTGGCCTTGAATTTACAATCCTCCTGCCTCAGCTTTGTTGGGATGACAGACATTGGTCACCTAATCCTATTATGAAACTGTGACCCCCCCCCCATGGGCAAACTCTTCTAAGAATTTTTGTTTGTTTGTTTTTGGTTTTTCAAAGTAGGGTCTCACTCTAGCCCAGGATGGTCTGAAATTTGTCATGTAGTCTCAGGCTGGCCTCGAACTCACAGCAATCCTTCAGCCTCTCTGCCTTCCTACTGCTGGGATTAAAGGTGTGCACCAGCATGCCCACCCTTCCCATCTTTCCTTTCCTCACTCCCATCTCCCCCTTACAGCCCCTGAACTCTCCTGACACATGTCTACTAGGTCATGTCCACAGCAGGCAGAACCTTTCTCGACACTCAAGGGTCAGCTGAGCATAACCGCAGGGCCTCAACTCGCAGGGTAAATAGTGCATGACGGGGCAGAGTCGGGAGGAGGAGCCCGGAGGAAGTTGATTAAAGAGACCTGCCTCCAGGGAGCCTGCTGTTGGAAGATGCGGCCCCTTAGATTGCCCTAGCCTGGCAGGTAACCCAAAATAGCTTTTACTGTTAAGGCCTGGTTTTCCATGCTGCAGTCTAATGACTTGGGATTTTTTTTTTCCTGTTGTTATCCTTGCAATGATGTGGAATCTTATAACCTGACATTTGTGTTGACCAGTTGATATTTGCCCCCTAGAAGAGCTCAGAACTACAAACATCCACAGCTAGTGACATGCTGACTACATATTGGTGCATTGCTGGCAGCTGATTCCACTTAAAGCCAAGTATCCTAAAGTGCCAAGGCCTGCTGGGAAGTTTGAAAATTAGCACCTGGAAGATGGCAGCTGTCACTTCAAATTCTTCTGTGTGTGTGTGTGTCTAAGACAGAGGACAGTCTTTCCATTTCATTTGAGACAAGGTCTTTCATTGGCCTGAAGCCTCTAATTAGGCTGGACTAGCTGGTCAGGGAGCTCTAGGGATCCTCCTGTCTCTGTATCCCCAGTGTTGGGATGCTAGGTGTGTGCCATTACACCCAGAATTTTATGTGGGTTCTGGGGAATCAAACTCGGGTCTTCACTTTACAAACGGAGTCATATCCCAAGCCTACCCTACAACTTGTTTTGAAACAGGGTCTCGTGTGTCCCTGGATGGCCATGAACTTAATATATAGCCCAATTTGACTTTGAACTCCTAAATCCTGCCTCCACCTTCTGAGTGCAAGGATTATTAGAGGGCTTTTGAACCCAGGGCTTTGTGCATGCTAGTAAACACTCTACCAACTGAGTTACCCAGCCTGGCAAATGCTTATTTTTATTTGCATTTCTATAATTTGGGGGCCACAAAAAAACAGGCCAGTGCTTACCAGTAAGTAGACTCGTGTTGATGTTCACAGGCCTGTGCCCCTAGAATGCAGTCTACCATAGTCTGTGATGCCTTCCTGGCTCTGTCCTAGCTAAGTCTCACTGTTACCCTATCATGGAAGCCCTGGCTAAGCTGTGTTCTCAGTGTTGGCCAGCTGAGATGTGTCAAATGAGCTCTGCCTTGGGGCCTTTGTACTGGCGACTTCTGCTGCCAATTGTCCCTTGTTGAACCTAAGCCCGTGGTTCCCTGTCATTCATCAGTCAGCTCACACAGGTCAGTCTGAGTCTTCCCCTGACTCTCCCCTCTTTAATAGTATACTGCTCTGTTCTGTCATTGGCACAACTAATATTACCGAGTTTACTCATTTACTTGATTTCCACTACCCTCCCCCTACTAAGGAGCAAGTGCCATGCTGCGTAGTTTCATGCTTGGTGAGTGTGGGCATCATACTGTCTATACCACAGAGCACAAGGCAGGCAAGGAAGTTTCCAGTGTAGAAGGTAAGGAACCATGAAAATAGTAATCACAAAATTAAAATTATGAGGATTTGCTTTATTTTTTATCGTTTGAAATCGAGTCTCACTCTGTAGCCCAGGCTGGCCTTAAATTCATGACCTTCCTGCCCCAACCTCGCAAATGCTTGAATTAGAGGGGCATGTCACTATGCCTGGCTGAAATTGTGTTTTCAAAGAGCAAATAACTAAGAAACCACAGACTGCTATTGATGTAAATACCAGAAATGCTGGTGGCAGAGGTGCATTCTCAGTCACAAGCCCAGAATTCTCCAGAATCTGAGCCAAGCTTATGAATAAATAAAGACATTTGGGGCTGGACAGCTAGATGGCTTAGGAGCTAAGGTGCTTACCTGCAAAGCCAAAGGACCCAGATTTGATTCCCCTGGACCCACGTAAGCCAGATGCACAAGGTATCACATGTGTTCATTTGCAGCAGCTGGAGGCCCTGACACACCCATTTTCTCTGCCTATTTCTCACTCTCTCAGATAAATGAATAAAAGTTTAATATATATATATATATATTTGAGAGCAACAGACAGAGAGAGGAAGAGGCAGAGAGAGAGGAGAGAGAGAGAGAGAGGGAGAGAATGGGCATGCCAGGGCCTCCAGCCACTGCAAACGAACTCCAGATGCATATGCCCCCTTGTGCATCTGGCTAACATGGGTCCTGGGGAATTGAGCCTCGAACCGGGGTCCTTGGGCTTCACAGGCAAGCACTTAACCACTAAGCCATCTCTCCAGCCCTAAAAATATTTTTTATCTTCATTTATTTATGAGAGAGAGAGAGAGAGAGAGAGAGAGAAATAGGCAGAAAGAGAGAATGGGCACACCAGGGCCTCCAGCTTCTGCAAACGAACTCCAGACATGTGTGTCCCCTTATGAATCTGGGTTATGTGGGTCCTGGGGAATCAAACCTGAGTCCTTTGGCTTTGCATGCAAGTGTCTTAACCATTAAGCCCCCAATTTTTTTTGTTATTGTTATTGTTTTTTTTTTTCAAGGTAGGGTCTCATTCTAGCTCAGGCTGACCTGGAATTCACTATGTAGTCTCAGGGTGGACTCAAACTCATGGCGATCCTCCTACTTCTGCCTTCTGAGTGCTGGGATTAAAGGTGTATGCCACCACACCCAGCCAAAAAAGTCTTTTTATTTATTTTAAAAATATTTTATTTTTATTTATTTATTTATTTATTTGACAGAGAAAGAGGAAGAGAGAGAGAGAGAATGGGCATGCCAGGGCCTTCAGCCATTGCAAGCGAACTCCAGACGCATGCACCCCCTTATGCATCTGGCTAACGTGGGTCCTGGAGAATCGAACTTGAGTCCTTTGGCTTTGCAGGCAAATACCTTAACAGCTAAGCCATCCCTCCAGCCCCCAAAAAAATCTTTTTAAAAGATATTTTATTCCCAGAAACTTAATGGGATCCCATGGAGCAAGTACCCACATCCCATTTGCAGACTCATTTCTAATGAGGAGTCTAGTTAAATCTGCCTGGGAATACTAGGTGGGAGGCTGGGACATGAGAATCACAAGTTCAAGGACCCCCTGGGCTGCAGAGTAAGTTTAAGGCCAACCTGAATAACTTAGTGAGACCCTACCTCAAAATAAAAAGCAAAAGTGGAGCCAGGTATGGTGGTGCATGCCTTTAATCCTAGCATTTAGGAGGCAGAGGTAGGAGGATCATCATGTGTTCAAGGACAGCTTGAGACTACATAGTGAATTCCAGGCCAGTTTGAGTGAGACCCTACCTTGGAAAACCAAAAAAAAAAAAAAAAAAAAAAAAAAAAAAAAAGCAAACGTGGTGGTAGTGAGAATGGGGAGGTGGGTGGGGATGGGGAGAGGTTTGGGATGTAGCGCAGTGGTAAGAGAGTACTGGCCTAGCATGTGCAATACCCTAGAGTCATTCCCCAGCCCTGCCCACCCGTAAAGACTGCCCTATAACTTGAGCAGCTGATGCAGGAGGATCAGAACTTCAAGGACACAAAACAAAACCGAGGCTCAGCAGGTGAGAGAAAGAAAGAAAAAGAGAGGGAGAGAAAGAAAGAAAGAAGGAGAGAGAGAGAAAGAGAGAAAGAAAGGAGAGAGAGAAAGAAAGAGAGGGAGAGAAAGAGAGAAAGAAAGAGAGAGAGGGAGAGAGAGAAAGAGAGGGAGAGAGAGAGAGACAGAAAGAGAGTGGGGGAGGAGAGAATGGACATGCCAGGGCCTTCAGCCACTGTAAATGAGCTCCAGATGCATATGCCACCTTATGCATCTGGCTTATGTGGGTCCTAGAGAATCGAACCTGAGTCCTTTGACGTTGCAGGCAAATGCCTTTAATCACTAAGCCATCTCTCCAGCCCTTTTAATAAAAAGGGGTTAAGGTGCTTGCCTACAAAGCCTAAGGATCCACTAATTTCCCCATACCCATGTAAAGCCAGATGCACAAGGTGGCATCTGGAGTGTATTTGCAGTGGCAAGAGGCCGTGGTGAGTCCATTCTCTCTCTATCTGCCTCTCTCTCAAATAAATAAGTAGATAAATCAATCAACCACTTTTATTTGAACGGTTAGAGAGAGTATGGGCATATCATGCTGCTTCAAATGAACTCCAGACCATGTACCACGTTGTGCATCTGGTTTTACATGGTTACAGGAAAATCAAACCTGGGTCAGCAGGCTTCGAAAGCAAGTGCCTTTAAGTGCTGAGCCATCTTCCCAGCCTTTAATTCCCATGTGTGACAAGTGATCAGCAAGGCTCATCCCCACACGGTCTCTCAGGGGGTCTTTGTGCAGAGCTGTTTGGACTTCGTTGTAGCACACCAGCTAAGTTCCAAGAATAAGTGTCCCCAGAGAGTGCGGTCGAAGTGCATGGCATGTTTATAATCAGGCTCAAGGCCTCACGCTGAAAACAGAATGTGGAGTGGGATAATATACTGCATTCCTCTCTGGAAGATATGAACAACACTAGGTTTTGACTTGCAGAAACAGCCAAAACTCTTGGAGTTAAGCTTGATAAAGAATGTAGAACAAAGCTGTTTGGACTACAAAATAAAAATTATGGGGTCGGGTGTGGTGGCGCACGCCTTTAGTCCCAGCACTTGGCAGGTGGAGGTAGGAGGATCACCATGAGCTCAAGGCCAGCCTGAGACTATGTAGTGAATTCCAGGTCAGCCTGGGCTAGAGCGAGACCCTATCTCGAAAAAACAACAAACAAACAAACAAACAAACAAACAAAAGAATTGTGTCCCCTGGGGCTGGAGAAGTGGTTCTGTGGCTAAAGGCACTTAATCTGTAACAGAAATCAGGCTCCCCAGACCCACATAAAGACAACTCTGAGGTGGCAAACACATCCGTAATCCTAATGCACCAGCGGCAATGGGAGGAGGAGTCAGGAGAACGTTGACGCTCGGGGACCAGCTAGAAGTAGGAGAGGACCAACACCTTGAGGTTGTCCTCTGACCTCCACACGTGTGCTGTGATGTGCACACCTACACGCACACAAGAATTCTGAGCACCTAACTAAACTTTCCTTCTGAGAATCATATGCAGTCCAGAAGGCAATTTCAATTTCGGGTGCTAGAGAGACTGCTCGGCAGTTGAAGGTGCTTGCTTGCAAAGCCTGCTGGCCCAGGTTTGATTCCCCAGTGCCCATGTAAGATCAGATGCACAAACTGGCACATGGATCTGGAGTTCATTTACAGTGGCCAGAGGACTTCGTACTTGTTCTCTCTTCTCTGCTTGCAAATAAATGAAAATATTTTTTAAAGATGGCAATTGCAAAAGGCTACTTGTAGAACTTTTAATATTTTATTTATTTGAGAGAAAAGAGAGGAAGAATAGGTGTACCAGGGCCTCTAGTCACTGCGAGCAAACTTCAGATGCATGTGCCACTTTGTGCATCTGGCTTTACGTGGGTCCTGGGGAATCAAACCTGGGTCCTCTGGCTTTCCTCCCAGACTTTACTAATTACTGATCCATATGGGAATTAAAGTATCAGCACAAGGCAAGCTTGTCTGAGGCTTTGGGGATGCAGCTCACCATGAGAGCGTTTTCCTCAGCATGGATGCTTCGCTCCTCTTTCAAAGAGGTCCTACTATAGGGCTGGAGAGATGGCTTAGTGGTTAAGCACTTGCCTGTGAAGCCTAAGGACCCCCGTTTGAGGCTCTTTTCCCCAGGACCCACGTAAGCCAGATGCATAAGGTGGCGCTTGCATCTGGAGTTTGTTTGCACTGGCTGGAGGCCCTGGTGTGCCCATTCTCTCTCCCTCTCAAATAAATATATATATAAAAAGATGTCCTAGTATTATCTTGTGGACAGTGAAAAACACTGCCTTGTAGTCTTGTCCTGAAGGTCTAGAAAGAGCAACAATAGCCATAATACAGCTGATTTGCCATTTTTGTCCCCAGTGTTCATTTAAAAATTCTGATTAAACTGGTGCCAGTTAATCTGACTCACTGGGAAGTTGAAGGACACCTGGGGCCATTTGAGAGAGGCTCATTAATATAATGCAGCTGTGTTGCCTGGGTTTCAAGGCTGCTTTCACAAACATGAAAAGCAATCTTCGTGTAGACTGTAAAAGAACCGCTGAGCTGGAAGAAACCTTAGAGATTATCTCCTTTGGTTCCTTTATCTGAAGGATGGAAACTGAGGCTTAGCTCCTGCTGGACAGCTAACCCAGAAACATTTGTCAACACCGAGCCAGAGGAGCTGGAGGCCAAATGTACTTTCTCTAGGAGAGCCTTTCCAAAAAGAAAACTGTGTGTTAAGGGGTAAGCCTGGATCCTCACCCCTTGAAAGCAAGAGTCTATCAGTCCTTACGACTTCCTTCCACTTACTGGCTAAATTGTTTTATTTGGTTTTTCAAGGTACGGTCTCACTCTAGCCCAGTGACCTGGAAATCACTATGTAGTGTCAGGGTGGACTGGAACTCATGATGATCAACCTACCTCTGTCTCCTGAATGCTGGCATTAAAGGTGTGCGCCACCACTCCTGGCGTATTTGTTAATTTTTAATATATGTATAGATATTTATTTGCAAGGAAGGAAGGAGGGAGAGAAAGCATGGCTCACCAGGGTCTCTTGCTTCTCCAACTGAACTCCAGACACACGTGCCATGTTGTGCATCTGGCTTACTTGGATACTGGAGAATCAAACGGGCCTACAGGCTTTGCAAGCAAGTGCCATTAACCTCTGAGCCATCTCCTCAGCCCCCTAAATATTTTTAGATGACATACTAACTCATTCATCTTTCCCAAGTCTCTGCTTTCTCATCAGTAAAATGGGAATGATAACTGTACCCTAGCTGCCTTACAGAGCAGTTATGATGGTCAAGTGAGGTAATGTTTGTGGAAGTGCTTTAAGTGAACTTTAAATAAAGCATGGTTGTAAGTCAGTTAGTAGAGTGCTTGCTAAGTGTGCATGAAGCCCTGGTTTGGATCTCCAACTCCACATAAACTCGGTATGGTGGTGCACGTCTATAGTCTAAAGTTGTCCTTGGTTACATAGTGAGTTCCAGGTAGTATGGGTTACCTGAGACCCTGTCTCAAAAACAAACAAACAAATAAAAAAAAAAAAACCTGTGTGTGGAGTATTATGCAAATATAGATGGTCAATGGTCTGACTGCTCTCTGCTATTGCATAGCTCTCTTAGATAAGAGAAATGTGACAGATTCTGTAGTGACGTGATTGATTTGCAATGTCTGATGGACTCTCCAGTGCACTGGGTCATTTAAACTAAGTGGTCTTAAGCTGGGTCAGTAGTGCATGCTTGTAATCCTAGCATTTAGGAGACTGCGACAGAATGATTGAGACCCTGTCTCAAACAAACATAAACTAGCCATTCTCTTTTCCCCCTTTGTAAATGACACAAAATGAATAATTGATAGCAAAGTTACAAAGCACATCTCCAAGCATTCTTAGAAATAAAACAATAGATCTCACAGATATCTCCCTACTAGGTTTAGGAGTTGAAGGATCTAGTGTCTGGGTATTGAGAGACCAGTTATACAGACATTTGTAGGGCTTAAGTCATGAATACAGAGGCCAATGTGCCATGTGTCTAAATATTTAGAAGCGCTAACTAAATAAAGCTGACTGAATTAAAAAAAATTTTTTTAACCTTTCCTCAGTTTCCAGGTTCCCGCTCTGGTAAGCCCCCTCACCTTGGCCCTGCTGGGCTGAGATGAGGAGGCCCTACTCCTGTGTGGGCTCTCTACCCACTCCTGCCAGCCACATGGCAGGGGCTCTCTGTATTTTTCTCTTTCCTTTTCTTAATCTAATAAAGTCTCTTTAAGTCTTAAAAAAACAGTGTTCACTCCTACTACCTTGACAAACATGCCTTCATAATAACCTAGCAAGCTGGGTGTGAATTTAAGATCTCACAATGGAGGACAAAGAGGGTGAAACAACAAAACAAGAAGGACTACCCTGAAAGAGGTCGGTCCTCAGGCGCTGGGGGCAGGGGAGCGGGGACAAAAAGGGTAACAGGATGGGAACACAAATTACAACATATATTAAAGTTCTCAACATTAAAAAGAAATGGATGAGCTGGCAGTGGTGGCCTGTTGGAAATCTTTACTGACAAGAAAATTGGAGCAGAGAACAGCTATGCCTATGGCCTGGGGACCAGCATTCTATCACCTCCTGTTCTGCCTGTGGCCAGGGACAGCTGCTCCTTCATCAGAGAGGAGACCCAGAAGGACACGGGGCCTCCGTAAGGAGACCTTGAACCCCAGCCAGCTCTGCCCGATTCCTGGGAACAAAACCAGAGAGGGCGGTGTGCAGACTGGCCTCAGCCAGAGGACTGAGTAGGCAGCAAGTGACCTTTATCCCCATCTGCCCAACGCACACATTGGTCAGGTCACTCCTCCCAGAGGGGCAGAGCTGGGAGCCACTCTGTTACTTTTCTGAGAGGGCAAAGTGTGGGCAGAAGTTGCTATTTTAGGGGGCCAATGATGGACTGTGATAAGAACTGTTCCTCCTGATAAGACCCAATCTTATCCTCTTGGAACATTCTAGACAGGTGGCTCCTGGGAGCTAGATTTCTACATGAGCTCCAGTTTTCATCAAGATGGGGGCTGGGTGTCATCCACCTCCTTGGCTCTTGGTAGCTGGGTGAGGGGACGTCAGGGACAGATGTAATTTGTAGCGTGAGCTGTTGCAACCAAGACTGCGATCAACCCTGGACAAGAGCCCATGCCCTCTTTCCCAGAGCACCACAGGACTTGCGGAGAGAAAACACTAGTTTATATTTGATTACATTTTAATTTACCAAGGATGAGTGAAGACTTCTTCAACCCAAAGTTGCCCATCAGAGGTGAGAAGCCCAGGTCTGGCTGGTGTAAGGAGTCATAAAATGGAGTTCAGGCAGAAGAGTGAACGTTAGGTCCCCTCGAGATCCTTGCTCTGCCCTTCCTTTAACCAGAGCCTCCGACCAGACTCCCTCATCTTTCTGAATGCATCCAAAACAGACACACGCCTTTCATCCCAGCACTCGGGAGGCAGAAGTACGAGGATCACCGTGAGTTTGAGGCCAGCCTGGGACTACAGAGTGAATTCCAGGTCAGCCTGAGCTATAGTGAGACCCCCGGCTCGAAAAACAAACAGGAGAAAACTTAATGTCAGCAAAGTGTCACTCTGCCTCTTTACCCATGGAAGGTACATTTTTAAAATTTATTTATTTGCAAGCAGACAGAGAGAGAAAGAGACAGAGAGAGAGAGAGAGAGAGAGAGACAGACAGACAGACAGACAGACAGGGAGAATGGGCACTCCAGGGTCTCTAGCCACTACAAAAGAACTCCAGCCACATGCACCATCTTGTGCATCTGGCTTTTACGTGGGTACTGGGGAATCAAACCTGGGTCCTTTCGCTTTGCTGGCAAGCACCTCAACTGCTAAGCCTTGCTTGCCTTGGGATCCCTCACATGTACCTGAAAGCCGGGTGCGGCAGTGTGCTGGATTCCCAGTGCTGGTGAAGCAGAAGCAGGAGGATGCCTAGGGTTTGCTGGCTAGCCAGTCTAGCTGAACCAGTGAGTTCTTGGTTCTGTGGGAGACCTTGGATAAAAAGATAAGATGGAGGGGTCTGGAGAGATGGTGCAGTGGTTAAAGGCATTTGCATGCAAAGTCTGACAGCCTGGAGTTTGTTTGCAGCGGCAGGAGGCCCTGGCACACCTATTTTTTCTTCTCTCTTTTTCTGTCTCTCAAATAAATAAAATGATTTTAAAAAAAAAGGTGGAGAACAACTGAGGCAGATACCTGACATCAACCTCTGACCTGCACACCCACATGCATGCATTACCTGTACACATATGTGCACCCATACATACATACAGGCATACATATCACATTCATATACACAAGCAAAAAAACAAACAACAACAACAAAAAAAAAACCCACAAAAAAACCCAGTGTGTTTATGGGAATAGATCTCACTGGTTTATGTTCCAGGCAGAATTCTGAAGCCATTTGTCTGGAAATCGGAGACAGATTTGTTCTTACCCTAGGCAAACAATACAGTCTACTGTAAAATGAGCAATGAGTAAGGACCAGGCACAGACTCGACAGTGGTCAAGAAGGATGAAGACACAGAAGTGACACTGATGGTGTGGAGTGAGGTCATTGGTAACCTAAAGGAACTGGGGAATAGTGTGGATTTAACTCGGTCAGTGGTTTTGGGATGCTTCTCTGCCAAGCCCTGAACTGGATATAACTGAGCCTGGAGCAAAGTCCATATTCGCTAAAAGAATGGGACTTTGCTTGGGAGGGAAGGGAGAGTAAAAAATTTAGTATTATGGATTTTTGTTTCGTTTTGTTTTTAGAGACTTGTGTAGGATCTCATGTAGCCCACACTGTCCTTGAACCTGATATATAGCCGAGGCTGGTCTTGAACTCCTGATCCTTCTGCCTCTGTTTCTGCTGGAATTACAAATATGGCGCCATACCTGGATATTCTCTGGAGATACATATGTTTTCTTTTTCTTTTTGGCTGACCTAGAAGTCACTCTGTAATTCTCACTCAATCTGTGAGGCTTCAAACTCACAGAGATCCTCCTATCTCTGCCTCCCAAGTGCTGGGATCAAAGAGGTGCACCACCATGCCCAGAGAGAGATGTGTGTGTGTGTGTGTGTTTGAGGCAGGATCTTACTGTTGCTCAAGCTGACCTGGACTTACTCTGTAGCCCCAGGCTAGCCTTGAACTCATGGCAATCCTCCTACTTCAGTCTCTCTAATGCTGGGATTAAAGGCATGCGCCACCACTCCTGGCTTCTCTGGACATTTAATTGATGAGTTTATTTCCCTTTTTCGAGTCCAACCCCTGGTCTTAAAGGAAGGAGATACTAACTTCTCTGCTGCACACACTGCCCACCTGCTGAGGTCTGCTTGGACCAGTCTTCTTAACTATGGTGGTTAATCTTTCTTGTCAACCTGACAGGATCGAGAATCACCCAGCAGACAAATCTGAGCACTTTCTTTTTATTATTTCTATTTTTAGTTGCTTATTTATTTATTAATTCTGAGCATTTTCTAGATTAGGTTCAT
This sequence comes from Dipus sagitta, assembly GCA_036346955.1. Lineage (NCBI taxonomy): Eukaryota > Metazoa > Chordata > Mammalia > Rodentia > Dipodidae > Dipus > Dipus sagitta. The sequence goes on along the minus strand of CM070780.1, from coordinate 8,903,520 downwards.
TGAGAAAAAGAATTAAGGCTGGGCATGGTGGCACATGCCTTTAATCCCAGTACTTGGGAGGTAGAGGTAGGAGGATTGCTCCTGAGACTAGTGAATTTCAGGTCAGCCTGGGCTAGAGTGAGACCCTATTTTGAAAAACAAAACAAAACAAAGAGAGAGAGAGAGAGAGAGAGAGAAAGAAAAAAAGAATTAAGATGGGAAGACCCACCCTAGATATGGGTGACACTATTCCATGGATTGGGTTGCATAAAAGGAGAAAGTAGGCTGGAGAGATGGCTCAGTGGTTAAGGCATTTGCCTATGAAGCCTAAGGACCCTGGGTTTGATTCCCCAGAACCCAAGTAAGCCAAGTGCACATGGTGGTCATGTGTCTGGAGTTCATTTGCAGTGGCTAGAACCCATTCTCTCTCTCTCTCTCTCTCTAATAAAATAAATAAATAATACTCAAAATTAAAAATAATAGAGGAGAAAGTGAGCGTTGAACAAGCATTACACCGAATGCACAATTGGTGCTGAAGGACGCTGCAGCGAGGGCTGGACTGGAAGTCTGGCGGGGCGGACTTGCCCAGCCTGAGCGGGAAAGACGCAGGCAGACCCTGCAGGTTGTGAGGGCGCCACAGGGTTTGTACGTTCATGTACGTTTGTGAGTGTAGACCCTTGAGTTCGCCCTGGGAGGCCATTCATCTCATTTGGGATGTTGGAGAAAGTAGGGCACATGGGCACCGAGGAGTCGTTCTCTGAGTGGTAACTGTCATTACTAATCCATAAGTCCATGTCCATCTGAGAGGCACAGAATGGCCCTCTCTCTCCTGGGGCCTTGGGAGGAAAAATGGCCCATGAGTTATCACCCTGGATGTGGGGTTGACTCTGGCCAGAGGGAAAGAGGACATCTGCATGTGTTTTGAATTGGATTCCTTGAAGGAGAAGCTCCCAAAGTCACTGTGGTGACAGGGTGAGGACAGTTTGTGGTCCGGGTCAGGCATGTGTTGACTGCATTTCCTGGGAATGATGGAGCCAGGTAATGTCCTATAATTAAGGTGTGCAATCTTATGATAGCATTGGGAAGATTTGCTCAAACTTACATCTGTAAACACCATGAACGGAACATTATAGCATCAATACTTGGAGTAAATCCTACCAAGTATTGATCACTGTGTAGAAGATTAATTCGAGCATGTTAGCAAGATAACTGAGGCAAAATTATCAAAGTATGCCTCCCAGTTTCTGTGATGTGGATCACTTTTAATAAACATATAACAACTAGTTCATTTCTAAATAAGATATCAGATGTTCCAGAGAACTTGACATCCTCAAGAAGAAATCAATCAAAGTATGATATCATAACAAACATTAAGAGCAAAGAGAAATAAAAGGAATATTATCATGAAAAGAATCATTTTCTTTTCGGGATTCTTACCAGCAGGCTTAACAGACTAGGAAGTCTGATAATTGACTGTGAAATTAAAATAAAGTGAGTAGCTTAAAAATTCTTAGTATGGAGGAGACCGAGGATAAATTTCAGGTGGAAGAGTGCATCCCCAGCATTCAGGAAGTCCTGGCTTCAAACTCCAGCACAACATAAACCAGAGGAGCTGGTGTCTGTTTGAAATGCCAGCACTTTGGAAGGCAAGAGGATCAGGAATTCAAGGCCATCCTTGGCTACATAGATCAGGTCAGCCTGAGCTACTTGAAACCTATCTCTAAATTAATAAATAAATAAATAAATAAATAAATAAATAAATAAATAAATAAATAAAGCTGGGTGTGGTGGCCCATGCCTTTAATCCCAGCACTTGGGAGAAAGAGGTAGGAGGATTGCTGTGAATTCGAGGCCAGCCTGACACTACATCCAACCATTTCTTTAGCCTCCAAACATTTTCTAATGCTTTAATTTTCTAATATTTAAGCATTTTTGAAGACTTCCCTTCCAGGTAGCTAATTTTTGCTTCAACTGTTTCAAATCTACTTAATCTCATCATTGATTATAAACAATGTCATTTAAGGGGCTGGAGAGAAGGCTCAGTGGTTAAGGTGCTTGCCTGAAAAGCCCAAGGACCTGGGTTTGATTCCCCAGTACCTATATGAAGCCAGATGCACAAGGTGGCACATGTGTCTGGAGGTGTTTGCATTGGCTAGATGCCCTGGCGTACCCATTCTCTCTTTCCTCTTTCTCTCTCAAATGAATAAATTATATATATATATATATACATACATACATACATACATACATACATACATACATATATATGTATGTATGTATAAAGAGCTCCTGCCCATGAGAAGGCAGGATGGGAGTAAAGCCCACCTAGAGATCCAAATTGGGGTCATTGGCTCTGAATGGGGCTAGCTAACCAGCCCTAATGCCAAGTTTTTATGCCCCCCCCTTTTTTTTAGTCCATTGAGTTAAATTAGGGTTGCTTGCATGATCATGAGTGGAAGGTTATTTACTGTGAAACAAACAACTTGTTAGTGGCTACACCATTGGGGAACCTGACCACCCTCTCCCAGCAACCATTGACAGCCACCCTTTTTTGAGAGGGTCTCTCACATGGCCTGGAACTTGCCAAGTAGGCTAGACTGGCTGGCCAGTCAGCCTCTGGGATCCTCTGGTCTTCAGCTTCCCAGTGCTAGGATCAGACATGCGCCACTATACTCGGCATTTGTTATTGGATTCTGGGAATGGAACTCGGGTCCTCATGCTTATGAAGCAAGCAGTTTACTGGCCAAGCTGTTGTCCTGGTCCCCAGCAGCTTCACTGGGGTGTCTGCACACCCGCTGTGCCGTGCTGCCCAGGGTTCCTTCCATTGGATCGCTCTCTGAAGCCCCAATTCCACTCTTTTTTTAAAAAAAATATTTTTAAAAATTTATTTATTTGAGAGAGAGACAGAGAGAGAATGGGTGCACCAGGGCCTCCAGCCACTGCAAATGAACTCCAGACACATGCGCCCCCTTGTGCATCTGGCTTATGTGGGTCCTGGAGAATTGAATCGAAGTTCTTTGGCTTTACAGGCAAGCGCCTTAACTGCTAAGCCATCTCTCCAGTCCCCCAATTCCACTTTTTAGTCTTCTACAATATCTTACTTAGTAATCTCCCATGGAACTCTTTTCCTCTTGAAATTCTTGGGCTTTGTACACAGATTACTTGTTGCCATGTAGGTTTCCTGAGAAGTGGCTGCTAACTCATCCAAAACAGAGGACAAGCCTCACAAGCCCTTCTCTCACCCCGCTCGCTAGAAAATCCCAGTTGCAGTGTCTCATACTGAAGGTCCAGAAATCTACTAGCTGTCAGCACTGCACTAAACAGGCTGCATGAACCACGCTGATCGTGGTAAGTGGTCAGTAATATGTTTCAACCACAGTCAAAAATAAGCCCATCTTGGGGGGAGGGTAATACCATGGGATTTTTTTTGTTATCATGGAAAATATTAATAAAAATGGAGGAAAAAAAAAAAAGCCCATCTTGGGCTGGGGAGATGGCTTAGCAGGTAAAGGCGCTTGCTTGCAAAGACTGGTGGCCAAGGTTCAATTCCCCAGTACTTACAGAAAGCCAGATGCACAAAGTGGTACATGCATCTGGAGTTTGTTTGCAGTTACAAAGAGGCCTCTCGCCCACCCATACACACACATTCTCTCTCTCTCAAATAAACTAAATACAAAGCATAAAAAATTCACATTTCAAGCCTGATTCAGAGAGCCTGTGAGCAGCCAAGGAGAAGGCCTCTTGGCATGGGCTGGAAACACAGCTGGAGGAAACAGCAGCTGAAGCAGATCCGGTGGGTAACCCTCACTTAGCAAATCCTGGTTTTTCAGAGAAGCCACACAAAGGAGAGAAACTAAATTTATCCCATGGCGCCTCACCGGGAAAGGAAAACACACTCACCGGCTGTTGTTGGGATGGTTTCCGGGCTCCTCTCCCAACTAAGAAGCCAGGCAACAGGGCCCAGCGTGTTTGGTCAAGACTGTGGGGCAGCAGTGTTGGAGCATGGCCGCGTGAAGTCCCTGCTAGCACGGGGACTTCAGTCTGCCACTGAAGTTTGATTTAAAAAATTACTGAGATCTCAGGGTTCTGTGAAGAGCTGTGACACCTCAGGGTATTGAGGAAATAAAGAATGCCGTGGTGGTCATGTGCTCTGGTGAATTTTAGATTGCATTTTAAAAAGTTATTTATTTATTTGAGTGAGGGAGAGAAAGGCAGATAGAGAGAGAATGGAGCCAGGTATGGTGGCGCACGCCTTTAATCCCAGCACTTAGGAGGCAGAGGTAGGAGGATTGCCATGAGTTCAAGGACACCCTGAGACTACATAGTGAATTCCAGGTCTAGCCACTGCAAATGTGAACTACAGATGCATGTGCAACCTTGTGTATCTGGCTTACGTGAGTCCTGGGGAATTGAACCGGGGTCCTTTGGCTTTGCAGGCAAATGCCTTAACTGCTAAACCATCCCTTCACCCCCCCCCCCCCCGCCTTTTTGAGGTAGGATCTCACTCTAGCTCAGCCTGACCTGGGATTCACTATGTAGTCTCAGGGTGGCCTCAAACTCATGGCAATCCTTTTACCTCTGCCTCCAGAGTGCTGGGATTAAAGGTGTGTGCCACCATGCCCAGCTAGTATTTCATTTCTGAACTAAACTCATTTCCTACTTAAAAGTTGGGACTTTTCTCTTAAGAGAAAATACGATTATCCAGAAACAGATACAAGCTATAGTTATTTTCTAGCCTAGCACCTTCTCTTCTTGAAGCTTGTGGGGATGTATATTTGATATTTCTGTATCCCTCTTTTGTTAATTTTTTAAAAATCAAGCTGAATGTTGTAGTTTACAACTATAGTCCCAGCTACTCAGGAGGCTATGGCAAGCGGGTCATTTGAGGCCAGCCTGGGTAACCTAGAGATCCTGTCTCAAATGGAAAAAAAAAAAAAAAGTTTGTAAGTATATTTCTCTTTCTCTTACAGACAGGGTCTCCTGTAGCCCAGCTTGGCCTCAAACTCACTATATTCCTGACCCTCCTAAGTACTGGAGTCACAGGTGTGTGCCACCATGCCTGGCTTCTACACTCTTTTTTTTTTTTTTTTTTTTTTTTGGTGTGGAAAAAAAATCCACCCTTGCCCAAGTTGCAAAGACCTTTTGTATGCTGCATTCCTGTTTCAGTGTATGCTCTCGTCCCACGGGCAATGTGATCAATTTCCTGTTGATTTGTTTGTCTCATGCACATGCCTGTAGGTCATATGACTAATGTATACCATCTTCTGAAGAGGACCTCAATGGCCTACCTGTAATTCTAGTTCTTTGGTAAGAGGCCCACATCCGGTTTCTTTTCCTGGTCTAGTTGAGACAGGAGATGAGGAGGTAATTTTCCTATTTTTCTTCATAGGGCTAAGGAGGTGAAGTTAGGTAGCTTCCCATCCTACCACTGCACTTCTGCCTAAGAAACAGAAGGAAGGTCACATCCACAGGGCTTGTGGGGGCTTGGAGATACAGCCTAGCAAGTATAGCGCCTGCCTAGCTAGCATGCACAAAGCCCTATGTTCCATTCCCGGCATCATATACATTGTGGCCCACCCTGAAAACCTAGCACTGGGGAGGCAGAGGCATGAGGATTAGAAGTTCAAGGTTATCCTCAGCTACAGGAGGAGTTTGAGGCCAGCCTTGGTTACATGAGACCCTATCTCAAAATAACAACAGTAAAACAAGAAAGGGTTTCTGGGAAAATGTAATAAATAGTTGTCATTTATCACCGCTTTTATGACCTAATTCTCTGAGGTCCACATAACCTCCTCACTGAGAGGCAAGTGAGTCTAAATGTCCTATCTCAGCTTTCTTATCTCACAGCACACCTGAGAGAGCACCTGAAACCTGTGTAAACCAACACCGAGGTTAAAAATATCTCTCTCTTTCCAAAGCCCAGGGAGCAGGGCTTCACCTCACAGAGGGCTCTAAAGACACCGGCCACACCCCTGTGGGAACTCTATTGCTGGGGAGCCACTGAAACACCAGCACAGCCCACCGCACCCTTCCCTCCAGGCAGCAGTGGGATCATATCCCACTGCCCTCAGAACTGGACTTTCTTCCAGGTAACATACGTCTGCCTCCCGATAACCAGCTACCCAAGATCTCCTGCTGACAGATGCCTTTACTAAAGAAGTCATGTCAAAATGCGAATCTTGGGCTGCGAAGACAAAGGACCCAGGTTCGATTCCCCAGGACCCACGTAAGCCAGATGCACAAAGTGGCTCATGCGTCTGGAGGTTTGCAGTGGCTGGAGGCCCTGGTGTACCCATTCTCTCTCTCTCTCTCTCTTTCTGCTTCTTTCTCTTTCTCTCAAATATATAAAATAAAATTCAAATTAAAAAAAAAACCCACACAAATCTTCCTGGGGCTGGGGAGATGGCTTGGTGTCTAAGCAAGCATGAGGATTGGGGTTCAGTACCCACATGAATTCTGGCAGGTGTAGTGACCCTCCAGTAATCCCAGCATGCAGAAAGTGGGGACAGGGGAGCTAGAGGGATGGCTTAGCGGTTAAGGTGTTTGCCTGCAAAGCCAAAGGACCCAGGTTTGATTCCCCAAGATGCACATAAGCCAGATATACAAGGGGGTGCATGTGTCTGGAGTTCGTTTGCAGTGGCTGGAGGCCCTGGCATGCCCATTCTCTCTCTCTCTCTCCCTCTATGTCAAGTAAATAAATAAATACATAAAATATTACAAGAAAAGAAAATGGAGACAGGGGATCCCCCAGGACAAGCTGCCTCACTAGATGAGTGGAATCAGTGAGCTCTGAGTTGAGGTGAGAGTCCCTGCCTTCGTACAGACTGTGGAGAGTGACTGAGGAAGATACTCAACATCAACCTCTCCTTCCCACACACCACCCCACAAGCAAGGAAGTATCAATGTAACCGTATCATTGTGCTTAAAAAGTCACAAATGCTCACTGTAAAAAAAAATCAATCAAGAGGACAGAAGGTTGTACATTAAAATTATTCTTCTTCCCAGTTACATGCAAAGTCCCTCAGTTACTCCCTCACCCCTTGTCCTCCAGTAAACACATTCATGAGGGCCATAGAACCTTCCAGAAATATCATACACACAGTTGAGCATGTTTCCCTCCTTTTTTCTTTTTCAGGTGGAGTCTCGCTCTAGCCCAGGCTGACCTGGAATTCACTATGTAGTCTCTGGGTGGCCTCGAACTCATGGCAATCCTCCTACCTCTGCCTCTCGAGTGCTGGGATTAAAGGGGTGTGGTACCACGACCAGCTTGATGTTTCGCTCCCTTTTTTAAAGCATGTGTGAGCACCCACTCGAGTCTACTTCATACTCCCCCGTTTTTGTTGTTTCCTTGCGTGCTTTCACAGGCTGGTCTGCTCCAGCCCTACCTAGTGTCCCTGTTCACTAGGATAGAGGGCAAAGGCTAGCCTGGCTCAAGGATGACCCAGTGGCTCAACACTAACAAAGGGATTCCTAGCCCCTGTCCTCCCCTGAATATCATCAACACTACAAGATCACTCTTAGGGGCTTGCTTTAGTAAGACATGAGCTCACAGAGCAAAACTGTTTATTTCATAAGACCTGCTAGAGAGCTAGGGAGTGCTTAAAAGCACTTGCTGTACAGATCTGACCAATGGAGTTCAGATCCAGAGCCCACGTCAAGCCCTGTAGAAATAGCACATACATCTGCCAATTCAGCTGGTCCTGCGGCAATGGGAGGTAGAGCCAGGAGAACCCTAAGGTTTGAGGACCGCTAGCCCGGCATTCACAGGGGTGAACAAGAGGCCCTGTCCCAAGGTGGAAAGTGACAACCAGCATACTGAGGTTGTTGCCTGACCTCCTCACATGTGCTGTGGGAAGCATATACCTATACGTACACACATAGACTTAAAAACAGAAACCTGTAAGTCGCTGGCCTGCAAAGCCTAATGACCTGGGTTCAATTCCCCAGCACCCATGTAAAGCCAGATGTACAAAGTGGCGCATGCATCTGAAGTTGGCGGTGGCTGGAAGCCCTGACATGCCTATTCTCTTCTCCCCACAGCCCCCCCCCCTTCTTGGAAATAAACAAACAAAATGTTTTTTTAAAAATAAAAACATGCCAGAATGTTTGGAATTGGGGGAATACTAATCTTTGAAATTAGGAGCTCTTGAGGCTGGGGATGTAACAGTGGTAGAGCATTTGCCTCGCTGTGCAAGGCCCTGGCTCTGATTCTCAGTGCCACAAAAAAAGAAAGAAATTCGAAGTTCTTGTAAACCTTGAGGATAAGGTAGCCTACCACATGCCCAGCCTCATCTGCCTGCATTTGTTTCTGCTCTCAACCTGTCACTTACGGGTTTGGGGCTACGAGAAGGGTAAGCTAGGAACAGCACCAAGAGTGAGATCAAGGGGCAATGCTGAGTCACAAAGCCAAACGTCCACAGTTTAAATCTAACCTCCAGGTTACAGGAAACCCAGGACCAGAAAGCAAGCTCAACTTCATCACCAAGAAGCTCGGGGCGCACCATGTGGACTGGCATGTTCCAGATTTTTTATTGACAACTTCCATATATATAGACGATATACCATGACCATAATCTCTTCCCACCCCCTTCCCCTCTCAAATCCCCCCTCCACTGAATCTCTTTTTTCCAACTAGTCCCTCTTCTATTCTGATGTTATTATTTTTTTTTCTCTCCTGTTATGCAGATCTTAGGTATGACCTTGTGTCTTGAAGTGGTCAACATCATGAACTAAAAGAAACTTTGTGGTCTAAGGAAGTATAGAGACATAAAAAGGCAGGTGTTTGAAAAAAAAAAAAAAAAAGGAGGTAGTTGAGTGTGGTGGCACACGCCTTTAATCCCAGCACTCAGGAGGCAGAAGTAGGAGGATTGTTGTGAGTTCAAGGCCAGCCTAAAACTACATAGTGAATTCCAGGTTAGCATTCCAGGTTAGCCTGAGCTAGAGCGAGACCCTACCTGGAAAAAGCCCCCCCCCCAGAAAAAAAACAGGTATTTAGGTCCTGTGCTGGGTCCTGATTTAGATAGACCAATTATAGAGGGTATTTTTTAGGGAAAGTTTGTAAATTTTTAGTGTTAACTGAAAATTACATAGTGCTAAGGAATATAATTATACAACTCAATTTGGTTAAATGTGAAAAGTGTAATTTTGGACTCTAGAAAAGCCTTTTTATTTTTAAAAGATGCACACCGAGTTTAAAAAAAAAAACCAAACTTCCCCCCCCTTCCTCTGAAATTTTCTATACTTAAAATGAAGGTGACCAGAGCGGAGTACACAGGGAGTTCCTGGATTTTCATTTTTGGTCTGGTTGTTTAAAAGCAGATGACATTATTGACAACTGGGGACAGGATGTGTGGTGAAGAAAGCCGGGTGTGGTGGCGCACGCCTTTAATCCCAGCACTCTAGAGGCAGAGGTAGGAGGATCACCATGAGTTCCAGGCCACCCTGAGACTACGTAGTGAATTCCAGCTCAGCTTGAGCTAGAATTCTACCCTACCTCAACAAAACAAAACAAAACAACAGCAACAAAAAAGAATGTGTGGTGAAGAGTCCAAGCAGGTCCACATGTGTGGAGCCGTACACGGCCGTCACGTGTGAGCATCGGGCTCTGCACCGTCAGCAGGGCAGGGCTGGTGTTACGTAAGGGCAGGATCCTTGCGTCAGTGTTCAAGCCCTCTTACCCACATTCTGTCACATTCAGCAGCAGGAAACCCCAAGCCTGCAACCTGCTCTGAGAGGAGTGGCTCGTGGACCAGGAAGCTCTAGCTGGTTTTTTTTTTTTTTTTTTTTTTTTTTTTGGTTTTTCCGAGGTAGGGTCTCACTCTAGCCCAGGCTGACCTGGAATTCACTATGGAGTCTCAGGGTGGCCTCGAACTCACAGCGATCCTCCTACCTCTGCCTCCCAGGTGCTGGGATTAAAGGCGTGCGCCACCACGCCCGGCTCGTAGCTGGGGGTTTTGAGTTTACTTTACACAAGGACTCACACGTGGGAGAGAGGACAGGTGGATTCTCTTGGGGTTTTAGTTCTTCTGGGAGTATAGACCTTAGAGTCATGTCTATGGATCTACTTTCTAAGGAGTCCTTCCAAGGGACCCTCCAGCTTCCTAAACTGCATGTATGGTTTGGGTTAAACCTTGAGATTCCCATAGAGACAGCAGCCCTTGATGTTCACAACATGGGCCAGAGACTGGGGAGCAGCTCCAGCTGGAATCCATCCAAAAATACTCATGTCTGGGCTGGAGAGATGGCTTAGTGGTTAAGTGCTTACCTGTGGAGCCTAAGGACCCTGGTTCGAGGCTCCATTCCCTAGGACACAGGTTAGCCAGATGCACAAGGAGGTGCACGCGTCTGGAGTTCATTTGCAGTGGTTGAGGCCCTGGCGTGCCGATTCTCTCTCTCTACCTGCTTCTTTCTCTCTCTGTCACTCTCAAATAAACAAATAAAAATGAACAACAACAACCAAAAAAAAAAAAATACTCATGTCTGCTGAAGTGGTGGTATATACCTGTAACCCCAGAACTTGGGAGCCTGAGGCAGGACAATTGCAAGTTTGAGACCAGACTTGAGACCTTATCTTGAACAAACAACAAACAAACCACCAAACCAACCCCCACAGCTTGTCTCTGTTTTCGTATCTCACAAGCCTGGGCCCTGAGGATCCTGAATTCTGGCTTGTTCTGAGACCATGACCCATGGCTATCCTTTGGGTGTTTTACCTTCTGTTGGGATGGCAAAGGCACAGGTTCAGGGTGCTGAGAAGTGAGTGTTAAGTGATCATTTAACATTGCTGGGGAGCTTTCTGAGTAGTCACCCTCTGCCCACTATTAGTCAGCGACGGGCCATGGATTAGGAGGCATGGTGAAGGTTCTTTAAAATAGGTTTCTGGTTTTGTTTGTTTGGTCTGAAGCCTGGTGGTTGAAGTCACGGGAAAAGCTTCACATGAAGCAGGAAGTTCTGGTCAGAGCTTGGGGTTTACATTTCATAACCATTACTCTTCTACTTCAATGGGACAAACAAGGTTAGCTGGTAGGATAGGAAAATGAGAAGCAGAAGTCCTCAGCCTTAGAAAATCAGAATATGAAGCATTATTGCAGTACAAATCTCAGGGATGGGTTGGAGAGATGGCTCAATGGGTAAGAGTGCTTGCTGAGCAAGCATGAGGGCCTGAAAGAATCTAATTCCCCCTGAATTTGATCCCCCAGCACCCACATAAATAGATGGGAGTGGGGATGGGGAAATGGCTTAGCAGTTAAGGTGCTTGCCTGCAAAGCCTAAGGGCCCTGGTTCAATTCCCCAGGACCCGTGTAAGTCAGATGCACAAGGGGGCACATGTGGCTAGAGTTTGTTTGCAGTGGCTGGAGCCCCTGGTGCACCCATTCTCTCTCTCTATCTGCCTCTTTCTCTCTCTGAAATAAAATATTTTTAAAAAAAATAGCCAGGAGTGGCCAAGTGTGCCTATAGCCCTGGTCCTGTTGGGCAGAGACTGGACCTGATGGGGCTTGCTGGTCAGCCAGTCTAATTGAAAAATGATATCTCTTGGTTCAGTGAAGGAAACACACCAGGTGAGTGATAGAGAAGGACATCTGAGCCAGGTGTGGTGGCACACGCCTTTAATCCCAGCACTTGGGAGGCAGAGGTAAGAGGATTGCTATGAGTTCAAGGCCACCCTGAGACCACATAGTGAATTCCAGGTCAGCATGGGCTTGAGTGAGACCCTACCTTGAAAAAAATGAAAAAAAGAAGACACCTGATGTTCTCCTCTGGCCTTTGCACACACGCACATGAGATGCATGAATCTCTATATACACATGTGCATATACTGTGCATAACACCACAGCACAGCACACCACACGTACTACACACACACACAGCATATTTCAGGGCTTAGAGTTTGCAGCTCAGTGGCAGGGCACTTGCTCAGCAGGTACAAGGCCCTGGATCCCATCTCAAGCACCGCCACAAACAGCAGCAGAAACAAACCAAGCCCTGCCCTGCTCCCGTGGCTGCGGGCTAGCTGGGGAGAGTTGCCCTCGCCCGCACAACTCAGCTCACCGAAGGGTCTGCGATGTCCAGGGCTGGAGAGTGCCCTGGGCTTGTGGGACCTCTGAGCCCATCCTTCAGGGGCAAAGGGCACAAGTTGTGATGGGTTTCTCCTCCACAAAACATGGATGGACTTATCCAAAGTCTTGGCTGTAAGTACTGGCTCTGGCACTTGGTAGCCTTGGTAATTTTGCGGGGGGGGGGGGGGGGGGGGGGTGGGGTAGAGGTGGGAAAGGGCGGAGGTGGATAATTTTGCCCTCCAAGCTTTAGGTCACTGCTTATTAGCTCATTCCTCTGTGCCTCGTCATTGAAGGGAACATAGAAATGGCATCTCCTTATAGTGACTATACATCAACTAGTGACGTCATCCTCGATAGCTCATTGTTTATTGCCTTCCTTTCATTGCCGATTTTGCTGGGGTTTGCTGACAGGAAAGTGGTCGGGTGCTGCCATCTACTGGCCAAATCATATATGACCAAAAACAAAAACAAATTTACAACTTGTGCCCAGCGTGGTGGCTCACACTTTCAGTCCCAGCACCTAGGAAGCTGAGTTAGGAGGAATGTTGAGAGTTCAAGGCCAGTCTGGGGCTACCCAGTGAGTTCCAGGTTAGCCAGAGGTAGAATGAGACCCCACCTCTAAAAATTAATAAGTAAATAAAAATTTATGATTTTAGAGTTAACGGAAAAGTTACACACTTAATAAAAGGAGTTCCATTTGCCCTGTACTTTGCTTCCTATGTAATATTAACACCTCACATGGTCTTAACACAGTTACCAAAAGCAGGAAATTTCAGATGTAACGCTTGAGACATAATTCAAATCTTTCTAGTTTTCCTACTTTTGTCCTTTTTCTTTCTTTTTTTTTTTTTTTTGCTTTCTTTTTATTTATTTATTTGAGAGACAGAGAGAGAGAGAAAGAGGCAGAGAGAGGGGGAGAGAGGACGGACGTGCCAGGGCCTCCAGTCACTGCAAACGAACTCCATACCCATGCCCCCCCCCTTGTGCATTTGGCTTATTTGGGTCCTGGGGAATTGAACTGAGGTCTTTTGGCTTTGCAGGCAAACGCCTTGACCACTAAACCATTTCTCCAGCCCCCTTTTCTTTCTTTTTTTAATATTTTATATTTATTTATATACTTGACAGAGGAAGAGGGAGGGAGGGAGGGAGGGAGGGAGAGAGAGAGAGAGAAGGAGGGAGGGAGAGAGAGAGAATAGGCGCGCCGGATCTCTAGCCACCGCAAACTAACTCCAGACACATGTGCCCCCTTGTGCATCTTGCTTACATGGGTCCTGGGGAATCTAACCTGAGTCCTTTGGCTTTGCAGACAAGCACCTTAACCGCTAACCCATCCCTCCAGCCCCCTTTTTCTTTCTTTTTAAAAATTTTATTGATGACTTTCATAAATACAAACAATATACCATGATCATAGTCCTCTCTTACCACCTTCCCTATTCCCCCTCCAAACCCACCCTCTGCTGAATCCCTTCTTTTCAACGAGTTTCTTCTTCTTCTGTTTTTTTTGGGGGGATGGGGTTGAGGTAGGGTCTCACTCTAGCCCAGGCTGACCTGGAATTCACTATGTAGTCTCTTGAACTCAACGATGATCCGCCTACCTCTACCTCTGCCTCCCGAGTACTGGGATTAAAGGTGTGCGCCACCACATCCAGTTTTATTTTGTCGTCATTTTCTTCCCTTGTGTAGGGCTTATGTAGGTAGTGTCAGCCACTATGAGGTCATGAGTATCAAGACCACTTGTGTGTGGAAGACAACATTGTTAAGTACTCCTCCCTTTCCTTTGGATTTCATATTCTTTTCATCACCTCTTCCCCCATGGTCCCTGAGCCTTGGGGGATGTGATAGAGATGTCTCACTTAGTGCTGAGCACTCCACTGTCACTTCTCAGCACTTGGGTGAATTTTTTTCTTTTTCTTATTTATTTATTTGTTTGTTTATTTATTTATTTATTTATTTATTTTTTGAGGTAGGGTCTCACTGTAGCTCAGGCTGATCTGGAATTCACTGTGTAGTCTCAGGCTGGCCTCAAGAGATCCTACTACCTCTGCCTCCTGAGCGCTGGGATTAAAGGCGTGTGCCACTATGCCTGGCACTTTGGTGAATTTTAAGTCACCTCAGTGGTTACTACTATCTGAAAAGAAAAGTTTCTCTTACCAAAAGTTAGAGTAGCATTAACATATTAGGCATAAACATAAGTGTTTGGAGGGCAGTTTGGTGGTCATAACATATCCATTTAGCCAGACAACAGTAGTGGGTTCTCACCTAGGGCTTATGACTCCCCAGCCATAGGCTTTTCATTAGGTTTTAAATACCAGGCAGGAATTCCCTCCTGTGGAGCGGGCCTCAAGTCCAATTAGTGCAGTTGGTTTTTCCCAGTATTAGACATGCCACCATTGTACTAGTTGATACATTTGGCCTGGCTGGGCAGTTGTAAAATTTACAGGGTCCCCTGTTAGCAGTGTTGATGATTTTGCTTCCCCAATATGTGACATAGCTCTTTCCAGCATCCTGACTAGTCCACAGGAAGGAGGCTTCCAGCTCAGCCCCAGCCTGATTTCTCAGGGACCTGAGCCCAAGCATGTGGAGTCTTCAGCACTAGGCTCTTACCATCTAGTTCTGGTGGGCAACCACGAGCCTTGCCAATGACATCAGGGATCTCCCTGACTAATAACTTGCTGAAAGGTAAAAGGTATCCCACCCCTGGCACTGAAAATTTTCAAATAACAATCTATAGCTTCTGGGCACATTAACAACCTTTGTCCTTTTTAAAGAATATTTTATTTATTTATTTGTTTGTTTGCTTATTTATTTATTTAGAGAGATAATGGGTGCGCCAGGGCCTCTAGCTACTGCAAATGAATTCCAGATGCATGCACCACTTTGTGCATCTGGCTTTATGTGGGTACTGGGGAACTGACTCAGGTGGTTAGGCTTTGCTGGCAAGCACCTTAGCTGCTGAACCAACTCTCCAGCCCCAGCCCCAACATTGAAAAATGAGCTTCATTAAAGTAAAATTGACAGCATGGCATATATTTGTAGTATACTACTCGGCCGAGCTAATTCACATATTAATCTTTTTATAATTTATTTGGGCATGTGTATGGACGTGTGTGCTACAGCATGTGTGTCAAGATCAGGGAATGACATCGAGGTGTTTGTGCTCTACCTTTGAGACAGGGTCTCTTGCCACTGCAAATGAACTGCCAGACTGCAAGTGAACATCAGACGAGCTGACCCGTGAGGACCTGGCTCTCCTGGCTCTGCCTCCCATTGTTGAGGCATGTTGGGATAGCCGGCAGATGTGCCATTTTTCATCCCCTTTATGTGGGTGCTGGAGAACTGAACTCAGGCCACAGGTGCTGCAAACAAATGCCTTTGACTACTGAGCCATCTCTTCAGTTCCCTCCTCTTTTTTTTTTTTTTGAGGTAGAGTCTCACTCTAACCCAGGCTAACTTGGAACTCACTCTGTGGTCCCAGGCTGACCTTGAACCCGTAGTGATTCTCATATCCCTGCTTCTTGAGTGCTGGGATTAAAGGTGTGTGCCACCATATCCAGCCTTTTATTTATTTATACGTTTTTTTGAGACAGGGTCTCATTCTTCAATATAGTCTAGCCTTGAACTTGCTATGTGCTTCCACAGGCTGGCCTCAAACTCAACCCTCTGCCTCTCTATTTCTTCCTCCTTTTCACTACTGAAAACCACACTGCTGTGAATATGTGTGTGCATTCTTTGTGTGAATAATATTCCCTATTATTTAGTTATAGGCCCATAAGTGAAATCATTGAATCCAGTGGAAACTCCATGAGGAAGTTTTTGAGAAATTGCCAAACCATTTTATAAAGTTCCTGGACCTTTTTATATTCCTTCCAGTAATGCAAGACAGGTTCCATTTTCTATATTCTGTCCTACACTTGTTAGGTCTGGATTTATATTTTACCTTATTATTATTTATATTTATTTACTTATTGAGACTGGGTATCCCCATGTCACCCTGGCCTATCTGGAACTTTCTATGTGGACCTGACTGGCTTTGGACTTTCAATGATTCTCCTGCTTGCCTCTGCTTTTTGAAGGCTGAGATTACCAGGGACACACCGCCATACCTGGTTCCATTTATTTGTTCATTCATTTATTGTATTTTTAAAAAGTATTTTATTTATTTGATAGAGAAAGGGAGAAGGAGAGAGAGAGAGTGAGTGAGTGACAGAGAGAGAGAGAGAGAGAGAGAGAGAGAGAAAGAGAGAATAGTGTGCATCTGGCTTATGTGAGTACTGGGGAGTTGAACCTGGGTCCTTAAGCTTCACAGGCAAGCACCTTAACTACTAAGCCATCTCTCTAGTCCCATTTATTGTATTAAATTTTTTTTTTTGTTTTTTTTTCAAGGTAGGGTCTCACTCTAGCTCAGGCTGACCTGGAATTCACTATGTAGTCTCAGGATGGCCTTGAACTCATGGTGATCCTCCTACCTCTGCCTCCTGAGTGCTGGGATTAAAGGCATGCCCCACCACACCTTGCCATTTATTTTATTTTATTTTTATTTTTGTTTTTTTGGGGGTAGGGTCTCACTCTAAGCCCAGGCTGACCTGGAATTCACTATGGAGTCTCAGGGTGGCCTTGAACTTTCAGTGATCCTCCTACCTCTGCCTCCTGAGTGCTGGAATTAAAGGTGTGTGCCACCATGCCCAGCCATTTATTATATTTTTGAGGCGGGGTCTCATTCTAGTCCAGCCTGACCTGAAACTTACTCTGTAGTTCCAGGCTGACCTCAAGCTCACAGTGATCCTCTTACCTCTGCCTCCTGAGTGCTGAGATTAAAGGCATGTGCCACCATACCCAGTGGATATATCTGGCTGTTTTAAAACATTTTATTTTTAAAATTAATTAATTAATTATTATTATTATTATTTTGTTTTTTTAAGGTAGGGTTTCACTCTAGTCCAGGCTGACCTGGAATCACTATGTCGTCATACAGTGGCCTCGAACTCACAGTGATCCTCCTACCTCTGCCTCCTGAGTGCTGGGATTAAAGATGTGAGCCACCATGCCTGGCTAACATTTTGTTTTTATTTATTTTTTATTTTACTTATGAGAGAGAGAGAGAGAGAGGGAGAGAGAGGGAAAGAGAATGGGCACGCCAGGGCCTCTAGATGCTACAAATGAACTCCAGATGCATGCGCCACCTTGTGCATCTGGTTTATATGGGTCCTGGAGAATTGAACCTGGGTCTTTGGTTTTGCAGGCAAGTGCCTTAACTGCTAAGCCATCCATCCAGTCTTAAACATTTAAAAATATTATCTATTTATTAATTTGCAAGGCGAGAGAGAATGGGTGTGCCAAAGCCTCTTGCCACTGCAAACTCCAGACGTATGTCCCAGTTTGTGCCATCTGGCTTTATATAGGTACCGGGGAATTGAACCCAGACCATCAGGCTTTGCAAGCAAGTGCATTAACTGCTGAGTCATCTCTCTGGCCCCTTTGTAAACATTTTTATTTGTTTTTGGCACGTCTTTGTGTGTAGTATGTGTATGCACTGTGTTGCAGAAATGAGGTGGAGGAGCGACTGTGGAGGACACCCAATGCGGAGGACACCCAATGTGGAGGACACCCAATGCGGAGGACACCCAATGTCTCCCTCTGGCCTCCACACAGTGCAGGAGGCCCCAGACATCTGCATGTACACACGCATACATGATACGCACACCAAACACACCCCCAAAATAAAAACACTGAAAAAGGAGGACTCAGCCATCTTGTAGCATCTGCAACACGTAGTTACACAGGTATATCTATATGTGCATCTCCACAGGATTGTATTGCCATATGCATATGTCCCCCCACACATGCATTCCTGCGAGTGCATTCGCACATGCATCTATCTCCACATGCATGCATTCCCACATCATGTGTGTGTGTGCCCACATACATGCATTCCCACACACGTTATCTCACTGCTCAGGACTCTTCATAAGCAGCCTCTCTAATGGGCATTTTCATTTCTCAGAGTACACCAGATTATCAGTAGCTAGCCTCTTGAGGCATTGGGTTCCACTTCCATTTAAAAAGACCCTTGTACCACTAGATAGCACCTGCATTTTTTTTTAAAGGCTCAGCGAGACTTTATTAGATAAAGAGGAGGAAGTGCAGAGAGCTTCTGCTATGTGGAAGTCAGGAGGGAGTGTAGAGCCCATGTGGGAGTAGGGAGTCCCTGGCCCCCAACATCGCAGCCCAGTTGGGCTAGGACAGGGGTGCTTACCAGAGCAGGACCTGGAGGTCCAGGTGTCAAGAAAGATGAATAGCCAAAAGAGAAGCTTTTATTTATTTACTTACTTATTTATTTGCAGGCATAAAGAGATGAGAGAGAGAGAGAGAGAGAGAGAGAGAGAGAGAGCGAGCGAGCGAGCTTGGGTACTGGGGAATTGAATCTGGGTCATTAGGTTTGCAGGCAAGTGCCTTAACCACTAAGGCATCTCTCCAGTCCCAATTTTTTTAAATAATGAATTTACGGTGTGTATGAGTATGTGTAACAGCCATAGCACATGTGTGGAGGTCAGAGGACAATGTCGAGGTGTTTATGCTCCAACTTCTTTGAGAGAGAGTCTCTTGATGCTGCAAATAGATGTCAAGTTGCCTGGTCCACACAGAGGCGTGCATCAGTTTACACCTGGCTGTGGGTACTAGGAAAATAAACCCAGGCCACCAGGTTTCGCAGGCAAGTACCTTTGACAGCTATCTCCCCAGCCCTAATTTTATTTTTCTTTATCTTTTTAAAAAATATTTTATTTTCTTATTTATTTATTTGATAGAGAAAAGGAAGAGAGAGGGGGAGAGAGAGAGGGGGGGAGGGGGAGAGGGAGGGAGAGAGAATGGGTGCACCAGGGCCTCCAACCACTGCAAACGAACTCCAGATGCATGTGGCCCCTTGTGCATCTGGCTTATGTGGGTCCTGGGGAATCAAACATGGGTCCTTTGGCTTTGCAGGCAAACGCCTTAACTGCTAAGCCATCTTTCCAGCCCTCTTCATCTTTCTTTAACCCTTGCATGCCATCCTCTCAGTTTTGTTCTTCCTCCAAATAAAATCCAAGAACGACTTGCTTAGGATTGCAGTGGGAATGAAAAAAAAAAAAAAAAAAGGCAAGAGTTGTCTAAATTTAAAGTGCTGGAAAATCCAACATTTTATTCACTACATTTCGGTGACTACATAAATGCAGAAACATCTTAACACTGAAAAAGCGTGATGGCATCACCACTTGCTTTTTTTTTCTTTTTTTTTTTCTTTTTTGTTTAGCAAACACAGCAGATGATATTGCACGGCATAAAGTGAGAACAGTAGCGAAGCTTTGAAAGAAATGAAAGAAACCTTAATGCAGTACAGGAGATCATAACAAACCAGTGCCTAATGCATTACACTTTTTGTCGCTACACACAAAATACATAAGGAGCATTGGACGGAGGTAAAAAGACAGACAAAATATTAGCAAACAACCGTAACTGGGTACAATAATCATTTCATCTGAAATGTTGATGTCACATAGAAACAACCACTGTTTTCTAACTGACAAAGAAAACGACAGCAACATTTGTCTTTTATCAAAAATCTTCTAAGCCCCTCATGGTTAGGTTTTTAGTTAATTAATCATGTATTTACTTTTTTTTTTTTCATTGTTAAGGAAGAACCCCTTCTGCTCTTGGAAGATTTTCTACTCTACTGATCTTTTATTTTATTTTTTTACCCGATGATTGTCTTCGGCACCCTCCTTACATCATAAACCATCAAGCTAACTTGAACAGGGAAACTGAGTCACACACAATAGCTAAGGTCAAAGGTGTACTGAAAATATAAAAGGGGTAAGGGACAGTCGAAGTGAGTGACAGATGGGCTGATCCTGGGACAACAGTAAACACAGGGGGATATGACGACAATTACAAGTGGAAGACAATGTTTTAAAGTTTATTGATTTTTAAAAAACATTTGTCACTTGGTTCAGATGGCAAATCTAAAATGAGCCCACAATGCTTATGTAATAAATGCAGAACATACCACACCAAAAAATAATAATAAAATAAAATCAAGACTAACATAGAAATAGAAACTGGGACCTTGTAAATACAACTGCTCACTATGTTGTGTTTGCTGGCAGCCTACTCCCTCAAGGCCTTCCCTGGGGTTTCTGTGACCCATTTACACAGCATTTGTACTGAAAACAAGTGACTAATCATTGCTTGCCCATAGCACTGGGTGAACCTGCAACTCAGAGCAGATTTATTGCCCTATGAAAAGACATCATGAGCATAGAAAACGTCCCTAAGAAAACTTAACTTTTGATCCGAAATCTAAGCCCACCCTTTCCTTCCCCAATCCCAAAAGAAGACAAGGTCAAAGACTTGCATTGAGAAAGCAAGTATTTATACCCATAAGTTTATGCCATGCGGTCGAAGCTTTATTTTGGTAAAGTGAAGGAACGGGGTGGCTGGCTCTAGTTGAGGACGCCCCGGTCACTTAGGGTTCTGTGTGTGCTGATCAGAGCAGCAACAGAGTGGCCTTGGTGAAGGGCCTGTGCCAAGGATCATCTCTGTGCAGGAAGATGATTAGAAGAGAGACACATGCAGATAATTCTGGGGTGACTCCCCTGGGGACCCTAACAGAGAATTCTTTCCAGTTTGGTTAGGGGTACATGAGAAGGAGAGGGATGGGACATCTGTGTGTAGCAGGTTCCAAGAAACAGATGTGGAGAAGCGTATGTAACTTTGAATAATTTTTCTTACTAGAATGTTAATTGAGCCAAGCTATTGTGTTTTGCTTTCTCCCTGGGCCCACAGGATCAGCAGTCCCCAGCCTCAGTTTCTCTTGAAGGGCCGGAAGCCCTTAGGCGGTCAATGTGGCAAGAAGACCCAGTTCTGCCTGAAAGTGCAGAAGCCTGGGGAAACCTAGCGGATTCCCAGATTCAAGTTAGCTTGTCTCTGAGTTTTCACTCTTTTATTCTCATACCCGTGCGGATGGTTTAAAAACAAACAAACAAACAAACAAACAAACAAACAAACAAACAAACCCAATAATATAGCAAAGAATCTCACAAACACCAGTGCTTGGACACATTAAGTCTTAAATTCTTTGGAATTTCAGGTCTTACCTGTAAATTATTTTTTTCTAAAAAAATAATAAATTAAAGGAAACCAACAAATTATGCCTGTCTTCTTTGTAAATGACAGAAACACTTATTTTGGTATGTACAAGTTTTTGAGGGGAGACCTGGGCAGTATTCACAGCATTCCAGAAGAGCCTGCTGAAAATTGACCCTGTAGTCAAGAGAAGCTCTTGCCTTCAGCTGATCTTAGTATCAAGAACAAAAAGATTGTGACAGAAAGCCTTGGCCATTTTGAGTCTACTATATACACTTTAAAAACAACATAGTCATAAATTAAAGCAATGATAAAATTAGCTCATATAAAATGTCATTAAATTAAAATGAATCACAGCACATTATAGAGAAAAATAGGAACCACTTTCACAAAAAGAGATTATATATATATATATCTATATAATTTTTTTTACCCTGTGGAAACAAATTTTCTACGAAACACAAAATGTTCTTAAGTAACCATCAAAATGAAAATCATTTCTTATTCCATTCTTGCATTTTTTATACAACCCTTCACCCACCTGGGGGGCATTTCCAGAAATTAAGTCTTCCTTGAGCAACAGAGCAGTTCTGCCAAGAAAATAAACCCCAAACCAAAGGGGAGGGGAGGGGAGACCCCAAACATACAAGCTACAAAATAAATAAGAATTATAAAGTTTTTTAAGTAACCTTAACAATTATCAAACTAGTAGGTTCTGCCTTATCACATAGACTCTCTATACAACATAACCCTAAAACTTTATTACTATGAGGTATTTGGAGGAAGTGGTAAAAGTGATGCACGGCCTGCCTGGGGAAGGGACCCGGTGAAGTGGGGTGGGGGTCTCAGAAGGAATAAGAGGAGGAGCTTTGGTTTATCAGCAAGAAATTGGGGGGGGGGAAGTGATCCTTTGGTATCAAAGAAAGTTTCATTGCATGGTTGCACGGAAAAAGCACCACGGTGAATAATTATTCCTTTTTTTTTTTTTTTCATTAGTGGCCTTTCTAAGAGGCTGAGGTATTCAGAGTATAAGGTGAGAGAGGTTAACAGCGGTTTAACACTTTGGTTCAAGCAAGGCACTCGTCCTAGGAGTTTACAAGGGTTGCAGTAAGTTTGCCTAGAGATTTACAAGAACTAGCAGTGATAATGTTGTTGTTGTCATTATCATATCGTTATTAAGGATGAAGAAAAGTTTACACACTGAGTGAGGAGTAAGGAGAAAAAGGGAGGTTGGGAAGGGAAGGGCCAGAGTTCCCTCTGCAGACCAAGGCTGTGCATGAAAATATCTTTGGTATTCTTTGGTATATCAATGTGATTAAAATCACCAATGGGAATAGAGTGAGGTAGCGTCTTTGGTTCACACTATAAATAGTAGATCTTTACACTTTTTTTTTTCAGTTTTTTCATTTTTTTAAGCACATGGAAATAGCTATTTCTTACCTTCTGCTTCTTTGTCCTTAACTATTTAGGAAATAATTACCCAATGTCGGGTAAAGCTAACCACACCACAGTCATAATCCAGAGGACCAACTACATCTCAGAGCAGCCCCTGGCATTTGAATGCACCCTAAACAAGTAGATAGAAAAGGAGAAGTGCTTTCTCTTTGTTTGCTAAATGCATAGTTTTCATCCTCTATGTACAAAGAAGGGAGGGCCTTCCTTAGGGAAAATGCCTTTATAGTTCATGTGAAAATGTCCTAGGACTCTTTGGTATAGCAAAGTTTGCATTTAACCTGCAAAATCAGGGTGTTCACCTGGGGTAGTGATGGGAGTGGAATGAATCCAAATGCAGCATAGCGCTTTTGTATTGTCCTGGAAAAATAATCATGTTTTCGGAGGGGGGGGGCACACAATGAGTGAACATTCTGTTAGATCTTCTGGATCTCCCCACACATTTTCTTTGGTCTTTGGAATCTATTCCAGCGGCATCCAGGGACAGGAATACTCAGTTCCTGGCCACTAGAACTCATTCATCTGAATATTTACTGAGGCCTGAGTTTTTTCATCTCCACATTTCAAACCTCCTGGCTGTAGTTTAGAAAGCTTTCAGTAATTTGAAGAGCTGAATGACTTATGGACAGAACCAGACTAATTTATATTCTACTTAAAAAAATTGAAGTACAGTTTTGTAATTAATAAGCATACAGATGAAAGATAATCTTTTGGGGTAAATTTTGCTAACATTGTGCAATGATAAATGAATAAATGGCACATGGTTTGTACTGTGGAAGGAGCCATGGGTGAATGCTACCCTAATCAGGAATGAAAGCATTGTCTTCTATACATAATTTCAGAAGCAAATAAAGATTCAGCCATAGTGGTGTGCAAGGGTATTGCTCATGAGAAGCTGTTTGTTGTTTGGTATGATTCTAACAAGCAAAGGTTGAGAGTATGCATAAATAGTCAAGTAAAAAAAATTGCTTTTCAGGCTCTGATTTGTGCATCTGCTTATGAGAAAATATATCTCTAGGACCTGAAATTGCATGATGAGTGCAAATTCAGTGCTGGCATGAAAATCATCTTTGGTGTTAGCAAGTAGGATAATTGGTTATTTCTCAAAAAAAAAAAAACACTACTATGGTGGTATACTTAAAATGTTATATTGTTTCTCTGCCTACGCAATGCAAAAATAATTTTTTTTAGATGCAAAACTCAGGTTAATTGCAGGAGTGACACAGTAAAAATAAAGGAAACATGTTTTGTTTTTCTTGGAGTATTGAAATTTGGTAAGACTGGGTGTAGACACAGCTTGAATTTCCCTGCAGTTTAAATTTTGTTTTAAATAAATAAGGCTTTCCTCCCTCCCAAATTATAACATTATATACCTGTACTTCCCAGCTCCCACCACTTATGTAGAGAGAGAGACTATGTTCAGTTTTTTCATTTTTCTTTATGTAACTCATAAGATTATATTTTTAGCAAATCTTGAAGGTTAGCCATTTAAATTGTCTCTTAATAGTTGAATTAGAATTGTGCCATACTTAGAAGTGAAACTTTTTAAGTTTGGGTGATTTTCTTTTAAATACTAGTACAGAAGATGTCAGGCAAATGCAGGATTTCATTCAAGGAGATGTGTATGCTGGTTTCCCTTAGTCTCCAGCAGAGAAAGGAGATAGACACAGGGGTGGGTTAGCTTAGGTTCAACTCTCTAGGTGCCTATCTGTATTAGACCTGGTAAGATGCTGAGATTTGGCCCAAAGGGGTTAAGTTTTGTGTCCAAGACAATGTAAAAGTTTTTTGTCTTTTGGCATTTAGTGAATCTTAATTTTCAATTTTATATATTTTAGTAGGGTGTGATAATTAAATGAAGGTAGCTAATCTGTGTGTGTGTGTGTGTGTGTGTATGTGTGTGTGTGTGTGTGTGTGTGTGTGTGTGTGTGTGTATGTGTGTGTGTGTGTGTTGTTTTATGGCTGTGCTGGGGGATTGAACTCAGGGCCTAGTGAGAGCCAAGCACTCTACCATTGAGCTCCAGCTCCAGCCTAGGTATCCAATTCTTTGTTGTTGTTGCTGACTTTTATTTTTGGTTTTCCTAGGTAGCGTCTCACTCTAGCTCAGGCTGACCTGGAATTCACTATGTAGTCTCAGGATGGCCTCGAGCTCATGGTGATCCACCTACCTCTGCCTCCCAAGTGCTGGGATTAAAGATGTGTGCCACCACACCCGGCTAGGTATTCAATTATTTTCATTTTTTTTTTCAGTCCCAGTTAAGTGATTTGGAAGAATGGAAATGTAGCATTTTGATTTGGAAGCCAGGTCTATTTTTTAATCTGCCCCTGTCAGAGAGTGGAATCTGTGTTATAAAATTCCCAGCAAGAAAGAATGCAGTATGTTTTGGTGGCTATGCTTAGTAAAACAAATTGCTTAGTACCAATAGAACCAAGTCTTATGTTAGACTAGAACTCTGGCATTTTCTATGCAGTTCACCATTTCTCAGTCACATTTTCTGACCTATGGATATCCAAGTCATAACGTCTGGGGTTGGCAATAAAATCAGCTTGATTGTTTTTATTAGGATTGTTATAAAATATAAGATATATAATTTTAATCAATGTAAGTTTGCTCACTTTGAAGGGTTTGATTAAAGAATATTTGGTGCCAAATGTATATACC
This sequence comes from Dipus sagitta, assembly GCA_036346955.1. NCBI lineage: Eukaryota > Metazoa > Chordata > Mammalia > Rodentia > Dipodidae > Dipus > Dipus sagitta. The sequence goes on along the minus strand of CM070780.1, from coordinate 8,878,257 downwards.
AAATTTAAGCCAAATTCACTTAAATTCTTCTGGTTGTTTGGTAAGACAGACCACTTTGAGCATTTTTTCTAATTTGGTTATCTGCCCTGTTAAATTCAGTTTTCTTAGTGTATACATGGGGTCCTCTTCTAGAATGTTCCCCACGTTTTCTTAGTTGTGAGCAGTTTGTGTTATGTCTGTTTCTCTGTGTTAAGTGACAATTATGAATCCTGGAAAAGTGTCTACCTGAAGTGTGTGCGTTCTGCACTGAGCTCTCCACCATGGTGTCAGTTGCTTCCCTGAAGCCACATTCTTTCTTGCCAGTTCTGAAAACTCATTTCAAATGCTTCAAGAGTCACAAATAATAGTTGTGAATCTACATGGTGTGTGTATTACAGCTAGATCAGTTCATATGTATAACTTTACATAGCATCTTGTGTAAAAATAGCTTTGGTTATTAAAATCATCACAATAAAATACCTGCACTATAATATTGTGTTCTTTGGTACGTAGGTGATTTTTTTTTTTTTAATGGATGGACTCTTGTTTCATTTCTTTAAAAAATATCTGAACATTCCTTAACAAACAAAGAGAATGCACTGGTTTAGGTGCCAATTCAAATTTTCTTTGCTGGGTTTGAATCTGCGTTTAGGCTGCAGCCTGGCAGGTTCAAATGGTAGGCTAGATGAGCAAACTCGCGCTCTTCATCCAGTGAACTCAGACAGCCCCACGCCATGTCAGCTGCACGCTCATGGCGCAGCCCTTCCTGAAGACCAGCCCTAAGTCCCTAGCCACTGGTGGTGTGTGTGTGTGTGTGTGTGAGTATGTGTGGGTGTGCTCGTGCCCGTACACACCCACACACAGCATTGAGACACTATACACCTTCGGGGTGTGGTGGAACAGAAGAGAGTCTGATGTTAAAAGATGTCCACCCAATGGCTCCAGCAGGTGAGGATGACAGGAGCGAAGGCGTGAGATGCAGCGGTACCCGCTCGTCATTTTCCTTGCCGAGTTGCTGCCCCGCTGAAGCGTGTGTCTCCGAACAAAGTCAGAATGCAGGTGAGCTTGTCTTTGGTTTCTTTGGACTATAAATATCACTTTTTTCCTTCTTCTTCAAATATTTCTAAGTATAAACCTGCTATCTTGAGGTCCTGGTCTTTTTTTTTTTAAAAAAAAAGTTTTTGTTTTTTTTTATTTAAAGCTTTTCCACCGAGGTTTCGGTCCGTGGTTCTTCCTTCACGCTTTGGTACAAGTGCTCGATGAAGACGAGTGGCCTGAACTGGAGCTGCCCTCGTCCTGCCACTTGTCCAGGCTGCGCCGCCGGGCGTTCATGAAGAAGTTGCTCACCGTGCTCAGCTCCAAACCCAGCTGCTGGGAGATGGTGATCTGCAATTCTTTGGATGGACGCTTATTTTCCTTGAATATTGCGTGTAGAGTTCGACGCTGGACGTCTGTGAAGACCAGCCTGGGCTTTTTGGGGGTGTTGCCTCTATCCTTCCCATGTTCTTGTTCTTTCCGTTTGCATGCTGCAAAGAGATACAGAAGACATTTAGAACAAATTCCTTGCAACAGGGCCAATAGCATTTGTCAGCCATTCCTCCTAGTCTTCTTTCTGTCTGCTGACTCTGGACTGAAGTATGTAGGCAGTCGTGAGGAAAGTGTCATCAAAGCACAGAGAACTCAAACAGGTGGGGCTCTGTGGAACATGGGCACCGGATGCAACAGCACCTGACTTCTGCACTGTCTTAGGTGGGTCAGCTAGCTCATCTGGGTGATCTGTAGAATGTAAGCTTCTGGCTAAGTCAAATTTGGACTTTTTTCTTTTCCTTTTCTTTTCTTTTCTTTTCTTTTTTTTTTTTTTTGAGACAGAGTCTAATGTAGCCCAAGGTGACCTCAAACTTGCAATGTAGCCAATGACCTTAAACTTGTGATCCTTCCGCCTCCACCTCCCCAGTGCTGTGATTTCAGCCATGTACCATTATGCCCCGTTAATATAGTGCTGGGGATTGACCCAGGACGTCCTGCATACTGGGCAAACACTCGATGAACTGAGTCTCATCCCTAGCCCTGAGTTTGAGCTTTTATTTCTCTCTGCAGAATGGATAGGAATGCTTACCTTGATGGCTGTGATAAGGCAGTATATGTAAAAAGTTCATGCTAATGCAAGTGTTTTGTAAATGTGTGACATCACCAGTCAGAAGTGCTTGCAGCCCTGGAAGGTTTCCAGGCTGCTGGGAGGATGGAAAGAAAGAGCCCAGCTGAGGATCCAGAAAAACAATACAAGTGACTGCAGGCTTCCTTACCGACTTAGGGCATTTCAGGAAACTCAGTATGTAAAAAACAAACAGACAGACAAACAAAAACCAACTGTATGTCTGGGAAGATGACTCAGCTGTTAAAGGTGTTTGCTTGCAAACCCTGCTGACCCAGGTTCAATCCCCCAGCACACACATAACCAGGTGCAAAGTGTCACATGTGTCTGGAGTTTGCTTGCAGTGGCAAGAGACCTTGGAGTGACCACACACACACACACACACACACACACACACACACACACACAGGTTCAAATAAATAAAAACTTTAAAGAACTGTATAAAATAGCATCCATCCAACAGTCTTCCATCAATTCTTAGCAGAATCTACTACGGGCTGGGGAGGAAGAACCCCTTTCCCTTGTGTCAGGTTAGCCATGCTCATCTTTGAGGGTTTGTGTCTATGGGAATCTTGCTCCAGAAGATCCCCCCCCCCTCCAACTTCTTACCCCGCCTCCCATTTGCAGCCTGGTTCCCTGATCATGCCCTTCTGGGCTGCTTCCTTGTTGCTGGCGCTCCTGGCTCTGGGGCCTCACTGCTGGTACTGGATGAACATATCACCATGCATGCTGGACCCCTCTCTCCAGCCTAGCGTGGCTCCTGGTACTCAACATCCTAAATGGCACTGAGGGCTGCCTTGCTAACACTGTCCTTACCCCTCCCCATCGCTAACACCAATCAATCCCTGGCTAGGCAACGCAAGTCGAAACCATTTCAGGTCTATGTAATGTAGACTTAAGACCAGGATAGCATCACATGGGTGCCTCTGTGACCTCTGTGTAGGAAATCTAGAACATCTCTCTTCACATCCGATTGATTACACCTCTCGCCCCAACCACAGTGAGAGCAAATGGAGTGCTGTCTGGTGGGAGTGAGGACGGCCCCTCCCTCCTGCCTCAGGCACCCAGTGGATGCCTTCCTGTTGCTGCTCCTACTTGCACCCCATCCTCTTTTTTTCTTCCCACAGGTTCTCAGTTTCTCCAAAACAATGCACGAGCTCTGGCTAGATCAGCTGGCACTCTACAGAGTGGCCGCTCCTACCCCTGCCTTCCATTCTCAGCTGCTCCAGATCCTGGATTTCAGAGTTCCCATGGCCTCAGGTGCCCATTAGTACAAATGAGCTCTGCCCAGGTCAGCTGGGGCAGCCAGCAGGCCAGAGCTGAAGAAGTCACCAGTCTCTGGAGTCCAAAAGTACCAACAGTTTTTGTTTCGCTTGGTTCTGAGATAGTCTCTATGTGTCCCAGGCTGGCCTTGCACACATTATGTAGTCCAGGCTGGCCTCCATCCTCCTGCCTCTGCCTCCCAAATGCTGAGATTCCAGATGTGAGCCACCACAATGTGCTCCTCACCGAAAATAAGTTTTAGAGGTTGTGGAAATAGCTCAGAAGTAGAGTGGAGCTTAACATGTAAATCTCTGGGTACCATACTTAGCATCTGACAATGAAGGGTTTTTTGTTGTTTTTTCTTTCTTTCTTTCTTTCTTTCTTTCTTTCTTTCTTTCTTTCTTTCTTTCTTTCTTTCTTTCCTTTTCTTTTTTAAAGAAATAAAAACCAGGGCTAGGGCTGGAGAGATGGCTTAGTGGATAAGGCACATGCCTACGAAGCTTAAGGATGCAGGTTCAATTCTCCAGGTCTCACGTAAGCCATATGCACATGATGGCGCATGTGTCTGGAGTTCGTTTGCAGTGGCTAGAGGCCCTAGTGCACCCATTCTCACTCTCTCTCACCCTTTCTCTCTGTCTCTAATAAATAAATAAAATAAAATAAAATAAAATAATAAACAATAAAATGAATAAAATAAAAATAAAATAAAATAAATTTGAAAAAAGAAAGGAAAACCAGGGCTGGAGAGATGGGTTAGCAGTTAAGGCACATGTCTACGAAGCCTAAGGACCCAGGTTCGATTCTCCAGGCCCCACGTAAGCCAGATGCACTACATGGTAGCGCATGCATCTGGGGTTCGTTTGCAGTGGCTGGAGGCCCTGGCATGCCCATTCTCTCTCTCTCTGCCTCTCTTTCCTTTTCTCTCTGTCTCTAATAAGCAAATAAAAATAAATCTAAAAAATAAAAATAAAAAAGAAATAAAAACCAGCCAGGTGTGGTGGCACACGCCTTTAATCCCTATACTCAGGGGGCACAGGTAGGGGAATCACTATGGGTTTGAGGCCACCCTGAGACTACATAGTGAATTCCAGGTCAGCCTGTACTACAGTGAGATCCTACCTGGAAAACAAACAAACAAAAACCAACCCCCACCCCCCCAAAAAAAACCAGGGCAGGGGAGCTAGCTCAGTGGTTAAAGGCAGTTGCTTATAAATCCCGATAGCCTTGGTTCAGTTCCCCAGTACTCACATAAAGCCAGATGTACAAAGAGACCCTCTGGCATGCCCATTCTCTCTGCTTGAAAATGAACAAATAAAATATGTTTTAAAAGAAGTAAAAACCATGCTGAGGCTATAGCTCAGTTGGTAGAATGATCACAACATGGATGAAGCCTTGGGTTCTATTCCCAGCACTGCATAACCTGGGCATGGTGACACATGTCTATAATTCCAGCATGTGGGAGGTAAAGACAAGAGAATCAGGAGTTCAAAGTTATCCTTGGTTATGTAGTGAGTTTGAGGTCAGCTTGGACTACATGAAGACTGTCTCAAAATAAATAAATAGAACTCTATAAATAAATAAATAGAACTATAAATAAATAGAACACAAAAAACACAAAGATAAAGCCGGGCATGGTGGCGTACGCCTTTAATCCCAGTACTCAGGAGGCAGAGAGGTAGGAGGATTGCTGTGAGTTTGAGGCCATCCTGAGGCTCCATAGTGAATTCCAGGTCAGCCTGGGCTAGAGTGAAACTCTACCTTGAAATAAACAAACACAAAGATAACATTTAAAATATAGATATGTACCACCACACCTGGCAAAACAGTAGTGCTATAAAGTAGGGTGAGTATACTCCAAGGGCATGTACAAAAGAGAATTCCCATGTCTATTTTTTTTTCATTTTTTTTTTTTTTTTTTTGCTAGGGCCTCTAGCCACTGCAAATGAACTCCAGATGCATACCCCACTTTGTGCATCTGGCTTTTTGTGGGTACTGAAGAATTGAACTCAGGTCATTAGGCTTTGCAGGCAAGCACCTTAACCACTGAACCATCTCTCCAGCCCCCATGTCTATTTTTTTAATGGTACTTCCTTAAAACTTCCTACATTTTATGTATGCTTTATGTGCATAACATAGTAGTATAGTAACACATGTATATAACATAAATAGATAGGGGAGTTTATATTCAATGTGTTTTATAGTGTAATTATAGTGTAATGGAATCAGGCGCCCTAAATTATTAAAGTGATTGCATTTAGCAATTTGAAAAGGAGGATGTGGTCTTTTAAGAAGAATTAAGCTATAGTATTAATGTTTTACATTAAAAAATAATACAAAGTAAATATGTTATTTTTTTTTTTTTTGAGGTAGGGTCTCACTGTAGACCAGGCTGACTTGGAATTCACTATGGAGTCTCAGGCTGGCCTCGAATTCACAGCGATCCTCCTCCCTCTGCTTCTTGAGTACTGGGATTAAACGTATGCTTCACCACAGCTGGCTAAATATGGTAAATTTTAAAGTTACTAGATCTGAATTTCACTATGGACCCTAGGCTGGCTTCAAATTCACAATCCTCCTGCCTCAGCTTCTGAGTGCTGGGATTCCAGATGTGCAGCATTACACCTGGCTGCTTGAGGTTATGAAGGAAGGCGTCTCAGAGGAGGTACCTAAGGTGAGCCCTTAAGGGCACCACATGTGTCGGTGAGAGAAGCGGGTCCATTCTCTGAGAACATGCAATACTTATGGGAAGTATTAGCAAATAGGAGAGCATTAGCACCAGAGTGCTCGTGAGGAGGAGAGAGCTATGGGAGATGTGCCTCCACAGCAGGTTGATCAGATCTGAAAGATCTGAAGTATGAGAATGTGGGGTTGAACTGAAAAGCAGCAAGATTTGGGACAAAGACAGTGCAGTGGGTGCTATGGTCTGTTACCCTAACCTTTCAGGACCAAGGCACTCATACCTTTAGCTGCTGGGAGAGTTGGTGGCTGGTGACTCTCAGCTGAGACCCATTCTGGGAATTTTTCCTAGCCAGAGGTTATGCCACCTTGGGGGCAGGGACAGATGGTGGCGGAGGAGGATGGATTTGTTGGCTGAAGGTCTAATCACCCCACCCCTTGCATCGCAGGACAAGGGCTCTCTAGTTCTAAGGCACTGTTTAAAGTGGTTGTGGCTATCTTTTCAGCTCATCACAGGAGATGTCTTCTGTCACACTCCATCTCCTTCCAGCATGCACATCTCACACTCTCCAGATCCACCCCCCAGAAAACATAACCGAGGACAGAATCCAGTCAGAAAACTCAGACAATAGAAATTGATGGGGAAACACCTTTTCTGAGGTGGAATGGAGAGGACTTGCTGACAACGTGGCTGGGAGGGTGCAGTTGAGAATATCTCTTAGGGTTCTGGTTAGATGATGGCATTGGGGCCTTTAGGGAATGCACATCGAGTAAGGAGTTTTATGAGTGTGGTAATGACTTCTGTGTGGGACAAACTGCATCAGAAGTGCTTGTTGGACATTCTGTTAAAGATCTCCAGTAGAGATCTGTCCAGCAGACAGCAGGATGTATGGGGCCCGGAGTTCAGGGCAGAGGCCTGGGCTAGAAATATAGCCCTGGAAGTCATTAGGGCTCTAGATGATAAATTATACAGCACTACTTATGGAAAAGTAAATAACAGAGTATTGGGCAAAGTCTCAGCTTATCTATCATTCAGAAGGCACAGCTAAGGGAAACTGCAGAGGTATCTATTTTCCATCTAGCCAATTTATATGTTAGAATGACTTCAATCAGGTCCTGGCACTGGGCAAGATTCAGTGGGATGAAGAAGCTACCCTGGAGAGGGTGTTTGGCAAATGGTCATCAGAGGAATGGGGATTGTTTAAAGGATGCCTTGCAGGCCAGGGACATTAGAGAAATAACATATAAAAATGTACGATATAGGTTAGCCTACCCTTTTTTGGTGTCTGTCTCATTGTGGTGGTTTGAATGTAAATTGTTTCCTATAGCCTCATGTGTTTGTGATTAAGCCTTGTACTTAATCTCTAGCTGGTAGAGCCTGTGGGAGGTGGATCCCCTCAGGAGGTATGTTGCTAGGGGCAGGCCTTGGGGTGTTATAGCCCAGTCCTGCTGGCCACATTGAGTTGAGTTTGCTCTCTCTTCCTCCCTGCTATTGGAGAGATGTGACCACTGGCTGTCTGCTCCTGCCATGTTTTGCCAGCCATGATGAAAAAACTGAAAGTTGGAAATAAGCCTTTTCCTTCCATAAGCTGCTTCCAGTCAAGTGTTTCATCCCAGCAACAAGAAGATAGCTGTTACCCTCATACAATACTAATGTCAGAGAAACAGAGTTTGCTATGTCCTCTTCCAAGATCTCAAACACTACACTGTAATGTCAGAAACTGGGAAGTGAGATCCCATTGGAACAGGGGGCTGGCTGGCCTATTCAGTTTCTCTGGGACATCCTGAATCTTGCAGGCTATAAGCAGGCTCAGAACCCATGGGGTTGTTGGGGTGTGGTTACATCTGCAGAGAACTCTGCTGGAGTTGCCGAATATGAAGACTGAACTATCAGCAGACTGGACAATAGACAAGCTTGTTGAGGGTCACTGGGTGACCAAAGGAGGTGAAGAGGATCAACCCACAGAAATAAAATCATACTTCTTGAAGCTTCTAGAGCTCTGGAAAAACATGAATGAGAGCAATGCTTTGGAGAGTCTGTGGGATATATTAAAAGGTTTTATATGGAAATAATGTGTGTGGATACACAGTTTCCATAAATATAGGGGAACATTCATCACAGAACTGGATTAAGGAAGGGAGCTTTCTATTTATGGAGGTTGAGACTGGCTCACTTCCATGCACACAGGCAAGCTGACATGTTGGCAGGATTCCTGGGTGAACTGTACTGGGAACTGTCTCAGATAGCCTGACACATGGGTTTGATCTCTAAGGGTGTAGTCACCCATGGTGAGTTCCATGTAGGAGGCAAACTCAGGCATGCGAGACATGATCACATCAAGAATAAAAGATCATGAAGAGAAAGAAACAGGTGTGGTGGTGCATGCCTGTTATCCCAGAACTCAGGAGGGGGGCAGGAGCATCAGGAGTTCAAGGTCATCCTTGGCTATATGATGAGTTTGAGGGCAGCCAGGATTACATGAAACGCTGTCTAAAAAAAAAAATAAGCGAGCAAACAAACCAACTAAGTAATAAATGGGAGAGAGAAAGGAGAGAGAGAGAGAGAGAGAGAGAAAGAGAGAGAGAGAGGGAGGGAGAGAGATTGGACAGAGAGAACCTGGGGCTTGCTAAACTTGCTAAGGCAGAGCTAAGTGTGTTTCAAGAAACATGAACCTTCAGGATGTTGAAAGCTATTTTTTGATCAATGAGTTATGAGGTCAGTTGGAGAAATGCTAATTTAATCCATGATTAAACAAGCTTATTTAATGTAGAACTTCTCAGAGCCTGTACTAGGGGAATGTGTGCCAGCATTTTCCAGCTTATGGAGACCCCTGCCCCCAACTTATTTGACCAAGGAAACTTTCTGCTGGGAATTTCATTCAGGAATAGCATTCCTTAAGACAGATCTTCTCAATGTGTAGTGGCTGATCCTGAGCTGGTCTGTGAATGTCAGTAACCTGCAACAAGATCACTGCAGAAGGTCTGGGGAGATGGCTCAATTGGTAAAGTGTTCCCCAGAACCTAAACAGAACCATAATAAATAGAACCTAAATAGATAAATAGAACCTAAATAGAACCATAATAGTTTGTAATCTCAGTACTGGGGGGGGGGGTACGAGGGTCCCTGGAGCTCACTAGTCTAGTGTAATTGGTGCACTCCAGGCCAATGAGCGACCCTGTCTGAAAAAAGATGGATGATACCTGAGGTTGTCCTCTAGCCTCCACATGCACACACGCACACACACACACACACACATCACTGAAGAAAACTGAGAACAAGGAGCAAGAAATGTTTACAGATGCTTAGCACTGGTGTAACCTTCAAGCTGATTGTATTCCTACAAGTGAGGGTTTTTTTTTTTTTTTTCTGTATGACCAGAACTACTGGTCCAGGAAAGATGGAAATTATAAGAAAAACAAACGTTAGTCTTTTCTCTTTAGGTTTTAAGAAGCCCTCACCTTGGAGCATACTTTAGAAATATGGTATATAGTCATATCCTAGAATCAGCTAAGTATTTACATATCAACTTATATGCATTTTCCCTATTTACTGACACAAATTCCTTCTCAACATATAAAGTGCTGGATGAGTTATGTAAAAGTCTACCAAGAACTTGTCTGGGAATATGTGGACACAGATATATTGGCTTGGAGGGCACTTACACAGCCATATGGATTTATAATATAATTTCTTAGATGAACCTGGACTCAGGACATGGTGGCCAGCTCTGGGGCCACTGACAGATATGTAATCCTGGGCAAGTTGCTCACTTTTTTTGAGCTAAATGTCCCCAGCTACAAAATGGGGGATGGGGGCTGGAGAGATGGCTCAGCAGTTAAGGCGCTTGCCTGCTAAACCTAAGGACCCAGTTTCTATTCCCTAGGACCTACATAAAGCCAGATGCACAAGGTGGTACATGCATCTGGTGTTCGCTTGCAGTGGCTGGAGGCCCTGGTGTACCCATTCTCTCTCTTTCTCTATCTGTCTCTTTCTCTCTCCCTCCTTCTTGCAAATAAATAAATAAACTATTTTTTTTAAATGGAGAATGGCAGGTTTCTTACCTCCCAGGATGGTCACAAGTATTAAATACTACAACATGTATTGAAATGATTAAAATCATAAGCCCTTAAAATAAACTTCAAAAAAAAAAGAAAAGAAAAAAATGTCATAACCCCTTAAAGAGTATTTTGTACAAGTTTACAAATTAGACACTGAGGACACAGGTCAGTGTCAGAACACTTATGTAGTATGCTCAGGGCCCTGGGTTGGATCACCAGCACCACAAAAGACATGTGCAAATTAATTCATTCTTTCTTCCTTCTTCAGTCAAGATGCAAGTGCAAACATTAGATTTATGCACCAGGCTTAGGTCTTTGCTCTGATTCCAACCTTGTTATGAAGTTGGACAGAACATTCAATCTCTTTTCTGCAGATCTCTTTAAAGGAACAGACAGTAGTGCAGGTCCCCTGTGGACTCTAAAGCTGTCATTCACAGTGCAGCACCTTCTCTGATCTCTGAAATCTTGTATTACTTTAACAAAATAATTTCCAAGTTCACCTTTATGTCTTGGAATATACAGCTACTACATAGACTTCCATCTTATTATCCCTATGGTTTTTTATTATCTATCTATCTATCTATCTATCCATCCACCCATCCATCCACCCACTCATCTATCATCCATCTACCTTTCATCATCATCATCATCATTATCTATCTATTTATCTATCATCCACCTATCTTTCATCATCTATCATCTATATATTTATCATCATCCATCTATCTATCTTTCATCATCTATTATCTATCTATCTACCTACCTACCTACCTACCTACTTACCTACCTATGTACCTACCTATCATCTGTCTGTGTGTTATTGGCACAGAGTCTCATGTAACCCAGCTGGCTTTGAATGCTCTTTGTAACCAAGAATGGCTTTGGACTTCTGATCCTCCTGCTTCAACCTCTCCTGCCACCCCAATTTTTGCAGGGCCTTGTGCATACTAGTTGAGTTATGTTAATTGAGTTATGTCCCCAGATCCCATTTTATGGTTTCTATAAAAGAGCAAATAAGCCACAAGTTGTGGCATGCACCTGTTATCTTAGCACTTAGGAGGTGGAGGGAGGGGGAATTGTAAGTTCACAGAGCCTGGGTCAGCCTGGGTTATATAGTGAGATCCTGTTACAAACAAACAAACAAAAACAAACAGTTCTGCAACAACTAGACCTGAAAATAATCTGGGTCCATTTTCAGCTAAATGAAGGTGATTATAAACACACACACACACACACACACTCACATTTGTTTCAATCTCATGAATATTAGAGACAATGCACATCAACAACCCCACAGACTCCAAAGCCAATTGAGCGTGTGTCATCCTCGGCCTCTGAGCCATTAAGAAATATGTACACAATTATGTGTGTACATGCTTTTTGTTTTGTTTTTTGAGGTAGGGTCTCACTCTAGCTCGGGCTAACCTGGAATTCCTATGTAGTCTCAGGGTGGCCTCAAACTCACGGCAATCCTCCTACATCTGCCTCCCGAGGGCTGGGATTAAAGGTGTGTGCCACCGTGCCTGGCCTGTACATGCTTTTTAAAAAAATATTACTTATTTATTTGAGAGAGAAAGAGGCATGGAGAAAGAGAGAGAGAGAGAGAGAAAAGAGAGAGAGAGAAAGAGAATGGGTATGCCAGGGCTTCCATCCACTGCAAATGAACTCCACATGCATGTGCCACCTTGTGCATCTGACTTAGGTAGGTTCTGGGGAAGAAAATCCTTTGGCTTTTTAGACAAGCACCTTAATTACTAAGCCATCTCTCCAGCCCTGTACATGTTTTTTATTTTATTTTATTTTATTTTTTGTTTTTTGTTTTTTGAGGTAGGGTTTTGCTCTAGCCCAGGCTGCCCTGGATTTCACTATGTAGTCTCAAGGTGGCTTAAACTCTTGGCGATCCTCCTACCTCTGCCTCCTGAGTTCTGGGATTAAAGGTGTGCACCACCATGCCTGACTTAACATGCTGGTTTTTAAATTATTTTTATTTATTTATTTGAGAGAGAGAGAAAGAGAAATAATCAGGTAGAAAGTGTGTGTGTGTGTGTGTGTGTGTGTGTGAGAGAGAGAGAGAGAGAGAGAGAGAATGGGTGCACCAGGGCCTCCAGCCACTGCAAACGAACTCCAGACACATGTGTGCCCCCTTGTGCATCTGGCTCATGTGGGTCTTGGGGAATCGAACCTCTTTGGCTTGAAGGCAAGTGCCTTAACCACTAAGCCATCTCTTGAGCCCTGTACATGCTTTTTTAAACCAAATTTCTGCTTTTGTATTAAAATGTATGCCAGAAGCTGAGAAGATGGATCAGTGGTAAAGATGCTTGGCCCACAAGTGTGAGGACCAGAGCTTAGTCACCAGAACCCAAGTAAAGCCAGGTGTGGTAGCTGCTATGGTGAGATGGCAGGTAGGCCTAGGAGACTCTTCAGAAGTTCATGGGCTAGTTAGCTTAGCACAGATAGCACCAAACAAGAGATCCTGTCTCAAAGAAGGTGGAAGGCAGAGACTGACACTCAGGGTTATCCTCTGACTTCCACATGCACACTGTGCCTCGGATGCTTGCATTCACATGCACACACATGTACACAAAGATTAAAGAAATGCAAATGGTTTGTTTCACACGTTTCTTTATGTTCCTGACATATCTGTTCCAAGGCTGGCTGCTTTGGACAGATGGAAGTGCAGCAGAATGAAGCTGGGTCTGCTTTGGTGCGTATTTGCTGGGAGTACGCTGTGGTGCAGGTCTGCAATCAGGGAGGACTGCGTGCTCCTGCACACTCCCGCCTCTGGGGGAGGAGGTGCCCTGGAAAAGGCCTTGCTCTAATTGTCAGATGATTTGATGGAAGGGGGGCTTGGGAGGGATAAACAGAGGTTGGTGGGAGGGGATTATTATCATGGAATACTGTTTATACATATGGAGGTTGTCGATAAAACTTGAAAAAATTGGGTTTTGCTTCAGGACTGGTCCAATTCTTCAATCAAACTGGTTCCAGGTTTTTTAATGGTAAAATAAAGAGTAAGCTAGACTAGCCAAACTGGTGCTTTTTGGGTTCAAGTGAGAGAGACCTTGCCTCAGTATAAATAATGTGAAAAACAACTGAGAAAGGTACTTGACATTAACCTCTGGCCTCCACACACATGTGCACATGGACCCATAACACATGTGTGCCCCCCATACCCTATCTAGGTCATAATAGGCAAATCCCTAGCAACAGATGGCAGCTGGTGGCTGCCTATGGCTGAGGAGGTGATGGGGGAATGGCCTTGACTGCTAATGAGTACAGGAATGGACATGGTGAAGTTCAGTATGGCCATGGTCACACAGCTCTGAGATTACACCAGAAACAACTGAATTACACTCTTCAAGGGGTGAACTGTATGGCATGAAAATCAGATCTCCACCGATCTGATTCAAAAAGCCACAGCTGGGTATGTCGAGGGGGGAGGGAATGAGTTCTCTGCTCTCACCTCCACCTCTACTGTCACCAAGAGAGACCCCTTCTAGGCTGTGACATGTACAAGATGTGGTGGTCTGCTTGTGCTCATTGAGCCCCCAGAGACCATCCCTACCTGCCTAAGTCACCTTTTGAAGAACACTCTCGGAGACAGCGCCACGAGATGAGCAGGCATACAAATACGAGACTCCCTCAAGCAAGGAGGCAGAAAGATGCTGGGACGTGCAGGTGGTGGGTCTGTCCTGAGCTGTTCCTCACGATGGAGATTGAAGAGCTGGAGCATGAACTGTGGCAACTTCCGGATTGCAGCTTAGACTCTGGGCATTCTGGGTCACAGTGTTATCAGCCTTGTCTGAATTACTTTGCTATGCTGTATATATTTTTGTAAGCTGGGGTCCCAGTTATTTCTGGAATGCTACAGCTTTTGAGTGGCAAGCTCAGAGGGTATTTATAGCAAATTTACACTCTGAAAAGTGTGTTGGTTTGGATGTAAAATGACCCCCATAGCCTCAAGTGATTAAGTTTTCTGCTTAGTTCTGAGCTAGTGGTGCCTTTGGGAGGTTGGAGCCTTGCTAGGGAATGGGCCTTAGGGTTGATTAGTCTAGGCCGCTGTATAGTCAGAGCTGGCTCACTCAGAATGCTTCCTCCTGCTGCTGACGTATGAAGATGTGAGCTGGTTTTCTGCTCTGCTATGCCTTTCCACCATGATGAAACATCCCCTTGAAACTGTAAGCCCAAAACAAAACCCTTTTCTTCCCATAAGCTGCTTCTGGTTGGGTGCCCCCAGCCCCTAGCAACAAGAAGGTAACTGCTACAAAAAGCCACACTGTGAGTTCTGACTGATAAAGCACAGACTAGAGAGTAACTGGAAGCCTGGGAGATCCAGAGGAGGAAGGGAGATCCTATTTCAATCTGCTAGGCAGACTACTTTTGCTTTGTGTATATATATCTGGGAGTAGTCATATCAACTATGGAAATGTCTTGGTGTGCACATGAAAGGCCTAATAAAAATGCACAAAGAATAGACTTTCCAGGGCTGGGGAGAAAGCCCAGTCAGTAAAGTGTTTGCTGTGCAAGCAGGGGGATCTGTGTTCAATCCCTAGAGGCCATAGAAAAAGAGCCAGGTGACAGTGCATGCCTGTAATCCCACTCCTGGGGACGTGGAGACAGCAGGATCCCTGGGGCTCATTGGCCAGCCAGTCTAACTTAATTTGTGAGCTCCAGGCCAATGACAGTCCTTGTCTCTAAAAGCGGTGGACAAGCACCTGTGGAATGACACACAGAAGTTGTACTCTTCCTCCACACACGTGCATATGTACACACACATCCACACACATGCGCTTGGATACAAATGCATGCATTTAAAAAGAAACCCCAAAGCATGGCTGTCTCTACAAGAGGTAGTCATCACAGCTCCCCCTGTGTCTTGCTTTATGGCACTAATACACCTCCGAGGAAGCCTGCCTGTGTGAGGATCACACTTAGGTGAGGAGCATCCCTTTTCCATAAATGAGTTGCCTGGGGGCACAAGCTGGGGGAACCGGACCTCTAACTCCACTGAGCCCTGGAAGGAGTTGAGAGCACAGATGTAACTCACAACCCTCCTCAGGTGTGACAGGGACAAGAGCTGCAGCAGCATGGGCAATGGAGCCTGCATGGGGGTTTGAGTGCCAGAAGTCTCTTGTAGCTTCATGTGTTTGCGATTAAGCCTCATAACTGATCCCCAGCTGCAAGAGCCTTTGGAAGGTGGAACCTTGCTGGAAAAGGTATATCACTGGGGGTGAGTCTTGGGACGTTATAGCCCAGATCCGTTTGCTGCACTCAGCTCTACTTCCTGCTGCTGTGGAGACGTGATGTCTGGGTGTCTGCTCCTGCTATGCTTTCCCTGCCATGACAAAACATTCCCTTGAAACTGTACTCCCGAAATAAACCCTTTCCTCCTATAAGCTGCTCTGGTCAGGTAGGTGTTTTCAGCTTCCTAAAGTTTCAGCTGTGAAGAGTCTGATTCAGCAGGGCAAGGCGAGGTTGAGATTCTAAACTCTAGCCTGGACCAGGTGATGCCTGGCTTCTGGTCCAGGACCATACTCTGAGTAAAGAGGGCTTGGAGGGCTGGAGAGATGGCTTAGCAGTTAAGTACTTGCCTGTGAAGCCTAAGGACCCCGGTTTGAGGCTCGATTCCCCAGGACCTACGTTAGCCAGATGCACAAGGGGGCGCATGTGTCTGGAGTTTATTTGCAGTGGCTGGAGGCCCTGGCGTACCCATTCTCTCTTTTTCTCTCTCTCTTTGCCTCTCTCTCTCTCTGCCTCTCTCTCTGTTGCTCTCAAATAAATAAATAAATAAAATAAACAACAAAAAAAATCTTTTTTAAAGGGCTTGGAGCGCACAGGTTGAACTGTACTCAAGGTGTGGTCCAAACACACCAGCTTCACTTGGGATCATGAAGGGGTGCCTCTTCAAAATGCACATTGAGGAATCTCATCCTGTACGTAAGTTGAGTTAAGAGTCTCTGAGAATGGAGTTCCCCACAGACATTTAAAACAAGCTTTCTAGGCACCCGAGATACCCTGTGTTGCAGTCTCCTTCTTGTTGCTGACACGAAGTACCTGACCCAAAGCAGCTGATGGGATGGAAGCTGTTTATTTAGGCTTACAGTCCCAAGGAGAAGCTCTGTGATGGCAGGGGAAAGGTGTGACATGAGCAGAGGGGAGACATCTCCTCTGCTACAGCAGGTGGAAAACTGTAGCAGGAGAGTGAGCCAAACTAACCATGGAAAGCTAGGGCTAATAAGTCATGAGAGTTGACTTCCAGCAGCACACCTCTTCCAGCAAGGCACCACCTACCATGGTCAAGCATTCAAATCACATGAGTGTATGGGGCACACATAATTCAAACCATTGCACCCGGAAAAGCTGGAGCCATTTGACTCTACATCATTATTTTAAAAAAATCAAATAGCAAAAGAGTCACCCTGTCCACTTGTCAAAAATAGAAGATGATGGATGATGGCACTGAGAAACCCTGCTGGAGCTGAGCTGAAAACCTCCTCCGTGTAGACCAGCTGACAGAAAGTTGGAAAAAACTTCGCTGCATGCAGTCCAATGGGAGAGAGAGAAATCACCAGTGGAGATACTGAACAGTAGACAGTGCAAGCCTTAAATTTGGCCAGCCAGGCCAAATGAGCCAACGGGTGCAATAGTGGCATGTCTGTCTTGGGGGAAACCAATCACTCTCAAATTGGCGTGGAGGCCCAATTAGTGGAGGCTCTGTGGGAGGGAATACATGCCTGATACTGAAGACCTATGATAGGGGTAGTCATGAGCCCTAGGGGTATAACATCTGCTTGTGTCTGGCTGAATGTATATACTATGTTCACCAAACTGCCTGGTAAGCACTGCTCTTAATGTTCATACCCATATATTAATGATACTCTCACTTTTGGTTAAAGAAGCTTCTCTTTACAGAGGGAGGTGACCTTGGGATGACTCAGAAAACACAATAGTGCTGAGAAGTGACAGAGGAGTGTTCAGCACTAAAACATCTCTATCCCACCTTCCAAAGCTCAGGGGCCATTGCAGAAGAGGTGGCAGAAAGAATGTAAGAGCCAAAAGAAGGGTAGGACTCCTTACAATGTGCTCCTCCAGACACAAAATGGCCTGGATATCCATGACCCCACAGTGCCTGACACTATCTACACAAGACCATCATAATAGGAGTAAAAGATGATGATATCAATATAAAAGAGAGACTGATTGAGAAGGGGAAGGGATATGATGGAGAGTGGAGCTGCAAAGGGGAAAGTGGGGTCAGGAAGTGAATTACCATGGGTTATTGTCTATAATTATGGAAGTTGTCAGTAAAAAAAAAATTAAAAAAAGGATTTTTAAATGCATCCACAAAATATTTGCATTTAAGTAGTTATTGGGGGAGGGGATATGATGGAGAGTGGATTTGTGAAGGGAAAAGTGGGGGAGGGGAGAGAAGTATCATGGTTTATTGTCTATAGTTATGGTAGTTGTCAATAATAATGTTAATAAAAAGAACAAAAAAAGAAGATGATGGATGATGGTCTGGAGAGATTGCTTAGAGGGTGAAGCGCTTGCTGTGCAAGTGTGAGGAACCAAGTTTAGATCTGTAGAACCCACACAAAGCTGGATGTAAGACCAGCCTACCTATGGTGCGATGGCAAGTGTAGACGGCGAATCCCCATGTAGCACTTACTTTCTCCTCGCTGGGACAAAATACCCAGTGAGAGCAGCTTATGGAAGCAAAGGGAAAGGTTCATCATGGCAGGCAAAGTGTGGCAGGAGCAGACAGCTGGGTTTCACATCTTCACATCAGCAGGAAGAAGCAGCAAGAGTGATCTGGCTGCAGCACGTGGGGCTGGGCTACAACACCCCAGGGACCACCCCAGTGACACACTTCCTAGAGCAAGGCTCCACAACCTTCCCAAACAGTGACACCAACAGTGTATTCAAATGCATGAGGATACGGGAGACATTTTAATTCAAACCACCACACCATGAAAACTCACGGACCAGCTAATCTGGTGTACTGCAGTGGTGAACTGAAGACCCTGCCCCAAACAAGGTGGAAGGTGGCGAACTGACACCCGAGGTTGTCCTCTGCCCTCCACGTATGTGCCGTGCCATGTGTGCCTGTACACACACACACACACGTGCACACACGCACACATACACACATGTACGCACACACAAAAAGAGAGGCGGGGCCGGGGAGATGGCTCAGCAGTTAAAGGCACTTGCTTGCAAAACCTACTGGTCTGGGTTCAACTTCCCAGCTTCTATGTAAAGCCAGAAGCAAAGGTGCCCATGCATATGTGATCCCAAGGCGGAGGTAGGACAGTCCTAGTCTGATATTCCTTTGCAATTTGGCAGTTCATTTGCAGCAGCAAAGGACCTTCCCTTAAAGAAGGGGAAAAGCACAGACACCTCGGAGTTGTCCCCTGACCTCCACAGGCATGCTAAGGCATGTGTGCCCACATACACATGCACAAAATTAAAGTATGATGAAATCACAATTTTAGGAGAGCAATATGGGAACCTACACTGTAGGAAGAATAACAGCTGTTTACTAGGAGTTCAGGTCTAGGAAAGCCTGTATGGTAGGAGCTTTCAGAGGTGACAATTTCAACTGCCTCCACAATGAAACTTTCCTATAGATGGTCATAGGTGGTCTGGGAGGGGAGAAGTGTGTGTGTTAGAGGCAGGCCTCGCTGCTGGGAGTGTTGTTCATGGATATCAGCTCTGGACAACATTTGTTCTGGGATTCTGATTGAAGGGGAAGGTAGGAAAGAATGAGGCTGGTTCAGATCAAAGGCTGTGAGCTTTGGTGCTGGGGACGAAATCTAGGCTCCACACATGCTGAGGATGTGTATTGACCGCCACTGACCTACATCCCCAAACCCTATCTTTGTGTGTGTGTGTGTGTGAGTTCATGGGTATGAGTGCGGGCATGTGTGTTACAGTGCACATATGGAGGCCACAGCACAACTTCCCGCTGTCAGTCCTTGTCGTTCTCTCGTTGCTCACTGTTATGTTTACCAGGCTAGCTGGTCCATGAATTTCTGGGGATTCTCCTGTCTGCCTCTATGCTCGCTGTAGGTGAGCTGGGATTATGAATGCCTCACTACAGCATCTGGCTATATGTGGGTTCTGGGGATCCAAACTGAGGCAATCACATTTGTGTCACAAGCACTTTATCCATTGAGCCATCTCCTTAGCCCCTGTTTTTTCTTCCTTCCTTTCTTTCTGTATTTTTTTGTTCATTTTTATTTATTTATTTAAGAGTGACAGAGACAGAAAGAGGCAGACAGAGAGAGAGAGAAAGAGAGAGAGAGAGAGAGAATGGGAGCACCAGGGCCTCCAGCCACTGCAAACGAACTCCAGACGTGTG
Organism: Dipus sagitta; assembly: GCA_036346955.1. NCBI lineage: Eukaryota > Metazoa > Chordata > Mammalia > Rodentia > Dipodidae > Dipus > Dipus sagitta. The sequence goes on along the minus strand of CM070780.1, from coordinate 8,858,764 downwards.
CGCCCCCTTGTGCATCTGGCTAACGTGGGTCCTGGAGAATCCAGCCTCAAACTGGGGTCCTTAGGCTTCACAGGCAAGCACTTAAACGCTAAGCCATCTCTCCAGCCTTTTTTTTTTTTTTTTTTTTCGAGGAAGGGTTTCACTTTAGCCCAGGCTGACCTGGAATTCACTATGGAGTTTTGGGGTGGCCTTGAACTCACATGATTGTCCTACCTCTGCCTCCAGAGTGCTGGGATTAAAGGCATGTGCCCCTGTATTTTATCCAGAGCATTGACTGTCTTGTCAAGTGCCTGAGGTGGAAGAGAGAACTGCAGGGCTGCAGAGCATCTTCTTGGGCAATAGGGGACGTTTCAGGCCCAGAGAAAGGAGGATCAGTGTTCTTGTTTCCCCTCAGACCCCGATTCTCCTCCAGGCTGGCACTCAGATGCATAGAACAAACCTACGCTGCATATTTTGTTTGTTTGTTTTGGTTTTTCAAGATAGGGTCTCACTGTAGCTCAGGCTGACCTGGAATTCACTACGTAGTCTCAGGGTGGCCTTGAACTCATAGCGATCCTCCTACCTCTGCCTCCCAAAGGCTGGGATTAAAGGCATGTGCCACCACGCCCAGCTCTACGCTGCATATTTTGATCTCAGCTTCTCAAACTTTACCATATGTTAGCATTGCTTTGAGGGCTTGTTAAGATACAGATTATGGGGAACTACCCCAGAGTTTCGATTCAGTAGGATTCTTAACAAGCTCCCAAGCAATAATGGGAAAAGTATATGGGGGAAGAAGGGATGACTAGGTAAATGAATCTTGTCTTAACACGTTCAAGCAGGTTGATTCATTCTGTGAGTATATGCCAAGCAATTCTGCAACTATTTCAGATTTATTGTAGGACTGAGAAAACAAGTAACAGCATGCATACATGAGAGAGAGAGAAAGAGAAAGAGAGAGTCTTGGATGTCAGGAACTTTTACTTTAGGGCTGGGGAGATTACACAGTAGTGTGCTTGCATGCAAAACCTGCCAGCCCAGGTTCAATTCCCAACTACCCATGTAATGCCAGATACACAAAGTGGTACATGCATCTGGAGTTTGTTGGTAGTGGCAAGAGGCTCTGGTGTGCCCATATTCTCTCTCTCTCAGATAAAAATTTTTAGAAAGGAATTTTCACTTTACAGCAAAGGGTATTCAAATACAGCAGGAAGGAAGAAAAAAATCCTTACAAACCGGGCGTGGTGGCGCACGCCTTTAATCCCAGCACTCGGGAGGCAGAGATAGGAGGATTGCCATGAATTTGAGGCCACCCTGAGACTCCATAGTGAATTCCAGGTCAGCCTGGGCTAGAGTGAGACCCTACCTTGAAAAACCAAAAAAAAAAAAAAAAAAAAAAATCCTTACAATTGTGGGTGTAGGTATTGGTATGAACTCATGATTTTAAAAGCATGTATATAAGCATTTTTGTACATTCATGTATGTTTTATATATGAAAATATATCTGTATATGTATATAAATTTATATGCATGTATTTTCTAGCTCTTCTGAGAGTAGAAAAACAAAGATGTATACATATATGTCTGCATGTGCATATAAACATGTATGTATACATTTCCCAGCTTTGTCTGAGAGACTGTCAAGACCGTGCCATGTTCATAGTCATGAGCACCTAGCCCCAAGCCTTCTTGGTCTCTATTATCTTGCCCACCAAAATGAGCCAGAGCTCATGAGAGAAGTAGATTTTAGCTTGGGGCTGAAAAAGTGCCACAGGAGCTTAGAATATCTTTTTATGCCAGAAAGTTAAACTAAATAGTAGGAGCATGTCACAAGGTCCTAGAGGCCAGATCCCCAAGCCAAGCCTGGGGCAACCTGAGCACCAAAATCCTGAAGCACACTAATGAATTATAAATTACTGGACACAAGCAGTGTGTGAGTCCATACCAATGATAAGTGGGTATGAGAGAAAAGGTGGGGCTGCTGCTCACAGCAGAAGGCTGGGGAATACCTGTCAGGTGCAGTAGAAAGGCTACTTTGAAACCTTCAGGAGAAAGAGCAGATCAGGCAGGACTCAATAGATGCCAGATCTATGGCAACTTATGATGAGTAGTAGTGTGGTCTTAAAGTGTCTCCCATGAGAAAAAATACTCAGTGATTATACAGTGGAGAAATGAGACAATATTTTGGGCAATCAAAATAAACTCACCAGTAAAGTGGGAAACAGACAGTTGGGGACCTCCGGATGTGATCCTCGGAGAAGGCACACTGTCACCCATGCAGTTTTCTGGGTAAGAAGGCATAAGTGCAATGGAATCATGAGGAGACAACAGAACACAAAAGAACGGTCTTATACATATATATTTTTTTAAAGGGACTGCATTCAAGTATGTCGGCACTGTAAAAGACAGAGGAAGACAGTGGAGATGTTTCATAGTGAGAGATGATAATGGAACTTGAGACCAGATTCTGCCCTGGAGGAAAAAGACGCTCCAAGAACAGGGCTGGATCACCTAACAAGTTGAGCTGTGACCATGTGAGAAGGTATCACGGTCTTAGGAAAATCACCAGTAAGTATTTAGGAGTAAGGGGCCATGAAGTATGGAACTTACCCCCAAGCAGTTCAGGAAAAAACAATTCTGTGCTCGAGAGGAAGAGCACATGGTGAAACCAGTGGGGTAAAATGCTCAGCACTGGCCAGTGTCACTGAGTCAGGGCACTGGTACTCTCAGCTCCAGTTTATCTTTGCAACTTTTCATAATTTGAAACAATATCCAAGTCAAAATTTAAGCATCATGTTTTTGAATAGCATTTAGTGACATCAAGAAATGTTCAGTTGGGAGGGTATGGTGGCACATACCTTTAATCCCAGCATTTGGGAGGCTGAGGTAGGAGGAATGCTGTAAGTTTGAGGCCAGCCTGAGACTACATAGCGAATTTCTAAGACAGCCTGGGATAAAGCAAGGCCCTACCTTGAAAAAAAAAATAAGAAAGAAGAAAAAAATGAAAGAAAGAAAGAAAGAAAGAAAGGAAGGAAGGAAGGAAGAAAGAAAGAAAGAAAGAAAAAAGTGTCCAATTGTAAATACTCTACCCATTTAATTTTTTGAAAAGTAAAAATTTAGAGAAAAAAAGTCACACCTCCACAGCAGTAGGAAGGAGCAGTCTGAGCACTGGTCCTGGAGCTGGGCTGTGTCTCCCTAAAGCTTGCTCCCAGCAACACACCTCCTCCAGCAAGGCTCCACCTTCCAAAGGCCCCACAACTTTTCCAAATTGCCATAGCCAGGGACCAGGTATTCAAAATCACGAGCCTATGGAGAATATTTATGTTCAAAACCACCATACTAGACAAAGATATAGTTTTTTTCTCTAAGTATTAGAAGTCCATGTAGAAAGTTTATATATATATATATATATTGCTCATAATCCCATAACCAAGAGATAATACCCACCTATATATTGGTTTGTTTCCTTGTAACTTTTAAAAAATTTTTACTTTTATTTATTTATTTGAGAGACAGGGAAAGAAGCATGGGGGGGGGGAGGAAGGGCACTCCAAATGCGTGCACCACCTCGTGCATCTGGCTTACATGAGTCTTGAGGACTTGAACCTGGGTCCTTTGGCTTTGCAGGCAAGCACCTTAATCTCCAACCTATTCTTCTCTCTCTCTCCAACTCTCCTTCTAACTTTTTAAAAGTACATAGATATAACATATTTTAAATTTTTGTAGGGGGGATCATAAGTTCAAGGCCATCCTGGCTATATAGCAAGTTTGAGGCCAGCCTGGACTATATGAGACTCTGTCTCAAAAGAAAGTTATTAATTGGAAACAATTTTTTTTTCTGAGGTAGGGTCTCACTCTGGTCCAGGCTGACCTGGAATTCACTCTGTAGTCTCAGGGTGGCCTCGAACTCACGGTGATCTCCTACCTCTGCCTCCTGAGTGCTGGGATTAAAGGCATGCGTCACCATGCCCGGTAGAAACAATCTTTTTAAAATGTCAGGCTTCTAGCCTGAGACTACAGAGTGAATTGCAGGTCAGCCTGGGCTAGAGTGAGACCCTACCTTGAAATAAAAAAAAAAAAAGTCAGGCTTATAGGACAGCCAAATATAAATACATTAGAGAAAAGAAAAGTTTTCTTTCTGATAAAAACACATTTGCTTTTAGAGCCCCTAGTTCCCATTACAGGCTGGTTTATGACTCAAACCAGCATGTCTCAAGACTTGCCTGCCCTGCCAAGCACCCAGGTTCTCATGGCAACTTCCTCACCCAGGCCCACTCCTAGGATATCTGCTTGATTTTACTTTAGAAACCGCTCCCAAATTTTAGGCACAGGGCTGGAGAGACAGCTTTCCAGGTAAGAGTGGTTCCCATGCAAGCATGAGGAGCTGGTTTGATTCCCAGAACCCATGTAAAAAGTCCGGTGTGGGGCTGGAGGGATAGCTTAGCAGTTAAGGTGTTTGCCTGCAAAGCCAGGTTCGATTCCCCAGGACCCACACTAGCCAGCTGCACAAGGGGGCGCATGCGCATCTGGAGTTCATCTGCAGTGGCTGGAGACCCTGGCGTGCCCATTCTCTCTCCCCCCATCTGTCAAATAAATAAATAAAAATAAAATATTAAAAAGAAAGTCCAGTGTGGCTGCACACATCTGACCTCAGAGCCAAGGAGGATAGAGACAGGAAAACTGCTGGGGCTCACTGGTTAGCCAGTTTAACTGAGAAATGGCCAGTTTTACGTTCAGTGAGAGACTGTGCCCTCCCTCCCTCCCTCCCTCCCTCCCTCCCTCCCTTCCTTCCTTCCTTCCTTCCTTCCTTCCTTCCTTCCTTCCTTCCTTCCTTCCTCTCTCCTCCTCCCTCCCCCCTCCTTCCCTCCCTCTCTTTTCATTCCTCTCTTTTTCTTTTTCTTGTCATGTTAGGGATGAAATCCAGGGCTTTCGAACAGTCATACAAGAGTGATGATAAGAGGAGGATATCAAAAGTTCTACTCTGAGCCGGGCATGGTGGCACACGCCTTTAATCCCAGCACTCAAGAGGCAGAGGTAGGAGGGTCACTGTGAGTTCGAGGCCACCCTGAGACTATGTAGTGAATTTCAAGTCAGCCTGGGCTCCAGTGAGACCCTACCTCAAAAGAAAAAAAAAAAAGTTCTACTCTGGTCTCAGCACACATGCACACAGGGTATGCATTATCTGTATACAGACATGCATATACCACATACATTTTTGCTCACCGATTTTTCCCACCTTTGCTGACACTGGTGCATGACGGAACCCTCATACTCTGTGCTGTCCTCCTAGCTGCTACTTATCCCCCGAAGCTTCTTCTCCTGCTCCCTCCCACTCCAGCATGCCTGCAAAACTCAGATCTGATCCCTTCACTGCTGCAGGTTTCCTTTGGCTCATGCTGTCACGGCCCCTGGCTGCGCAGACACACAAGGTCCTTTGTCATCCCTTTTAGTTGTCCTCCCAGTTTCCTTCCCTACTCCCAAAAGCTGCATTCCCTCTGACCTGGCAGCGCCAGTCAGAGACCTTGTCAGTAAGCATCTGCCTGCACACTTCTTCCCTGTGATTCCTCTTTTGTGTGCCTGTTCTTAGCCCACAAGAGCATCTAGCCAGTGTTTGGGTGAATGAAGGGCTAGGCATTTTTAAAATGACATACTAAGGTCCTCGATGGTGCCTCACAGACTTTACACACACAGGAATGTCCTGAGGATCTTGCTAAAATACAGATTGGGGTTCAGAAGGTCAGAGCTTGACTGTGAAGGCCTGGAGGCTGATGTTGCTGGGTCCACGTCTCACTTGAGAGGTAAGGACCCACAGAATGGTGGTAACCTTTGATATGGAGGCACATGGAACCAATTCTTCCTACAGGGATCTTGAAATTTTGAGTGAACTTTATATTTTAAAAAGATCAGAAGCCAAAGATTTTATACACATGCCACCTGCAGTGAGCTACACAGCTGGAGGCAGAGAAAAAGAGTAAAATAAATAAAAATGATTGCTATAATTCTTAGTACCAATCTCTTCTTCCTTCCTTCCTTTCTTTCCTTTTTTTTTTTTTTTTTTTTTTTTTTTAGGCAGGGTATCATGTATCTCATGCTGGGTTTGAACTCCTGATCTTCTAGCTTCCACCTCAGAGGCTGGGATTACAGGTGTACACCATCACCATAGGCTATACATATTTCTGTCCTCGCCTTTCCAATCAATCGGACTTGTTCCCCGGAGGAATATGAAAGCTTCGGTATACCGTTCCTCACTGCTGAACAGCAAAGCCTTGAAAAGGGCTCTTACTGAGGACAGGAATGCATTGTGTCGCTCAGCCGCACTGAACAAAGAAGTAAACTTCAGGCTCTATGGTAACTGTCATCCGGGAACTCCAGGTGTGGTGTGAGCACGCAGCACTCTGGAGACAGAGGCAGGAGGAGATCGGGAGTTCAAGGGCATGCTCAGCTACATATCAAGTTTGAGGCCAGTCTGGGCTACATGAGATCCAGTTTCAAAAACAAAAACAAAAAACAAACAAACAAAAAGCCCAAAACCAAAGGAAAGAAACATCTGCAGAGGTTGTCTGGGATGCCTACAGACTGTTCTCTTTGCCTAGCGACCTCTTCTTCCAAGCCCAAGTCATTCTCCACAACTTCAGAGTGTCCCTTCATCACCTCTGGACTTCTCCTCCCACAAATACCCCTCTGCGTTCCCAAGCAGGCACAGGACCAGCCAGTTGTCTCTCCTCCCAGGACACTGAGGTCCCTGGTACATTCTCTCTCCAGTCCTGAGCACAACCTGCTAGGGCCGGAGCTCAGAAGAATGAGGAAGTCAACTCTTCTCTCCTGACCCAATGCAGTTTCCTCTTTCCCCTCTTATAGTTTGTGCACAGCTGGCTGAATATAATCCCGAGAAGTCTGGCATTCAGTTAAGAATGAGGCCTCAGTGCAAACTGTCTTGGGGGATGTTTGATCAAAATTGTTTGGGTTGGAGAACCAGAGCCCCACCAGAAAAACTCTTCCTCACCAATGTTCAAGCTGGGCAATAATGACAACTTACAGAAATTTATGTATCATGTATATAAGAATACATATCATGCAGGTAAGAATTTGTATCACGTATGTAGGAGTAGCATCATGCAGGTAAGAGCTGAAGCAGAAACAAAATGAATACTTGAAACCCATCACCTACCAGCGCTACAACAGAGCCGCCTCGTGAAGTCACAGGGAATTTGCTTTCCTTCCTTCCCCCTTCCTCCTTTCCTCTTTCTCTTCCTTCTTTCCTTCTCCCCTGATTTCTCTTGTTTTCTTTTCCTTTATTTGATGCTAGGGATGAGCCCCCAGGCTCGTGAATCCTTATAGAAGCATTCTACCATTGAGTGACATATATTCCCAGACCCATTATCTCCTTTCTATCTATCTATCTATCTATCTATCTATCTATCTATCTATCTATCTATCTATCATCTATCTATGAATCATCTATCTACTATCATCATCTATTGGCCATCATCCATTCTAATTTTTCAATAAATATTTTTATTTATTTGCAAGGAGAGACAGAATGAGAATGGGTGCACCAAGGGCCTCTTACTGCTGCGAATGAACTCCAGATGCATGCACCACCTGTGCATCTGGCTTACATGGGTACTGGAAAATTGGACCCAAGGCTGGCAGGCTTTTCAAGCAAGTGCTTTTAATCACTGAGTCATCATACCAGCCCTTGGATTTTTCTTTGACAGCTCTTTCTGTGTAGTCCCACCTGGCCTCAAACACGTGATTCTCCCACCTCAGGCTCCCAAGTGCTGCCCATTTATTTATTTATTTTTTTGTTTTGTTTTATTTGAGAGAGAGAGAGAGAAAGAGAGAGAGGCAGAGAGAGGAAGGGAGAGAGAGAAAATTAGCATGCCAGGGCCTTCAGCTTCTGCAAACAAACTCCAGATGCATGTGCCACCTTGTGCATCTGGCTTACGTGGGTTCTGGGGAATCGAGCCTGAATCCTTTGGCTTTTCAGGCAAATAAATTAACCACTAAGCCATCTCTCCAGGCCTGTCCATTTGTTTTTTTAAAAAATAGTTTATATTGGCAGGAAGCGGGGGCGCACACCTTTAATTCCAGCACTTGGGAGGCAGAGGTAGGAGGATTGTGTGAGTTCAAGGCCAGCCTGAGACTACATAGTGAATTCCAGGTCTGCCTGGGCTACAGTGTGACCCTACCTTGAAACAGCAGCAGCAACAACAACAAAATAGCTTATATCACATATTTATGCATCTCTAAACAAGAAGTTATTTAGTCTTGACTGATTTTGAATGTTGTAAAAACTGTTATCTGAGGAAGTGTCCTACAGAATAGTCTTCTAGTTTTAAATATTTTATTTTTATTGATTTATTTGAGAGAGGGAAAGAGGGAAGGAGGGAGGGGAGAGGGAGGGAGGGTGAGAGAGAAAGAAGGGGAGCGCCAGGGCTTCTAGCCACTGCAAATGAACTCTAGATGTATGTGCCCCATTGTGCATCTGGTTTATGTGGGTACTGGGGAATCAAACCGAGGTCCTTTGGCTTTGCAGGCAAGCACCTTAACTGCTAAGCCATCTCTCTAGCCCCTCTTCTAGCTTTAATTCCACATTATTCCTAAGACTTGTGTATGTTGTTGGCTGTTCTCTGACTCATTGTTTGCATCCTAGAATACGATTGCATTATATGCACATCCTGCTCCAGCTATGCCTTCCTGACATTTAGGCTGCTTGTGAGGTTTTTTCCATAAATCTTTTCTTTTCTTTTTTTGGTTTTTCGAGGTAGGGTCTCACTCTAGCCCAGGCTGACCTGGAATTCACTATGTAGTCTCAGGGTGGCCTTGAACTCACGGTGATCCTCCTACCTCTGCCTCCCAAGTGCTGGGATTAAAGGAGTGCACCACCATGCCTGGCTTCCATAAATCTTTTAAATTTAAATTTTATTTAATTTAAAATATTTAAAATTATTTATTTATTTGCAAGCAGTGGGTGGGAATAGGCACACCGGGACCTCTAGTCACTGCAAACAAACTCTAGATGCATGGGTCACTTTGCGAATCTGGCTTTACATGGTTACTGGAGAATCAAAATCCAGGTCTTTAGTCCTTGAAGGCAAGAGCCTTAATTGCTAAGCCATTTCTCCAGCCCCTTAAAATTTATTGACATTTTTCTTTCTTATCTTATCTTTTCTTTTTTTCTTTTTCTTTTTTTTTTTTTTTTTTTTTTTTTTTGAGGTAGGGTCTCACTCTAGCCCAGGTGGACCTGGAATTCACTGTGCAGTCTCAAGGTGGGCCTCAACTCATGGTGATCCTCCTACCTCTGCCTCCCCAATGCTGGGAGTAAAGGCATGTGCCAACACGCCTGGCTCTTTTATTTATTTATTTATTTACTTATTTATTTATTTTGGTTTTTTGAGGTAGAGTCTCACTCTAGCTTAGCCTTGAACTCCTGGGACATTTTTTAATAGATATATATATGTACTTTGATCATTATTCTCCCATTGCTTTTTCTTGTTCCCCTTTCACGGAACCCCCTTTCCAACCTAGTCCCTTTTCTACTTTGTGTGTGGGAGAAACCCACTGCGGTGTATTAGGGCCATCTACATGGGCAAGGGTGGGGGATTATTTACAAGGGCACGTGCAACTCAGCAGTGGTTATACAACTGCGGAAAATGTCCCCACGTCCCCAGCAACCATTAACTGTCAACAACTCCTCAGGGAGGGATGGGGCCTGTTTCTAGTGCCTTATTTTCATTCTTATAAATACTGCCTCTAGGAACAGCTTTTTCATGGTTCCAGGAGTCCTGTGAATTTAGAATGTGTACAAAAGAGTAGAACTGCTAGACATGTGTGGGTCCATGGTTAGGAGATGATGCTTAACTCATTTTTTGGAACAGACACTGCTTATGTCCACATCAGCAGTGCGCGACGTTCCTGACGACGGAAGCCCTCGCCATCAGCTGGGATTACTGGGTTGCAGGTGGTGGCACCTCAGGCTACAGGGCTTTTTCCCTAGAGACAGCGCCCCTGACCTGAGTGGCTGTGCCACAGAGGCAGGCCTCTGAGCCTCACAGTGGCTGCACCCTCATCCAGGGCACAGACTACTACGTGGCCCTAGGAGATCAGGGTACCAGGTGGGTTTTGCCTTAGGTACACAGTCTTCAGAGAAGGCAATGAATCACAATGTGAGACCTGGAGGGGCCCAAAGGCCAAACCTCTCATTTTACATTTATGGAGATGAAGGCTCAGGAAGGTTAGATGACTTGACAAGATCTGAGAGCTAATTGCTGTGTGAACTTTTCTCCAGGGATTTTGGTTCTTAATTTAGTAACTGAAGTGATGCTCCCGTAATTGAAGATGACACGATGCATAAAATTAATATTATTTTTATTTTATTTGTGAGGCCTTTGGAGGGTAGAGCCTTGCTGGAGGAGGTGTGTTGCTGGGGTCAAGCTTTGGTGACATATGGCCCAGCTCCAGGCCCAGCACTCAAACTACTTCCTTTCTGCTGCTGTGGAGATGTGACTTTCTTTTTTCTCTAAATTTTTACTTTTCACAAATTTAAACTGGTAGAGTATTTACAATGGAACATTTCTTTCTTTCTTTCTTTTGGTTTTTTCAAGGTAGGGTCTTGCTGTAGCCCAGGCTGGCCTGGAATTCACTATGTAGTCTCAGGCTGGCTTCAAACTCATGGAGATCCTCCTACTTCTGCTCCTTAAATGCTGGGATTAAAGGTGTGCACCACTATGCCTGGCTATTATAATAATTATTTTTATGATATGAAATTTAAATATTTAAGCAACTTATTTTTATTTATTTATTTATTTTATTTATTTACTTAAGAGGCAGAATCTCACTCTATCCCAGGTTGACTTTAGGACTCACTCTGTAGCTCAGGCTGGCCTCAAACTTAAGGTGATCCTCCTACCTCAGCCACCCAAGTGCTAGGATTAAAGGCTTGACCCAACACACCTGGCTCCAATTACTTTTAACAATTATTTATTTAACTTAACGGACCAATGAATTTAATAATGTTGGTTCTTTGCTCCTGATGTGTATGGGGCAATATTGAATGAGATAAATGAGAAGGTGACAACCTTCACAATTATAGTTTCAATATGCAAATGTAACAGTCCTGAAACACGATGGTCTCCAGGGGAAAACAATCCCCAATTATCTCACGACCATTTTTACCCTTGAATCACCCCTACAGGAAAATGAAGCAGTGAAGCAGGATTCAACTTCGTTCAGTTTCAGTCCATCTTCCCTTTATAAACACTCATAATTAAGCTAAACTGAGAGGCTGGGAGCTGTGGAGATTATGGCAAAATCGCTTCAGCGAGTTGGCACTTTAGAACCTAAGACTGCTTTACGCGTGAACATGGAATGTCATTGAGACGAGACCAATTTGGCACTCTTCAGAGTGGGCACAGTAACTGAATGTGGTATATCCCAGTGCAGTGGAATTCTCCCCACCCTACCCATCCAAGGCAAAAAATCAAATGAAACCCAGGAGGGGACAAGACTTGTGTAACAACAGGAAGGGAGTCACTGTGTGGAAGTGAAGTTTCAAAGTCTGTGGTTGAAATGCTCATTCTGTTGACCTCAGGAATTCTCTGCTTTCTTACCCCTGCCCTGCTCTCTTCCCCACTAAGAATCCATTTTTCACTTACAGATATCTTTTCATGGGCTGGAGATAGCTCACTTGGCAGCTTGCCTAGCAGGTTCGAAACCTTGGGTTTGATCCCCAGCACTGACTTGCATCAAAATGGGTATGGTGGTGCACACCTGGAATCCTAGAACTCCAGAGGTCAGAGGCAGGGGGACCAAAAGTTCAAGGTCATCCTTGGCTACACAGTGAGTCAAAAGTGCCCTTGTCTCAAAAACAAAACAAAACAAACAAAAAAAAACCCACCAAACTTTTCATTTAATTGAATTCATGTCTTCAGGTTGATAATGAAGCATCCCTCTCTCACTGTCAGGACAGATCTTGAGGTGTTTATTACTTTGGGGCGGGAGCTTGAAGGGACAGAACATTTAATTTTGCTCAGGGATGCTGACCAAACAGTACTGAGGTAATTCTTGTTCAAGTTTTCCTGCTAGCAGTCATTTTAATCAGCACTTCGCCTATTTAATGAGCTTGTCGTGCCATTATATAATCACCCAGATCACTGGATTAATGATGAAAAGAGGAACTGATTTTTCCAGTTGCATCACTTGAAGTAAATGTTAACTTTCTTTCTGAGTCTTTAGTTAACCGCATTAGTGTGACAAATATGTCTTTGTCCAGCATAAGTAATTAGAATTTAATCACTTTAACTGCATCTTAATTACCCCAAATGAATTGAAAGGACATTTAATAGCAAAGATTAAATTGCCTTAATGAACGATTTTTGCGACTCCATCAATACTGGTTGTGTTAGCCACTCCTCTCACGCACTCCAAACCAAGGAACCCGCAGTGAGCGAGGTGACCACGAGGTGGCGCGTATTGCTCGCTTGTTTATTTAATTTCCCCATTGATCTGTTGTTGAAGACAACAGGAAAGAGAGGGAAAAGCACAGTTTATTGTGCTCTTCTGATAACCTCTCTTTGGGACTATGAGATCATCACCAGATGTGCAAACGAGAGGCGCGATTTCAGAAACTGTCGATTCTTGGTGCCCCATGGTATATGCACGGTAAAATGAGAAACGTGTGTGTAACTGGAAGTGAGCCTTGTTTGACGGAAATCCTAAGTTGCCCTCTGGAGGGTTGCCAACATATATACAACGTTTTAGTCAGTTTATTTATTTATTTATTTTTGTGTTGTGAGTCCTAAAATATAACAGGGAGAAGAGTTAGGCTGGCACTAATGTGGGCCATGAGATGTAAGTGCTACCCAAGTGCAAATCCAAATATTAAGGCTTTAAAGTATGGGAGGCCTAGGCCCTTGGGCCCTCCTCCAGGCATGGGTCCCAGTGGGCTAGCCCTACCCACAGAGTACATCTAATGAGATGGGTCTCGCCCATCAATAATTGTTTAAGTGAACCAATAACTAGAGAGACTTGGGTGTGTTAGTTTCTTGCATTCCCTCTGGCTGCTTCTTCCGGGGAGAGCAATAAAAAACCCTCTCTTAAAAGTCTGAGTAAAAAACAAGTGAGTTTTCATGAGTAACTCTCTTTGAGAGCCCCAGAGAAAAGAGACACTCTCTCTGATTTCAAGAACCTTATTATGCATGGGCTTTGTAAATCGGATGTGGATGCTGGTGGATGTGACATTTCCACATTCTGGGTCCTCTGACCTGGTGGTGCACAGAACTGGCAAGAGAAGCAGGATGCAGAGGTTCTGGGCTCTGAAATGGAGAAGGTGAGTCCAGGGCCCCAGAGTTTTCCAGTGGTGTTACTACAGATAAATTGTTTAGCCTCACTAAATTAGGGAAAGTTACAGCAAATATCACATTCACTATTGGCTCCCCAGCCTTCCTGTACACCAAAACCACCTGGAAGCTCTTAAAAACCCCACAGCTGGCTCATGTCCTACAATCACCATATCAGAGTATCTGGGGTGATGCAGCTAGACATTGCAGTTGTTTCAGCATATAGCAAGACTTAGGAGCTGCTGGCATCAACAGTGGGTATTAAAGGAGAACCCTTATGGACCACGGCACTCAACAGACAGAATGTGTACAACCAACTTCTCTCCTCGTCCACTGCTATGATACATCTGATGGGTTGTATTTTATGGCCAGGTTCTGTTTAGCGGGTGTCTTTTAAAATACTTTTTAAAATATTTATTTTTATTTATTTATTAGAGACTGAGAGAGAGAGAGAGAATGGAGAGGGAGGGGGAGAGAGAGGGAGGGAGGACAGAATGGGTGCGCCAGGGCCTCTAGCCACTGCAAATGAACTCCAGACGCATGTGCCACCTTGTGTATCTGGCTTACGTGGGACCTGGAGAATCGAACCTGTGTCCTTAGGCTTCGCAGGCATGTGGCTTAAACATTAAGCCATCTCTCCAGCCTGCGGGTGTCTTTTTAAGTTGTTCCATCTGAGGAGGGGTTTTCTAGAAACTAATTTTTCAAATTTTATGATAATAAACCATCTGTGTGATACCATAGTAAGACTTTGACAAATAATTTGTATGCTTATATCAAATTGACCTAATTCCCTGTTATTTCAGGAAGAGAGTTTAAATTGTATGAATATTATTGCATTAATAACCTGTAAAACTGGGCTGGAGAGATGGCTCAGCAGTTAAGGTACTTGCTTGTAAGTTCAATTACCCACATAAAGCCAGATGAACAAAGTGGTGCTTGTTTGCAGTGGTAGGAGGTCCTTCCTTATTAATAAAGTGCTATGCCTCACATAGAAATAATGTGGTTTTCTTCTCCTAAAGGTTCTTGCTCATTTTATTTAAATGGAGACATACTAAAAATTACAATGAATACTTGCTGAATGTTTTGAGAAGAAATAAATCTTCTAACTAGCATGGATTCCATAAGATTCTCTTTCTATCCCTATCCTAGATTGGGGGCCATTCAATTTTACCAAAGTGTAGAATTCCTACTGTTTTAATAGGGTATGAAAGATGGAATGAAAGTAGTCATTTCACATTCAGCTTATCAAGGCTCCTTGGTTGAGTTGCAATATCGAGTATGTGTCTAAATATTTCTGTGTATGCAGTTCCCAAAGAGCTCTGGGCATTTCCACTTCAAGGACATGACCGCTAACTATGGAAGAGAGGAGGAAGACACCCGAGAACCTCCTTCTAAATTACCACAGCCATTAAGGTTGAGGACTTTCCTTTTTACAAGAAAACCAGGGATGCATTTTACTGGTGTGCTCTTAAGGACCGTTTCTCCGGAGAACGTCAACGGGGGCAGTGTCTGATCAGCTGCTTCTCCATGAGCTCGGACATCAAACAGTTCGTGAACAGCCTCCTTACAGACCTCGTAGATTAGAGATGACTACAGGTTTTCCCCAGCACGGATCAAAGGGACTGAATTGAACGTTTTAGCTTAATGATCCAACCCCGGTCACACCCACAGGGACACGAATTCCGATTTTGTAAGCAGGTGTGTGCGTGTGCTCATACACATGCACAGAGCTGTCGTGCCACAGATCAACCCCACCTGATCATTGGCCATGGGATTGATTTTTTTCTAAAACCAGACAGGACCAGTATTTATTCTTGGGGGGGGGTGTCCACTCTCATAAACTTGGGAATATTAGCGTATTCGTGTTCATTTTCTTGCTACAACTTTTCAAAGGGCATCCGAGCGGCGGCCAGGCGCTGGGGCCCTGTCCAGGGTCCTGACGCCGCGCGTGCGCTCCATGCCCGTGGGCCTCCCATCGCCTCTCACTTCCCCGCGGGACGGGAAACAAAGACTTCCAAGCTTGAGGCCTCGGGCCTGCCTTCTGACTCCCTCAGGTCAGTTTGCTAGAAAGCAAGCAAACAAAGGAGACGTTCATCTGCGCGGACTGTATCCATTGGTCCTGACCTCAGATCGCTGGGGTTACGTTCTCTGCTCTGCTTTTCTCCCATAAAACAAACAAACCAACAAAAACCATGCCATCCAAAGCATTTGTCAGGATACGGAATCCAAACACGTATCCTCTTTGGGGGACGTTTTGCATCTACCAGTGGGGCAAGCGTAAGCTTTGTTGGGAACGTCTGTTAGGAACCACCTTTTTCCTTCACACCCTTTTTCTATTAAAGTAGCTACTCTGGTTAGTAAATCACTAAAACAACGATGTACTTAAAACAAAGCCACCGTAACCAAGCATCCTTTTCCTCCCTCAGCGGCGGAACGACCCACGCAGCCTGGGCGCCCATCCCCGGCGGCCGGCAGGGGGCGCGCGCAGCACCTTCTGCTCAGGTGAGTCAGGGCTCACCCCGCTGAAAGCATCGCCCTGGGCTTAGAGGGAGGGGGCGGGGCAGGGTCGCTGCTACGACGTAACTGTACTATTTTTGCTGGTACCGTCCGTCCTGTCCTGCCCATTGTAAGCGACGGTGACATGACTGGGTCTAGAGTCACCTCAGTAGCCTGGCCTAGGGTTAGGCCACCTGGGGCCGCTCTGCTCTCGGGATGATTCCAAAGAGCTTCAGACTGCACCTGCTGGTGGGATAGACAGGTGCCTTCTGAACAGGCAAGTGGGTTGGTTTCTGGCCAGCATGCTCTTGGCGCTGGCCGCACAGTCAACACCACAAACAGCCACCGGGCTGCCTCAAGCCTCCAACGCAGGCTTAAATCTCTCCAAACTAACCGCGCAAAATTTCCCCACGCGCATACTTCTTAACTCCGTGGGCACCGCCTTAATGGGGTGGGCGCTCCCCAGACAGAACTGCACAGAGGGAACTTTCGCCCTACACCCTAGAGGAGACAGATGCTACACAGAGCTTTCCCGTGACTTTGCACTCTGCTGCTGCTGGTGGGGATGTGTCTGTACCCCTCCCCAAGTTTTTTACCCTAATACACTGTCAGCATTCATCCTGGGGCTCTGGATCACTGTCATCCCTAAGCACGTTTGGGAGAAGGCTACTCCAGGCCTTGGCCCAGTCTCCCAGGCGGACGTGGTCCGTTGGTTGGCTGGACGGTCCGTCGCACCCCACCAATCCTTTGTTCACACCGGCGGGCTCAGAGCAGCTGCAAGACCAGAGTCCTTGGCGCCTTCTCCTCCCACTCTGGAGTTCAGGCACCCTCCCAGCTCAGTCTATCTCCACCCCCAGAGTCTTCCTGAATGGAGGAAATGTGGTTCCTGGGGGCTCAGCATGGGCCTGACTCCTGCAGCCCAGGGAGGACCCGGGCACTGGAAACGTCACCAGCCGGGATAAATATTAACAAAAAGCAAATGGACTTGTGCCGAGCCCGTTATCAATCAACCAGGCCGCAAGGCCACTCACAGCAAACACAGCCCAGGTTGGGTTAGGCCAGACTTTTTCTCATGGCCACCTAGGAACAGGACCACCCCCCCATCCCCCAAGCTCAGGTCTTCCTCCAGTCTTTCTGGCGCAAATACCCGACCGCAAGGGGGCGAAGTACCGGGTGCTGGAGCGCCAGTCCCCATCACCCCCGAGGGGTTGGAGGATTCCGTGCCTCCAGTCCGACAGGGTCCGAGCGGCCCAGCACACAGCCTCGAGGGAACAGTGGGTCCGGGCGCCTCCGCCTCCTTGGGTCCCGGGTGCGGGTGATGCGCCCAGCGGGCACCACTTCTCGGCAGTCTGTTCCCCGCGCTGGCGGCTCCCGCCGAGTGCCTGTGGCCTTGTGGAATCTTTAATTGGAAAATAATCTCCTCGCGTCACAGGCGCCCACGTCAGAGGCGGGGCACCCAGCCGCCCAGCCCAGCCTCCCCACACCACTCGGGATCCGAAGCGGCGCGCAACCGGTCACGCTGCGTTTTAATAGGCAGCGGCACGCATTATGTGGAGGGGACATATATTGATTTTTAAAAGGTAGTTAATTTGGTGTGAATTTCCTCCTGTCGCCTGTCTTCCACCACAGCTGTGATTTCGTGACCGGAAGGTGCCTCCCCAAACAGGCGGCCACGTGCAGAGAGGGGTTTTGACCCTGGACAATAAACTATTGGAGCTGGAGGGGGGGGTTGGACAGAGAGGGGCATGGAAAAGCCACCCTTTCTCTGAGAAGCGAAGGAGCTGGGGACCTTGCATGGGAGTTAGGAGGAGTGCAAACCACGAGCAGAGTGTTAGGGAAGCCTGCGGAGGAACTGCCCCTGGGGAACAGGGGCTAATGTCCTGCAGCTGCCAAGGTCGAAATACCTGGCAGACAATCTTTGGGCTCCTGAATTCAAGGCCTGCTAGACATCATTTGATGGGTTCAAAAATCCAGTTTTCTTAAGAAAGAAAGAAGGAAAAAGAGAAATAACTAGGCAGCTGGTTTTTGTTTGTTTGATTGTTTAGTGACTTCAAAAGTGCTGGTGGCTTGGGCAACAAAACCAGACTCTGGTGAGTTTCTTGTATGAGGGCTTGGCCCTCACTTTGAGCTAGGCTCCAGTTCACATCACGATCCCTTGGCCCCTTTAAATTACAGTAAGAAAGGTAAAAGCGGTATGGCTTCTTTCAGGACTGGGGACAGGGAGTCCTGCTGGAGTTTCCACCCTCTCTAGGAAAAGGTCACATGCCTAGAGCCAAGCGTTCAGTGGCTGGTCACTAGGATCTGCACGCACAGATGCCCCTTCCATATCTTTCTGGATTCCACCAACGCCTGCTCAGCACCCAACCCACCACTCTGATGTGTGCCTTGGGGGGGGGGGGTCTTGGAACTCGGTTTTCATTACCTCCACTCCCCTGCATCCCAGCTCCCCACCCAGCTCCCTGCTCCACATCTGGAGGCCAGAGGACAAGAGGCTGGGAGGTTATATCTGTACCGACCCTATCAGTTTGTCCTTCAGGGGAGTGACAGGAGTCAGTGTGTAGGGGTGGAGACTGGGGGGACGCTTATGTCTGGAAACGTGTCTGCACGTTGGGAGATTGTTTCTTTTCCATCTTCCCGCAACCCCCTCGCTGGCTGGCCTCGGACGTGGGCACTTTGCGCGCCGCGGAAGGAGCTCAACTACCCGTGGGGTCTCGGCAAGTCCACGCGGGACACCAGAGTTCCGGCACACAGTGCTGTGGCGAGGAAATGCAGGAGCTCGGAGTCTCCCTCTCCCAGCCTCTCTCCCCTCCAGCCCCCGTGCAGCCGGCAGGAGTCTGTGTAGACAACTTTGCCTGCCGCACGGAGGACTGAGGGAGGCTGGAAACGGACGCTGCAGTAGGGTGGCGCCCACAACCAAAGACGCCCAGATCCTGGGAAGGCTTAGGTCCACCGCAGGCAGGAATCGAAGGCCCTCTGGCACCAGCCTCCCTTTAGCGTCTTATTGGCAGGCACAGGGTGGGGGAGGGGCTCAGCCTCACACTTTGATTTTAGACTGCGAAACGGCTCAGTGCCCTCGGCTCAGAGCGGATTGACTGGGTCTCATTCTCCAGGGACAAATTAATGGAGAACGATCAGTTAATTAACAAACCCTCATTCCAGCTTTTACCTTTCTCCTCACCAAGGCTCAGGCCTGGGTGCCCAGCTGCGATTGGGGGGCGGGGGTCGTACATGGACTCTGAAGTCTATCAACTTGGCAACCTCCACCCAGGTCTCGGCAGGCCGCTTGCTGCCCTTGCCTCTGCCTCCTCTCAAGTCTTCAAGGGTCGCCAAATGCACCTGAACTTCCCGGTGCGTTTCAGGCTGGGCTCAGCTGGCCACTCGTCCTCCTGACCCTCTGGGGAGCCAGGCCGGGCGTCGGAACCGCCAGACTTTCCCGCTCAACTCTCAACCAGCCGCTCAGGGGTTTGAACTGGGAAATCTTGGCTTGTTGACCTGGGGGTTATTAACACTCCCATTCCCGCCAGCACAGGGATTTAGATACTTTAATCACAAAGAAGAATTCATAAAAGTGTAAAGTCCTAAGCGAGTACGCAGAGAAGGTGGGCTCTGGACCCCTCTGGGGAGCTCCCTGGATGGGGGTCTCCCCCAGACCTTGGCACTGTCTGCCTCCCCTACTCTCTTCTCCACAGCTGGTGATAGACGCGGACTGCGCACTGACACTTCCGAGGAGACCCGGTCACACACACCCCGCCCGGTAGCTTTGGGACGTTTTGTCCACACTATTACGCACGGCGCCAATAGAAAGATCGCGGGAGGGGGTCGCCTTAGCGAATTCAGCGCACACGGACCCGCTCCGCAGCGCCAGCCCTTTGCTGGGGATGGGCGTACTGCTCAATTCCAGGCATGCTTTCGCACCTTTTCTAGACACGGAGAGCTAAACCCATCCACCCACCGTGTCCTGCCAGGCTCGAAGATTTCTCTAGGGCTGGGGCTGTGACGCCCGCCAGATCTATCGCCAAGTACAAATGTGACCCTATAGTGGCCAAAGCCGCGGTGAGCCCCAGAACCGTTCCCTGGCTCTTCGGGTAGAGGGACACCCCTTTCGAGGAACAGGGAGGCAGAGTGATGAAACGCATCCAGCCTTCTCTCACTCCCTCCCACCTTCGGTCCCAGCGGCCTGGTCCCTTACCTCGCCCCTCGCGCCCAGCTCCTTCGCCAGCCCCGCTCACCTGCTAAGCGGAGCGCGGACATGCGCTGGAACTCCGGCTCCTGCAGCCACTTCCACATCCTCCGGAAGGTCTCACGGCCGGACTTGAGTTTGCTCCAGGGTTTGGGGTTGCGCAGCAGGTCCGAGAGGGTCCCCTGGGAGCGGCAAAGCACCCTCTGCGCGAAGATGGCCTGCGGGATGCTGTAACGCTTGAGCTCGGTGGTGATACGCTGCGCTACCTCTTTGGTATTGATCTCTTCCATCTGCCCCGAATTACTTCCATTGCTGACCTGGGCGCCGGTCACCGAAGGGTTGGGTTCCCGCGCCGGAGTCAGGAGCTGCCCGTGGCCCTGGGCGTTCAGGTGTGCGTGGGGGTGGTGCGGAGCAAGGCCGTTGATGGGCACCATGCCGGCCGAAGTGGGCGTGAGGTGCTGCTCACCGTGGCGGCCAAGCATGGCCGGGTGGTGGGCTTCAAAGCCATTAGGGGTGAGCATCTTGTCGGTGGGCATGGCCGCGCCGGGGTGGGCATAGTGGGGAAGCCCTTGCTGGGAGTTGTGGATACCGCCCAGACCGGAGCCAGAGAGGGGCGAGAGGCTCTGGCCCATGCCAGCCACGTCCTTGTGGTAGGGGGTATAGAGATTATTCATGGAGGCCAGCCCGCGCTCATCCCGCATGAGTGTGAAGCTACCGCTCACGTTGCCGGCCAGGCGCTGGTGGTGGTGCGGGTGGTGGTGGTGATGGTGGTGGTGGTGGTGGTGGGGGAACTTGTCAGACACGGTGGAGATGGGCGGCAGCGGCTGCAGAGGGGTTAAGGTGGTGTAGGTGGTGGGCATGCTCATACCTGGGGGAGTCTCACAGGCCATGGTCATAGTGGGGTGCAGGGGGCCAGCCAGGCTGTGCTCAGGGGCTCGGTGGTGGTGGTGGTATTCGCTGCCTCCGCCGCCGCCGTCCAGCAGGGACGCCATGCCCATGGAGCGCGGGTGCGCGGGAGGCAGGTGGCTACCGCGGTGCGCCACGGAGCTGCGCGCGTGGGGGCTGCCGCCCAGCAGGTCAGCGGGGGCGGGCACCGGCTCATGGCTCACCCCGTGCAGCTCGCCGATCGCCTCCAAGGTCAGCTGCGCGTTCATCGTGATCCGGGCGAGCGGGCGGCGGACACAACATCGATGTGGCCGGGCAGTGGCGGCGAGGGGCGCACGGGAGTCCGGTCTTCACCTCGGCTGCTGGCGACTGTCGCCTTTCTTCCTTCCTCTCACTGTGGGGCTCTGTGTCTCTTCTCTGTGTGCATGTGTGTCTCGCCTTCTCTCCGGCCCCCACCTTCCCCTCTGCGTCCTCGGCTTTAAAATATATATATATATATGTATTAATTTCCAAAAAAAAAAAAAAAGGATTCGCGCGCGTGGGAAAGCGCGGTGCCCCTGGCCCGCCCGGCCCCCTGTCGCCCCTCTCTCCTCCTCAGGGTCGCGAGGCCCCCGGCTCCTCGGACGCGGCCCGCGCGCCTGCTGCCTGCCCGCGCCGCCCGCCAGCTCGAGCCATGGCTCGGTTACTGTGGCCGCGACTCGGTAGCCGCCGCCGCCGCCGCCGCCGCGGCCCGCCCTCTCGCCCGCGGGAGCGGCACGCATGCGCGCTGCAGGCCCCGCCCCTCGGTCCCCGCGCGCCCGGCCGTGACGTCCCAGCCCCGAGGAGGGAGGGGGTGCGCTCTCCCCGCGGCGCCGCTTGGCCCAGGAGCCGGGTGCACGTGCAGAGGACTGGCGCAGAGCGCGACCTGGGGCCGCCGCCACCGTCCCGGGAGACTACCGCTTCCCGCTCGCCTCCCTGCGCCCGGGGTGCGGGGCTCTCTCTTCCCAGCCCCGCCCCACGACGCCCCTAGCCGGGTCCCATCACTGTGACCTCTCTGGGCTTGGAGAGGCATTGCCCCTCGGTCTCCCCGTGCAGCTCGCCTGTGCCGCCCGCACCCTTCCACAACGGCCCGCTAAGCTTTATTTCCAGGAGCGATGCTGGGGGCAGGTGCACTGCCACCCTTTAAATGCTAGGCCAGCGGTGGGAGGGTGCGGATGCGTAGGGGCCTGGGTTAGCCGGGAGGCTGTTGAATCGGCGTCCTTCATCCTTCCCGAGCCGCCTCTGCCCACCCTAGCCTATCCGAGCCCTGGGGAGAGCGGAGCATCCAGAGCCAAGAGTCCCGATCCCGGCCGTACCCTGCGGCCCCAGCCACCTAGGTCCTTCCCCAGCTCAGCTCATGATTAAGGCTGCGCCCCGCTTCCAGGGGCTCGGCCTGGGTGTGGGGCGGGGGGGGGGGCGACGACGAGCAAGGGAGGTAGTGCATAGGTGGGTCCTATGCTAAATTCAGGGGCTGGTGGGGCCGCCGAGGCTCGGGCCACGTCTTTGCTCCCTAGCTTCCAAGGAAAGCACCCAGAGGCCACTGCCTGGGAAAAGTCCTGACGGAGGCAGAGCGAACGAGGCCCCGTGGGTCTCCGCTGGGCCCACAGGAACGCTCTTTGCCCGGCTTTCCTGAGAGAGAAACCTCCAGATTTGAAAATCAATTAAGCTTTGGGCGTAATTGCTCCCTTCTCGCAGTCACGCTCCAATCTGGAATTGAACCTGGTCCTTCAGCCTGGTGGGGACGCGTGGGGAGGCCCCCCAGTATGGGACACACACCCGGCCGCCACATGCCGCGGCTTTCTTTCATTTACAAAAGAAAGAAAGAAAAAAAAATCCGCAACAAAAGGCAGAGCCTTGTCTGCGTAGGTGCTTTCATCCCTTGGAGAAAGGACAGATGTGCCCATTGTCAGATCCTTGGCAGTTATGGCCGGGTCAGCGCCGAGCCTCAGCCCCGGGCTAGCGTGTTCACAAAGGAGATAGCCACTCGGAGCCCGGGTTTCTGGGCCTGTGTAAGGAACAGAGTGTTTGTGGCCTGGCTGGGACACACAGACTTTAGGTAAGGTTTGTTTGCCTGACACCATTGGTGTTTTCCCAGTGCACATTCAGAGAGAGAGAGACAGTGAGAGCGAGAGCGAGAGAGCGAGAGAGCGCCTGCGAGCGAGCCATTGAGTGCGAGAGCATGCGCCCAGTTTGAGTAGTGGTGGTAGTGGTGGTTGGACCCTTGAAAAATGTTTAGGGAGGACAACCTTTGAGAGAAGTTCCTACTAGCTAAGGCCCAACCAGGCCCATCTCTCTCAGCCCTGCCACCACCTGGGCATGGTTACTCTAGGTAGGTCAAGTTCAGTGGGTGCAATTTGACTTGCTTGAAAGTGCAGGGTGTTGTAGGACTGAGGAACCCAGGGGGATTGCAACACCAAGCACCCCATTCTATCCAAACAATGTGTATAACAGCCCTGGAAATGAGAGTCTATCGCAAAGATTTTCTATGTTTACTGGGTTATGAACAGCTAGGAATTTGAAACCCCCAGAAAGAAAAAAAGGCCTTTGGGAATAATATACTGATCATACACAACCCAGAAAACAAAATTACTCGATTTAAATTTATCTTTATATCTATCTCTTCAGACACATACAAGGTAACCCTTATTTCTTCTTGTTTCTGCACTCTTTTCCTGTACCACCGACTGTTCCGCTCTCATAAAATGAACAATGAGGTTAAAATAATAGCTCAGATTAGTCATTGAGCTAAAGTGTTGCCCCCAATGTATTTTAATCCCACCAAAATGATTAATCGGCCCTTATAACTACTCTCTTCCTAAAAGGCAGTATGTTAAAAGAAAGAAATAAATATGACCAAGGCACACATTGTTCATGGTTTTCTCTTCCTGGAGTTAATTAGGGACTTGATCCTGGAAACCCCCCTTGCTGTGAGACTCCCAGCAGAGCCCCTGGAGACCACCTGAAGAGGGCTGAAACCAGGGGAGCTCGTGTTAGCCCAGGTAAAGAGGGGGGCTGTTTCAGCTTTGGTCCCTACAGAGGAAGTGAAAGGAAGATCTGGACACATATATTTTGGGCTTGCTCAGTTCAACGCTTGACACCTCCTCCCCAAAAAACAATTTTAAAAATCCATGTGCGGTTTGATTTGCTAATCTGCCCCAGTTTTCTTCAATATTTCAGGGCTTTGATTTAAACCCTTATTTTCCTGCATTTGAGGTCCAACATATTCCTACCTGACTGAGGATTGTGGTGGTCTGGAAGGGGGCTCCTTAAGGTGAGTGTGCATGTAGGGATGCTGGGGCACCACAAGCTTTTGTCTCTTGTTTATCTCAGACTGCTCAGCACAAAGCCTGGCACCATTAGATGCCATGTGGGGGCTGAGAACTAGAGCCCAAGGGAGCATTCTTTGAAACCTGGCTGCTTAGAGTCTGAGGAAATTTAAAGGAAAACAATAGTGTCAATCAAAATCAGAATTATATTCAAATATATGTGCAAATACTGGGAAACAAGACCGTCAACCAGGTGCTTGTTGCTAGCAGTATTTCAGTGTGGAAACAAAGTTTCACCGTGTTGGGGATTGAACTCAGGGCTGCAAGCAGGCTGGGCGAGGGCTCTGTCACTGAACTATATGCCAGCCATGGCAGCAAGGGTTGCAAGATAGTTATTTTGTGACTGTCAGAAGACCCTGGGTGGGGCAGGCAGGTGCAGTCTCTTCTATGCTTAAATTTGCCAGGCAACCCTATCAGAATTAGGAAAGAAACTAGGAGAGAGGAGAGGGAAAGGGGGAGAGAAAATGACAAAGGGGGGTGGAATATGAATACAAGAATTCCTCTAAGTGTTGGCCACACAAGGCTCTCCAAGAACCTTTTATAGAACTCAAAGTTAATGCATCAGTTTTCTTTGAGTAGAAGAGATACAACCTATGGCCAGGTCAAGGGTTTCCGAGCCATTCCAAAGGATGTTTCTAGCCCCTTCCAGCCATGTGTTGGTTAGCACTAGGGCAAGTCCTGCAAGTCTCCGGAGCCAGCTGCCTCCTTGGCTACAGCCTCCGAACAGAACTCACCCGCATTCCTGATGCCTGCGCAGCCAGTCTAGAATGAAATTCCCCACAGATACAGACAGATGGACAATGTCTTGGATATCTAGCTTCACTAGAGCACTTGGTAAGTAGGGGGGTGAAGGATCTGGATCCGAGTGCCTTTCTTTGGCATCTTTCCATTTCCTCAGAAATTTTATTCAGAACATTGCTATTGACAGAAAATTTAGAAGGAAGTGGCATGAGAATGCACTATAGGAAAAAAAGAAAAACATTTAAAAAGTCCACCAACAAACTCGTCTTCAGGCTGGGGGTAAGTTCTGTAGTAGAGCTCAGGCAAGGTGATAGGCCTGAACCATCTTTGGCATCATAAGGGGGAAAAATTTAGTCAGCGAGGTTTTTTTTTTTTTTTTCTCACATTCTGGGGCCCAAGCAAGTGGGGACCAATGATTTCAGCTTTATTCTTCAATCTTTGTTCTTTTTAGCATATAGTTTGTATCCATCTATTCTGCTAACCTTTCTGCTTTTTGCTTTCTTAATTGATTTTACCCAAGAAAATGTTTTAAACTCAGCATTTTTGAACTTTCTTCTGTTTTGTCTCTTGTACCGCCCCCCCACTCCAAAAGAAGCTTGCCAAGGTACCTCACTCCCGCCGATCCCACCTAACTCGGAGTTCCAGGAACTACAGAGTTGGCTGTCTTGCAACAGACTGCGTGTGGGTCTCTGGTTACTTCCTGGGCACAGGAAGAAAACCGCTTGCTCTCTTGGGGCCCTAGGTGAACAACTGGCGGCTTCTAAGTTGAAGTTCATTCTGGCCGTCGCCCATTTTGGCGGAGGCTTTTCAAGCGTTCAAGTCAAGAATGCTGGAGGAAGGAGGAGTGTGCGGCTGCTTGAGGCTGAGGAGGCTCCAGGTTCCAGGGTGGGTGATGGCAGGGCCAGGGTGCACTTTGATCCCCAGGGAAGGTGGCTTTCCTATAGCCAACTATTCAGTGGCTTCTTTCTAGGTCATACTTTCAAGTCATTGAACCAGGGAACCTGCCCAAGCTGCTGGGGAGAAGCAGTGGTGAGGTGGATTTGGGATTGGGCACAGTGGCGAACACTCTTATTTGGGGCCTCCTCGTTGGGAGTTGTGCGCTAGGTCAGCAGCAGCTGGCGGTGGTGAGAGCACCAGGTTACAAAGGACAGGTGTGAGAGAGAGAGGGCATGAGCCCTAGGTGCCAAAGTGACCCAAGATAAGGACAGTGCACAGAGGGTAGTCACCTAGGGATGGCCTGGGCTTCCCCCTCCTGGAAGAGCAGAAGTCAGGGGTTACAGCCCAGCTGGGAGCCGCAGATCCTAGTGGCTCCCCCCCCCCCACCGCAGATTTCTGCCCGGGAGCCTCGGGCAAGACACCCACTTGGTGCATTCAGCCGCCCTTTTTTTTTTTTTTTTGGCCTGGTAAAGCTGATGCCGTGCAAGCAGCTGCACTTGGGAAGGAAAACTCTTTAAACAAATCATTTTGGTGTCTAATCAATTAGTGTTTGCGCAGTCAAGTACCATAGATTTAACAGAATAATCGTTACTGCCCTTGTCTTTATTTGACCCGCAGACACCTAGAAGATCTAAAAATAAAACGCAGGCATTGTGGGCTCCTCGTCCCTTTGTGGATTTCTCTCTCTCCCAGCCTGCTGGGGACCTTCTGCCCTTTTGCTTTCTCCAAGCTGAGACTCATTTTTCGATTCTTTTTTTTTTATTTTTTCTCTTTACACTCATATTCTTTGGCTGAGGTTCGCCTTCCACCTTAATCCCCTATCTCCACTCTTGTGGCTGGATGCCTCTGCCCTGGGAACTCTGGGCCGATATGGAATCATCCAGTGCCTAGTAGTTTTGTATCTTGGGACCTTTGCCCTCTTGCTGCTCTCCGGATCCTGAGAGGTCTTGTGGAACAGGAGAAGGCCTTCCTTGTGCAGTTAGGCTGGGCTCACCAGTGCTTCAGGCTCTGGGCTCCATCAATGCAGAAACTGAGGGTTGAGATGCAGAGTCTGTCAGTGACAGTGAGAGGATGGACCAAGCTACTGCTGCTGTGTGGAGAACTGTCTTCTCCGGGTAGGCTTCTCTGGTCCTAGCTGTCTCCCATGGTCCAGAGGTCAGGCCCTGGAGTCTCCAGACCCTCCTGAATAGCTGCTTCTGGGCTTCTCTATCCCTTGGGTATTTTTTTTTTTTAACATGCCTCATAGGGGTGTGTGTGTGTGTGTGTGTGCTGAAGTCTCCATGCCAGAGGGGTGGTGGGGGGTGGTCACCTGAAAGAGGGTTGTGGGAATATGGGTGGGTTAGGAATTTTGGAAGATCTGGATGACTTGCACCCCTTACACCTGCTAATAAATGGGGGGGGCAAGACAGATGTACTGGGGTAGTGGGTGTTTAAATGTGAGGCAAAGTTCTCAAGGGAGAAGAGCAGTGAGGTGCTTGTGGAGTTGCCTGCTCCACACACTGCCTGGCTCTCTCAGCCCAGATGCTCCAAGCTGAGCACCTGGAATGTGTGGACCACAGTGGAACTGCCTGGCAGCCCCCAGTCTCTAAGATCACTGGAGACACCACGTTCTCAACAATGGATGATTACATTGTACTTGACTAATGCCTGTATTTTCCCGTTTAACATACATTAATCCAAGTAACAAAAAATCAATATTGCTAACAACACTGCAAACAAATCCTAGTCTATCTCACACAAAAACCTCTTCCGGTTTTCAGTCACTACTATCCCACTGAATTTTGTTATTCTCCTCCCCCTACCTACTGGAAGTGAGTTTGGAAGTCCGCTCTGACTTTCAATAGCCCTTCTATATAAGCCTTCACTTTGCCAAGTGTGTGTGTTGGGGGGAGGGCAGGGGTGGGTACCTGGGACCCTCCAGACCTAGCCACCTCCTTCCTGTGCTCAGGCCTGTGAGGATCCACAGTGTCTCTTAAGATTGTTCTAAGACCAGCAAATGCAGGGAGTCACTGGTCAGTGATCATGGGTTTTGTTTTCTCTCCATAAGTGGCAGTCCCCAGACTCTGCTCAGGGAAGGGGATCCCACACTCAACTCTTCTATAACCTTTAACACCTATCCTAGCTGCCAAAACTAATCTCAGCTGGTGGTCCATGTTGGGGGTTTATTATTTTCATTATAATAATCATTTTTTAAATTGGTGTTTTCCACCTGGAAGAAACAAACTGGAGGGGATGGCTAATGAAGGAACTTAGGTTTTGCAAAACACTGTAAATAATTTAACGTTGATTTTCAAGGAAAAAATAGCTTTCTTAAATCATCCCCATAATATAAATTGCAGACTTATAGTATGGTCCTGGTAAGCCTAAATTTTTAAAGGAGCGATATTCAAAGAGACATAGATGTCTGTATTAATTATTTATTCGCCGGTGCCTTCCTTCGTTTCTAACTTATTATTAATTAGGCGCCTCTAGTCTTTCGCGGAGCGCTCCACTGAGTCGGTTGCAGCTTTAAATATGAATTAAAAGCAAATCCAGGCTACTGTAATGCGAAAATTATTCCGTGTCTTGCATGGCAGAGATGAATAGCTGGGTGGATCAATACTGTGGAACTCAGCTCCCAACGACAGGGTTATTGATAGCTTATATTAACGACGTTAATGATGGGAAAATGAAAACAACGGCCCACCCGACTTAGAAACTTTTTAGCCGCTGAACACCCCCCCTCGCAATAAAAACGGGAAGGGGGCAGGAATCAGGCTTAAGTGTAATAAGAAAATTATTTATGAAACCGGATAAATGACTTCAGGGCCTTGATGTATTTGAACCTAACGCTGTTGGCTCCTGGCGGCCCCGGCTCCAGCTGGGGAGACCGCGAAAACCCCAAGCCTAGGGGAGCTGGGGGGCCTCCGGCCTGCGGCGCCCTGCCCGGTCCCCACGGGGGACTGCCCAGTGGGGCGTCCGGGGAAGAAGCTTCTGGAAGTTGGTGGAAGGGGGCTGCTGCCCAGGTGGGGACAGGCAGTCGGATCCGTGGGGCCCAGCAGCCAGGACTTTGGCCTGATTTCTTCACTGGTTTTCTTGGCACTGGCCCGTGGAGGAGGGGACCAGGTGGGGCTGACACGCTGGCCTCCCGCGCGCATCTCTCCAATGTCCTCGGGACCCCCAAACGCAAACCCGTGTCAGGGGTGTGCATGGGAGAAAGAGCGCTTTCTGGGGAGGCGGACTGGGCAGACGCTGCACGTTCGTCCAGCAGCGTCGCCCCGCGGGTCTCTGCCAGGCCAGGATGGACCGGGCCGAGCACGGGCTCCAGAGGGCCAGGACGGCTCGGGTAACCGGGCAACCTCGCCCGCGACCCCCGCCAGTTCCCCACATCGATCCGCTCTCCCCTCTCCCTAGCCGAGGGAGATGGAGAGGGAGGAGGGCGCAGCGCGTGGAAGCAAAAGGTTAAATCCTGACCCTGGAGGGCGGCCAGAAAGGTCAGCGCCCGAGGGTCAAGCGCAAGCCCCGTCCCATCCCCCTCTGCTGGGCAGTAGGCCTCCCGGTCCTCTCCCCTAGCCGGGGTCCTCGCCAGTGGGGGCTGAGAGTGGGGTGACGCCTGGGAACCCCGGGAGGGTTGTGTGCCCAGACTTCCGTCGTGGAGTGGGAAGCTGGGTGGTTTGTTCAGGGCGCCAAAGGTGGGGAAGAGCTGGGGAGAGAGGAAGCTCAGGTAGTCCGCAGAGGCGCTCACAATGTCCTTCAGGATAGGGTACTTTGTATTATTAATTGCATGAGGTCTCTTAAACATCTCATATTCTCTCTCTCTCTCTCTCTCTCTCTCTCTCGCTCTCGCTCTCGCTCTCTCTATCGTTCTTTTCATCTTTTCTTACATTTCTCTTTCCTCCTTTCTCTCACTCTCTTCCCTTCCCTTCCCTTCCCTTCCCTTCCCTTCCCTTCCCTTCCCTTCCCTTCCCTTCCCTTCCCTTCCCTTCCCTTCCCTTCCCTTCCCTTCCCTTCCCTTCCTTCTCCCCTCTTTTACTTCTCAGTATCTTTCTCCGATTTCACCTCGGTGTCATTCTTATTCTTCTAGCTTTCTTTATTCCCTCTCTTCTCTAGGTGGGGGTAGGTCTTTTTGCCTCTTCACCTTCATATGAAAGAGGCTAGGTGCAGCTGGCATCCACCCAAAGGAATCTGAGTCCTGGTTTTGAGAAATGAGTACACAGTACCTTTCTCGGGCTGGGTTTTGCTGCTGGCCAGGTTCCTCCGGCCTGAGTCTGGTGTGTCAGCTGTGGGGGGTGCGGCCTCTTTTGTCGAAGGCCCTGACATCAGCAAGACTTTTGGATTGTTTTTATATTTACTTGATTTTAGTAATTTTATAAAGCAAAGTGAATCTCAGAGGTCGTAACTACTAAAATTGCCAGCTGGACCTTAGCTCTATCTCAGGGTCAAGTTGAAGCCATTATCTGGATAATTAGACAAAACCTAAACTTCCTGCCAACCAGAAAGAGTCTCCTCTCAGCACTCTGATTTCAAAGTCCACGAGCAAGTGTTCAGAGGTAACCTCGCCACCACACAACCTACAGGGAAGCAAAGGGCCCTTTTCAGAAAGGAAACAACAGACACTTCAGAAAGATCTCTTGATTCTGGGAAAAAAAAGCCAATATAGAAATTAGGTTTATTGTCTAGTATGTGATTAAAAATGACAAAGTGTTGGCTTTTATTTTCATAAAAAGACAGAAGGCTGAACAAAATAATTTACTATTGAGTACTTTTTTGTTTCATTTGCCTGGAAAATCCTAGAGGAACCTGTAAGCCAGTTGGAAAGTGCATGGCAACCAGTTAGAGGCTCAGAGAAGAGGCAGTCCGTCCTCCAAGGTGCAGGACACATTGTGCCAGGAGAATTCATTTCCCAACCTCTACTCAGAAACTAGCCAGTGTATCCCAGAGTTCTCAGCTCAGCCTTTTCCCAAAGAAATGCTGGGCAACCTGTCCTTTAACCCCAACTTCAACTTGGACTCAGGCCTTGTTCCCCAAGATAACTTTTAGGGTGTGTCTTCTTTGTCTTATACAGGTTTCAGAGCCTCTCTGGCTTGCTCAGCCAGCCACCCACATTGGATCCAACCTTGGATGCTAGCAATAACTAGAAACAATGGCCTGATCTCCTGTCTCTCTTCACTCCTTGTTCTGTTTTTGTTTGTTTGTTTTTGCGACAAGGGTCGCGGGTAGATGAAGCTGGCATCAAACTCACTACGTACTTTAGGATAGTCCTGATCTGCCCGCTTCTGTGGACCGGATGCTGGGATTTCTCCTTCTCTTCCTAGGCTTTCAGAGCTCAATCTCGAATCAGAACCCTTTGGGGCTGGATCCTTCAAGTGGACTGGGTTTTGAGTATGGTGGAGAAACACCACTGCATAGAGCATGCCTTGATTACACCAACATCTGGGGTTGCTTTCCACATTAAAAGCAAAGAAAAATAAACAAAAATAACAGCAACAAAACCACCCACAGAGTGTATCTCAATTTACAACCCCATAATCCTGAAGCCAAGACCGAATCTACCCGTCTGTTGGAAAGTGCTGGGGGGGGGGGGAGGGAAGCATGCTATCTGAGTATTGGTGGCTCCCACTGGTCTTCCACGGGTTCATTGCCTTTTTCTGAAGTGATATAGCCCCTTGACCATGAGGAAGGTACCTATGGAGCACGCATTTAACAGTGCGGCTTCACGCAACTTAACAGAATCTTTAGAACGTGAACTATGAAGCTGAGTTCCTTAAAGACCCTAAATTTGCCTTCCAATTTGGAGCTGGTGCTCTGTAGGGGCAGCAAATTACAGGGATTCATTTTTCTAATTGTTACTTGGGCCTTTCTATTTTTGTTCTTGAAATTTGAGAAATGAAACACTATTCAATATCTCCTCTATGGGATCCCCAGATACATGGTTCTCCTGAGGTAGTCCTGATCCCCTTTGGGGGTCAAGGCTAAAGAAGGATGGGAACCTCTTGGAAATCTGACAGGCTGGACTGTCTTGCTAGACTTTCTCTCTCTGCAGGTTTGTTTCACCAGAGTGTCCTGTGGCTGGGATGCTTGTCCTTGAGACATGGAGGAAGTGAGGAGACACAGGTCCCTCACTGGGCTGCCTTACAGACCGATGGATGGCTGGGAAAGCAGCCTGCAGATTCAGGTGCCCAGAGGCTTCGGAGGGCGTGCAGCTCCAGCCCATTGCAGCCTGAAGACCAATATCACCACTGGCTTTTCTGGGAGCAAACCTGACTTCTTCTGTTGCACTCAAGTGTCCTCTCTCCAGCTTCTACTCCAGACCAGCCTGCCTCGCTCTCTAGCCTCCAGCAGCCCAGTCATGGGTCTGAAGGTGAAAAGTTTAGGCCTCCTTCAGGCCCTGGCTACTTCTCGGCACCTCCTCTGATATGGACGCTGGAGCAGTCCCGAGTGTGATAGGAGCCCGGCATCCACTGCTGACACAGAGAGACCAGATTCAGATCATAGACCTCCCAACTCCTGCCCACATTAGAGCTCTATGACAGGACCTAAGTAAAGTCTTGACAGGTGGCTGTGTTGCAAGTCAGGAAATAATATTCATTCCATAAAGTCGATCTAAACATGTTAGATTTAATTTTCTTTTGAGGAGGAGCAGCTGTTTTAATTATTCCTCTAAGTGTCCATGTTGGGGTAGCTTTGACCAAAATATTGAGGAGCTGTCTTTATTGTCCAACCTTGGCCAGAGTTGGATAGAAATTGCTAGAAGGCATACAGGAAAGGCAGAGGAATAACGAGCCTTCCAAGCAGACAGTCTGTTCCAAAGGGGCTGGCCATTTGCCTGGATGGGGGGCAAAGCTCTCACAGTAAAAATATTTCTATTATGCATGTCCATGTGGCCCCAAGTAATGAACAGGTCTCCATCCTTTCCTGGTGGCAGAGGACTGGGTTTTCTTGTTTTACCAGGGAATGTTCTCAGACTACCAAGCAGCCACAGTTAGAATTCTCTCTCCAGCGAAAGCGATGGTCAATAGAGTTCTTGGTATCAAATGAGCAATAATTTGCTGTGGCTACATGTTGGATAATGAAAGATGTTAGTGGGATCAATAAAAAATGAAAACACTTTTACTTACATCTTGAGTTACTGTTTTAGGAGAGAGAGATGTAACCAACCCAGAGCTAGGTTGAGGGCCCTCCATAGTCTCCTCAGAGGCAAAGTCACCACCTGACTGCCCTTCTGGTCCCACAGCCTTCTACTTTCTCCTCGTGTGTTGACAGGCAGGACAGCAAATTATTTGCATCAAATTAACCCCATAGAAACCAGTAATAATTGAACTGTCAAGGTCTACATTTTCTTTCTCCCCAGAAAGGCAGAAATAAATTTAAATTTGTTTTCCACCAGAAGTAAAGGTCACCTAATTGGTTGTAGTTTACTAGAGAAGTATGCAGATGTTCCACAGCTGAACGAATTGTCTTTTGAAAAGCCTCAAAATGTACATTTTGGTCAAGATGATCACAGGCAGATCTGTGGTCTTGGGTTGTACATAAAGGGGCAAGGGAAAACACTTAATTCCTTTGGATTTGATCGTCATTAAAGTCTGGAAAGTTCAGTTTCTAAACTTGATTCTCCCCGTTCACACATGAATTCACCGATCTTTCACAATCATTTGTTAAATTTATTTTCAACTTAATTTGGATTTATTTGTTCTGACTAGCTTGATTCTTTTTCACCATTCAACACCAAATACCTTTTCATTTATTTTTTTGTGGTTGTAAGGGAAACAACTTCTTCCAAATGATCAAAGGAACGCTCTACATTTTAAACAGATACCAAGACTTAAAAAAAAAAAAACCCAAAAAACAAAACCTAGAAAAGTCCCTTCCCACTCTGCATAAATCACGCTCACTGCTGGCCTTCAGCGCCGGAGCGCCCATGCCACATCCGTGTTTGGCTGTCTCTACAGGTTTCAAAAGCTAACAGTTTTCTCAGCATTTAATAACATAACATAACATAACATAACATAACATAACATAACATAACATAACATAACATAACATTACAAACATAACATAAAATAAAATACAACAAGAACAAAAGCAGAACAAGACCCGAGTTAGCCGCAGCTCTGATGCCCTCTTAGGGGGAGCGGTGACTGTCGGGAGCTAACCACCTGAGCTCTAAGGCCCGGGTCCAGCGCAGCGGGGCCGACGTGCTGAGAGCGCGCCCAACAGCAACCTGGGAGCTTTAGAACCGACCCCCAGCCCAGGGAAGCACAGACAAGTCCCCGTTTGCGGATTTTCCGCGCATGGGTGGGTGTCTGCTAGGCTTCTGGCGTGGGTGCGCTTGGCCGGCGCCCGGGGCCCTGCAGAGCCGCCGAGGCGCGCTCGCGCTCCGGCCACCCGCGCGGGGCACGCCCGCGTCACTCTCGGGCTCGGGGGCCGCGATCCCCGCGCTCCGCTCCGCCCCGCTCCTCGTCCCCGTCCCCGACCCCTTCCGTGACGCGCGCGCCGCCCTCCGCCCCCGGCTCCCACCCTGCTCGCTCGCGTGGCCACGAGCTCAGCAGTGGACCCGCGTGGCCGGGCCTGGCAGCACCTGCCCCCTTCTCTTCCCATCGCCGCCGCTTCAGCCCGGGAGACCGGCTGGCTTACCCGCGTGGGCGAGTCGAGGCGCGTGGGCGAATGTCGTGGCCAGGGCCTTTGGTGGCTGGAGCGGTCCAGGTTCACCTCGCGGGAGGATGCGCCTTCTAGGAGGGAGGGAAACTAGAGTCAATTTGCATAATTTCAAATGAGCAACACGCACACACAGGAAGAGTCCGATTTTTAGTCCCGGACTCCCCCTTCTTTCCCCAGAGCCGAGCAATCATCCACCCCCGCCCCCATCCATCCATCCGTGCAGGGCAGAAAGAAGTGACCAGCACGCGACGTCGCAGGTGGATACCTTTTATTGCGTTCGTTTTAAAGACAGGGACGGGACTCTCCAAAGCCCGGCCTCGGGCAGGTGGGTCAGCCGGGTCGCTCCTAGGCCGGCGGGTTCCCGCAAGGTCTCGGGGTGAGGGCCGCAGGGAAGCAGGGCCCGGGGCTGGGTACCCAGCGGATCCTTTCGGCGCCCAGGGTCCGAACCAGGCGCCCAAACCCAAATTCCCCGCAGCTCTTCGGCTCCATCTTTAAGTCCAGGCAAAGATCAATTCCCTCGCTCGCTCCCTCGCTCTCTCGCACACGCACATTTGTAGCCATAAATAAACAGCTCCCAGCTAATTCAGGAACCGAAGAGAAAAGGAGAAGGATGGAGAAAAAGGGAAGGATGAGACCCGTGAACGCCAAGTGTCTCCTTTTACCCCCGCGCGCGCAGGGTGGCTCTTTTTGGTCAGGCCAGCTTCGCATTTAGGGATGCAACTTGCATTTGAATAGCTGCCTGGGCTTGTTATGGACCCGGGAAACCTCTGAAAGGAATCACTATGCAAATTGTCCCAGTTACAATCGAAAGGTTCGATCTCCCGGAGCTGCCTGACGGAAGTTGATGTCAGCTATCTGTGCATTAGGCTTGCGTTACCGCCTTCGCCGGCCTCCTGGCCACCCCCGCTCGCGCCGGCCTGCCGGGGAAGATTCTTTTTTTTTTTTTCTTTCCCTCTTATGTGTATATTTCCCCTCAGTGATTAAAAAATGAGAAAGAATTAAGAAAATAAAAGGGGGGGGGGGTTGAAGGTGGCGATATAGCTGCCTCTGGCCTGGGAGTGGAGAGGGGCGGCGTGGAGGCTCGGGCAGGAAGGGTGGTCATTCTTTTGCAGCAGGCTGTTGTTGATGGTATGTCTGAAATCAAACATTTAGAAACGTGTATTTTTTAAAAAAATTTCTTTGTGTGTGTGTGTGTGCGTGTGTGTGCATTGCACGACAAGAAGGTGAGGGGGAGGGGGCTGGGCAGCAATGACTGCCTCCGCCAGTCGGCTAGACCCTACAACGCCGGCTGCAGATCAATACCAGCTCACTGTAATCCCAGTAATTGTAGGGCTTGCAGCTTTTATTTTAAAGAAATAGGACACTGGGGTTGGGGAGGGCGGCTGAGACAGCGCGGTTGGTCCGCGGTGGTGCGTCTGGGGGTCTTTTGGGGCACCTATTCTTTTCTAAATCAGCATGGTGATTGTAGATTGCAGCACGTGCCAAGGCCCACGGGGGTGGGGGAGGCGGTGCAGTGGAACTGTGAGGCGAGGCCTACTTGGCTTCCCAACAGGGGGAATTTAGGGCAGGGTACAAGCTGTGGTCATGCAGCTCAGGGTCCTGTCTCCACCAGGCCTGGACCCTGGGGGTCAGCCCAGCCTGGGCATCTTGGGCTTGAGCAAGAATGAATCCCACTGGATGCCAGATCCTGCCTAGGCTGGGAGAAGATTTATCCCTTTTTTCCGTCCTACCAGAGTTAGAGGCCCAGCCAGGACTAGTCCACATGGAGCTGTCCACTTGGCAGGCAGGGGCACTAGGACCCGGTGAAGCGTCCCCCACACCTAGGCCCAGGCCTCCTTTAGAGCCTCAAGAGCAGTTGTGCTGTCAACCAATGCCCACAGCCCACAGGCCCCGCAGGCCGCCTGCTGCCTGGCTGCCCACCCCTTGCAGGCAGAGCCCATGCAAGACGGCCAGGGCCTGAGACCCGCTGCTGGCTGCCCGCAGCTTCTGGCGCCCCTGAAAATGACCATCTGTCATTCAATTAAGGTTTCAGGGCAGCTGATGGGGGAGCCAGGGTCAGCGACCCCAGGACAAAACGGCCTGCTGCCTCGGAGAGGAGAAGTTCAAATGTTAAACGTGGAACACTGTGCCCTGTCCCTGGCCTGGCCCCCACAGGGCCACAGGTCTGCCCATGGACAGCAGCAGGGTGAAGGGCAGTGGTCATTAGCACTTAGATTTCAGCTCTGGGCTGGGGCCCCTTCTGTTGGGTTATTTTGACCAGAGAACCTTTAACCCTTTCTCACCAGGCCTTCCCCTAGGGTAGAACAGATTGTGAGGAGGAAAGAATCATAGATACACCCATGTACAGAAAATTCAAACTGTGTGTTATCTGTTCACGGATCCACTGGAAGTGCCAATGACACACCTAAGAAATATAGACTAAGAATCATTATAGCCGAAACCAGGCTGGAACGAGTTCTAAAACAAACAAACAAAAAACACTTTACTTTTTAAAGTTTCAGGTGAAACTTTTGGTGAATAGATATGTTTATTGAATGATGGTAGAGCTAGGCTGATGTGAGAATAACGTAAACCTTCCAGACTTCCCTGCCATCACTGTGCTGCCCAAATATAGATGCATGCAGGGGAGACCCAGCTACAGACAGCCGGGTCTGAAGAGTGGTGACAGGGTCTCTTTCGAAGTCATTTTTCTTTTTCAGTTGAAAATAGGTCAGTGTCCTTTTCTTTTCTTTTTTTAAAATATTTTATTTATGAGAGAGAGAGAGATAGAGAGAGAGGGAGAGAGAGAACGGGTGCAACAGGGTCTCCAGCCACTGCAAATGAACTCCAGGCACATGCTCCACCTTGTGCATCTGGCTTACATGGTCATGGGGAATCAATTTGAGGTCCTTTGGCTTTGCAAGCAAACCACTAAGGCATCTCTCCAGCCTGTCCTTTCCTTTGCAAAGCTTTCCCACAATAAAATGAGGCAAAAAAAATGGTACTAATGGAATTAATAAAATATATTCATTAAGCACCCACAGACCACGGGCATTTAGGTACTAATATTGCCTGCACTAGATAAGGGGAGAGCAGCCACCTACTTAGCAGTTTTTAGTGGCAGACCTCTTCCACAATTTCTCTTCATGCTTTGCCTTCAAGCCTGAGAACAGTGGTATTAGCAAGATACCACTGCAAAACTGTGGTACATAGACACAAAGGGATTCTACTCAGCAACTTGGAAAAATGAAATTTGCAGGACAATGGATGGACCTGGGAAGAATTATATTAAGTGACCCGAGTTCAGAAAGATCAAAACTGCATATTTTCTCTGATACTTAGATCCTAGCTTTTAATCTCTATAAGTATGTATATACATAGTAGAAGAGGAGGATATTTGGGGAGAAAAGGGGAAATGGAGAAGGAGAGGGGACTAAGGGAGTGAGGATGAGAATCAACTAAAAAAAAAACCAACTTGTTTTTAGAAGTGCCATCACTGCCAGGTGTACCAGTACCTAGGTCCTCAGCTGGTTAGTAATAGGGGAACAGGCCCAGGGCTCCCAGCTTCCAATCCTCAGCTCTCAGTGTGAAACCTAGTCCCTGCTTTTTGGAAGTGACAATCCAGCCATCAGCTAATCCATCAGGCATTCAGATAGAAGCACCTGAGCAAATTTTTCGTTGGATAATGATGAATAATGCATCATGTGCCAGAGTGTTCAGAGTGGTAAGTGATATTTAAGGTGCGGCAACAAGTGCCTTTAAATAAAATCAAAACGAAAAGTTTACCACAATCATAATAAATTGTCCAGTCATCTTCCTATTGACCCACAAAGCATCTTACTTCAGGGGCATTTGGAGTTATTTTTTCCCCTCTTACAAACAGACCAGAACAAATTGATGAATTGAGCTTTCACTATGCTAATTTAGACATTATAAATATTTAATTGACCTCCCTAATAGCCAGTCATAGCGGGCCCCCACTCTACTTTACACTCTTCTTAATCTAAAGTAAATGCTTTTCCCATTAATAGCCTGATGCCATTTTAGCAGCTTCCTCAGTAAAAGGGCCCTATTTAGTCCAAAAGGGGGGGGGGCACACTGAGCAGCCTGCTTCAGCCAGGGGTTTATTCTTGTTTACAAAGGATCCTGGAAACAGGGACAACTGGGCACAAATTCTACCTTTCTGTGTGATCTTGCTTCAGCGAGACTGTTCTAAGAATGGGGCGGGGGCAGGTCTCTCAGGTCCATTTTTCATGGCAAGATAGTCTTACAAGGTTGTAGTGGGATGAATATGTATGCATCTTAGCAAGGCTTACATAAAAAAGTGGATCATAGCTAATAGATGGTGAATTTCCCACCAAAGAATATGCTGGTCTTTGCTGTGGAGAGTGGTGTTGTGAAAAGAAGTGTGGACAAGCAGTCCCTGGTCTCAAGTTTAAATTCAATGACATTCACTCACAGTGGGGAAAGTCCCTTGCTCCAAAGCCTTAGTTTTCTCCTTTGAAGTAGAGATAACTAATGTCTAGACTAAAGAGCTAAAGATTAAATGGTAGAATAAACTGTCAACTCAGCAAACATTGGGTTAATTTGTAAATTACTGCTCAAAATTCATTAACTCTCTCTCTCCTTATATCCACTGTCATTATCTTTACTGCCACATCACATGGAAACAGCACTTTTATTCAGAAATGGTGTCTGTCTCCTCAATCCTTTGTTTCTAGGATGTGAAGGAGGGACAGAATGGGAGGTGTAAACTCTAACCAACAGGCAGGATAAGAAGATACTGGAACGCAGATGCTCAAAAGCTCTGAGTCATAAAGTGTGATCACTGAAATGTCCTTACATGACAGTCCTTGTGTGGTTTAGAAAGATTCCAGAAGCAGCATTATATTTCCCTGGGGGCAGGAATCAGGTCAGAACTGAGAGCTCAAGAAATTAGAAACTCTCCCGGATGGTCTAACTCCAATGAGCCTGCAGATGCTGAGCCTGGAGTAAATGGCCGAAGAAAGGAAAAGAAACTGCAGACCACGAAAGTTTAGATCTCTGGAAAGCCATCTTACCCAGAGGCTTTCTCAAAGAATCTGAGGTCAAACAGAGTCGATTTATTGGATGTTGCTGTCCATAGAGAAAATAAAATCCCTGAATTATCTTTGTTTGTTAGTGCAAAATAAATACGCACTACTTAGTGTAATATCTGCATTCATATTGATATAAGCATTGTCTGCCTAGATAGAGTAAATATCCTAGTGAAATTACATAGTTTTAATTTTTTGTTTTTCAAGGTAGGGTCTCACTCTAGTTCAGGCTGACCTGGAATTCACTATGTAGTCTCAGGGTGGCCTTGAACTCACAGTGATCCTCCTACCTCTGCCTCCCAAGTGCTGGGATTAAAGGTATATGCCACCACACATGGCTCAGTTTTAAAATTTTTATTTATTTTATTTTCAAGGAGGGAGGGAGAGAGAGAGAGAGAGAGAGAGAGAGAGAGAGAGAGAGAGACTGACTATATCAGTATGGGCACCCAGGGCCTAGTGCCACTGCAAGTGAACTCCAGATAGATGCACCATGTTGTGCATCTGGCTTTAATGGTACTGAGAAATTGAAATTGTTGTGCATCTGGCTTTAATGGTACTGGGAAGTGAC
This sequence comes from Dipus sagitta, assembly GCA_036346955.1. Classification (NCBI taxonomy): domain Eukaryota; kingdom Metazoa; phylum Chordata; class Mammalia; order Rodentia; family Dipodidae; genus Dipus; species Dipus sagitta. The sequence continues at coordinate 8,818,604 of CM070780.1, read as the reverse complement.
ATTTACATACCATTTCAGAGTGAAGATGGTTATCTGCCCTGGAACAGGAAAGTCATTTGTTATAGAAGGCTTTTCCTTCGTGGCCACCTCTCAAGTGTGGGAGGATGAGGTGAGTGGGCAAATGAGGGAAACTGATAATGCTGGGGTGCGAGAATGGCAACACAGAGGCAAGGAGGACGAATGACAGATGTGCGTAAAGACTCTGCAGTGAGATGTTCTGCCTGGTAGACAGGAGTGTGACCGACCCAAGAAGCAAGTCAGCTGAAGGAAGGGTTGTGGAGGGACCTGTGGGCAAATAGGTTTTAGAGTTCATCATTTATTCAGCAGGAGATCAGTAGAAGTTTAAAAAAGTTAATTAAGGCCGGGTGTGGTGGTGTACACCTTTAATCCCAGCACTTGGGAGGCAGAGGTAGGAAGATTGCCATGAGTTCAAGGCCACCCTGAGACTACATAGTGAATTCCAGGTCAGCCTGGATAGAGCGAGACCTTACCTTGAAAAACAAACAAACAAACAAACTAACAATAAAAACCAAACCAAAACAAAAATTAATTAATTAATGTATATGTATATGTGTTTGTGTTAAGGTCTTTTGCCACTGAAAACCAACACCAGACATTCATGCCACTTTTTTTTGGGTCTGGCTTTACATGGATGATTGGGGAATTAAATTTTGGTCATCAGGCTTTGCAAGCAATCACCTTGAGCCACTGAGCCATCTCCTCAGCTCCCATTAATAGAAGTTTTAAGCAGGTAAATGAGATGATCAGATGTACTATTCAGGAGGACACAGAGGCCAGCCTAAGCACGATGATAATAGTAGCCAAAACCAGAACCAGAATCCACATCTTTCAAATGTAAAACTTTAATCTGGGGCTGAGGATGTGACTCAGCTGGTGGAGTGCTTACCTGGCACACAAGGAAGCCTTGGGTTCCACCACACTGCTGTTCGACTGGCCTCTACCTCTTCACTTCCTCTCACTTGCACACCACCATCTTCAGAAGCCTAATGCTCCAAGGCAGCTCCCGTTGCATTTCTTTAGGAGGGCTGCCCTGCTGGAGGGAAAACCCTCTTCTTATTCTTGGGGATATGATAGAGCCTCAAAACATCAGAGGATAATGGACACACTCTGTGCCATGGAATCCAGCGGGGAGACAGGTCAACTGGCCTTAAGAGATTAGAAGAGGTTTTATAGAGGAATTTGGGGTTTAGGGGAATGAAAAGAGGAGTCACAGGGCATTAACTAGCTCACAAAATGAGTAAGGGTGTAGGACAAGGAACCCGAGGCCATGTGTCTTTCACTATGAATGTAAGCATTGAGCCAGCCAGAACTGTACAGTGGAGCTGAGAGGCCCTGGAAGATCACCTGACCTGCCTATCTTAAAACAGAGTAGGCAATGAATCATCACTTTCAGTTCTGGTGGGTAGTTTAGTTCTTCCATCCTTAGGGGAACTTATGATGTCTAAGCAGTAAACCACCTCCTTAATGTCTATTCTCTGTGCTATTGTATTGTATTTTATTGTATTGTATTGTTGGATGCAACAAAGTCTTCAGGTATATGCCTCTCTTTCAAGAATGCCTTGGTGGTCTGTGAGAAGTAGGCAGGTATTTTGTGGTGAGACTTTCTAGTAAGTACTTTAAATGAATTTGAATCAACTGATGAGTGTGACCTTTAATACTTGTACAATTCTTTTTCCTGATGCTGGGACCATAGACTTGATGGCTTTGGGACTAGAATGATCGTCTTGCAAATATAAGGCAATTCTGAGAATGAAAGCTGTGTGTTAGAGATGGTTCAGGTGGCCCCATTTCATACATTTTGGGTATAAATTAGTTTTGACAGATATTTTTTCCTCTAGAAGAGATGGAAACCACTGTTTAGTACTCTTTTTGTTGGATTCAAGCAGGCATAAGCAATCGATATTTTCAGCACCTCAGGTAATTTACTTTTCATTCTTAGAAAAATCCATGATTACTAACAAATGAACAAATACAATGAAAAAATCTCTTTTTATGCATGTGTATATGTGTGCAGTGTTTGTATGCATGTTTATTCGCATGCAGGTGCAGGTGCAGGGGCCAGAAGTTGACGTTGGTATCCTCTTCAGTCACTCTTTACCTTATTTTTTGGACAAGGTCTCCCACTGAGCCCAGAGTTCACTGATTCAGTTAGACTAGCTAAGTAGAAAGTTCTTCCTGTCTTAGCTTCTCCACTGCTGGGATTACAGAGACATAGTCACTCCTGGCTTTTATGTGGGTCTGGGGGCCCTAACTCAGGTCCTCATGCTTACATGGCAAGTATTTTTCCCACTGAGCTATTTCCCTAGCCTGGAAAATTCTCTTCTAAACATTAACTTTAAAGCCAGGCATAGTGACACATTTCTGCAATCCCAGCATTTGGGAGGTGGAGGAGGAGAATCAGAAGTTCAAGGTCATCTTTGTCTATATAGTGTGTTCAAGGCCAGGCAGGGCTACATAAGACCTTCTCTCAAAAAAACAAAACAAAACAAAACAAAACAAAAACTGAAACAATGAACTTTAGCATTCAAAAAAACCCCAATTTGACCCATACTGGTAAAAATATTTCATTTGTTTCTCTGAGTTCTTAGTTTTATTGAAATGTCAAAGATCCCTAACTAGATATTTGACATTAGAAAATTAATGATATCTCCCTCTTGACATGGGTGGCTTATGGATCTCAAGACCTTCTTTACCATAATAACAATACAAATACAATTTCCCCATAGAGATAATCCTGGATTGGAATAATATCACAATTTCCAGAGATGTTAGATGACAGACATTTAAAACATATTTTAAAAACAGGATATGGGCTGGAGAGATGGCTTAAGGCACTTGCCTGAAAAGCCAAAGGACCCAGGTTTGATTCCCCAGGACCCAAGTATGCCAGATGCACAAGGTGGCACATGTGTCTTGAATTTGTTTGCAACAACTGGTGCACCCATCCTGTCTCCCTCTCTCTCAAAAAAATAAAAGTAAAAAAAAAAATAACAACAGAATGTAAGACACATAGCATTCTACCTGTTAAGACTTTTACAAAATAGGGCATACCCTGCAAGATGAATTATACCCTGGAAATCCATTCATGTTGAATTTATGTTGAAGTTGAAGTAGGTATGGTCAGTCCATGCATTATGACTTCTTTATGTGCTTCAATTCTCCAGTTAGAGAAGAACAAAGCTTTTGTCCATTTGTTTCATTGTTTAATTGCGAGGCACAGATATGGGAATAGAAATGCTTTAAATAAAAAGACAGATGGTTGGTGATATGGATGTATGCCATCTTCCTTCTGCTGACTTCAACCAAATTGAAATATATGTGTTCAAAATCAATAAGTGTGTCTGTTAAGATGGATGAATATGACAGTTGAAACATGGTAGCTGAGGCCACAGTGGTACTGACAGGATGGGAGGGCTGGGCCATGGGGTGTCTTATGGACCGTGATGGAGACACTTGTGTTTCAAACTGATGGCGACCTAGAAGACTTTTTAACAGAGAGTGAAATGAAGTAATTTGTGTTTTAAAAAATATTTTTGTTCAATTACATATTGTTTTGGGTGTGGCAGGCTCTTGCCACTTCAAACAAACTCCAGAAGCATGGGCCACTTTGTGCATCTGGCTTTACATGGGTACTGGGGAATTGAACCCTGGGCCGGAAGACTTTGTATACAACGACCTTAACTGCTGAGCTATCTTCTCAGCCCCATAATTTGTATTTTAAAAAGATTCTTTTGGCTTTCTGGAGACTGGATAGTGGAGGCTCAAGAGTAGAACTGGGGTGTAGTTATGGGGCTGTACAGTCTAAGATGAATGAGGATGGTTGGGTCCAAGGTTGCTGTTGTGGAGTCACAAAAGAATGGAGACTTTAAAAAATATTTTATTTATTATTTATCTATTTGAGGAGGAAAGAGGCAGGGAAAAGGAGAGAGGGAGACAGAGAAGGAGGGAGAGAGAGATAGAGAGAGAGAGAATGGGTGTGTCAGGGCATCCAGCCACTGCAAATGAACTCCAGACACATGTGCCACCCTGAGCATCTGGCTTATATGGGTCCTGGGCAAGAGACTTAATTGCTAAGCCATATCTCTAGTCCCAAGAATGGAGACATTTGAAATAGGATTTCAGTGGGGTTATTGGTGGTGTAGAGGTGAACAGACACAGTTTAGAAAATAACTACAGGGCTGAGGAGATGGCTCAGCAGTTAAGGGCCCTTGCTTGCAAAGCCTGATAGTCCAGCTTTGATTCCCCAGTACCTATGTAAAGCCAGATGCACAAACTATACCATGCCTCTGGAATTTGTTTGCAGTGGCAATAGGTCCTTGTGTGCCCATTCTCTCTCCCTTCCTTTCTCTCTTTTTCATAAATAAATAAAAATTTAAAAAAGTTAGAAGATAACTATGACATTTGTTTCAAGTGACCACGTGGATGGTAGTTCTATTTGCTAAGAAAAGTGTGGAGGAGGAACAGGGTAGGGGGAAGGAAGAAGAAATTGTCCCCACTTTTTACATTGCATATTTGAGGAACCTTTTATGTATCTTCATTCTGCCTATGAGAGATGATAAGATGCAGTGAAGTCATCTAGGGTCATACAATACTATGACATTCACAAAATGGATATAGTGAATTATGAAATCTTTTTATTGTGGGGTGTACTTATTTATTTATGCAAAAGGAAGACACTATACAAGATTTGTTTACTGTTTTTAGCGACTTCAGTGTTTCAGGGAAACGTCTGAACTCTGCAAACAGGAGAGTATGGCAGTGTAAACATGGATTTTATTCTTCCATGCTTAATTCTCATTTAAACATAGTCAATGGGAGTGTTATTGGTTGGAGGATGGTCTTTATGGTGGTCATCCAGGGATCCAGGGTCCTCCTTGCTTAGTGTTCTTTAAAAAAATATATTTTAATCTGGGTGTGGTGGCATATGCCTTTAACCCCAGTACTCAGGAGGCAGAAGTAGGAGGATTGCCACAAGTTTGAGGCCACCCTGAGACTACATAGTGAATTCCAGGTTAACCTGGGCTAGAGTGAAATACTACCTTGAAAAACTAAAACATATATATATAATTTATTGTTTATTTACAGACAGAGAGAATGGGTGCAACAGCTAAGTTGTTACTTCAAACTTCAGATGAATACTCCTCTCTGTGCATCTGGCTTTATGTGGGTACTGTGGAATCAAATCCCGACTGGCAGGTATTGCAAGCAAGCACCTTTAAACCCTGGGCCATATCCCCAGCTATAGCTTAGTGTTCTTTGTTTACATGAAATATCCACTAAAGAAATGCATGCATATGTAATACAGATTAGTGGTGGTTGCCAGGGCCTTGGGATCAAGAGGAATGGGAAACTGGTGGCTGATGCATATGGAGTTTATTTTTGGGATGATGAGAATGTCCTGGAATTAGAGAAAGACTGTGGTTGTATAATTCTGAAGTGAAAACCGTGTGCTTTGTAAAAAATAAGTTTTATCGCACATATGAATTATATTTATAAAAATTAAAAAGGAATGTCTGATATGCATCTTACAAATAGTTAAATATGAAAAAGGCAAGATATGAAAAATAGTTGGAGATACTTATTTGGGTCTCTTTCTAGGTTCTGTTGACCTGTGTCTGTGTTCTTTAGTCAATATTACACTGCTTTGATTATCATTATCATTATTATTATTGTTTGGTTTTTTGAGGTAGGGTCTTGCTGTAGACCAGGCTGACCTGGAACTCACTATGTAGTCTCAGGGTGGCCTTGAACTCATGGTGATTCTCCTACCTTTGTCTCCCGAGTGCTGGGATTAAAGGCGTGTACCACCACGCCAGGCTGTTTTGATTATTGTAGCTACAGATTCTTAAAAAATATATTTTATTTATTTATTTATTTGAGAGAGAGAGAAAGAAGCAGATAGAGAGAAAGAGAGAGGAAGAGAATGGACACACCAGGGCCTCCAGCCACTGCAAATGAACTCCAGATGAATGTACCCCCTTGTGCATCTGGCTTACATGGGTTCTGGAGAATTGAACCAGGATCCTTTGGCTTTGCAGGTAAATGCCTTAACTGCTAAGCTATTTCTCCAGCCCCCAGATGGGTTTATATATATATATGGGCTGCTGGGCAGAGATAGGATGATTGCTGAGTTCGAGGCTACCCTGAGACTACATAGTGAATTCCAGGTCAGCCTGGACTAGAGTGAGACTCTACTTTGAAAAACAAAACAAATCAAAACAAAAGATATATATGTATGTATGTATTATATGTATGTGTGTGTATCTATATAATTTTAAACATTAAGAAACTAATTTTTCATCTTTGTGTGTGTGTGTGTAGAATGTGTGTATATATGTTTTGTATGCGACTGTGGGCGTGCACATCCCCAGTGTGCATGTGAAGGTGAAATGACAACCTCGGGTATGAGTCCTCAGCTTCCCCCTTGTTTTCAGACAGTCTTTTCACTGTTCTTTGTTGCGTCCAGCAGGCTAGCTGGCCTGCAAGCTTCAGGGAAGTCTCCTGACTCTGCCTCCCACCTTGCTGTGGTGTACTGAGACTATTGATGCTTGCTATTGTATTTGCTTTTACATGGGTTCTGGGGATCTGAACTCAGGTCTTCATGCTTACATAGCAAGTGCTTAATCCACTGAGCCATCTCCCCAGACCCTATGTAATTTTTTAAAAAATTATTTATTTATTTATTTATTTATTTAAGAGTGACAGACAGAGAGAGAAAGAGGCAGAGAGAAAGACAGAGAAAGAATGGGCACACCAGGGCTTCCAGCCACTGCAAATGAACTCCAGACACATGCGCCACCTTGTGCATCTGGCTACTGTGGGTCCTGGGGAATCGAGCCTCCAACTGGCGTCCTTAGGCTTCACAGGCAAGTGCTTAACCACTAAGCCATCTCTCCAGCCCCTATGCAAAATTTTAGAATAAAATTACGTCTATCTATAAAAATCCTGCCATGATTTTAATAAAAAGTATATTAAATCTGCATTATCAACTTGAGGAGAATGAGTATCTTTGTTGAATATTCCAATTCATGAGTATAGTGTTTTTCTTCATTAAAAAAAAAAAGATCTTTGATTTCTTTTTTATTTTATTTTGTTTTGTTTATTTGACACACAGAGAGGCAGGTAGAAAAAGAGAGAATGGGTGCACCAGGCCTCTAGCCACTGCAAATGAACTCCAGACACATGTGCCACCTTGTGCATCTGGCTTATGTGGGTACTGGGAAGTCGAACCTGGGTCCTTAGGTTTTGCAGGCAAGCACCTTAAGCTAAGCCATCTCTCCTGCCGATCTTTGATTTCTTTTATCAGAATTTTGTAATTTTCACACTATAGACCTGGCACAAGCTTATATATACACATTCCATTTTCTTTGAGGTGATCATAAATGCCATTGTGCTTTACATTTCAGTTTCAGCGTGCTCGTAGAGAGTCACATGCATGAGGCTGATATTCTATCCTGTTGCCTCACTTTCCAGAGTGAAGATGGTCTTCCCCTTTTTCTCTGTGAATGAGAGCATCACAGGAAATAATCTCTAAGGTTCCCTCCTCCTGTTTGCACATCTGAATCTGAAGATGTATGGGGCTGAATCCTTGGGCTTTGTGATTGTAAATGATGTAGGGAATTTGAGTGTATTTGTCTTTCTCCAACACTGTATTTAATTTGCTGACGTGAGAAAGTTGTAGGCAGTTTTTTTTTCCTCATTGTAGCACATATTTTCCTACTCTAAACACATTACATGCCTGTTTTTATTGTCTATTGTTCTTGTAGCATTTGGCAATTGAGTACAAAATCAGTAAAACCCGTATTTACATTTTAGCTGAGCTATATAATTTTATTTATGTTTTTTTTTCACTCTTTGGATTTCAGTGGAAGCCATTTATGTGATATGTTTGGGTACCTGTGACTTGAAGCTTAGGCTATTCAGCTAATTTCCCCAAATACACACGTTCACAGTGTATGAAGAACATCTACTGTGACATAAAGTACCTTTTCTCTAAACCAGGAACAAGATGCAGATAACACTTGCTTCCTTTGATCGTGTCTGCATGCTTTCTGCATAGCAATAATTTGTCATAGGGCACTGTGGTGCTCACGGAGGTGGGGAGTTTAGATGGGCACTATGACAGGTGGGAAATTTTTGCCTCTAGGAATGGCTTTCTATGACTCAGTGCCTAGAATCACAGTGTATTTTTATCTCTTAATGTCTTTTCTGTCAAACATCAGTTAGGGAAACACACCTTCCCTTATTACCACGTTTACTTCTCACAAATTTCCCAACAGACACAGAAATTCTGCCTGGTGTTCTTTATGTTTCTCTTTTCAGTTTTTTCTTTCTTGACTAAATAGTCTCCTTTCTACAACCACCACCTCACCTCGTCATCAATCGCTGCTCTGAATAGTCTTATTTTTTCAAGAACATTTCTTAGTAGCAGGCATTTTGTGGAGCCACAAAGGAAACATTTTATGATGCAATTCATTTGGATTGCTTACTTGAATTTTATTTTATTTATTTTATTTTATTTTTAGAGGTAGGGTCTCATTCTAGCCAAGGCTGACCTGGAATTCACTCTGCAGTCTCAGGGTGGCCTTAAACTCATGGCGATCCTCCTACCTCTGCCTCCTGAGTGCTGGGATTAAAGGCGTGCGCCACCGTGCCCCGGCTCAAGTTGTTTTAAGACAGGGTCTTATGTATTCCACGCGGGCTCTGAACTCATGATGGAGCCATGAGTGACTGTTTGATCCTTGTGCTGCCGCCTCCAGGTGCTGGGATTTCAGGTGTGCACCACCATGCTAGGCTTTCTGCAGTGCTGGGGATTGAATCCAGGCAGGCAAGAACTCCACCAATTGAGCTATATCCCCAGCCCCTGTACCTCTACCCGCCTCCCACATTCTTCCTCTTTCTTGCTGGACCCCTTCTCCCCCAATGGTTCCCTTTTTCTTTGTTACTTTGGCAGTCTTGAGAACTTCTTTCCTTAACCATTTTCAGGTGTCACTGAGAATCACATCCTCTTTTGAAGTCAGCTGGAGATTCTGAGAAGATGAATCTCCTGAGCCAAACTCACACTTGACAAATAGTTGGTGGCTGTGGAAGGTGGGTCATGGGAGGAGAATAAGGGGGTTTGGCCAGTCAGGAAGGAGACAGGTCATAGTACTGGGCTCATGTTGGGAAATTCTGGGACTGTCAGGTAGTAAGTCCCCAGGAGTAATATGATCACAGGGTAGCCCCGAGTAGCTTGGCATCTGCAAGCTGCACAGGCTGGACTTTGAGCTCCACTTCTAGGTAGTCGTGGGGCTGTCTTCCTCCACTCCTCAGCCACAACCCAAGGTCTTCATTCATCCTCCAGGGGATTCTTCTAAGGATGACTGTGCAATAAGGACTGAGAACTGTACCAGGGACACAGGGAGTACAGCACAGATGTGAGTTCAGTGAGACAATGTGGACGTGTGGGTGAGCCTTATTTCCTTTTAAGCATGTTTAGAAGAATCCACTTTTAATTTTTTTCCTTTTGTTCCTTAAAGGCCTTTTGGTGAATTTTTTTTTAAAATGTCCCCTTACTAAGCTCATTTGACTTCTAAACCTGGGTGCTGATGGAGGTGAGAAGTGATGCTTTGTAAGACTGGGCCTGCTGACATTCTGTCATGGATAGGGGGAGAGGGTCATGAAGTGCCTATCCACTCCTGAGGCACTCTTGGCACTTGATAGTTTGCTGGGGAAGGAGGAAACATTTTCTTCAGTGGTTACCTGTGGTAAATAACCCCTCACCATGATCATGCAAACAATCTTAAACTTAGTGGGGTGCGTACCTGCGTACACACACACACACACACACACACACACACACACACACAGAGAGTCAAAGTGGAAGGGACTGGTTGGGAAGAAGAAAGGCTTCACCAGGAGTGGTAGAGGGACAAGGAAAGGTAATGAAGGTGAATATCATCAAAATACATTAATACATGTGTGAATATGACCCATATATTAACTAAAAAGAAGAAGTTGGTGCTTTGGAGTTTTATAGTATTTGGTTTGTGTAATAGGAAGTGGATTTCTGTCATCTCCGCATGGGAGGAACGCCTACAGGGTGAGTGCCATGTGCGGCATCGCTGGGAGAATCAGTATATCTTGATTCACTGGGTTCTGTCTCAGGACAGGACCAGCCCATTAGTTGAGCAAGGAACTGGGAGCAGATGGATGAGACTAGAGCCAGCCTTGTCATCTGGGCTAGAAGGACCCAGAAGTGACCTGGCTCCATGTGCAGCATTGATCTTCAGGTGTGACTGACGGAAGTGAGCTCACAGAATAGTGATTTCTGGAGGAAAGGGTCTCATCATAACTAGTTAGAGGGAAATTTGATGGGCACATGGGCACATGTCCATTCTACCAAACAACAATAATACTTTCTTCCTAGGACCTATGACCTCCCTAGCCATAGGCTTTTGACAAGTTTTTCATACAAGGCATGAATCCCCTTCTATGAAGCAGGCCATAAACTCTGTAGGTAAGAGTTCATTTTGTATGTGTGCATGTGTGTATGCATTTTTATGCATTTGTAGGGGTGTGTGTGTATGTGACAGAGGATAACTGTGGGTACCATCTTGAGGAACACAGTCCACTTCCTTTGAAACAGTGTTCTTCATTGGCCTGCAAGCTCCTAAATTAGTCTAGACTAGCTGTCTAGCAGGCTAGATCTTCTTGTCTCTACCTCTCTAGTTCTGGGGTTGCAGGCACATGCTGCTCTGCCTTCCATTTTACACGGGGTCTGGGGATGGGACTCAGATTGTCATGTTTGTGAGGTAAGCAGTTTACTGATTTTACTATTTCCCCAGCTCAAGAGTTCATCTTTAGAAACTGGAGAGATGCCTTAGTGTTTAAGGCTCTTGCCTCTGAAGACTAAGGACCCAGATTCAATTCTCCACTACTCCCATAAGCCAGATGTACAAGGTGGCACTTGTATCTGGAGTTCATTTGCAGTGGCTAGAGGCCCTGGTAAGTTCATTCTTTCTTCCTCTATATCTGCCTATTTCTCTCTCTCAAATAAATATTTAGAAAAGAGTTAATTTAAAAAATAGTTTATTTATTTGAGAGAAAGAAGGAGAGAGAGAGAGAGAGAGAGAGAGAGAGAGAGAGAGAGAGAGGGGGAGGGAGGGAGAATGGGTGTGCTACGGCCTCCAGCTACTGCAAACAAACTCTAGATACGTGCTCCATCTTATGCCTTTGGCTTACATGGGTACTAGGGCATTGAATCTGGGTCCTTAGACTTCACAGGTAAGAGCCTTAACTGCTAAGCCATCTCTCCAGCCCAAGAGCTCATTTTTAAAAAATTTGAATGAATCTTATTTTTCCTTGGAAATAATACATATGCTATGTATCACATTGTATATAATACTTCATCAAATCCAGCAACTACTAGACATTGGTCATCTTCTGGGCTTGTCCCTGGGGATACAGTGCTGAACAGAATCTGGCACAAAAGTTATCATTGTTATCATGAGTCCTGTAATGGTATACTTAACATACATTCTATGACATCCATATTGGTTACAGAGTATAGTGTCAGTCATAGCAATGATTTGCAATGCTTAAGATTAGTGGTGCTTGATAATTTGGTGTTACAAAAAGTGCTTTTCCAAGCATGGCTAGAACTGAGGTATTAGAATACAAGCAGAGATATTTTCCAGATCTTTCCTAGCTGAGCTAGTATGCCAGGTTGGTGGCTCATGAGAACTGGCATGTGTGCTTCCCCCATGCTGGCCCTGCTGTTCATTAGTGTCTCCTAGGTTTTGCCACTGTCTTGTGGGGTCTCCCTTCTGCCCTCAGTGTTCCACTGGGAGCCTCCAAGGATGGAGCTTCAGAGCTACTCATATATCATAGATGACTTTTTAGAAAGAGATCTTACAGTAATTTAACCACCATGTGCAGCATTGTCGCTCCAGAGGCCAAGGTAATGATGGATGCAATGGAACCTTCATGTCCAGGACAGAGTTTTTCTACCCATCGAGGAGGAAGGCACCTGGCAGTCCATGCATGATGGTGTGGGAAGTTTCTTTTAATTTTTTGATCTTCCTATGAATGCTTATATCCTGTGCTTATGAAGAGGTCTGGGGCAAAGGAAGGGCTTAAAAGTAGCTCAAGAGCACACCATGATATTTTCAGTTGGCATGATAGGAGGATTCTTCCACTTGTATGCTGAGATGTATGTGAGGGATGAACTAGACAGAAATGGGCAAACCTACCCGCATCATGTTCCAGTTCTTCCTGGGGAGGGCTTTCCCAGGCTAGGCTATGCCCTGAACTCCAAGGACAGTTTTTATTTCCTTTAGACACATACTTTCAGCAAGGAATTACCTATACAATATAGGTAATTGTTCGGATTTAATAGCATATGTATTGCAGTGTTTCAACCTTTGCAGTAACAATATAGGACCCAAAACAACAAACCAAAAAGAAACAAAACCTACCCAGTAGCCTGCAGTTTTAATGAGCCAATTTTTGTTTGCTAATAAACTTTCTCATTATAAAAATTATGTCTGATTTATTAATTTTATAAGCATATTAATTATTATTACTATTATTAAAACTAATGAATTCAACTTGGCCCTGGATCACCATATAATTAGAGAAATAAAATTCTCTGAACACTGAAATCCTTGGCAATTGGTAATTTGACGACTCTGGCCAGTTCCATTATTAATTTCAGGGTTGTTCAGTTCAGCTTCAATTAAAATCAAACATTTATTTTATTACTTTCAATTGAATCGTTATCTTGGAGTGGGTAATGTGGGTAATATATGCATAAGGTAATAAAATTCAAACGGGCTCTCCCTCACCACTGACCCTCCTCCTCAACTGAAACCAGTATTGTAGGTTTCATTGTGTACTGCTGAGAGATTTATTGGGTCTATCTGTCCATTTATATCTTTATATAGCTCTATCCATATCTTATTTTGTATAAATGAAAGCTTAGTTTATATAGTTTGTGCCTTGGCTTTTTACTTAGTGTTATATCTTGCCCATAGTTTGATAGTTTTCGTTTTGAATGGCTGTTTTATTACAACTCAAAAATGTATGGAGCACCTATCACATGCTAGGTTCTACCCAGGAGTTAAAGAAGGTTACAGGAGGTCTGGTCTCTATGGGGATAGGTCTGGTGGAGAAGATATATACCTGGTCTTTGTGCAAAAGGATAGGTGCTGGGTATTCTCTAAGGAAGCTGTGAGCAGAGTCAAAGAATAGATCTAGAAGGAAGAGACTGGTTTTCTGCTTGAAGACATGAGAACTCATGGGACGGGGAGGTTTGAACAAGATACCAAATAGTTGGTAGACCTCTAAGGACATCAGCTAGGGAGTGGAGGAAGGTATGAATGCTCAGTTGGGAATACAGGGATCATGCCATGTGGGTGGACACCAAGGAGGTGGCAAATATGGAGGTGTGGGCATGGGGCTATGGCCTGAGAGATGCTTGATGCTGTGGATGTTGGAGCAAAGAGCAAGGTGGGGTGTGGGTGTGCATGCACATGTGTGTGCATGTATGCACATGTGTGTGGGACATGTGTGTGGGTGCACATATGCTTGTGTGTGTATTGTATGGATTGGAAAGGTGCATGAGGATGGAGGAGGGAAGGCTATTGTCTAGGCCAGATGTAAGTAGGCCCTGAATCAGAGCAAGTTTTGCAGGAGGGGAAGGAAGGAATAAATTCCTGAGACATCACAGAGCTAATTTTTCTTATGAATAAGGGTTGGCAGCTTCCTAACATCATTAGCCATTCTAAATCTATTCCCTGATGAACTTGGAGTCTTGAATTCCTAATGAGGACAGGCTGACTGACAGCCCGTTTAGGATGATACACTTTAATAGAACAGTCAAACACACTTACTTCAGCTGAGACACGGAGCACCATTTATGCCGTCTCCAGCATAAACACCACAGTGACAAATGGATGTCACTTGCTTTTCTTCATTATTTTGGGATCGTTCACAATTCCAAGTGTTTCTCCATTAGGATACAGGGAAGCTAGATAATTAGCACATACATTTATTGGTCAAATTCAAATTGACTGGATTCTTCCTCAAACAGTATATTATATTTCTCTCAGCCCATAATGCTTTCGTTTGCACAAAAAAAAAAAAAAAAAATCTGAGGCGTGGCACTCGTTGCCACGCAGCCACCATTGACATGGCGGATTGCAACAGTCACTGAGTAACTGTGTGTGTGGGCTTCTGAACTGGATCAGAGAGCACATTCCTATGTTCAGTCATGTACTTATAAAGGCTGGTGATTTTCTTTACAAGTGAAAGTGTTAGAAACCTTCAAAGGGCGGGGGGGGGGGGGAAAGGAGTACTCCAGATAACCTTGAGAGCAAAGTATAAATGACATTTTGCAAGCCAACTTCATTAGCCTGTCTCTACATAAACACCACAGTGACAAATGGATGCTACTTGCCTTTCTTCATTATTTCAGGATCTCTCACAATTCCAAGTCGTTCTCCATTAGGACACAGGGAAGCTAGATAATTAGTGTATACATTTATGGGTCACATTTAAACTGTCTAGATGCTTTAGAGAGTATACTATATGTTCTCTCAGTCCACAATGCCTTTATTTTAAAACTACACCTCTCCTTGTCCTCCAGGGAGAAATACATGCAGCACAGTAAGTGAAATCGATACCTTTTTTTTTTTTTTTAAATTATTTACTCATTTATTAGAGACAGAGAGAGGGAGAGAGAGAATGGGTACATCAGGGCCTCCAGCCACTGCAAACAAACTCCAGATGATGCATGTGCCACCATTGTGCATCTGGCTTATGTGGGACCTGGAGAATTGAACCTGGGTCCTTAGGCTTCACAGGCAAGCACCTTGACCACTAAGCCATCTCTCCAGCTCAATACTTTTTTTTTTTCTATGTGCCCCTAATAAATAGTTTCTTGCCCTGATCAGGCCCTGTCAACTATTTCAGATTGCCTGGGAGATGCTCAGGTGAGTGATCCCCTGTGCTTGGCACAAGCTATTTGAGGAGTAGTGAATCCCAGACAAGGGTTCCCACCATGCTTGGCTGAAGGTTTGAGACTCAACCTGAGAGCAGAGGCTGTGTGCAGTGTGGAAAACCTTTATATCCCTTGGAGATCAGAGTGGCAGAATTGACCAGGGAAAGCACTGCAAAACTGTTGGCAAACAGAGCCATTGTCTGATCTCCCTGGCAGGGTCCCTCTGCAGCCTGCCTCATCTTTGTCTTTCCCTAGAACAGCAGAGTAGGGCACATCAAATTTCTAGAAGGCTTCAAAAATGCTAAGTTAATTTCTTCTTTCTCCCTCCCTCCCTCCCTCCCTTCCTTCCTTCCTTCCTTCCTTCCTTCCTCTTCCTTCCTTCCTTCCTTCCTTCATTTCTTTTTTGTTTGGTTTTTCAACGTATGGTCTTGCTCCAGTCCAGGCTGACTTGGAATTCATGATATAGTCTCAGGCTGGCTTCAAACTCACAGCAATCCTCCTCCTACCTCTGACTCCCAAGTGCTGGGATTAAAGGCATGTGCCACCATGCCAGGCTAAACATATGTTTTTATTTCTGCTTTCTTATAGCTTGCTTGTCTGAGTTCTACTCAGAGAGGGAAACTCTAGGGCACATAAGAATCACCTGGGGTTACTCTTCCTTTTTCTGGTTTTTAAAATATTTTTGTAAGGAAATTTGAAACATAATACAAAAGTACAGAGAATTGCACTTAAAACTCACCATCTACTGTCAATAGTTATTAAAATTTGAAAAATCTTCAGGGCTAGAGAGATGGCTTAGTGGTTAATGTGCTTGCCTGCAAAGCCGAAAGCCCCAGGTTGGATTCTGCACAGGATGGTGCCATGTGTCTGGAGTTTGTTTGCAGAGGCTGGAGGCTCTGGCAGACCTATTCTCTCTCTCTATGTTTCTTTCTCTCAAATAAATAAATAAATAAAAATAAAAAATGAAAAATTTCATTGATCTCATCTGCTTTTATAATGTAGTAATTTAAAGTGACCCATAGACTACCAGTGTCTGAGAAACACTGTTCTAGAATAGCATTACAAGGTAGGAGATGGGTTGGGAAATGCTGGGTGTGTAATGGTTAATTTTATGTGTCAATCTGAATGGGCCATGAGGCACTGGGGACCCATATTCTGGGCATCTCTATGAAGGTATCTCTGATGAGTTTAACAGGAAAATGGGTAGACCGAGTGAGGAGATTTCTTTCCTAATATGGTAAGCCTCATGCAGTTGGTTAAGGACCTGGGTAGAACCCAAAGGCCAAGGAAGCAGAAACTCCCCTGCCTGACCATCTGAGCTGGACACCAGACTCTTCCAGTCTCAGACCTGAAGTCAGGTGTTCTTGGGTCTCAGGTTTTCCAGCTATGGAACCAGAACCAACACCATCCAACCTCCTGATTCAGTTCCTGGTTCTCTGGCTTTTGAACTCACACAGGAACTGCACAGTGAGTCTGAGGTTTGCTGACTACAGATGTTGGACTTCCTACTCCATGGTTTCTCTGTCTCTCTTTCTTTCCATGACTACATTGTGTTACACAATGCAAAATGTGTGGTGTGAAGGATGTCTCAGATACTTTAATATGTGTTAATGTATATTGTGATTTTCCAAGCAGGGAGGGTCTACAGTGTTTTCCATATCCTCTGATAAGAACCTTTTGTGATCATGCATTTTGCAGGGATTCCACACAGACTTTAAAAAAAAAAATTAAATTTTTTTTTTTTTTTCTGAGGTAGGGTCTCACTCTAGCTCAGGCTGATCTGGAATTCACTATGTAATCTCAAGGTGGCCTCAAACTCATGGTGATCCTCCTACCTCTGCCTCCGAGTGCTGGGATTATGGGATTAAAGGAGTGTGCCACCACGCCTGGCTGTTTTTTTTTTTTTTTTTTGAGGTAGGGTCTCTGGCCCAGGTTGACCTTGAATTCAGTATGTAGCCTTAGGGTGGCCTCGAACTCATAGCAATCCTCCTACCTCTGCCTCCCGAGTTCTGGTATTAAATGTGTGTGCCACCATGCCTGGCCCACACAGCTTTTCATAATAAAGTTTGGTACAACATAACAAACCTTCATTCAAAAAAATTTTTTTTGTTTATTTATTTATTTGAGAGTGACAGAGAGAAGGAGGGAGAGAGAGAAAGAGAGAGAGAGAGAGAGAGAGGGAGAGAGAATGGGCACACCAGACTGCAGAGTGAATTCCAGGTCAGCCTGAGCTACAGTGAGACCCTACCTCGAAAAACCAAAAAAAAAAAAAAAAAAAAAAAAAAAAAAAAAAAAAAAAAACAAACCTTCATTTAAAATTATTTATTTATTTATTTATTTGAGAGTGACAGAGAGAAGGAGGGAGAGAGAGAGAGAGAGAGAGAGAGAGAGAGAGAGAGAGAGAAGCTGGGAGTGGTGGCCCATACCTTTAATCCCAGCACTTGGGAGGCAGAGGTAGGAGGATCACTGTGAGTTTGAGGCCACCCTGAAACTACAGAGTGAATTCCAGGTCAGCCTGGGCTAGAGTGAGACTCTACCTAAAAGAGAGAGACAGAGAGAGAGAGAGAGAGAGAGAGAGAGAGAGAGAGAGAGAGAGGAGCCAGGGCCTCTGAACTCCAGATGCATGCACCACTTTGTGCATCTGGCTTTTATGTGGGTACTGGGGAATTGAACCTGGTCATTAGGCTTTGCAAGCAAGTGCCTTAACTGCTGAGCAATCTCCCTAGTCCTTTAACTTTCTTTTTAATTTTTTTTATTTTTAAATATTTCCATTTATTTATTTATTTGAGAGGGAGAATGGACTGCCAGGGCCTCTAGACACTGCAAACAAACTACATACGCATGTGCCACTTTGTGTATCTGGATTTACATGGTATTGAGGAATTGAACCTGGGTCCTTAAGCTTTTCAGGCAAGTGCTTTAACTGCTAAGCCATCTCTCCAGCCCACTTTTTAATGTTTTATTTGCAAGCACAGAGAGGGACAGGGAGAGAGAGAAGAGAGGCACACAGAGAGAATGGACACACCAGGGCCTCCAACCATTGCAAACAAACTCCAAACACGTGCACGACTTTGTGCATTTGGCTTTACATGGGTACTGGGGAATTTAACCTGGGTCATTGGGCTTTGCAAGCAGGTGCCTTAACCACTGAGCCATCTCTCCATCCCTTAAATACCCTTCTTGATGGCTAACATTGATTGTCAGCCTGACAGGATCTGGAGTCACCTAGGAGACAAACCTCTGTGGGAATGTCTGTGAAGGAGTCTCTAGACTGGAGAGGGGAGACCCTACCCCAGTGTGATCAGAGCCATCTCTGTGCTGTAGTCCAGGGTCACATCAGAAGAGGAGGCAGCCGAGCAGCAGCACTCTTCTCTCTGCGTCTTGACCGTGGACACAATGTGACCAGCTGCCTCTTGCTCCTGCTGCTATGACTTCCTGCCAGGGTGGACTATGCTACTTCTCAAACCATGAACCAAAATAAACCTTTCCTTGCGATGGAGGGATGGCTTAGTGGTTAAGGCACTTGCCTGCAAAGCTAAAGGACCCAGGTTCAATTCCCCAGGACCCACGTAAGCCAGATATACAGGTGGTGCATGTGTCTGGATTCATTTGCAGCAGCTGGAGGCTCTGATGCACCCATTCTCTCTCTCTCTCTGTCAAATAAATAAATAAATAAATAAATAAATAAATAACAAAATAAACATTTCCTTCCTTGGATTGCTTTTGCAGATATTTTGTCACAATAATGAGAAAATTAATATTTCATTTTTTTACTCATTAGTCCTTCAGCTATTTGAGAGTGTCAATTTCTGTTTTTAGATTTCTCTTTTTTGAAATCAGCAGTCCCTACATACCCAGGTTTGCTCATGAAGCTTGTTCTTAGCATCTTCTGTCTCCTTTTCCTGTTCTCTGGTTGGCCGAGGGGCCTGATCCCCATCCCATGTGCTATGGGGACACTGAGGAAGTCTGAGGCAAGGCTTTTGGGAGCAGCTGGGGTTCACTTGGCTCAGGAAGAGCAGGTCCTCCAGCTGGTCAAAGCATTCAGTAGCTTGAGCACCATGCTATGCTCTTTCCAAAACTAACTTTTTTAAAAAATATTTTTGTTGAGATGGAGAGATGGCTTAGTGGTTAAGGCACTTGCCTGCAAAGCCTAAGGACCCAGGTTCAACTCCCCAGAACCCTACATAAGCCAGATACACATGGTGGTACATGCATGTGGAGTTCATTTGCAGTGGCTAGAGGTCCTGGCACACCCATTTTTTTCTCTCTCTCATAAATGAATAAATAAATGAAAATTAAGAAACTTAAAAAAAGATTTTGTTGATTTATTTTCAAGCAGGGGGAGAGACAGAGAGGTAGGCAGAGAAAATGGGCATGCATGGAAGAAATGCCTATATATTTTAATGCAGAAAAACCTCTGTGCACTCAGAAATATCTGAAGATTAAAAGCATCCCAGGAAGCAGAGCCTGCCCTTTTGTGGTGGGCATGGGTGACCCAGGATGTGGCCTTGGGGTTACTACAGCCACCTGGTATCCAGCACAGGGCCTCCAGCTGTGCAAACAAACTCCAGATGCATGTGCTGCTTTGTGTATCTAGCTTTACGTGGGTACTGGGGAATCAAACCCAGGTCATTAGGCTTTGTAGGTGCTCACCTCAACTGATGAACCATCTCTCCAGCCCTAAACTACCTTCTTAAGTTCACAGAGATGCTGTTTCCCTTACACATCTTCGCAGTGAAGAAAACTTTCATGAAGCAGAAACTTAATCATGCTTGATGTGGGGCTCCAAGGATATGAGCCAACCCCACCTCTCCACTTCTCTTTCAATCTCTCAAGCTCAGCCAAATTCTCCTTGCTGGATACCAGGTAGCTGTAGTAACCCCAAGGCCACATCCTGGGTCACCTGTGCCCATCAAAAAAAGGCAGGCTCTGCTTCCTAGGGTGCTTTTTTATTTTAAAGAACTTATTATTTATTATTATTTATTTATTTTAGAGAGAGTGAGAAAGAGAGAGAATTGGCATGCCAGGGCCTCAGCCACTGCAATGAATGCTTGTGCCGCCTAGTGGTCATGTGCGACCTTGCACTTGCCTCACCTTTGTGCATCTGGCTTATGTGGGGTCTGGAGAGTCGAACATGGGTCCTTAGGCTTCACAGGAGAGCGCCTTAACCACTAAGCAATCTCTCCAGCCCCTAGGGTGCTTTTAATCTTTGGAGATTTCTGAGAGCACAGAACTTTTTTTTCTGCATTGAAACAAATAGGCCTTTCTTCCATGTACTTCCCGATTGGGTGCAATTCCATGCACACTGATAGTTTCACCTTGTGCAATGTTTCTGAGGCTAAAGAGAGGCAAGAGAGGGCTACTGTGATGGATGGAGAGGACCATCACCTCTACCTTGGTTGGCTCCTTGTAGTTTGGTAATTTCTCTGCCTGTTCTTGAAATCTAAGGTCCCGGAGATGAAGTGTTTTTGCAAAAATTGCACAAAAAGTTAGGGGCACTGCTGTGATAGAAGCTCTCTTCTCTGAAGGTCAGGACTCCCTGCTGTGGGGGAATCTCATGGGTTTGAGTCCTTGGCCAGTGTTTGGAGGTGATTCTATTCTTCAGCATCTAAACCATCATTGATGATTCCTGAGCAGATGTTTGTTTCAGAGGCCACTTCGAAGGGGCAGCTGCCACCACTCACAGCCTCCTCTTTGAACCTTTGGGAGATGGGACTCTGTGAAGCTTCCTCGGTGGGCAAGGTTTGAGACCTCATGGGTGGGCTTACACCAAAACTTTTAAAGCTTAGGGCCAGGGTGTGGCTCAGTGGTAGAATCATTGCTTGCAAGAAACCCTAGGTTCAAATCCTAGTGCCACATAAATTAGGAGTGGTTTTGTGGTTCATGCTGTACAAATCCCAGCATTTGGGAGGTGGACAGGAGAATACGAATTCAAGGCCAGCCTTAGCTATACAATGAGCTAGAGACTAGCCGAGGATACATGAGATCTTTTCTCAAAAAAATTGAAGAGTTTTGTAATCAACAATGAGGAATTTAGAACTTCATTCTGGCCTAAAGCTTCCAATGATATTGCAAAATTTTAACACAAAGAACATGCATAGAGAGCTCCAAATTTTAGCTTAAAGCTGAAGATTATCATCAAAATCAACAACAATGCTATAATACTGGTATGTATTGTGACTTTTTTTTTTTTTTTTTTTTTTTTTTTGGTTTTTGAGGTAGGGTCTCACTCTAGCCCAGGCTGACCTGGAATTCACTATGTAGTCTCAGGGTGGCCTTGAACTCACAGCGATCCTCCTACTTCTGCCTCCCGAGTGCTGGGATTAAAGGTGTGCGCCACCATGCCCGGCTCTATATTGTGACTTTTATTTGATTCTTACTATCACATAAGTGTGAGAGTGTTATGAACTGAACTGTATCCACCTCAGATTCATTTGCTGCAGTCTTAAGCACTAGTACCTTAGCATGTAATACTATTTAGAGATCAGGCCTTCCAAGAGGTACTTAGGTTAAAATGAGGTTATTAGTGTATGTGTGTATATTGGGGTGGGGGGAGTGACCCAGTTTTCCAGTACTATGACAAGATATCTGAGATGATCAGCTTATAAGGAGAAAAGGTTTATTTTGGCTCACAGTTTCAGAGGTTTCATTTAGGCTTGTTAGGGCACACCTCCAATAATTTAACTTCCTTCCACTAGGCTGCATCTCCTGAAGTGCTTCCCAGAAGTATCACAGGATGGCAACCAAGCTTTGAACTCATCAGGATTTGAGGCAAATTTATCTAAGTTACAGCAGGTGGGCCCTAATTCAACCAGACTGATGTCTTTTAGAGAGGAAATTTGGACACCCAGAGAGCTAACAGAGGTGTGTGGTGGTGCATGCCTTTAACCCCAGCACTCGGGAGGCAGAGTAGGAGGATTGTTGTGATTTCGAGGCCACCCTGAAACCACATAGTGAATTCCAGGTCATCCAAGACTAGAGTGAGACCCTACCTCAAAAAACCAACCAACCAACCAACCAACCAATCATGTGAGGACACAGTGAGCTAGCAGCCACCTGTGTAGTCCAAGAAAGAGATACCACAGAAAAAAACCAAGCTTGCTAACACCTTCATCATGGACCACTACCCTCCAGAATCGTGAAAAAGATTCCTGCTGTTTAAGCCACCAAGTTGTGGTACTTTTACTTTTGTCATAGTGGTGGGATGGAGCCTAGTCTACTCCCCATGATGGGGGTGGGATGGGGACTAGGTTACTCCCTGTGATGGTGGTGGGATGGAGACTAGGTTACTTTCCATTATAGTGGTGGGATGGAGACTAGGTTACTTTCCATTATGATAGTGGGACAGGGACTAGGTTACTCCCCCTGATGGGGGTGGGATGGGGATTAGGTTACTCCCTGTGATGGTGGTGGGATGGAGGCTAGGTTAGTTTCCATTATAGTGGTGGGACGGGGACTAGGTTGCTTGTTAGGCCCACCCAAGGCAGGTGCTCCCAGGCTTCTTTCTGTGCTTCAGTGTTTCCATACACCCAGGGACCTGGCAGCACAGAGATTGTAGTTGTTGCCCCTTTTCCTGTTTGCAGCAACATTCTGGGAAAAGCCATGGACCTTGTATTGTATTTTTAAAGTATTTTGGAATATTTTGGAGCCCAGGGATTATTATCCAGAGGCCTTTCTCATGCCACAGAAAAAGCAAGGTGGAATTGCAGGTAAATAGCTGGCTTCTTCCCATTTCTCTTTCATCTGTCAGACAGGTAGATCGAAGTAGCTCACCTGCCCACTTGTCAGGGAAACCGGGGTGGGTAGCCCAGTGGAAGCAGAAGACTCTTCAGTTCTGGGGTAATTAGAGTGAGATGTAGAAATCAGATGGAGAAGCCAAGGGCCCCCTTCGAGCTGTCTCTCACATCTCCATGCCCTCTGGTCCCGCTTCTCTGGCTGGGCCCCTTCAGATACTCAGCACATCCACTAAGTAACTTGATTACCCTGTCCTGTACGTTTACATAATGCACCCCACGTCAGGTGAGGCGCTCAATCACTCGGCACAGGCCCTGCGTCTCTCCCCTAATATCACTTTACACACAGTTAATGAACACAGGTTCCCAACAAGTGACTGCATTAGTCAATAAAGCCTGGCGCAGTCCTACCTGCCTTTGCTGCCTCTGGAGCCAATTAGCGTGCCCAGGCCCCAGTGCTGAGGGAATGCATTTCCCCAAGTGGCTCTCAGGCTCACAATGGGGTTAGTTCTGCCTGTTCTTGGCAGAGGGCATGCGGAGCCCTGGAGGCTGGGCAGCAATGCTGAGACCCGGGAGGTTAGCTTGCGAGCTGGGGGCCTTGGCTTGAATTAACTCTCCTTTTTCAGCTCCCTATTCCACACGAAGGGGCGCAGGGTGATGTGGGATGTAGGCGAGCTGTCTGGAATCACCATTCCTGATGCTTGAAGAGCCACAAAGCTGTAGAACTGAGCGGCAAGTATCCCAGCCCCTCCCCCAGCCCAGGGCTTTAACCAGCCTCACAGAGCGCATCCAGGAAATGTTAGTGCCCTCCTCCTTCGGGGTCTCCTTTCTCCGCCTCCCCTCCCCCAGTCAGGAGAGCATTTAGCCACGCAGAAAACTGCTTGGCTTGAATGGGAGATATACCCTTCTCCTAAATATTGCACCTAGCAACGTGTTGGGAACCGGGATCCTCTCCCCACCTGTACTGAGGGGCACCAACACCTGCTCCACGCAATGAACTAGCTTTCTCCTGCCTTTAGCCACCATTCTGCAAGGTCAGTACCCATTCACGTATGCTCTTAGATAGATCCGGGATTAGAACAGCAGGGGGCCAGCCAGCCTGGACTGGTTTTAGGTGCATGCACAGTAAGGTAAACTGTGTCCTCTAAGTGAACTTTTAGGGAGAAACCTCTTTTTACCATTTTATGCCTATGCGTAAGTAGGGGAACATATGATCAAAATCAGATGCACCATGGGAAGGCACACGTCACCTCAACTGTAACCTGGAACTGTAATCTGAAATACACCTTTCCTCCCTTAGGCTAATTTTGTCTCAGCAACAAGAAGATAACTAATGCAAAGCATGTTCAGAAACCTGGATTGTGACGCAAATGAAAGGAATTAATTAATAGTGCCTCTATTGATGTGAGTGTGGCCCTAATCCAACTCGTTCAGGCCCTTGGTCGTTTCATTTGCGCTGTGCTACTTTCCACTAGCTCTGGCACTGCGTTTTCTTTAGCTTGACGAATTCTTCTCTGTTTCAGGTTTTATTTTTCAAAACGTTTTATTGACAGCTTCCATAAATATAGACAATATAATATGATCATAACCCCCTCCCACTACCTTCTCTTTTCTTCCTCTCAAATCTCCCCTCAAGCAAACCCCTTCTTTGCTCCAAGTAGTCTCTCTTCTATTTTTTTGTTTTTTGTTTTTTTTCAAGGTAGGGTTTCACTCTGGCCCAGGCTGACCTGGAATTAACTATGTAGTCTCAGGGTGGGCTCGAACTTGATCCTTCTACAGTCTGCCTCCCGAGTGCTGTGATTAAAGGCGTGCGCCGCCACACCAGGCTTCTCTTCTATTTTGACGTCATTATTTTTCCCTCTTATTATGCAAATCTTCTGTAGGTAGCACCAGCCACTGTGAGGTCATGAATATCTATCAAGGCCAATTTGTGCCTGGAAGTCAATATTAGAAGCACTTCTGTCCTTCCTTTGGCTCTTATATTCTTTCTGCCACCTCTTCTGCAATGGTCCCTGAGCCTTGATGACAAGTTATTTTTAAGAAAGATGATAGAGGTCTGACTCAAGAAAAGGAGAAACATCCCTTTTCTTTGACTTAATGAATGACTGGTTTCTTAAACCAATTGTGGAAGTCAGTCACTCATCACCAGTTTTCTCTCCCAGCAAGAAAGTAGCATCTTTAATGATAGGGCCCTGTTGTAACTAATGGAATAATACTAGAAGAGGTATCTCTTGAGTTAAAGTTAAAATCCCCATTTCAGTCCAATACAATATCTTAAGTGGAAAGGTGCAATGGGACTAAAATGTCTTTCCCCCAGTAGATTAGAAGTATCAACACTTTGGAAACTTCAAGGCTACACATCCATTGCATTTTGTATCACTTTGAACAGGATGAATTACCATAGGGGTTAGCAGCAGTGTGTCCTGAGTGTTTGTGACTGGTGACAGAATGCTGACAGAAACTTTCCACTTCAATCTACTAGTTTTTTATGCAGGTGCAGAACACTGCACTAAGCGGAGTGGGAGACACAAAGCAGGGGGTGGTATGCCCCCCCCCCCATGAGCTTCTTCCTACACAGGCCCTACATCACAGAAGCAATGGCTGTACATGTTTCACTTTGGAATAAAAAATTTTTTTTAAAAAACTTTTTATTGACAACTTCCATATATATAGACAATATACCACCATCATAATCTACCCCTACCACCCTCTCTTTCCTCCCTCTAGGATGCGCCCTCCACTGAATCACTTCTTTTCAACAAGGCTCTCTTCTATTTTGATGTCATCTCTTCTTTTTTTCCCTCCTATTATGCAGATCTTGTGTAGGTAGCATCAGCCACTGTGAAGTCATGAATACCATGGCTTTGTGAATGGAAGACAGCATTGTAAGCATCCTCCCCTTCCTTTGGCTCTTACGTTCTTTCCACTACCTTTTCCACAATGGTCCCTGAGCCTTGGAGGGTGTAATAGAGATGTCTCATTTAGTACTGAGAACTCCACGGTCACTTCTCAGTGAGTTTTAAGTTACCTCAGTGGTCACTGCCATCGAAAAGAGGAGCTTCTCAAACCAAAGGTGAGAGCAGCATTAATGTATGGGCGTAGATGTAAATGTTTGGAGGGTAATTTGGTGGGCATAATGTATCCATTTAGTCAGACCCTTTGCAATTGTTAGCAAATGCTTTATTATTTATTTATTTTTAAAATGTTTGTTATTATTACTAACAAGGTGTTTCATATGGATACATCATGGGTTGCTACCCTCTTTTCCCTCGTCCCTGCCCCCATTCCATTGGGGCCGCTCCTCAGTGGGGTTGCAGGTGTTCCCCATGGGGTTGTGGTTTATGAGCTGTGGGAGCAGCAGTCAGTTATTGTTGTTTGGGAGGGAATGCTTCGGGGCATGATGTCTCGACCTGTGGCTCTTACAATCTTTCTGCCCCTTCTTCCACAAAATTCCTTGAGCCATGGTGGGTGTTAAGTCTTCTTCAGTGATGGCCTCTTAGGAGCCTCTGGATCTCTGCTTTGGTAGGTGTTGAGTGTCCTCAGGGTCTGTCTCCGTCACCCTGGTGCTGATTATCAGGAACAGGATGGAGGCAGCACTCTTGCTCATCTCCCCAATTCTTCTGTGGCTTCAGCTGTGGTTGGTTGAAGTGCGAGGGTAGTTTATCTACTCGGGTCTCGCCACCTTCTGAAAGAGAAGAAAAGATTCTGGACCAGGGAGCTGGGAGATCAACAAATGCTTTCTTTTAGGACTTGGGAGCCTAGGTTCAGACCCATGACTTCACACCTCCACAGTCTATTTTTTGGAGTCCAAACCTTGGTAGAAATGCTTCTCTTCCTGCTTCCTTTCCAGTAACATTGGCCACAGTAATACTTGGCGAGTTTGTGACTTGCCAGCAGCAAGAGAATGCAGAAAATGGAGGAAATGTGGAAGACTCAAGGCAAACTTTTTGTGTTGAAAGTGACTTACAGTGACCTAATCACCTAAAGACATTTCCCAAGGTTTTGTAGATGTTTTCTTCTGGTATGCCCTACACTATCTTTTTATCTATTTTATGGAGCCACTGGGCAGAGACCTGTGATTGCACTTAAATTTTCCATTACAGTCATTTAGATCAAGATTTCAATAGTAAATTGAATCTAGTTTGGAGTTATTTCAAATGTGTGGTAGTTTGAGTGAAGAATGTTCCATGTAGCCTTATGTCTTTGTGATTAAGCCTTGTGCTTAGTGTCCAACTGGTGGACCCTTTGGGAGGTGGAGCCTTGCTGGAGGAGGTGTGTCATGGGGGCGGGCCCAGGGATTTCACAGTACAGCCCACTTTCCAGTGCTTGGTAGCTTCCTCTCTCGACTACCTACTTGCTCATGTGTGATGACTTCAGTGGGCCATCTTTCTGTTCACATCATGCTTTCCCTGCCCTGATGAAACTGTACACCAAAACAAACCATCTCCTCCCATGAACTACTTCTGGTTGGTTGTTTTGTGCTAGCAAAAGATGTAACTATAACAAAATGTTTCCACGCAGACGTGATTATGAAAGCCAGACCTACTCAAGTTCCTTGAGAGAATCTACAAGAGAAGCATAGCAGTCAGGCAGCCAAACCATAGTCCGAATCCGTACGGCAGATAAGCTTCCACTTGGATCCAGTTCCTTCTGTGACAGGTCTCTGGATGGCCAGCAGCTATGCTGCCCCTGCCTGTGTGTGTGTGAGTGTGTGTGTAAGAAGACACAACACAAAAGGAGGACAAAGTTAGTGACATGGGTGCACTCTTTAAAAAAATATTTTATTTTTATTTATTTATTTGAAAGAGACAGAGAGGCAGATAGAAAGAGGGAGGAAGAATGGGTGCGCCAGAATCTCTAGGTATTGTAAATTAACTCTGGACACATGTGCCATCTTGTACATCTGGCTTTACGTGGGTTCTGGGGATTTGAACCTGGGCAAGCACCTTAACCACTAATCTCTCCAGCACCATGGGTGCACTTTTGATAAGCCCAAATATTGTGTTTGATTGAAGAAAGTGGTGGTTGAGTGTTGGGCATAAGCTGTGTGTGGATTTTTAAAATGTTATTTAAAAAAATTTCACAAAGCATTAGGATTTGGACAACACAGTAGTAGTGTATTCACTAGGGATTATGGTGTTCCTAGTCACATGATTCTGTCTTATAATAACAGACATGGATTTCCTCCTATGGGGTGGGCTTTAGATTCAATTAGAAAGAAGTTGGTTGCACCTATAACAATCATGCTACTCTTAGTCACATTTTGCCTGGCCTGTTGGCAGGGTAGAACACTGGGTCCATACCGAGCAGGACTGTGTGTGACACAGTGACCTGCCTCTGCTGGATTCACTGGGGCTGGCTAGAGCTGTGTGGCCGCAGGGCTAAGGAGGAGGAGGCCAAGCTCTTACCTAACAGGTCTGCCACTGGAGCCAACTCCCCAGTTCTGACAGGCTGTGGCCCCTCCATGCTTGTTGCTTCTTCATTGGCTATATATGGCTGCTGAAAAGGCCCTGGGTAAGAAATCTCTACCCCAGTGAAGTTTTTATTTATTTAACAGAGAGAGAGAGAGAGAGAGAGAGAGAGAGAGAGAGAGAGAGAGAGAGAGGATGAGAATGGGCGCACCAGGGCCTCCAGCCACTGCAAAGGAACTCCAGATGCATGCACCCCCTTGTGCATTTGGCTAATGCAGGTCCTGGGGAATTGAACCTGGGTCCTTTGGCTTTACAGGCAAATGCCTTAACTGCTAAGCTATCCCTCCAACCCAGTATTTTTTTTTTTTTTGCAGGGGAGAAACTTATACAGCATGTTCTGGGGGTAGGGGCATGAGGATAACTGCCTATCTCTAGAAATCTTTATTTTTTTCCTATTCATCTTTTATTATTTATTGCTTTTTTGAGGTAGGGTCTCGCTTTAGCCCTGACTGACCTGGAATTCAATATGTAGTCTCAGGGTGGCCTTGAACTCACAGCAATCCTCCCACCTCTGCCTCTTGAGTACTGGGATTAAAGGCGTGCACCACCACGCCCAGCTTATTTATTGCTTTTTAAAATTATTTTTATTCATTTATTAACAGGACAGAGAGAGAGAGAGAGAGAGAGAGAGAGAGAGAGAGAGAGAGAGAGAACGGGTGTGCCAGGGCCTCTAGCCACTGCAAACAAACTCCAGATGCATGTGCCACTTTGTACATCTGGCTTTACATAAGTACTGGGGACTTGAACCCAGGTCATTAGGATTTGCAGGCAAGTACTTTAACCACTGAGTCACCTCTCTAGCCCTGCTTATTACTTTTAAAGTAGAGGTTATACTCCTAGACTCCCTTCTTCTGCTCCAGTTCTGCTGACGTTATTGGTGTTCATTGCGGGGAGCAAGAGGACAGTCAATCTTTGCAGGTGCCTCAGGCTATTCCTACCCATCCTGAGCCTCTTACAATCTTCCACCCCTCTCTTCTGCATTGTTCCCTCAGCCTTGACAGGCAAGACAGAGGTCTGCCTTAGAGTTGCTTCCTCTGGATCTCTGGTTTGGTGAGGTTCGAGTGACCACAGTGCTTATCACTGTTTCCCTGGAACTGGTTTTCAGGCTAGCCACGATTCATGTCACCACTTCCTCTGTAATGACTTCTGGGCCTTGACAGATGAGGTGGAGGTGACACATTTGATGGTAGACAACTGGCTTTCTATTTTTTATGTTTTGATCTATCCTTGTCCCCCTAGTATTCTCTTCCATCCCCCCCACACGCTGGACCTTAATCTTTATTTATTTATTTATTTTTGGTTTTTCAAGGTAGGGTCTCACTCTAGTCCTGGCTGATCTGGCACTCACTCTGTCGTCCAAGGCTAGCCCCAAACTCACAGTGATCATCCCACCTCTGCCTCTAGAGTGATGGGATTAAAAGCGTGCGCCACCACACCGGGCTTTGTATACGCAGGTCTGCAGGTCTCTGCCATGTGCTCATTATTTCCCGCCCCTCTGATGGACTGCCACTCAGGCTTGGAGCTGTGTAGAGGTTCACTATCACACATTTGTTTCCTGTTGATTTCTTTTCTTAGCAACTCCAGCTCCACACAAATTTTGCCACATTTGCTTTTGAGCAACACAGACAGGCTCCACTGTCTGCCTTCCCTTGCATTTTATCCTTTCTGAATGTGTAGTACCTTACAAAGCCTATTTATATGCCAGTGTAAATCATTCAGATCAACCAAAATTCTCCTACTTCGTCACATCCCATCATACAGCTCAATAAGGCCATTAAAACCCTGCTGAATTAACTTCCTTTTTTCTTTTTTTTTTGCATGCACGCGCATATGTGTGTGTGTGTGTGTAGTCTATAGATAGTGTTGTGTGTGGTGTGTGTGTGGTGTATGCACATATGTGTGCAGATGTGTGTGACCTGTGTGAGTGTGTGCATGAGGATGTCAGAGAAAAATGTCCCCCCTCCATTGCTTTTCACAGGTCTGGGGTTATAGACATGTGTGGCTATGTCCAGCTATTCACATGGGTGCTGGGAATCAAACTCAGGTCTTCTCAAGTCCCCTCAGGCTTTCATGCTTGTGTGGAGAGTGGTTTTATCTATGGAGCCATCTCTCTGGTCCCCTCTTTTCTTGAGTGTTTGCATGTTTGTATGTGTGTGGATACATGTGTGTGGGTGTGCATGCATGTGTGCTTGTGAAGGCTAAAGTTGATATTAAGTGTTTTCTTCAGGAGCTCTTCTCCTTATTTTCTGAGGCCCTTCCTCTCTTGCATTCTAGTCTTTGATATTTACAGGGCCCTCAGCCAGAGATAAAAAGTGTCTCTGATGGCTTATCCGAGCCAGTCTATCAGGGACTGATTTCCCTTGATGCCACCATGTCTGGCATTAATTTTTATTTTCAAAAATATTTTGATTTATTTATTTGAAGAAAGAGAGAGAGAGAGAGAGAGAGAGAGAGAGAGAGAGAGAGAGTAAATGGGTGCACCAGGGCATCCTGGCACTAGAAACCCCAGACACATGTGCCACTTTGTGCATCTGACTTTATGTAGGTATTGGGAAGTTGAACCCAGGCTGCCAGGCTTTGTAAGCAAACACTTTAATCCCTGAGCCATCTCTCCAGCCCAGGAGCTGCTATCTTTATGGTCTCCCTATGTAGACCAGAACACTGATCTGTCGGTGTTGCCTCAGAGAACGAGAGTGAGACTACATAGTATTAGTCCTTAGCCTAGTATCCTGAGCCAGGTCAAGCTTTCTTTAGGCAGGACGTGGCTGCCCTCTTGTCTTCTTGGTCTGTCTGTGGTGGTATGGAGAAGGGGAGGGAGGTAGAGTTCTGGAACTCTAGAAAAGGTTGAAGTTTCTCTGGGTGTACAACTAGAGCCTGCCTCTCTCACAAGTGCAGTGCTTGGAGGAGAGAATGGGACACAGTGGGTGACACCAGTGGACCCAGCAGCCCATGAGGCCCTTCCTCCTGAGTGAATGCATGGCTTCACCATGACTAATGTGGGAAGAACTCTTCTGTTATGCCAGTGGACTGAGTACTTTCTCATTCAGCCAAATATAAATTATCCATGCCCATGTAGTTTTTGAGCCCATTAGATATTTTTGGCTTTAAAAATTTTTTTTGTTTGTTTTTATTTATTTATTTGAGAGCGACAGAGAGAAGGAGAGAGAGAGAGAGAGAGAGAGAGAGAGAGAGAGAGAGAGAATGGGCGCGCCAGAGCTTCCAGCCTCTGTAAACGAACTCCAGATGCATGCGCCCCCTTGTGCATCTGGCTAACTTGGGTCCTGGGGAATTGAGCCTCGAACCAGGGTCCTTAGGCTTCACAGGCAAGCGCTTAACCGCTAAGCCATCTCTCCAGCCCAAGCCCATTAGATATTACTTAAAACAATACGAGGGTTGCCAGCAGGAACACTGAGCGGCAATAGTGCCAAGAGTCAAGACTGATAGCTGACACCAAATTAAACTGCCAGCCTCGGCGTGATGTAGCTCTGCCACCTCTTGACACCTGCCATGTGAGTGCAGGGCTCCGGCAGGAAATTCATTTGCTAGCCCGTAGCTCGGGGACGCAGCATCTTTATGTATCCGTCTGTGTGCAGGCAAGCCTGGAGCAACTTCCACGACTGGTGTGGAGACCAAACCATCTCCAGACCTGGTAAACAGGGCTTTAACTCTTGGGGCTCCTCACTGATAAGGCCTGCTTCCCACTTGCTGTGGTCCTCATGTTTAGGAAGGGCTGAGTAAGGAGATCTCCTGTCTCTCCCTGCTAGCTAGTGCCTCAAACCACTTCCCTTCTTCCCAAGACAGCTCTTCTGTGGGTGCACATCCGCGCTTGTACACGTCTTAGCATGCTTTCTAAGATGCATATTTGCTCCTCAGTGGTTAGATTTACCATCGTTCTGGTGGAGAAAGAGTGGAACTCTAGTATGGACTCATCTTTTAAAAAACACTGGGCTGAAGAAATGGCTCAGTGGTTAAGGGACTTGCCTGCAAAGCCTGACAACCTGGGTTCAATCCCCCAGCGCCCTTGTAAAGCCAGATGCACAAAGTGGCACAAGCACCTGGAATTTCTTTGCAGTGGCTGGAGGCCCTGGTGTGCCCATTCTGTCTTCTCTCTATCTCTGTTTGCTTGCAAATAAATAAATAAGATATTTAAAAATATTTATTTATGAGAGAGAGAGAGAGAGAGAGAGAAAGAGAGAGAGAGAGAGAGAGAATGGACCTGCCAAGGCTTCCTGCTGCAGCAAATGAACTCCAGACACGTGCACCACTTTGTGCATCTGGCCTTACATGGGCATTGGGGAATCAAACCTGGGTTGTCAGGCTTTACCAGCAAGCACCTTTATCCATTGAGCAATGCCCCCACCTTAGCTCATCTTGTTAATCAAATTTGTTGGTTTCCCGTAGAGAATGTCTGATTTTTCTGTGCCTTCGAGGCAGACCATCTCAGAACAACAACAGCTGCTCTTGAGCCCTAAAGTTTGTCTTGGTCGTTATTTCCTTCCATGTTTATTTAGCACATTTATCTACTTTTTCAAGCTCTGCATGCTCTTAGTAAGCTAAGTAGCTTTCCACAGGTGTTTTCCATACTTTCTAAATTCCAGAAAGTATGGCACAAAGTACATAAACAGTGAGGAAGGGCATGAGAATCTCCAGCTTTTGATACCATGTTATGAACCCTGTTTTAATTTTCAAAGGAGATTCATATTCAATATGCATTTCTGGAGCATAAAGGCTATCCTCATTCATAATCTATGTGTGTATTTATTTATTTTTATTTATTTATTTGAGAGAGAGATACAGAAATAGGCAGGGGGAGAGAGAGAGAGAGAGAGAGAGAGAGAGAGAGAGAGAGAGAGAGAGAAAATGGGCATTCCAGGGCCTCCAGTCACTGCAAATGAACTCCAGATGCATGTACCACCTTGTGCATCTGGCTTACTTGGGTCCTGGGGAATCAAACCTGGGTCCTTTGGCTTTGCAGGCAAGCACCTTACCCTTCAAGCTCTTTCTCCAGCCCTATTTTTGTTTTTGTGGAGATTGAGATTTTCTCTGTGAAGAATGGTGCTTTCTCATTTCTAGCTTTTTGATAATAGGGCCCTCCATGCTGTTTCCTTACTGGTGACATGTGTGGGCTCATGTGGTCCCTTGGCAGGCGCCAGCCTTCAGTGTGTAAGCATCCTTGACAGTTGCTCCTACTTTTTTTTTTTGAGGTAGGGTCTCACTCTAGCACAGGCTGACCTGGAATTTACTATGTATTCTCAGGGTGGCCTTGGACTCATGGCGATCCTCCTACCTCTGCCTCCCGAGTGCTGGGATTAAAGGTGTGAGCCACCACGTCAGGCAGTTGCTCCTACTTTTGATACCTGGTCATTTATTCACTGAATGGGCCTCTTGTGGAGTTTATAGTGTGTGTAGATGGCTGTGGGAAGACATCAGTTATAAGCCTTTCTTCAAAGTGGTGGAGAGTTTGGATGCAGAAGGGGCAAGACAAATTTTCTAATAGGAAGTGAACTCTATCTCAGAGTAGACTCTCTAAGCAGCAGAAATACCTACTTAAATGTCTAGAACTAGAACTTGGCTTTAAGATCTGGAAGTGAGCAGAAGAGGTAGTAGGCAGTATGAAAACTTTCTAGGGTTAAAGTTGACAGTGTTGAAACTTGGACAGGGATACATGGGAGTTTATCAAACAATTTCTTTCTGGATTTATATCTGTTTGAGAATTTCCATAACACAGTTAAAATGATCTTAAGTCTCTTGAGAAGTTTGTTTGTACTGATGTGAATTGAAATGACTGGCCTTGACTACTGTTAGTGACCTATGCCGATACACAAATTTTTGTCAAGCATTTTGATGTTAATTTTGTACAAATCTCAAAAGAGTTTTAATGTGGGTGCTATTTCGTTAGTACCTTTGGGGCATCTCAGAAAACTGCTGTCAGACTTCTTCAGTCAGCTTCACACTGCCTAAGGAATCCTGACACTTAGTATACAGAAAGTAAGAACACGCCCCTTCACCCTGGAGTCCTTCTGACAACTGTGACTGCAGGGAAGGTCGTGCTGGGAAGGGAGGTGGTATTCACACAACACACCTTCATGTGTTGCATGTGTGTACATGTTGTAAACTACACGGTTTTATTCCTGTTCCTCAAAATGCTTTGACTTTGGAACACTGGACTCCCATTACCTTTAATAAGGACAGTGAACATATCAAGACAGATGGGGCATGCACAGGGTTATGGATAACAGTAAGATTAAACAGCAAACACCATTTAAATTCTATAGAGGGTTTTTATGAATTAATAAATCCAGTGTAGGAAACCAGCACGAGAGAAAGCTCTGAACAGAATGGTGAAAGAAAGTGCTCAGAATTGAACTCATATCTTAGAAACATGGCAAAGACAGGAGACCATTTCCATAACGTGATAAATACCTCAGCCATGAAAGAGCCACAGGAATCCACCTTTAATAAGAGATCACTTTGCACAAATATGCCTCCAAGGTGAATGCGGACACAGGCATGTTTTGAACAAGGCACAGGTAAATTTTCACTGAGGACAGCCACTCAATGCTGTATTTCAGAGGCTGGAGCTTGAAGTGGCCCAGATAAACACTTGGCTCAGCCAGCTGGGGACTGGGATGGGAGTACTGACAACTCTGGCTAATTAGGGCGCTCTCAGACGGCTCTGCAAGGGCTGTGGGGAGCTGCTGTCAGTACGCAGAGCTAGATTCGGTGGTCATTGCATGTCGTGCGGCTCCCAGTGGTCATCTTGCCTGCAGTTCTCTCTGCAGCACTGCAGGGTCTCCTCACCCTCTCCGAGAAGACAGGGTCCTGAGCTCATCACAGCCTCCTCGAGGGAGGAGGGTGAAAGACGACTCCTGCAAGCACACAAACTAATTATAACCCTATTTGGTTCCTGTGGGTGAATCTCTCCCCCATCCCCTTTGCCCTTTCCTACATCTCATTCCTATTTGGTGAGGAGGGAAGGATTATTTCTGGAAACCAGGTCCCCCCCTTCAGCTCCCCTACAGCTGCCCAACACAGTCAAGTCATCATGTGGTAATTAACAATCACAACCCTTGAGATACATTTTATGGGGTTCTTGGTCAGGTAACTTCTAAATGAGCTCATTTAAAATGGCTCATAAGACATGAGACAGCCCTCCTATTAGCTCCTGGACCTCTGCCAGAGCACTGCACTATTTTGGGAGCTTCTGGTAACAGGAGTCTTTGCCCAGGATGGTGAGCAGAGGGATCCCAGTGGAGAGGTGTCTTTGCCTTCTGGTGTCACTTGCAGGATCTGGGGTAACAAACGAAGGGTTTCTATGGCTTGATTGTGGGGAAAGGTGTGGATGGGACCAGAGGCCAATAAGCCATGCCTGGGAGTCAGCTGTCAGCTTTCCATGGGATTTCCATTGGCCTGGGAGTGAATAGGACTTTCCATGCACCTCCCCAGGCAAAGCATGTAAGCATGTACACTGAGATGGAATAGATAGAAGTGGGCTCCAGGATCTTCTTGGAAGAAGCATCTCTTGCTCTTGGCCAACTCATTTCCTTTCTCATCTCCTTTCCAGGAAAGGCCTTGGCACCTTGATCTCAGGGAGACTTTCTATCTCAGACACGGAAAGCTCTATGGAATTTTCTACAAAACCATGATGTGGCCCTGAGATGTTTGCCTGACTCCAGGGAAGCCCCCACTGTCTCTAATAAAGGCACAGTTGCCTCTGGTTCTGAGAACACATCTTGCTATGACTTAAAAAGCAAGGCTCCTTTGGATATTCTGAGCTCTGAGGGAACAAGAAAGTCAGTACAAAATGGCTCACTGGTGTCTGACGGTAGAAATCGCTTTAGGACTAGGAGATGAGTCAGTGGTTAAAGGCACTTGCTTGGCAAAGCCTGATGGCCTAGGTTCGAGTTCTCAGTACCCATATAAAGTCAGATGTGCAAATTGGCACATGCATCAGAAGTTTGTTTCCAGTGGTAGGAGGCCCTAATATGCCCATTCTCACATACTCTCTCTCATCCCTTGCAAATAGGTAAATAAAATATTTAAGGAAAAAAATCACTTTTAAGACATTCAAACATTTTTGTGGCCCCAAGTGCCATGGTGATTTGCTAGATACATGTGTGTTTGTGTATGTTTGTATGTACGTATGTATGTATGTTGTGCAAATGAGGGAGATTACAAAACAGATTACTTCTAGGAACATGATAGTCTTCCAACCTATAAACAGTTTTCAATCTAAGGAAGATCAAAGTGGACTCAAGAATTCAAGGGAAAACATCCAGGAGTGGGGATTGGCACACAAGGTACAAGGACCTGAATTCAGAGTTCCAGCACCCATGTAAAATGCTAGGTGTGGTGGCACATGCTTGTAAACCCAGGTTTGGAGATGCAGAGACAGGAGGCTCTCCAGAGCTGACTGGGTAGTCAGTCTACCTGAATTGATGAGCTCTAGGTTTAGTGAGAGACCCTATCTCAAAATAAGATGGCGAATGAGAGAGAGAGAAAGACTCCTGATACTGTCCTCTGGCACCCCTATACACATATGTGGCTACATTCATACAAACATGCACACACACATTGATACATGCATACACAATGCCAAAATATATCCAGGAAAAAAACTGAAAATAGAATGAGAATGTGGAGGAATGACTTAGTAGAGTTGTATCAGGGGCCTTCTTGGGTCTGGGATGCAGGGACACTTGGTGACCCTTAATATTGGGCAATAGTATTACTAGTGATTTCACAGGTTTACTACTTTGGGTATAGTTTATTAAGCAGGACAGTCTGAGAAGCATCATTTTGAACCTCTCAGAATGTGACACATGAGTGGAGAACAGGGAGGATGAATGAGAGGTGGAGAGGAGGAAAGTGAAAGAGCTCTTCACCCAATAGAGTTTGAACTGGATCCACAGGGCAACAATAAACCAGCTTGACCCCACGCCATGGGCTGGTATTTTCCCGATTCCAAGAGAAGATCCTGGCAGCATTCAGAAGGTGTGCATCGACTTCTGGCCAAGATGGCAACCGCCTAACTGTGCTGCAGATCCCAGGAAAGAAAGGCAAGACATTAAGGGTTCACTGTGTCTTTTAGGGGAGAGAAATCTCCAATAGATTGCCAGTGGGAGGGCACAGAGGGGGAAAAACAGGGAATCCCTGATTCCCTCGCGTGGGTGGGTAGCCCACCCCTCCCCTCAAGCAGCCGCCTTACCCACAGTTCCAGCTTCAGGAAACTCCCACACCTACTGTAGGAAAAGGGTCCTAGGCCAACATAGTTCCAATTGCCTCACTGCACAGGGGCGATCACCCTGCTACCCCTGCCCATGAGTGACCTTGGCCAGGCTCCGCCCATGGGCCCATTGGAGCTCAGGATCCTTTGCAAATGGCACCGCTGTGCCGATTGATCCCTGCATGTGGAAGCTTAGACTGCTCCTCCCACTCACTCACTTACTGCTCCGACCATGGCACATTCACACAAGTCCAGGCCCATTGCAACTGCCATGCGAGTCCAGACTGTGTCTGTTGCTTGCACCAGCTCAGGTGCCATCCCCTCCCTGTCTGCTGCACTGGCTGTCTGCCATTGTCCTGTTGCAGGAGAGCACAGATTGCTTCCGGGTCCCAGTGTTCCCCTGCCAGAGTTTGGGCTGCTTCAGTGCTTGGTGCCTCAGTGTCCCTCCTAGTGCGAGCACAGGCAGCCTTGGCGCATTACCGTGTGAGGGCTCAGGCAACATTGGTGCCCCGGCCAGGCAGGAGCTCAGGCGGCTTTGGCAAGTGAGAGCCAAAGCCCATGCTGCTTGGCAACTGCCTCAGGCTGCTTCAGATTCCCATTGTGCTTGAGCCTGGGCTGATCCACCTATCTACGTGCCTATACACTGTGATGGGCAGACCACAGTGCAAAAGAAATAACATGAAAAATCAAAGGCAAGAAAATCCAGTTAGATCACCCAGTCCTACAATGAACATCTCTAATCAAAACATAGAAGAATCATTAGGATCAAAACACCAAAATGAAGCTATGAGCAATGGAACCCTGACCAAGCTACTGGTAGAACTTGCAGAAAAGCAACAAAAGACTGATAACCGTGTGGATGCTGCCATCACTAGACTAGACCTAATAGATAAGAAAATGGAAGGAGTTCAAAGGCAGTTAAGAGATATGAGGGAGAGTGTAAATAAAGAAGAAATCAAAAATCAGCTGGTGATGCTAAATGAAGACATAAAGAAATGCAAGGATGAATTCCAAGAAGCATCAAGAAAATCAGAAAATGATGTGAAAAGGGAGCTTGACAGAGGGATGGAAATTATACATAGAAAAGTAGTAGAAAATGCAAAACTAATTGAACAAGTTCAAATCTCTCTAGAAGCTCTCAAGAATAGAGTCAGCCATGTGGAGGATAGAAACTCTGATCTGGAAGACAAGATGGAAGAAATAGTTCGAGAGTTCAAAAATTTCAGTAAGTTCAAAAGTTTCTGTGAACAGAACATGAGAGAATTGTGGGATACACTTAAACGTCCTAATATCAGGATCATTGGAATACCAGAAGGAGAAGAAGTTCAGAGCAAAGGCATGGAGAACTTATTTAACAAAATAATTGAAGAAAACTTCCCCAGCCTCTTAAAAGAAAGGCCCATCAAGATATAAGAAGCCAACAGAACTCCAAACAGACTAGACCAAAGGAGAAACTCTCCAAGACATATTATCATTAAGACTCTAAACATTGACACCAAAGAGAAAATCCTTAAAGTAGCTAGGGAAAAACAGCACACCACTTTTAAAGGTAACCCCATCAGAATTACTCCAGACTTTCCAATGGAAACCCTGAAAGCTAGAAGGGCCTGGAATGAAACACTGCAAAGTCTAAGAACCTATGGCTTCCAACCCAAACTACCCTACCCAGCAAAAGTATCTCTCATAATAGACGGTGAAAGAAAAACTTTCCAAGACAAAACTCAGCTTTACAATTATATGAACACAAAGCCAAACCTACAGAGAGTATTTCAGGAAATTCTCATAGAGAAGAAATCAACAATCAAACTCAAATGCCTACAAGAAGCAGATCACAACAACCCAACTCAGAGTAGGCACAAAAAACTTCAAAGTCCATGAAAACACCGACCCACATATACCATCACAATGTGGCAGGGATCAAATCAAATCTCACAGTCATTACCCTAAATATTAATGGCCTTAATTCACCCATCAAGAGATACAAGCTAACAGGATGGATCAAAAAATTAGACCTCTCAATCTGTTGCCTTCAAGAAACCCACCTCACCACTAAAGACAGACACCTCCTCAGGGTGAAAGGGTGGAAAACAATATTCCAAGCAAACGGGAATAAGAAACAAGCAGGTGTAGCTATATTAATATCGGATAAAATAGACTTCAAA
This sequence comes from Dipus sagitta, assembly GCA_036346955.1. NCBI lineage: Eukaryota > Metazoa > Chordata > Mammalia > Rodentia > Dipodidae > Dipus > Dipus sagitta. The sequence goes on along the minus strand of CM070780.1, from coordinate 8,779,008 downwards.
CCAAAAATAATCAAAAAAGACAAAGAAGGCCACTTCCTACTTATCAAGGGAACGATCCATCAAGAGGATATTACAATCATAAATCTGTATGCACCAAACACAGGGGCACCACAGTTCATAAACCAAAACCTACTTGACAATAAAACAGAAATAAGCACCAACACCATCATAGTTGGGGACTTCAATACACCATTATCAGTAATAGACAGATCATCCAAACAGAAACTCAACAGGGAAGTAAGAGAGCTCAACAAAACCATAGATCACTTAGACCTAATGGACATCTACAGAACTTTCCATCCCAAATCCACAGACTACACATTGTTCTCAGCAGCCCATGGAACATTCTAAAATAGACCATATACTGGGTCACAAAGACTGCCTCCACATCTTTAGGAAGGTTGACATAATTCCCTGCTTGATATCAGATCACAATGCTATATTGCTAGAAATTAACAACAAAAGACCCACCAAGAATCCCAATGGCACCTGGAAACTGAACAGCACACTTTTAAACAATAAATGGATAGTGGATGAAATAAAAAATGAAATTGCAAAATTTCTAGAATTGAATGACAATGAGAACACATCGTACCAAAACTTATGGGACACAATGAAGGCAGTCCTCAGGGGAAAATTCATAGCACTCAATGCCTTCACAAAAAAGACAGAGATCCCAAATTGATAACCTAACCATGCATCTAAAGGCACTGGAAAAGCAAGAAAAATCCAACCCAAAGAGCTCCAGAAGGAAAGAAATAATTGAAATCAGAGCAGAAATTAATGAATTGGAAACTAAGAAAACAATTATGACAATTGACAAAACAAAGATCTGGTTCTTTGAAAAAATAAACAAGATTGACAAACCCCTGGCCAATTTGATCAAGCAAAAAAAAAAAGAGATGCTTCAAATTAACAAAATTCAAAATGAAAAAGGAGAGATCACAACAGACATAAGTGAAATTGGGAGAATCATCAGGACTTATTTCAAAAACCTCTACTCCACAAAACTGGATAATGTGGAGGAGATGGATAAATTCCTGGACACATACCATCTATCAAAGCTAAACTCAGAGCAGATTAATCTCCTCAATGAACCTATCACACTCATGGAGATTGAAAAAGTAATAAAAAACCTCCCCAAAATGAAGAGTCCAGGACCAGATGGCTTCTCAGCTGAATTCTATCAAACCTTCATGGAAGAACTCAAACCAATCTTCCTCAAACTGTGCCACACGATTGGAGAACAGGGAAAGCTACCCAACTCCTTTTATGTAGCTAGTATCACCCTAATTCGAAAACCAGGCAGAGATGCCACAAGAAAAGAAAACTACTGGCCTATTTCCATGATGAACTTAGATGCAAAGATCCTGAACAAAATCCTTGCAAACCGAATCCAACAACACATGGAAAGCATTATCCACCTTGACCAAGTGGGATTCATCCCAGGAACACAGGGGTGGTTCAACATAAGGAAATCTGTCAATATAATAAACAAGGTTAAACACAAAAACCACATGATCATTTTGATAGATGCAGAAAAGGCCTTTGACAAGATATAACATCACTTCATGATCTAAACATTCGAGAGAATTGGCATGGTTGGTTCATATCTTAACATAATAAAGGCAATATACAAAGCTCCTAAGGTCCAAATAATACTCAATGGAGAGAGACTGGAGGCATGATGGCTGGTATTGATGACTGCTATACTTCAGCCAGGGGCTGCACTGCCACCCTGGGCAACTTTGCTAAAGCCACCTTTGATGCCATCTCTAAGACCTATAGCTATCTGACCCCTGACCTCTGGAAAGAGACTGTGTTCACCAAGTCTCCCTACCAGGAATTCACTGACCATCTTGTGAAAAGCCACATCAGAGTCTCAGTGCAGAGGACCCAGGCTCCAGCTGTGGCTACCACATAGGTGTTTTTATACAGAAAAATAAAAATGAATTAAGCCTGTTTGTTTTAAAAAACATCCCTCCCCCGCTTCATGTCTGTGGACTTCCCACACTCTCCCTTTGTATAGGTACAGAACTTGAACACTCCCATGCCAGTACCTTTTCTCTGAAAACACTTGACCTGAAAACACCACAGACACTCTGCATTCAAGTGTGGACAATGAGACACAGAAGAGAGAACTGATGTCTTTTGAGTTGCTGTGGTTTGGAGGGAAGAAGGGCTTCCATAAGGATTAGAAGCTCTTGTGCCACTTAGTGCTTGAAAAGAACCACTAGAAAAGGCAGCACAGAGGGGCCTTCAGGACACTGCGTTCAGCAAGTGCCACAGCATACAGTTACTTTCCTTACCCCATCCTTCAGAAAACAGGGCATTTTTTTTGAGTTCTTACTATGTGCTAGGCAGTGCTATTGATCGAAGGGCTGCCTGACTTTTTCTGTAAGATAAACTTTTTTGGGCTGGGGAGATAGCTTAGCAGCTAAGGTGCTTGCCTGCAAAGCCCAAGGACCCAGGTTAGATTCCCCAGTACTCACATAAGCCAGATGCACAAGGTGGCGCATGTGTCTGGAGTTTGTGTGCAGTGGTTAGAAGCCCTGGCACATCCATTTCTCTCTCAAGTAAGGAAGTAAATAAATAAATAAATAAATAAAGTTATTTAGAAACCTTTTTGTGAGCTGGTACTGAGCTTGGAGCCTCCTCCTTGCTGTCTGGCTACCATAGTGTTGGAAAGGGCTTTACAGACTGTTGGGGGGAAGAAAAGTCATCAACAGTCTTAACCAGCAGTGGATCCTGTGAGCTACACCACTGGTCAGCTAGGCAAGATGTGCTTGCTAGTTCAATAGTGGCACATCTGTTATGGGGGCAACTAGCTACTCTCTGATTGGATTTGTGGCCCCTCTAGAGGAGGTAATTCATGCCTGGTACTGAAAAGGTCATGGCTGGGAAGGTGAAAGGCCATAAGGGGGAAGCTACTATTGTTGTTCAGCTAAATGGATATGATATGCCCATCAAATTACTCTCTAAATATTTATCTTTATGCTTATCGATTAGTGCTACTCTCACCTTTGGTCAGAGAAACTACTTTTTGCAGATGGTGATGTTTATTGGGGAGACTCAAAACTCACCACAGTGATGACAATAAGTGAATGCTGTGTGCTCAGCTCTAAATGAGACATTTCCATCACATGCTCTAAGGCTCAGGGAAGAGTGTAGAACAGGAGGCAGAAAGAATGTAATAGCCAGTAGGTGAGGAGGTGTTCTTGCCTCCAGACATGAAGTAGACATTGCATTCATGACATCACAGTGGCTGTCATTGCTTGCCCAAGATCTCCACAGTGTTAGGTCTATTAATGACTCATTATCAATGGTGGAGGAAGACAAAAATAAAGACATCAAAGCAAAAGAGGAACTGGTTTAAAAGAAGAAAGGGTTGAACAGAGGGGGACAAAAAGCAGGTAATGGAAGGGGAATATGATGAAAATACATTATGTACATGTATAAAAATTGCCCATAAAAATGTTAAAAAGCTTTTCTTGCCCAGAGTGTAAATGTTTGCCCATTTTCTGTTCAATCTCTGCTTAGCTCTGCCAGAATAAATAAATGTAGGCATCGAGAATACATAAGTGAATGGGTCTGGCTGTGTTTCAATGAAACTTTATTTATAAGTTTGGCTCACAGGCAATGGCTTCTGACAATGGGAATAAAGTAATAAATAAAGCAACGTTCCTGCCTTTAAGGAACCTATGTTCTTAGGTAGGTGCTACTTTCAAACCCAATTCTCTTTCCCTCATTCCTATGGCTTGGGAGTCAATGATTTGGTGACAGAATTACATATGGATTGAAAGAAATCCCTAGATGGAAAAATATATGATCCACGAAGTGGCTCTACAAAGATGGTGATGTTAGACATGCTGTGTGAGTTTGCTTACCTTATGAAATGTGAGGCTGATAAGGAGGAAATATTTTTAAATTGATTCTGTAGTTGTAATTGAATGATGTGAATGAAATAAAATATCATTGCCTTGTTTTATCTTGTTTGAGACAGGATCTTGCTATACATGTCTGGCTGGCCTGGTACTTACTATGTAGCCCTGACTGGCCTTGAACTCGTAGTGATCCTCCTGCCTCAGCTTACTGAGTGCTGGGATTACAGGTGTATGCTGCCTGGTTTGACCCCAACTATTGCTTTACGTAGAAAATTGATAATTTATTCATATTCTAGAAATTGTATATTCAAGTTGATTTGACTACTTTTCAGAGGCCTTTTTCCCTTTGGGAAATGGATAACTTGAAGGTTAGTCCAGCAAGAGACATCTGTGATCATGGGTAACCCCTTCCTATTCTAAGCCAGAGCTGTTATCCAGGGCTCTCCTCCTCTCAAGGCTGGCAATGCAGGACTCCCAGAGTGCAGGTGTGAAAATAGACCTCCTCTCTCCTGGTGCTTGTGGGTGGATGTGAGGGGAAGGGTGTATACAAGTGGATCTTAAATGAAGATGGAAAATACCTTTATCCTCACAGTCCTATCTTTATCCTTGGAAACAATAGTTCTAGAAATTTTTAATACCTTGTGGTCACCAGTCTTATGGATCCTCAGACGAATTTCAGTTCCCATCCAGTTATCCTTGGGTAAAATAAATGAGTATAAGGCAAACATATGTGGGTCTCAGAAAAAGCTTGAACCTCAGCTTTTATTATATATATATAATGAGATGGTTCTCATGTAGCCTAGGCTAACCTCAAACTTTGTGTAGCTGAGGATGACCTTGAACTCCCAATCTTTTTGCCTCCTCACCCAGATTATACAATGCTGGGAATTGAACTCAGGGCCTTGTGCATACTAGGCAAGTGCTCGTCCAATTGAACTATGTCCTCAGCCCTCTGTGACTCAAAATTGTGATTTGTCAGGCCAATATGGATGTAGGGGAAGGAAGAACTTTGGTAATAACACATGCTTGCTCTAAGGAGAGTTCGCTGTTGACACAAAAATCCTTACCTAGTTTGTCTGGTCTACAAGCCTGTCCCATCTAACTTCTAATAGACTCACTAAGGCTCCTGGGAGAATAACATTCCGTTATGTGGATCCACCCTAGGCAGCTCACAGACAGTGATTTCTTCCATGAAATATTGACACATTCCCAGGAAGTTCTCTGGCAGACCTACTATTTCCATGTCTGTGTAGATGAATCATCTTCACTGACATTCTCTTTTAAAAATATTTTTATTTATTTATTTGAGAGAGAGAGAGAGAGAGAGAGAGAGAGAGAGAGCAAGCGAATACCAGGGCCTCCAGCCACTGCAAATGAACTCCAGACACATGTGCCCCCTTGTCATCTGGCTAAGGTGGATCCTGGGGAATCGAACCTGAGTCCTTTGGCTTTGCAGGCAAATGCCTTAACTGCTAAGCCATCTCTCCAGCTCTTCATTGACATTCTCAAGTTACACTAATCTTGTGGAAAAAAATTGACATGCTTTAAAAAATGTCTGACTGAGCTATAATTTACATATAATAAAATTTGGCAATTTTAAGTGAAACAATTTGATAAATACCTGCATTAAGACACAGAATAGCTCCATTACTCTAAAATGACCCCTCCTGCATCTTTCTGGTTAACCCCCTCCTCTAACTTTCAAGCAGGCAGCCAGTTGGTTTGCTTTCTGGCACTATAGCTAGTCTTTGTCCAGAACTGAAACATGATTCATGTAGGGGCTGGGGACATGGCTCAGTGGTTCAAGTGCTTGCTTGCAAAGCCTGCTGGCCTGGGTTCAGTTTCCCAATACCTATGTAAAGCTAGATACACAAAGTGGAGCATCTGTCTGAGCTTGTGCGCAACAACAAGTTCTTGTGCTCTCTCTCCCCCTTTCCCTCTCTCCTGGCAGATGAATAAATAAAAATATTAAAAGAAGAAACACGATTAATCTCAAGAAAGTCTGCCAATATACCAGTTACTGTTTGCTGAGTGTGACAGCCAAGCTCTGTTGTCATCTTGGTCAGATTAGGGGTCAAGTAAGAGTCACTCCTCTTTAGCAGGTCCGAGAGGGTGTTTCCAGGAAAGATTAAGAGAAGGAGGAATTCCTTCCTCCAGAGTGGGTGGCCCTTCTAATCAAAAGCAGCATGTAGAAGGAAAGTTTATTTCAGGTTCACAGTCTCTTGGGGAAATTTTATCATGACATGGAAGGAAGTAGCAAGAGAATGAGCTAACTGAGGCAGGGGGTGAGGGGGGAGGACTTGGGCTATAACACCCCATGATCTTCCTCAAGTGACACACCTCCTCCAACAAGGCTCTACCTTCCAAATTGCCATCAGCTGTGGACTGTGCCTTCAAAACACATGAGGGTGTGGGGGCTGTTTTACATTCAAACTACCATGAAGGGGTTTTAGGAAGGTTGCTCTCCTGTCCCATCTCCTCTGCTGAGGCTTTTGCTTTCATTTCTTCTTCTCCAAGGCTCCCAGCCCCTTTGGGTTTCTCACTCTAAGCTCAGCTGCCTCTGCACAGTGTGAATGCCTGGGCTACAATACCCAGGAGAGTTTAAACCTCTACAGTCTCTTAACCCTTGGACCACCTCCTTCTTCTTCTCTTCCTTCTCCTCCTTCTTCTTTCTGATTTTTCGAGGTAGGGTCTTGCTCTAGCACAGGCTGACCTGGAATTCACTATGTAGTCTCAGGCTGGCCTCGAACTCCACAGCGATCCTCCTACATCTGCCTCCTGAGTGCTGGGATTAAAGGCGTGAGCCACCATGCCCAGCTACACTTTCAGAACACAGAAGTTTTAGTTCTGTGTTAACTTACCTGGACAAGATGAAAGAGTGTGTGAGGTCCGCTGGAGGAGGGCAGGAAAATGAATTTGTTATTTGTAAGCTAGCCATTGTGCTTGGTGTATTAATATACTTTCTCTAATTAAAAAGAAACCTCAATTTGTGCCAACATTATGAGTGAAGGCAACTAATATTTACTGAACATTAAGCGTGTTGCCTTAGTTACCTTTTTGTTTACCTTCTTTCCTTCCTTCCTCTCTCTTCTCCCTCCTTTCCCCTTTCTTCTTTTCACTTCTTTAAAAATATTTTATTTTTATTTATTTATTGGACAGAGAGAAAGGGGGAGAGAGATAGGGAGGGAGGGAGGGACAGAGAGAGAGAGAGAGAGAGAGAGAGAGAGAATGGGTGCTCCATGGGCCATTGCAAATGAACTCCAGACATGTGTACCCCCCTGTGTATCTGGTTAATGTGGGTCCTGGGGAGTCAAACCTGGGTCCTTTGGATTTGTAGGCAAGCGCCTTAGCTGCTAAGCCATCCCTCCAGCCCTCCTCTTTTCATTTTTTTTTTGGACATAGTATCATGCAGCCCGGGCTTATTTTAAATTTGTTATGTAACTGAGGATGACCTTCAACTCTTGATCCTCCTATCCCCACCTCTGGAGTTCTGAGATTATAGGCCCATGTCCGCTGGTTTATGCAGTTTTGGGGATTGCACCCAGGGTTTTGTACAGACTAGGCAAGTACTCTACCTACAGATTCAGCTTCCTAATTCCCCTTTCCTAAATGAGGCTCAGACAAGTTGAGTGACTTGTGTGAGGTTACAGGGTTGGTAAGTGTTGCTCACTTTCCTTTCTCAGTCTTTCCAGAGGGTCATTTCTATGGTTTATAAATTCCTAGCAAAGCTGGGAGAGGGGAGAGGCAGCTGAGGGATGCAGAGTGCAAAGTTTGAGACTTATTGTCTGAATGGTGCAAGTGCTGACCACATTCCTGCATCTGGAAGACAGGCCTCTCTTAGAAAAAGTGACAATGGAACGGACCAGCCTCTGGTGTTTAGTCATTATGGAAGCGCTCACCTGGGCTTTTGTGTGACCACCCACATCCGCAGCCATGTCTCCTCCATCCTTTGCCTCGGTAGGTTTTCTTGTGTGCACATCTTTGAGTGTGTGCAGGCTCTTGTGAGCACATCTTTGAGTGTGTGCAGGTTCTTGTGAGCACATCTTTGAGTGTGTGCAGGTGCATGTGAGCACATCTCTGAGTGTGTGCAGGTGCATGTGATCACATCTCTGAGTATGTGCAGGCTCTTGTGAGCACATCTTTGAGTGTGTGCAGGTGCATGTGAGCACATCTCTGAGTGTGTGCAGGCTCTTGTGAGCACATCTTTGAGTGTGTGCAGGTTCTTGTGAGCACATCTTTGAGTGTGTGCAGGCTCTTGTGAGCACATCTTTGAGTGTGTGCAGGTGCATGTGAGCACATCTTTGAGTTTGTGCAGGCTCTTGTGTGCACATCTTTGAGTGTGTGCAGGCTCTTGTGAGCACATCTTTGAGTGTGTGCAGGTGCATGTGAGCACATCTTTGAGTGTGTGCAGGCTCTTGTGAGCACATCTTTGAGTGTGTGCAGGTTCTTGTGAGCACATCTTTGAGTGCGTGCAGGCTCTTGTGAGCACATCTTTGAGTGTGTGCAGGTGCATGTGAGCACATCTTTGAGTTTGTGCAGGCTCTTGTGTGCACATCTTTGAGTGTGTGCAGGCTCTTGTGAGCACATCTTTGAGTGTGTGCAGGCTCTTGTGAGCACATCTTTGAGTGTGTGCAGGTTCTTGTGAGCACATCTTTGAGTGTGTGCAGGTGCATGTGAGCACATCTCTGAGTGTGTGCAGGCTCTTGTGAGCACATCTTTGAGTGTGTGCAGGTTCTTGTGAGCACATCTTTGAGTGTGTGCAGGTGCATGTGAGCACATCTTTGCGTGTGTGCAGGTTCTTGTGAGCACATCTTTGAGTGTGTGCAAGTGCATGTGAGCACATCTTTGAGTGTGTGCAGGTGCATGTGAGCACATCTCTGAGTGTGTGCAGGCTCTTGTGAGCACATCTTTGAGTGTGTGCAGGTTCTTGTGAGCACATCTTTGAGTGTGTGCAGGTGCATGTGAGCACATCTTTGCGTGTGTGCAGGTACTTGTGAGCACATCTTTGAGTGTGTGCAGGTGCATGTGAGCACATCTTTGAGTGTGTGCAGGCCCTTGTGAGCACATCTTTGAGTGTGTGCAGGTTCTTGTGTGGACATCTTTGAGTGTGTGCAGGCTCTTGTGAGCACATCTTCGTGTGTGTGCAGGTGCATGTGAGCACATCTTCGAGTGTGTGCAGGCCCTGTGAGCACATCTTTGAGTGTGTGCAGGCTCTTGTGAGCACATCTTTGAGTGTGTGCAGGTTCTTGTGAGCACATCTTTGAGTGTGTGCAGGTGCATGTGAGCACATCTTTGCGTGTGTGCAGGTTCTTGTGAGCACATCTCTGAGTGTGTGCAGGCTCTTGTGAGCACATCTCTGAGTGTGTGCAGGTGCATGTGAGCACATCTCTGAGTGTGTGCAGGTTCTTGTGAGCACACCTCTGAGTGTGTGCAGGTGCATGTGAGCACATCTCTGAGTGTGTGCAGGTGCATGTGAGCACATCTCTGAGTGTGTGCAGGTGCATGTGAGCACATCTTTGAGTGTGTGCAGGCCCTTGTGAGCACATCTTTGAGTGTGTGCAGGTTCTTGTGTGGACATCTTTGAGTGTGTGCAGGCTCTTGTGAGCACATCTTCGTGTGTGTGCAGGTGTATGTGAGCACATCTTCGAGTGTGTGCAGGCCCTGTGAGCACATCTTTGAGTGTGTGCAGGCCCTGTGAGCACATCTTTGAGTGTGTGCAGGCTCTTGTGAGCACATCTTTGAGTGTGTGCAGGTTCTTGTGAACACATCTTTGAGTGTGTGCAGGTTCTTGTGAGCACATCTTTGAGTGTGTGCAGGTGCATGTGAGCACATCTTTGAGTGTGTGCAGGCTCTTGTGAGCACATCTTTGAGTGTGTGCAGGTTCTTGTGAGCACATCTTTGAGTGTGTGCAGGTGCATGTGAGCACATCTCTGAGTGTGTGCAGGCTCTTGTGGCACATCTTTGAGTGTGTGCAGGTGCATGTGAGCACATCTAGTTGTGCAGGTGTGTGCACATCTTGAGTGTGTGCAGGATTCTTTGAGCACATTCTGGTGTGTGCAGTGTGGAGCACATCCTAGGCTGCAGGTCTTTGCACTCTACTGGATGTGTCAGGCCTCCTTTGGACATCTCTGAGATGTGCGGTGCATGTGAGCACACTCTGAGTGTGTGCAGTGCTTTGTGAGCAACCTTTCTGAGTGTGGCAGGTCCTGTGCCCATGAGGTGTTGAGGCTCTTGTGACACATCTAGTCTTCAGTGTTGACTCATTCCTTTCTTAGGAGCTGTCATTTGGAGTGGCACATCTTTGAGTGTGTGCGGTGCATGTGAGCACATCTTTGCGTAGTGTGCAGGTTCTTGTGAGCACATCTCTGAGTGTGTGCAGGCTCTTGTGAGCACATCTCTGAGTGTGTGCAGGTGCATGTGAGCACATCTCTGAGTGTGTGCAGGTTCGTTGTGAGCACACCTTGAGTGTGTGCAGGTTGCATGTGAGCACATCTCTGAGTGTGTGCAGGTGCATGTGAGCACATCTCTGAGTGTGTGCAGGTGCATGTGAGCACCTCTCTTGAGTGTGTGCAGGCCCTTGTGAGCACATCTTTGAGTGTGTGCAGGTTCTTGTGTGCGACATCTTTGAGTGTGTGCAGGCTCTTGTGAGGACATCTTTGAGTGTGTGCAGGTCTCTTGTGAGCACATCTTCGTGTGTGTGCAGGTGCATGTGAGCACATCTTCGAGTGTGTGCAGGCCCTGTGAGCACATCTTTGAGTGTGTGCAGGCTCTTGTGAGCACATCTTTGAGTGTGTGCAGGTTCTTGTGAACACATCTTTGAGTGTGTGCAGGTTCTTGTGAGCACATCTTTGAGTGTGTGCAGTTGCATGTGAGCACATCTTTGAGTGTGTGCAGGCTCCTGTGTGCACATCTTTGAGTGTGTGCAGGTTCTTGTGTGCACATCTTTGAGTGTGTGCACGTGCATGTGAGCACATCTCTGAGTGTGTGCAGGCTCTTGTGTGCACATCTTTGAGTGTGTGCAGGTGCATGTGAGCACATCTTCAGGTGTGTGCACATCTTCGAGTGTGTTCAGATTCTTCTGTGCACATGTGCTTGTGTGCATGTGACAGACATCCTCACTGACCCAGGGATCTTTCTGCTCCACCTCTACTGGAATGACAAGTTCAGGCCATCCCTTCTGGATCTTCTAATGTGGGTTATGGGGATTGAACTCAGGTCCTCATTCTTTTGAGGCAAGCCCTTTACTGACTGAGCCATCCCTCTGCCCAGAGGGTGGTTTAAGCCTCTCACAGTCTCTCAGGTTCTGACTCATTCCCTTTCTTAGGAGCTGTCATTTTGGAGGTGGTCAGCACTTGGGCAAATGGAAGGGGGATCCTCAATCTTTGCCTCTCAGGACACTGTGTTTCTAAGAACACAGTAGACCCTTAACTCCATTTTTCCAGGCTGTTATCAACAGACACAACCATGACCAGGCTCTCGAGAATTCAGACTCTGACTTAGGTCAGTTGGTTCTTATCATCTGATGTGTTCAGGCTCTACATGAATAATTTTCTGGGACCCATCCATTTCATTTCCACAGAAGCAACCTGGGTTATCCAAACATGGAAACATCTATAACTCTATGTCAATGTGCAGAAAGTATTATAATCAGGATCCCTGTCTGGTCATGTCCCAAATTAATGAAGCACATTTATTTGTTTAGCAATTTTCATATGTGGCTTGATGGTATATTAGGTAGGTTGGGGCTTCTGCCAGAGTAAGATCTCATGTCTTCCTCTGAAGTATGATGGAACTTGGAGGTGGGGGTGGGGAGCAGATATGGCAGCCCGCAGACACACAGTACTAGCTGTGCTTTCCTGTGACATAGATTTTAGGATAGGGGAAGGAAAAGGACCTAAACAGGAGGGTGTATATTATAGTTTTCAAATGCTAGGCAATACTGCTGGTTTACTCTTATGCATTTTCATCTATTGATTTCTTTTGCCTTGTTTAGAAATATATGTCACTAGACTCATAGAGGCTTCTCTGGGGACAACCACTCTCTTCCAAGAAACTCTTGCCTTCTTACGTTGTGCCAGTGCTGGGAGATTCAGGATCCAGGTTTAGTAGAGGTAAGCAAGATACAAAGATTGTGGAATTTAAGGAAGCATTCACTCTCAATAGATGCAGGAATGCGGTCAGCACTTGCACCATTCAGACAGTAAGTCGACCCTGAAACTTTGCGCTCTTTGTCCCTTAGTTGCCTCTCCCCTCTCCCAGCTTTTCTAGGAATTTATAAATCATAGAAATGACCCTCTGGAAAGGCACACATTTCATTAAGACAGGAAGAAAGCCCACGGCACTCTACCCCATTGACAAAGCTCGCCTGCTTCTGTTGTCACTGGTATGGAAAATAAACTGTAATCATCTGTCTCGGGTCCAATTTGAACATATTAGTTTTCCTGAGGGACATGTCAGAAGGTACAACCCACATGGCGGGCACTGAGGAGAGAGCAGCATTGAGGCTAATTTGAAAATACTTCTGTGGCACTTAGCAGGGTGTGACTTTAATTCATTTTTTGTCCCTTGATAATCATAAAGTGCTTTCAGGCTGTGAATATCCATTTTTGACCAGCATGCTCATACTTCATCTGGGGACCGCATTTAATGGCCATGGTGATAATGGGGTCCACAGGGGAATTGTGTAAGGTACAGATATTTACTTGGTGGAGAGAAACACCACCGATACTAATTCACATGGCTATTTTATACAATGAATTGTAAATCCTAGTACACACTGATACATGCACATTATTTGTACACATATACATATTGAGCAAATATTTGTATAACTTCTTGGGTTTAGTCAAAGTCTTACTGACATTATATTTTAGTTACTTTGTTGCAGTGCCAAAACACCTGACAAAAACAATGTAAGGAAGGAAGGGTTTGTTTTGGCTCACAGTTTGAGGGCCTCCAGCCCATGATGGCGGGGAACGTATGGCGGCAGGAGAGTGAGGCAGCTGGTCACGTTGCACCCGTGGTCAGGAAGCAGGGAGATGAATGCTGGTGGTGCTCAGCTCATTTCCTCCTTATTCAGCCTGGGATTATAACCCACAGGATGGCACTGCTCACACTTGGGTGGGTCTTCCCACTTTGTCCAACCTGTCTGGAAATACTCTCATAGACTCATCCATGGTGATAGTTAAATGCAGTTAAGTTGACAATGAAGAGTAACCTTCACACATTGTTTTATTTAATTCCTAAGCTAGTCCTACAGAATGTATGGGAGCCCCTTAGTGTAACAGTGGAAGCAAAAACTGGTGGATTGTTTGAATTCTGCCATGTGCCTAGTGGTGCCATGTTGTGTAAATTACTTCATCTCTGAGCCTCCATTTCTTTAGTCATAAAACTGGGGGTGCCCACCTCCCCTTTCTAAGGCAGTTGGAGGCTCAGCTGAACAACGCATCTTAGTGCCCATCACAGGGCAGGGTACATGGTGGGAACACAATAGCTGTTGGTTCTTTTTTTCCTTGGTTCCAAACTGGGGATGATATAATTTTCATGGCAGCCCAGTTATCCCCATCCTAATGGCACTTCCAACTCTGTGGCAGGACTGATAGACTGAGTCCAAGAGGGATAAAACTGGATGCCAGTGTGGGTTCTGGCGGTGGATTGCAGCACTTGCCCTCCCACAAGCTTGGTGTGGCACGGGGGCACCTTTCAGCCAGCAATCTGTGTGTTTTACAAGTTGCCCAGGGTAAAGACCTGAGGTCTTTTCATTGAGATCCACAAGGCCTGGAGGTGGAGGGAGTTCGCCAGGCCAGGACACTGCCTGGTTTGTATCTTCTGTTCATTTGACACATGCATGAGGCTCACCTAGACAAGAGGCAGATCGGGCTTGTGTTGTCTGCTGCAGTTTCCTCACGGTTTCTGGTGGTGCCTCCCATCGAGTGGACAGCTTCTATTTTTATTTCCATCACCTCTTCACACCTCTCCTCTTTTTTTTTTTAAAATAATATTATAGAACTTGCAGCTGCTTCCTGTGAGTCTAGGGACTTTACATTGGTGTCTTCCACCCACCAGGATGTGTGGCGACGGGACGCTAGGCCCGGTCCTCTCATTTGCCTCATCTGTGTTGGTGGACAGCCATCCAAGTTGTCACAGAAGACACTGAGATTAGAGTTGTCTTCCTCCCCCTCCTTCGCATGTGTGTATGTGGTGCGAATGTATGTGTGTGTGTGGGCACACGTGTGTGTCCATGTGTGTGCACAGCATATGTGGTGGCCCAACAACAACCCCAGGCATCATCCTCAGGAAGGGTATCCACCTCCTTTGAGACAGGATCTCTCCTTAGCCTGCAGCTCATCCATTAGCCTACACTTAGCTGGCCAGTGAGCTCTAGAGATCCTCCTGTCTCTACCTCTCTAGTGTCGTTATTACATGCAATGAACTGCCTCACCCAGCAGTTACATGGGTTCCAGGGACTGAACTCAGGTCTTCATGCTTGTCAGATAAGCACTTCACTGACTGAGCCATCTCCCCAGCCTGAGACTCTATTCTGTTTCTCAACAGCTTGTGAAGTATTTACTATTTAGATTGGAAATTTTCTTCACCCTGTGAGCAGCACTGTCCTGGATCCAGACAGCTGGACTTGGACTCAGATGATTGTCTTGGATTGACTAGTTTGGAGCAGCCTCATATCCCATCAGAGCCTCAGTTTTTTGGTGACTTCCACAATAGCATGCCCAGCTTATTTAATACCAGAAGCAGATAATTTTCACCACTATTCTTTCTCAGTACAACAAAGCTATATTCAGTAGAAGGCATGCAATAGCCAATAATAATAATAATAATAATAACAATTTTCTTGATAATTTGGTTCAAAACAATTGCAAATGAAAGTTTCATATTAAAGATACTTATTTTTAAAAATATTGTTTATATACTAAACTGCACTCATCAAATAAAAATACTTTACTGCTTACATTTGAACGTATGAACAATCTCCAGCCATTCATTGTGAACTTTTCATCTTCCTTCCTTCCTTCCTTCCTTCCTTCCTTTCTTTCTTCCTTCCTTTCTTTCTCTTTCTTTCTTCCTTCCTTCCTTCCTTTCTTTCTCTTTCTTTCTTCCTTCCTTCCTTCCTTCCTTCCTTCCTTCCTTCCTTCCTTCCTTCCTTCCTCTCTCTCTTTATTTTTTTTTTTATTTCTCCTCATTTTTCCTCATATGTGGTATCTGGAAGACAATACAATCATGTAAGGGTTCATGCTACATGAAAATAAAGAAAGAAGTTCGAGCAAAAGGTTTTGGCACTTAGAAAACAGAAGACTTAACTATTGTGGGTTCTGACGAGCTCCTTTGAATGTATCAAGCCTCAAGGGAATATTTCAGTCTATTTTTGGCCCATACTCTCAGGGGTGCCAGCATTCTTTCTTCATTAAGGGAACCCAGAGGGGATTACAGAGTCCTCTGTGTCCTCAGTGGGCCTGTGGAAATCTTAGCTCTGTTGACTGCACCCCAAGCTGAGGCTCATGTATTGGAGCTGCCATGTGGAACTGACACTGAATTCTCTTGGGCTTGCCTCCACTGCAGTGGGGCTGCAGGACATGGGGCTGGAGTGCAAGGGCAGGCTGCTTGTCGAATAAGTTCAGAGTCATCAAAGGTGGCCTCAGCATCACTAAGATCCTCTGCCTGGTAGCTGCTCACTGCAGCTGGTGGGGTTCTAAAATCACAGAATAAATCTGGTCTTTTCCACTAGGCCATTCCTCCTGGAGGCTCTTTGTTGCCTAATGATGCAGGTGCTTGTAACATCGAGAGAGAGAGAGAGAGAGAGAGAGAGAGAGAGAGAGAGAGAGAGAGAGAGAGAGAGAGAAAGAACAGAGCTCAGCTTCCTTTCCTGCCAAATCCAACCTCAGTTATTTATGACTTTAGGAGATGCCTTGTCATTAAAGCACCAAGTTTCATGCTTCTCCTCTCCTTAAGGAACAGGTTCCATCATCAAGGCCATACAAGCAGGTGTTTAGAAGTCCAGTAAGTGCCTGGTAAAATGAGCCTCACCAAGCAAGAGTTCCGGCCACACCCACCAGCGTTGCTGCTCGAAGCAGCAAAGCACGTGTCAATAGCCAGATTCTGTTCGTCCTGCCTTCCTTCTCTTCTCCTCTTTGTCTTCCTTCCCTTTCTCTCCCCTTCCCTCCTTTTTGGTCTCTTTTTCTCCTCCCTTTCTTTCCCTATTAGCAGCCATTTCTCTTAAGTACTGGAGAGAGAACATTTTTGGGAAAATGTAAATGAAGAGTAGGAGAGGGAGGAAGAAACAGAGATCTATGGAGAGAAAGACACACAGATGGACAGAGAGACAGAAGAAGGGGGAAAGAGAAGGAGAGAAAGAAACATAGAAACAGAGCAGGGAGAGAGAAACAGAGAGAGAGAGGGAGAGGGAGAGGGGAGAGAGAGGCAGAAAAAGAGGGAGAGAGATAAAGGAGAGAGGGAAGGAGAGAGAAAGAGACAGAGAGGGGAAAAGAGGGACACACACACCAAAAGATATATCTCTATCTCTATCTCATCTATCTATATATGTCTTTTGGTATCCTGTCAGCATAGCCAAGCTGATTTAAATAAGGGTCTCTCTTAAAGATGAAATAACAAAATGTAAGGGCATTTATTATAGTAGGTTTTTCTTTTTGTAGCACTCAAAGCTACTAAAATATTTGGGAACAATCACATTTCTCCTTCATAGTGTTACATTTTCAAAATAGAACAGTTATTATATTTATATACATATTTTTTCTCAAGAGTATGGCCAAAGCAGCAGAGAAATCATTGGTGTTCTCTCCTGGGGGCTGCTTCTAGCCCACCTTGACCTCTCTGGGATTTCCATGGCTGCTCTGAGCCCTCAGTGACTGGTCATCTGGCCTGGGCCAATCAAATCTCATGCTGCTGAGGGGGGTGAAAGGACAAGCCGGGAAGCCATTTGTATCATTTTACAGAGAAAAGGGTTAAAGATGGCAAAGTGTGAGGGCTTTTTAAAGACAGCTCCAGGGAACATTAGGGCCCTTAAGTATCTGGCCTGGCCAATGACTCAAAGCCTCCCGGGGTACCATTCCTTCCCTCATAGTAAAGCCTTGTGCACTGTATGCCCCACTTGCCATGATCATCTTGCTACTGATATTTTTCTTCCACCCTGACTCTTTCTGCTACCCTGTGTCTGCCTTTGTATGGCTCCTTACCTTGCTTTAGCTTTCTTCTACATTTCTGGGATCAGCGGGATGGGCACGGTGTCCCTCCATTTGACTTCTGGTGCTGCTGGGCCTAGTTGTACGATGTCTCATGCGGGCAGCTCTGATCCATCACATGCGGGTCCAGGATTCTCTTAGCACTAGTTAAGCCTGCTCTTGTCTCCCTGGCTAGCTGGCCAAAGAACAGTGTCCAGTAGTTTCATTATTTCATTTGTTTATTTGGTGGTGACTTGGTACCTGTTCATATCAAAGCTCACAAATTTTGTTTTTTTTTTTTTTAAATATATTTTACTTATTTATTTGAGAGAGAGAGAGAGAGAGAGAGAGAGAGAGAGAATGGGCACACCAGGGCCTCCAGCCACTGCAAACAAACTCCAGATGCATGAGCCCCATTGTGCATCTGGCTTATGTGGGTCCTGGGGAATCGCACCAGGGTCCTTCGGCTTTGCAGGTAAATGCCTTAACTGCTAAGCCATCTCTCCAGCCTCCACTTTTTGATTTTTGATGGTGAGCAATTGTGGGCTTGGTGATTGCCCTTCTCTATTTGTTTTTGCATTGCATTTAAGTCACACAGGCCCATGTCATGTAGGGGCCTCTTCTAGCATTGTTTTGCCTGCTAATAGTTTGTAGGTGAGAGCCAAGTAGGAAGAATCCAACAACCCAAGCTCTAGTCTCCAGAGTTCCCTGCTTTCCTCTTATCGTTTTTGTAAGGCACTCTGCATTAATCAGTGAGGCGCTAGAAAGCTGAATTTCTCTCTTGCAGCGCACACGATGAACTGTAATTCAAAATATGGACCTACCTTTCTGGGGACATCTCAGTCTGAGTGAAAAGGTTCAGCTGTGATTCATTACCTCAACGCAAAACCTTTGAAAAGTGTCCACCAAATGGCTTCTCATGGCCAAAATTCTTCTAATTCCGTAAGCTAAAGTCGTCCCCAAATTTCATACAAGCCACTGGTGTTCCTGGGAAAATGAATCAGAGAACCTTCTTGCTAAACCATTTTCGTATAAAAAATATCATAATTGAGAGAGGAGGAAATCTGGTTTGCTAGCGGGCTGCCGGGTGAACTGTTTCGTGGCCTTTTGATGCCATCTTTGAAATGGAAATGGCCAGCTGCTTGACCTTCTGTCACGGCCTCTTTTGTACTGAGTCAGAGCACAGCCGCCCCAGCGGCTCTTCACCTATGGGCACAAACGGGATTTCCATTTGTTCCTAAACTGCCCCCCCTTGGCGCATTTGTTACCGTGAACATTTTTTAACTATTCACATAAGAAGGCACCATGCTTTAAAAAATAATAAGAAACCTTTTGCATCAAAAGAATTGTAACTCACAATGATTTCAGAATACTGGGGAAGTGTGTCTCTTCAGTTTGGCTTTATAACGGAGCCTTTAAATATATTGTAATGTGAAAAAGCCCAAGAAAAGATAATATTCTCCAATGAAGCTTGGGTTGTTAATATGCTCTTACCCTTTTCTTGAATCGGGGGGGGGGGGGGCAGAAGGGAGACATCATCTTCCCCATATTGTGAGCAAAAGGAGAAAAAGAAAGGTAGGATCTGTTTATTCAATTATGAACCTAAGAAAAATTTAAAAAGTCTTTATGTTTTCTCTGTGGAGCAGTTCTGAATTGGAATTACTGTTTTTTTTTTTTTTTTGAATTAGAACTTGGATGCACTGCCCCTTGAGGAAGGTCTTAGGCACCTGCCCCCCACCCTGCTTCCACACTCCCTTGTTTCCCCTTCTTTCCTGTCTCCCTGCTGTAACTGGGTAATATAGAATTTATGGAAGGCTGAGGGTTAGCTTGAAGAAACCCAGGCTTTGTTAAGGAAGTTTCCAAGAGTACTGATGATGTCCAAGATACAGAGAGGCCTGCCTCCCTCCCTGGTCCCACACATGCATGCCAGTGCCTCACGGCTAGGTGGGGCAGAAGGTTCTTAAGTGACAATAGAAAAGTCATTCTTTCCTGGTCTGGTCAAAGGAATCTAAGACAGTAGGGACATGGCCCATGGGTGTTTTGATGGTGGTAGATACTGACATTCTGAACCACTACATGTCTATCAGACCTCCACTGTGCCTGAGCCATTGGTTGCTTTAATGCCAGAATAAATCTGTGAGGCTGCATGTGGCAAGGGAGAGGAGCAGGATTGGGGGATGGGAAACCTTGCTTTAGATTCTGGCTTGGCCATGTAAGAGCTGGATGACTATAGATGCGGGTCTGGAGAGATGGTTCAGTGGTTAAGGTACTTGCTGTACAAATATGAGGATCTGAATTTGGAGTCCGAGGACCCATGTAAGAGCTTGGTGTGCTGAGTGCCCGTAGTCTCAGTGTCAGGGAGGCAGAAGTGGGAATTTCTGAGGTCCACTGTCTAGCTAGTCTAGGTGACTTAGTGAGCTCAAAGTTCAGTGTGAGACATGTCTCAAAAAATAAGGTGGAGACGGATTGAGGAAGACACCCCACAGGGAACTCTTGTCTCTACAAACATCTGCACATGTACACCTGCCCATACATAGGAACCATACGTATACAAGCATGCATATAACCACACAATGCATATACTTGCCAAGACACATAGAATAAAATGAAAATAATCTTGAAGCCTGATTGCCATCAGTCAGTAAACTAGAAGCTGGTGTGAAATGAGCTTGGAATGCAGTCAGCACTTGTATTCCTCCTTGTTCCCACTTAGCTGGTGTGGGGAGGAAGAAAATAGACAGACTGGATTTGTTCTAGATTTCTTTTCCTCACAATTCCAAGTGTATGGCCCCATAGCATTTCCCTGTGTCAGTTTCAAACATGTGTGTTCTGTTTTGCTACTGGCTGTGACTGGGCAAAAAAAAACAGACAAAGAAAAAGTAAGAGTGTTTCATTCATTCTGCCATCCACGACTTTTGGGTGTTGTATCTTTTCCTTCAAGTAGGTCACAGTAAAAAGACAAAACAAAATTAAAAAAAAAACACTGAAAATGTTTCTTCTAATCTTTAATATTTTCATCTCAGTGTGATACATGATCATTTACAGCAAGCAATATAATTTTGATATATCCAGTCTCACTGAATGTAAATCTATTTTTACAAATCACAAAGCAAATGTGGTCTTCTCCCTTCCCTTCCCTTCCTTTCCCTCCCCTCCCCTTCCCTTCCCTCCTCTCCCCTTCCCTTCCTTCCTCTCCTCCCTCCCTCCCCTCCCCTCCCCTCCCCTCCCCTCCCCTCCCCTCCCCTCCCCTCCCTTTCCTTCTTCTTCCTCTTCCCTTCTCTCCCTTCCCCCTCCCGTCCCTGCCCCTTCTCGTCCCTCTTTCTTTCCTTCGTTTCTTCTTGACTCAGGTTTCCCTTGAACTTCTTATTCTTCTTCCTCACCTTCATGGGATTACAGGCAAACAATACACTCTTGGAGTCTATTATTTTATTCATGATATTAAAATTTTTCCTTATGTTACTGTCTAGGCCTCAAAAATTTAATGTTTTATGATTGCAAGGTATCATACTTATTTTATATGATCATACATATCCATTTGTTTTTCAAGTCTATATAGGCAGTCCATTGATAAGAAGGTTAAAAATTCTTGAGAAGTATAAATCCTCTCATTTTGCCATCAGTCACAAGGTAATGGTACTATTTAAGGAGGAGTATGGTCTCACTCAGCAGAAAGAAGGAAGCAAAGAGCCAAGTCTGTACAAACTACAAGCTAGAATGGCAGGTTTAAGGTCTAGGAAACCCCAGTTAATCTTTTCCTCTGCTTTTCTCTTTTATTAAGCTTTGTAAAAGCTGACTCTAGGCAATAAAGACTCTCTACCCACTGTGGTTCATCGGCAGTGTCTGGGGCTGGAAGTCCTGTTTTTATTCCGATAACCAGATATCAAAGGGCCTCAAATGGGCTGGGCTGTTCCTGATAGAGATCTGAACTTTCTGAGGCCACTCTGAACTAAATCTCTGACCCTCTGAGGCAGGGCCATTGTTCCCAGTAGAACACAATCTTTCTGATCCCATGTGGGAAGCCTGTTCCTTGCAGAAGGCGGGCAGGAGTCAAGCCTTTTGTATGCTCATGCCCCCAGTTAAAATCAAATCCTTATTGCTTCTTGAGCTTCTGAACCTCTGACTCTGTGTTGGCAAATTGTTTGATAGAAACGAATTCTCCTACAGACCTTTGGAAACTACCTTTAGAAAGCTCAACAGTGCTTTTGAGTTTCCACAAATATGATTGAATTCAAAAACTTTACATTTCACCTGTATGGTCAAGCCCTTTGCCCAGTCCACAGATTAACAGAAGTCTGAGTTTATGTCAACATTTCTCTTTGGCCCTGTGCCTGATGTCTGGCAGATGCTCCATTTATATTTGTTAGATGAATGAGTGAAACCAGAAGCCAGCACAAAGGTCAGATGGATGGACTTCTCATATAAGTACCGTGTACCTCTGGAGCTCTTGGATGGACTTCTCTAATAACTCTTTCACTTAACAATGGGTAATTGTAGATTTAAATTTAAACATAATTTTACTCATTGTTTTGGGCATGTAGAATGGTATATGCATATGTGTTTGTATGTGTACATGTGCATGCATTTGCATACTAAGGTGAGAGGTCAGTGTTGGCTCTTTTCCTCAGTATTCTCCACCTCATGTTTTTGAAACAGGTTCTCTTGCTGAGCTCATCAATTCAGTTAGACTAACTGGCTAGTAGGCCTCATGGAGTCTCCTGTCTTCACTGCTATGCCTGACTTTTATCTGAGTGCTCAGGATCTGAACTCAAGTCATCATATTTGCATAACAAACCCACTGAGCCATTTCTCATAGAGATGCTGAAAAGTGTTGGGGACATATATAGATTTAGGTCCCAAATCATTTGGCCTGTGAACCTGGCCATGTTACTTATCTCCTAAGCCTCCATTCTGGGATCTGTGAAGGAGGCTGGCACAGCGTGAGTGGGTAGGGCCTCACAATGTGTGTTTCTCTTATACTCTTTCTGTATAGCACCCTAATGCATCTCCTCTGGCTGTACAGTAACATTCCAATTCTGGGTCCAACCTGTGATTCCAGGATCCAATTTCTCGGAGTCTAGACTGAGCAAAAGCAGCAAGGATAGGCATTCTTGGTGTTGTAGGTATTTGCATTGATGTCAATACTGCTGCTGGGGCTGGGCTGTGTCCAGGCCAGGCTGGGAGCTGCCACTCCTCCCTTCTCTTCTATCTTAGGGATGGAGGCTTTGGGAAGTCCATGAAAACTGAGGTATTGATTTAAAAAGCCAGCAAGATTGATTGATTTTATTATTTCATCGTTAGTTTAGGTTCTTGTTTATCCAACGACCTGTTTAACCTGCTTACTGAGTTTACAAGAAGCCCTTTTGAAACTGTGAGCCCAAATAAATTCTTCCTTCATTTAGTTACTTCTGGTCAAGGATTTTGTCACAGAAATAAGAAAGTAACTAACACACACACTTATGTAATAAAAAGTAAGTGGACTTTGAATTCACAGGTCATTTTCCCTCTCTGGATGGCAGTTCTTTCATCTGGAAAATGATAGGGTGAACTAGGGGACTTCTGAGGAGCATTTTGGTTCTAGATTCCAGGAGTGTGTGACAAATTAGCAATGTGACAGTAAGCAGAAGCAGCCCAACTTCATTATGTGACTAGGAAGGACATCTACATAATCTCCCCTTTCCTCTATTTATAATAACTTTACTTGTATAGTTTTGAAAAGAAGGTCTTAACATCTTATTGTATGGGATTCTGAAAAACTGAGACTGAAAATAGGTTTTAAGGTGTTAATGCTGAAGAGATTCAGAGTTAAGGCAAGCTAGCTATTAACTGGGATTAATGTGGAGAGTCTTAGAAAGGAGACAGACCATGCTGTTGACCTTGAAGCAGAATAGATTTTTACATTTGCTCTGAAAATGGGCAGACAGCCCTTAATGGTTCCTAAGAAGGAAATACTGGGGTAAAAATGTAGTGTTTGGGAAATTATCTATAGTCTCCAACTTAGAATTGAAAAATCCCTGACCAGACTTTGAACTGCTCATGGTATAGAAATGTGCCATTTCTATTTTGTGATCAATTGTAGAATATCGTAGGGTTAGATTATTCACTGGATGCAAATGGGAAGGTGGAAGGGTTAAGAGGCATCCCCATAAACATTGCTTGGTGCATGGGCTCCCACACATAGCCCACACATGCTGTTCTGTGGACAGCTCCAGTACCGTCACTCCTGGGGCAGAAACCAAAAGTGAGATGGGCTTGCACCTCAAATCTAGTAGTTACAGGTCTGACTTGAATAGTACTTGATATGATGGTCAGCACATAGACACATGCAAGTCCCCTTCCCAAGTTCATAATTACCACACAATTCAACCTGAAGTTTTCTCCCATAAGAAATTAGTATTCTATCTGGTAGTCACCTAGCTTCTAAACAGTGAAAACTCGCAATCAACAACTTGATGGAATGACCTACCTGTAATTGTTTATACTTCATTAGCACTTTTCATAAATCATGAGTCTGACAGGTTACTGGTGTGGATCTTCCAAATCTCATAATTGTGTTTTGTTTTTCCCTTGCTTCATCAGTTTCCTTTCACAGGCTGACAGCTTAGTAAGTGTTTCTGGAACCATTAGCTATTGAAGTGGCCACTTCTGCTGTGAGCACCTGTTACACACTCAGAACAGCTATGAGATCTGAAGAGTTGCAGTGTATGGCTAGGCCTTGGCTGTATGGTCTTGGTAGATCTTTGCCAGCATATCTGAGAAAGCAAAAGGATAATAACTAGTTCAAAGGCTGTTGGGAGGTTGACATGAGAAAATGTAGGTAAAGAATGTGGCACAGTGTTTGACATACAATAGATGCCAATTAAATGCTTGTGTTGATAGGTTTTCTAGGAGTAAGATCCTAAAGCACTTGAATGCTTATAGGCTCGTGAGCTTTCAAATGGTCAGCTCCTAAATCATTGGGAGAGAGTGACTACACTTATGCCTATCCATAGTAGGGGAGTTTTGGGGAAGGAAAGAACTTGATTTCATAGACACCATAATTTGAATTTTTTATCTCATTTTTTCATGAAGACAGCCTGAGCTTTGGACTCTAGGAGAAGACTAGAAAATTCTACCACTAGATTATAACATCTCTGAAGGCTTGTTTGTGCATTATCAGAACCTAGGACAGAGGCATTCAACACCTCAACAGGCTCTAAGTAACTGGGTTGAATGGATGAATGGAGAGATGCACAAGGAAAAACAAATAGAAGATAATTCTATTGTTCATAGCATGCTTTGCTATGTATTACATATATGTTACCATAACTATTTATCTGTACATCTATGCATATATTTCCTGATTATAAAAGTAGTGAATGGGGATGGGGAGATTGCTCAGTGGTTAAAAGTGCTTGCTTGCAAAGCCTGCTGGCCAGGATTCAATTCTCCAGTACCCAAGTAAAACCAAGATGCACGAAGTAACACATGTGTATGGAGTTCATGTGCAGTGGCAAGAGGCTTTGGTGCACCCAAATTCTCTCGCTCTCTATCTGTATCTCTCTCTGCTCACGAGTAAATAAAAATATTTTGAAAAAAGTAATGAATATTTCTTATAAAAAGTTAGGAGACACCAGAGTTGGTTGTGGTAACCCAGCCATAGTCCCAGCACTTGAGAGGTTAAGACAGGAACTTAGCAAGTTTAAGGCCAGCCTTGGCTACTTGGTGAGACCCTGTCTAACAAACAAAGTACAATATCAAAATAAATTAAAAAAATGTTCCCTGCAATTCTAGCTCCAGAAATAGCTATTGTTAAGTATTTTGTAACTACTTACCCTGATTAAAAAATGCATATCCTGACATTTTACCCAAACAGGCTTCTACTACTCAATCTTTTCTATAGCTCATTTCTAAATTTAGCTCCAACTCAAGAGCACTTTTCTGAATCTGTTTATTCTTAAGTGTTGCATAGTTTCTATCACACAGTTGTATTATTACCTAGCTATTCTCTTGATAAGCATGTACATTTAGGGGGAGGGTGCAGATAAGTAGAGGAATCAAAATGCACTTACACATATATAAATTTTTGATAGTTTGATTTGTTCTACTTTTTTCTTTAAACTTGTAATATTTATCTAATATTTGATGTTTAAGAGATATTCACATACATATCTTTGCCTTCTTGGGAAGTGATTTTATTGGAACTGCAATTGCTAGGTGAAAGATGAATAATTTTAAAATGTGGTGTCAGGCCTTCCTTTGCATTTGGAAACAGTTTGTTGCATCCCTGTGATGCCCCTATCTGGAATCAGAACAGAATGAGCTACTTACTCCAGTGCTCTTCCATCTAAACAATCATAAAAGTCTGCTGAAGGTGGCTGTGTGGGATTAGATCCAAAGAAAGATCTTTTACTGGGCAGCTCACGCTCCAAGCAAGCAGTAGTGTTACAGGGTGAATACCTACAGAAGGAGGAAGAAGGAAGAAGGGGCCACACAGGCCTCAAAAGAAATAAAGGAGAATGTAAATGAAAGAAGAAATGTTTCCCATTTCTGTATGGTTTGTGTGACAGTTAACCTTATTGTCAACTTGACTGGATCATGAATCAAGAAAGAGACACACCTCTTTGATGGGTTTTAAAGAGCATTTCTGGAAAGGGTTAACTCAAGAGGGAAGACACTTCAACAATGTCTATAGGTACACAGTGGCAGCCTGTGGTCCGTAGGTTCCAGTGAAAAGTAATGCTTTTGCCCTCCCGCCTTCACCCCTTGCTGGTTGGTGCATCCCCTGTTGCTGCCACTGTCAGAACCAGCTTCATCAGCCTTTCAATGGCGACTGAAAACCAACAGCAGACTGCTGAGGCGTCCAGGCTCATGGACTGAGTAGCTGGCAAGTTCTCAGTCTCTCCAGCCTGCAGACAGTCATTGGTGGACTGCCCAGCCCATATACTGTAAGCCAATCTAATAAGTCCCATTTGTGATATATATTCAAGTTCAGTCCATCAGTCCTGGTTCTCTAGAGAACTCTGACGAACACTGTTGCCATTCAGGTTTGGTGATATACATAAACATATATGCATATTCATATTCAGTCCATCAGTTCTGGTCCTCTAGAGAACCTTGACTAAGGTAGTATGTCATCTAGGTATGTTGAATATATATATATATATATATATATATATATATATATATATATATATATTATATTTGTATATATACTTGGTGATATACACATGCACATGCAAATGCAACATACACATACACATTCATATTCTGTTCATCTGTTCTGGGCCTCTGGAGAACTCTGACTAACACAGTTGCCATCCAGGTGTGGTGACCTGTTCTACAACATGTGAATATCAGGGTTGGAAACAGGTTAAAAAAAACTTTCCATTTGAGGGGAAAAGTAGTTCTGAGCCATATTCTCTCAGCATCCCTTTATCACCCAGTCTCACCCCGGCCCAAGGTTGTAATTTTTTTTCTGTCTAGAAGAACAACCACTTCTGCAAAATAACTATGAAATGGAACAATGGGGACTTTCCTGTGCCGCGAGCTAGATGGAGAGCTGAGGAGCTGAGCTGGGCTGGGCTGGCTGTGTGGTGCTGGGACATCTAAGGGTGATTTACTGAGGATTGATTTGCAGTTCATTCTAAGCCATTGTTTGTAATGTGCTCAGCCAGCTCATGTACCCTGAACCTTAATTGTCCTAAATTAAACTATAGGGACCAGATGGCATACATTTTCATCAAAACGATAAAATATTGCAAATCCCTCGGGGATATACAGACTCCTTCCAGGATAGGCTTGGACTCAATGGAAATGGAAGAAGGAATGCTCAGGATGACATTTTGATTTGTAACTGATACACAAAGATGAAAACTGCAGTATTCATATAGTTCCATGTGATACTTCTTCTTTTGAGTGTTGTGTGCAGTGTGTATGCATGTTTGTGCATGTATGGATACACATGCACGTAGGTATATGTATGTGGAAGCCAGGGAGCAATGTTGGGCGTCTTCCTCAGTGGCTCTACACCTTTAAAAAATATTCATTTATTTATTTATTATCACAGAGAGAAAGAGAGAGAGAGAAAGAGAGAAAATATACCTATGCAAGGGCCTCTTGCAATTAACTCCAGATTCATGCACCACTTTGTACATTTGGATTTATGTGGGTACTAGGGAATCAAACCCAAGTCAGCAGGCTTGGCAAGCAAGAGTCTTTAAATGCTGAACCATCTCCCCAGCCCCTCTCTACCTTATTTTTGAGACAGGTCTCATTCTGAATCTAGAGCTCACCTACCCAGCTGGACCAGCAAATCTGAGGACTCCTTCTGACTCTACCTCCCCAGTACTAGGCCCACAGGTGGTGTTTATCACCATGCCCAGCATTGGTGTGGGTTCTGGGGATCCAAACTCAGGTCCTCATGCTTGCATGACAAGCACTTTACCAATGGAGCCATCTCCCCAGACCGCATGTGATGTTTTGATACACATATGCATTGTATCAGAAGGGCATATGATTGGAAGTGAACAGGTCCTATTTTATTTGAAAACAAAGGCAAACCTGTGCTTGCCATGCCAGCTTGTGTGTATGAATGTTTGAATAAAACAATACTTCTATTTGCAATATGGTGTTTTCCTGGTATTACAGAAATGTAATCCTGAACCAAATCACCTTGTGTCTTGTCCATTAGCATTGATCAAAAAAAAATGATGCTCACTTTGGGAGTGTTTTGATTAGTGTTTTGATCATGCAAATACACAGGTCAGTTTCCCCCAGAAAAGGACTGTTCCTCTTCCCCGCATCATCATTCTGTGTGAGGACTGCTGCTTAACATCTTCCTGGAGCTTGGGGAATGGCCAGAGTCTGGGAAATATGCATCGGCTGTGGCTTTTCTGATGATTGAAAGATGGTAACAAAATCTTCATCTCCTTCTTTACTCAAAAGTAAAAACAATAATAATTGTCAAAATAGATAAGTATTATTTTTACTGCATACAGTTCACATTTTATATTTAAAAAAATAAAATATGGGGACTGGAATGAAAGCTCAGGGGTCAAAGGCACTGGCTTACAAATCCTGCAGGTCTGGTTTAGATACTCCAGTACTCACATGAAGGCAGATGTACAAAGTGGTACATATATCTGGAGTTCGTTTGTAGAGGCAGGAAGTCCTGGCACTCCCATTCTCTCTCCTTCTCTTCCTGTCAAATAAATAAATATTTTTTTAAAATTATAAAAAATAAAGGTTAATATAGTTCTTACATACATTTAAGTAACAGCAAAGAGTATAAATGAAAACTAATTCTGTCTCATATTGGGCAAACCTAGACATAACTCCTCTTTATTTTCTCATGTCTTCTTCTAGCAGGTTTCTATTTTATACAAATGGAAACATATTTCTACATACTGTCTTGTTTCTTGCCTTTTTGATTTAACATGCTCCAGTTCTAACTTAACACATCTGTAAGCCCCTTCCTTGCAGTAATTCTAAATAATTCTTTTTAAATGTAATATTCTTTTTGGTTTTTCAAGGTAAGGTTTCACTCTAGCTCTGACTGACGTGGAATTCACTATGTAGTCTCAGGGTGGCCTCAAAATCAGGGTGATCTTCATCTCTGCCTCCCTAGTGCTGGGATTAAAGGCATGCGCCACCACGCCTGGCTAAATGTAATATTCTATTCAGTGGATGCTTAAGAATTTTTATAATTTTCTATTGATAAGCATTTGTGATGTTTATAGCTCTTACTATTGGAATTATTTATAATTTTATAAAAGTATTCATTCACAGGATAAACTAGCAGTGTTATGGTCAAAAGATGTTCAGAAGAGAAAGGAAGACTTAATATATTCAACATATGAGGCCAGTGTTACTGTGAGACCAAAGCCAGACAAAGATTCTATGAGAAAATAAAATTACAGGCTAATATTGTCAATAAATATTAATTAAAAATCATTAATAAAATACTAGCATAATGAGTTCAGCATCATGAAAAAGCTCATTCACCACAGTCAAAAGGGATTTATCTGTAGAATGCAAGGATAGCTTGGTACACACAAATAAATTAAAGTGATGCACAACATTAACAAAGTGAGCAAGTGCTCTACCATAGAGTTATATCTCCAGCCCTTGAGTGTGTATCAGTTTTTACCATTATGAAGTTGAAAAGTTATAAGTACCATCAGTAGTGACTATCTAAATTTGCATACTCATGTTCAAAACCATCCTTTGGACAAAGGTTCTGAGCAAGGATCATTGCAGAAGAGTTGGTGCAAAGGAAGGGGAGGAGTGCTTCAGGAAATTGCCTTCTAGACACAAAGTGGCCAGTGCTGTTGTGACTCTATGGCAGCTGTCTGTTACCTGCACAAGATCTACATAATATTGTCCATGAACATGCTGTAGTGGATAATGGAGAGGATAAAAAATAATGACACCAGGCTGGAGAGATGGCTTAGCAGTTAAACACTTGCCTGTGAAGCCTAAGGACCCCAGTTTGAGGCTCAATTCCCTAGGACCCAAGTTTGCCAGATGCACAAGGGGGCGCATGCATCTGGAGTTTGTTTGCAGTGGCTGGAGGCCCTGGCATGCCCATTCTCTCTCTCTCCCTCTTTCTCTGTTTGTCTGTCGCTCTCGAATAAATAAAAATAAACAAAAAAATCTTAAAAAACAATGACATCAAAATGGAAGAGGAATGAGCCAGGCATGGTGGTGCATGCCTTTAATCCCAGCACTGGGGAGGCAGAGGTAGGAGGATTGCTGTGAGTTTGAGGCCAGCCTGAGACTACATAGTGAATTCCAGGTCAGCATGGGCTAGAGTGAGACCCTACTGCATAAAATCAAACCAAAACAAACAAACAAACAACAACAACAAAAAGGTAAGAGGGACTAATTGGAAAGAAGAGGGAATTCAGAAGGTGGGGTAGGGAGGAGAGACAAAAGAGGGTATTGGGAGGGGATTATGACCAGCATACATTGTGTTTGCTTACATTATGTATGGTGGTTGTCAATTAAAATAAATATATAAATAAATAAAAATAAGCAAAAACAAAAAGGAAAAGATGAGCATAAAAATAACAAAAAAGCCTGGGTGTGGTGGTGCACGCTTTTAATCCCAGCACTCGGGAGGCAGAGGTAGGAGGATTGCCATGAGTTCGAGGCCACCCTGAGACTCCATAGTGAATACTAGGTCAGCCTGGGCCAGAGTGAGACCCTACCTCAAAAAACAAACCCCCCAAAAATGCACAAAGGTTTTTATTTTTAGTTTTTTTTGTTAGTTATGGACATAGTATGGAAACAATACGTGTTGGTACCATCCTCTCCCTCATCCCTTCCCCCTTTCTGAAGGGGCCCACCACATTGGGGTGGCAGGTTATCCCCATGGGGATTGTGGGTTGTGCCTTGTGGGAGCAGTGGTTAGTTACGGGGGAGAGGTAATGCTTCTTGGCATAATGTCCCAACTTGTGGCTCTCACAATCTTTCTGGCCCCTCTTCCACAAAATTCCCTGAGCCATGTTGGGTGTGTTTTAAGTCTACTTCAGTGATGGGCTCTTAGGAGCCTCTGGATATCTGGTTTGGTAGGTGTTGAGTGTCCTCAGTGTCTATCTCCATCACCCTTATGCTGATACCAGGTTCACCGAGAAAGCAGCGCTCTTGCTCATCTCCCCAGTTCCTCTGTGTTTCAGCTGGGGCCATGCTGAAGTGCCCTGGGTTGTTTATCTTCTCTGGGCCCACTCCTGTATGAAAAGAGAAGCAGATTCTCCAATGGAGAGCGAAGTCAGCACAGGTTAAATAGGATAAGCATTATTAATTTAGAGAGAATTTTAATGGGTGTAGTCCCTGTTTTAGCCTAAGATTAGTGGGAGCTTGATATTGGAGAGCAAAATCACTGTCTGAATATGATTCTGATCTGGTTCCCAGTTCCAGATATGGCTTCCTTTCCACTGAGTGGATCGCTTAGCCAATCAGAAAGCTATTGGTTTTCCACCATGGCTGTGTGCCAATATTGCACTTGTGTGAGCATCACGTCAGGTTGTTTGCTTCTGAGTAGCTTAGACCTCTGGTTGCTTGAACAGATGTTGGCCAGTTCCTTCCAGTAGCTCATGTACTGCCTTCAGCACTAGACAGGCTAACTGTCTGGGGTCTGGCTCTCTTCTGGATTCTGGCCAGGTCTCTCCGTGTTCTGTGCTGACAGCATATGGTGTCTTCAGCAGTAGGGTCTTACCATTAACCTCAGGTGGGTAATCAAGTGCTCTGACAAAAGTCTCTTTTGTTTTGGGGGGCCTTGTATCAACATCTGATTATACAAAGGTTTTGAGCCTAAAGAAGAATTTGAAAACACCAGTTTAGCAATCTGTTGCCTGTTTTCATTTTACTTTGCAGAAATGCATTACCCAAGTTGAACTGTCTGGATGGGTTCCCCCTAACAATCCTTCTGATCTCTTTCCTGCTTTGGCAACCTTGGCTCTGTCTGCATTACAGAGGTGGTCGCATCTCAGTGGTGTCCAGTGTCTGGGATTCTCACACACTTAAGGTTTCTCTACTCCTTTATTGCCAAACATGGGACCACATCCTCCACCATCTCTTTCCCCAGAGCTCTGTTTCCAGTTCTCTGTTCTGCAGACCAATCTTCCTGCTCCCCCCTTGCCTCTTATTGCCCATTAAATTGAATCTTGCAAAGTAGATTTGCTGTACCACATGAAGCCATCCAAAGACTATCAAAAAATTTCATCTTCAAATAAAAACTCATTCAAAACGGTACCTCTAATACGCTCCCTGTTCTACATGACATGTCACCATCTTTCCTCATTTCATTCTCTCTTAGCAGCTCTGCTCTCTCCTTTGTTGTTCTCAGTAATCGGCTCTATTAAACACACACATCTCTGCATCATGTTAGCCAACTCTTCTGTATCTACTGAAGCTGCTAAACTGTATTGCAATATGTGTCACATAACACCTTGACATACAGGATATATTGAATTAGTAACTTAATTAAGTTATTATTCACAGTTGGCCATTGTGTGCCCTTTGTCCATGTAAATGTAGTCTAGTGAGATTGTAATCTCTTTAGTGTTGGAATGGTGGTAGACATTACTGTGAAGCATTAATACATAGTTCGATCACGAGGATGACTCTTCTTTGTAACATTTATAGACTAGCGAAATCTTCCTTCTCTAGGATAAGCTAGAGGATCAGAAAATGAAGGGATACATTTCCTTAGTGATGAGTATAGTCTCCTTGGAAAAAGAGTGATTTAATTTTGTGTCTCCAACTAGGGAAGTGAGAAATGTGACTTGGACTACTTTTGAAATTTTCTAAGTTTGCAGTGAAGGTTGGAATGCTTTCTTAAAAAATTTTTTTGTTACATTTATTTATTTGAGAGTGACAGAGAGAGAAAGAGGCAGAGAGAGAGAGAGAGAGAGAGAGAGAGAGAGAGAGAGAGAGAGAGAGAGAGAGAATGGGCGCACCAGGGCCTCCAGCCATTGCAAATGAACTCCAGACGCGTGTGCCCCCTGTGCATCTGGCTAACGTGGGTCCTGGGGAATCGAGCCTTGAACTGGGGTCCTTAGGCTTCACATGCAATCGCTTAACTGCTAAGCCATCTCTCCAGCCCTTCTTAGATTTCTTAATGCCCTCAAGGTCAATGTGCAGGCACTCTTCATTGTCAGTTATGCATATATGTAAGATCCTTCTTCCACCTTCCTGTTCTCTCTCCCTCCCTTTATTTTGTTAGACAAATAGGTAGAGTTGGGACCCCTACTCCTCCTTTTGTTCATGTTGCTCGTAAGGGGTTTCCTGGCCTAGTATGTCCCCAAAGGGAAGTGTGATATGAGTATAAAGACACTGATTGCAAGTTCATCAGGGAAGGAGGTGGAGCCATCTACACCTGTCGCTCCACTCAACCAAGTACATAGACGACAGGATGTGGCAGGAATTTCAAATCTATGACCAAACATATTTTTTCCTGTTCATCTTTTAAAACTAAGGTCTATGGCTGGAGAGATGGCTTAGTGGTGTAGGCACTTGTCTGTGAAGCGTAAGGACCCAAGAATGATTCCCCAGGACCCACATAAGCCAGATGCTCAAAGTGGTGCAAGCATGGCATGCCCATTCTCTCCCATTCTCTCTCTCTCCCTCTCTGGCTCTTTCTCTAATAAATGAATGAATAAATAAAAACCCAAGGTCTCGTTTATAAATAGTAAAATTCATCTTTTAGTAGATAGTATATTCTTCTTTAGTGTATGGAAAATTTAATATTCTAGACATTTTGACAACTGGATAAAGCCACGTTACCACCACAGCAACCAAGATATAAACTGTTCCCTCTTTCTGGAAAATTCTCCTGTGTTCTCTTCCTCCCATGTCCAATCCTGGTAGTCATTGGTCTACTCTTTTACCTTATAGTTTTGCCTCTGCCAGACTGTCATGTAATCAGAATCAGGGAAGATGTAGCCTTTAAAGGTAAAGATTTTTTTAATATATAACAATGTATAACAATTGATAATGAAGAGGAAAGTATTTAACTTTATTTAATACTTTATAGATTTAATTTATAATGTTTTGTTTATTTGAGAGGGAGAGAAGGAGAAAGAGGCAGACAGTATGAGTTATGGGCTTGCCAGGGCTTCTTGCCACTGTAAACAAATTTTAGTGCATGCACCACTTTGTGCATCTGGCTTCACATGAATACTGGAGAATTGAACCCTGGCTAGCTGCCTTTAACCTCTGAGCCATAATCTCCAGCCCCAAATATATTTTATTTATTTATTCAAGTGATGAAAGAGAGAGGAAGAGGGAAAGGGTGTGTGTGTGTGTGTGTGTGTGTGTGTGTGAGAGAGAGAGAGAGAGAGAGAGAGAGAGAGAGAATGGGCATACCAGGGCCTCTTGCCACTGCAAACAAACTCTAGATGTAAGTGCCATTTTATGCATCTGGCTTTAATAGTACTGGGGAATGAATCCAGGTGGTCAGGCTTTGCAAGCAAGTGCCTTTAGCAGCTGAGCCATCTCTCCAGCCCAAATGTAGCTGTCTGAAGCTGGCTTCTTTCACTTAGCATGTTTCATCAGCGATAGATCTTTCCTTTTAATTACTGTGAATTCACTGGGTGATATATGACACGTGGTGGGTTGAATGTGAATGTTATGTCCCCCATAGGCTGTGGTAGTTTTGATTAAGATTGAGCTTGCAGCTTCGGTTGCCAGCAGCCCTGCTGGAGGAGGTCCCTGGGAGTGGGTCTTTAGTCCAGCCTCCTGGCCGTGTAGAAAGCAGTGTGAGCTCTGGCTGTTTGTGTTTGCTGGATGTTGGTGGTGTCTCTGTGCTGTGGAAGTGAGCCAGCTTCTTCTGCCATCGTGGAACTTCCCTTGGATTCTGTAAGCCTGAAATAAACCCTTTCCTCCCAGCAGCGAGAAGGTAAGTGCGACACTGCAGTTTGACATGCAGGAGTTGAATTCCCAGGTTGTGACAATCATGAATAAAAGTCTGCAGACACTCAAACCGGTTTTGTGCACAAGCCTTATGATAGCTTGAGTGGGTTTGCCGAGGCACATGGTAGCATGAAGTTTTCATTCTCTCTGGTAAAATGAAAAACGGTACAGGCACGTTGGAAGACAGAAACTCCCCAGGAAACTAAACATTGTCTTCCCGTATGATCCAGAATGAAGTTCTTGGTATTTATTCAAATGTGATGTAAACGTCAAATGTCCCCCACGGACTCATGTGTTGAGCACTCGGTGCCCAGCTGGTGGCGCTGTTTTGGAAAGTTGTGGAACCTTTAGGAGGCGGAGCCTCTCTGGCTACCGCTGAGCTAGTGTATCCCTTCCAACGGTAGACATGTCTCAGGGTTTGGGTATGTATTTCATTCTTCCGCTTCTGTTTCAATTTCTTTGTTAATTTTTTAAAAAAACATTTTATTGACAGCTTCCATATAGACAGTACACCACGAACACAATCACCTCCTATTACTCCTCTTTTCCCCTTCCCAAATCACCCGGCCACTGAATTCCAACTAGTCTCTCTTCCATTTTGATGTCAGTGTTTCCTCCTATGATGCAAGCCTTCTGTAAGTAGAGTCAGTGTTGATTTATTGTGTGTGTGTGTGTCTTTGTACTCATGTGTGTGAGTCCAGGTGTGCATGTGCCATGACGTGTGTGGAGCTCAGAGGACAACTTCTGATCCAGCCCTTACTTTCCATCTTGGTTGAGGTAAGGTTTCTCATTGTTGTTTATGGCTGTGTTAGTGAGCCTCCAGAAAATTCTCTAGTGCCCACCTCCCTTCTTGCAGTAGGTGCACTGGGATAACAGAACCCAGCACATCTTTCAGAGTTTACTTGGGGTCTGGGAATCTAAACACAGGCACTCAGAGCTGTGTAGTGAAAGCTTTTTCCACTGAGCTGTCATTTCCCCAACCCCAGAGATTTTATTTTCTCTTCCCTTTATCCAGACTCTACTTGGGCACAGAGTGTCATTTTCTTCCAATGGCTCACAGTTTTTGTCCCATTGGGGACATGGAGAGACTTGGGCTGGACTTCATGATTTTTTGCAGTGAAACTGCTCACCTGACCAGATCTGCACCATGGAGAGTGGTTTGCTCTGGTCTCTTGCTCTGTCCGCCATAGAGTGCACATTGAACATATGCTAATTAGCTTTTCCTTGCTGTGACAAAATATCTGAGACCTGTCATTGAAGTGACTAAGGATAAGCTTTTCCCCTGTTCCACAGGTTTCAGTCATGGGCCAGTGGTGAGGTAGACCAGCATGGTGGAGAGTGACAGGCTGGGCAGAGCTGCTTGCTGTACGGTGACAGGAAGCAGAGAGCAAGCGAGGAACAATCTGGGGGTAAAGGTACACCCTTCAAAGAAGGCCCCCGGGATCATTTCTCCCAGTTAGGTCCCATTTTTATAATAGTCCATCAGTCACGAATTCACTAATGGATTCATCCACGGAGGAAGTTAGAACCCTCATGAGCCATTCACCTTCAAACATCTGGAAGCTGGCAATCTCCCCTTTCTCTGTGGCTTACAGGGCCCTTGTATGCATGTGGACCTACCCTCCTGAGGCACAGCTCCTCCCAGAGACAGAGGCCTTAATTACCCCACAGTGAACATCCATAACACTATTGAGGAGGGCCAGCAGGGAAACAGGGATGGGGAATGGGTCATACTACAACTTATGTTAAAAAATCAATTATTAAAAAAGTTTGGGTGAGTTCTTCCTACCTACTGGTATGCTCTCTGCAGGTCTGCCATTCTTCTTTTTATTTATTCATTTATTTGACAGAGGAAAAGGGAGGGAGGGAGGAAGGGAGAGAGATAGATAGAGAGAGAGAGAGAGAGAGAGAGAGAGAGAGAGAGAATGGGCACACCAGGGCCTCTGGCCACTGCAAATGAACTCTAGATGCGTGGGCCCCTTGTGCATCTGGCTTATGTGGGTCCTGGGGAATCGAACCTGGGTCCTTTGGCTTTGCAGGCAAATGCCTTAACCACTAACCCATCCCTCCAGCTCTCTTTTTCAGTTTTTAGGTGGGAGTGTGGATTTGCACATGTGGCATATGTGTGTATGTGTGTGTGTATAGATGAGCATTCCCCTTGCACACACAAAGGCCCCAAGGAAGATGCTGGGTATCTTCCTCTACCATTCCATGTGTGATTTCCTTGAGACACAGTCTCTCACTGAGCCAGAGCTTCCTAGTTTTCCGTTAGACTGACTGACCAGGAACAGAGCCTCAGTGACCCTCTGGTTTTCACTTCCCTCAGCATTGGGCTCACAGGTGTGGGTGGTCTACGCAGGTGGTGGGGATTGAACTCAGGTATTCATGCTTGTAGAGCAAGTGCTCTTACCCACTGTGCCACCTGCCCAGCCACTCTTTATTTTGTTTCTGTGTGCATATGTATGTGGTGTGGATGTGTGTGTGCATGTTCATTTGCATGTGGGTGCTGGTGTGTGTGTGTGTATGCGATGGGTGGGTAGGTGCATGTGCACCTGTGTGTGGAGCCCAGAGGTCAATATCGGGTGTCCTTTTATTTTTTCTTTTTAAAAATATTTTTATTTATTTATTTACTTGACAGAGAAAGAGGGAGAGACAATGAGAGAATGGGCATGCCAGGGCCTCCAGCCACTGCAAACAAATTCCAGATGTGTGTGCCTCCTTGTGCATCTGGCTTATGTGGGTCCTGGAGAATTGAACCTGGGTCCTTTGGCTTTGCAGGCAAAAGCCTTAACTGCTAAGCCATCCTTCCAGCCCTCGGGTGTCCTTTTCACTTGCTCTCCATTTTATTGTTTTTTGGGACAAGGTCTCTCACTGAACCCAGCTAGACTATTAGCCAGCTTGTCCCAGGGTCCTCCTGTTGCTGCCTCTCAGTGCTGGATTTACAAGTTCACACTAACATGTCTGGCATCTTATTGGGTTCTGGGATCTGAACTCAGGTCTTCATGTTTGAGTGGTAAGCACTTTACCCACCGAACCGTCTCCTCCCCCAGTGCTCTGACGTTCCCTTGGCGCCGCTTCTCCGTGCTTAGATTTCAGGCTCTGCCAACTTACCTTGCAACCTCAGCTCCCTCATGGGTTCAAGAAAAATTATGATTCTAATTATGTGAAATAATAAAATTTGATTTTCATAATATGAAACATTATGATTCAAATGATCAAACATTGCGGTCTTTATTTTCATGTTAAGGGCGGTGAGAATGTTCTCGTCGGCTTCCTACATTTGAAGTGTAAGCTGGAATTCAGCAATTCTATTGATGAAACTTCAAATCGTCTTCTATATGGCCCTACTTAATGCTAATTGCTTATGCTATAAAATTGTTTTAAGAATTTTGTGTCTGTCTGGCTAAGAGAGCCAAAATTCAATCAATCTACACATATGGATTACAGTACAAGCCCATATCTATTAAGGTATTAGGTAGTAGATTTTAAACTCAAAGCCATTTCCAATGATTAGAAGATACTGCCTGAAATGCTGTGTTGAAAGGACTAGGAGACAAATTTGAGTCTGGTATATGATTGGTGATATCTGTCATGAATACAGCATGGCCAAGAGGGTGCTGTCACGTCAAGTACTGGGGAGTGGGAAAGTTAGGGGGAGACATTCTCTAGAGAAGCAATGGGGTCTGTGGCCATAGCACTTTGAACCTGCCTGATTTTGTCTGGTCTCAGAAGCTAAGCAGGATCAGGCCTGATTAGTGCTTGGGTAGGAGAAGCAATGGGTAAGTTGTCACCCCAACCCCCAGTGGTCTAACTGGAGATGGATAAAGTGAACTGGTGAGACAGTGGTAGACAGTATGCAGTGGAAGTTTGAGGTTAGGGATGAGTGCGGTGTCTTTTGAAAACGGGAAGCTGTCTCTGGGTTTCAGTAATGGGGGAGAAGGCCTGGGAGCATAGGTACCCTGGAGAGGGAGGTCAGCTTGGGACTGCTGAGTTTTGGGGGATGGTCCACTCTTCACCAGTGACATCCTGAGCAAGGCGAAGGCCACAGAAGGAGGCTGGGCCAGCATTCTCATCAGTCATTAATTAAGTGGTGCAGTGGACAAAATGCTTTCTATGCAAGTGTGAGGACCTGTGTCCACCTACATAAATGCTGGATGTGTGAGGTGGCCTGCTTGTTATCCTCGCCCACTGGAGGTAGAGACAGGGGGTCCCCAGAGCAAATTGGATAGCTAGATTAGCCCAAGTGGCAAACTCTGGGTTCAACTGAGAGATGTTTCCTCAGTAAATAAAGTGGAGCGTCATCGAGGACGACACCCACCATCAACATCTGGCCTCCACATGTATGCACATACATGTATGCACATCTGCATGCATCCACACATGTACACAAAGGAGCACATGTATCCCCCACCCCCACATCCGCCCATGCAGAAAAGAGCTATGAGAGAGCTGCACTTGATGGCACAGGCCTGTCGTTCAAGCTGCTTGGGAGGCTGAGGCGGGAGGGTTGTGGGTTCATGGTCTGGCCTGGTTACAGGGTGAACTCAGGGCCATCATGGCAAATTTAGTGAGGTGTTGTTTCAAAATAAAAAGCAAAAAGAGGGCTGGGCATATAGCTCGGGGGGAGAGCGCTTCCCCGGTGTGTGTGAGACCTTAGGTTCAGCCCAGGATGCCTGCTAAAAATAGATAAGAGAAGCAGTGATGGGGAATGGGCAGACTGCTGGAACAAGTGCAGGAGGAGGCAGGGTGAGGGAGATGCTCCTAGGAATGGGAAGGGGCGCTGTGGAAGGAGACAGCACTGGTGGCACACAGACCCTGGCTCACAGTTCCAGGCCAGCACAATCCCTGTCCTGTTGTGGCTTTCTTGCTCTTCTTTGGGCAGACTTCACTGTCCCCTTCTTGGCTCCACAGCACTTTGTACTCTGTGTGTCACTGTGTTACATCACAGTTGTGTGTGTGTGTGTGTATTTTGTAAAGTACATGAGGCCTCAGGTTACTTCTCACTGTGGATTCTTCCAGCAATCCCATAGACCACGTGTGTCCCAGGATAGCTAAATTGTAACCTTACTTAAAACATTATGAGATATTTTTTTCTTTTTTTGGTTTTTCAAGGTAGGGTTTCACTCTAGCCCAGACTAACCTGGAATTCACTATGTCGTCTCAGGTTGGCCTCGAACTCACTAGGATCCTTTTATCTCAGCCTCCCAAGTGCTGGGATTAAAGGCGTGCGCCACCATGCCCGGCAAAACATTATGAGATTTTGTGATTGTTTTGTAACTCAACTGCACTCAGTGAGAGAAATGGCAATGTTGTGTCTCACTGTGAAAGGCTGGACATGCCTGGTAGAGTTTTGCATTTATTCTTGAGCTCAGCCTGTGGGGTGGAATTTAAAAGTGACACAACTGGTAAGGGGTCAGGTGAAAAGGTTTGGTCTTGACAGGAATGAAGTGAAGGGATGTTGAAGAGCCATGTCAGGTCAGGGACAGAGGCTACTGGAAGCTCTGTGCTTAAGCCTGTGGGTTTCAGAAAGCACAGAGGATGGTCACTGCTTTGTGTCATCTCCCTGCAAGCTTCCCACTAAAGCAAAACTCATTCACAACCAGGTTGAAGTACAGCGATTAAACATGCTGACAAATTCCACATTTCTTGTCCAGAAAATGCTCAAAACAGACGTCATTAAAATTTTTTGACATTATGAGCAATGTGATAAGCGCATAGTTGTGGAGGGAGGGAACATGTCCTGTTGGTGAGGGTTGAGAGAGATAGCACACGATTACCATCATGTCCTTCATGGACGGAAGGCCTACTAGAACCAACCCATGGGGACAGCTTCCTGTCCTGTGGCTGCAGCTTCTCACATGGTACTGGGCCAGAGGGATCAACCACATGTGGCCTTCAAATGCTGCCCTTAGTGGCCTATGTCCTCTGCTCTATGTCCAGCACTCCAAAGTTTCTACAACCTTCCAAAACAGCACTAGTAACTGGAGACTAAGTATTCAAATAGATGAGCCTCTGGGGCATTTCATGTTCAAACCATAACAGTCTAATAGCTATCTTTATTCAAGCAAACACCTGTGTATTAAAATATTTTTATTTATTCAAAAACAGAGAAAGATGGAGAATGGGAGCATTACAGCATAGCTACAAATGAACTCCAGGTGCATGTACTACTTTGTGCACCTAGCTTTACCTGGGTCCTGGGGAACTAGACCTAGGTTGTCAGGCTTTGCAGGCAAATACCTTAACTGATGAGCCATCTCCCCAACCGTCAAGCAAATATCTTAAATCAAGGATATTACCCACTTCTTGACT
Source organism: Dipus sagitta (assembly GCA_036346955.1). Taxonomy (NCBI): domain Eukaryota; kingdom Metazoa; phylum Chordata; class Mammalia; order Rodentia; family Dipodidae; genus Dipus; species Dipus sagitta. Next base: position 8,738,228 of record CM070780.1, on the reverse strand, counting down.
TCTTGGCTGGTTGGTTGGTTTGTTGTTTGATTTTTTTTTTTTTTTGGATAGGGTCTTAGTCCAGGCTAAATTTATCTTAAACTCCTGGCATCACAGATGTGCACTTGGTGCTTCTTAGCTTTTACACATTAAGAGTCTCTGCCTTAGCATTTGTGAGATCCTGAATATCAGCCTCAGCCCACCCCCAAAGTGAAGATTTTAGACATACCTAACTAAGGGCTAAGGATGTAGTTGATAGAGCAGTTGCCATGTATGAAGCACTGGGTTTAATCCCCAGCACCACACAAAACTGGCATGGTGGCACAGGTCTGTAATCCCAGCACTTGGAAGGCAGAGAAACAAGCGTCAAAAGTTCAAGGTCATCCTCGGCTACATAAGGAATTAGAAGCCCAGTAGAAACTTTGGAGTGCTGGACATAGAGCAGAGGACATAGGCCACTAAGGGCAGCATTTGAAGGCCACATGTGGTTGATCCCGCCACATGTGGTTGATCCCTCTGGCCCAGTACCATGTGAGAAGCTGCAGCCACAGGACAGGAAGCTGTCCCTATGGGTTGGTTTTAGCAGGCCTTCCCTCCATGAAGGAGTGATCCTTCCATAGCTGTGAGCCAAAATCAACCTGCCTCTCTGAAGTTGCTTCTGCCAGATATTTTGTCACAGCAATGAGAAAATTGACTAACACTCTTGACCAAGTAACTTCTCAGAGATGTTACATCTTCACCATTACATGATTCTGATGGGTTTATTTTAAAGTTAACTGAGGTATTTGGACATAAAAATCACTATTACAAACAGACCCCCAACTTAGGTATCGACACATGATTGTCATGTATATCAAAACATAAAATTTTGGAGCTAGAGCATGGTTCAGTGGTTAAGGGCACTTGCTTACAAGCCTGCTGGACAGACTTCAATCAATTCCCTGGGACCAATGTAAAGCCAGACAGAAAGTAGTACATGCTTCTGTGATCCTAACGCGCTTACAGCAATAGAAGGCACAGCTAGGAGAATGTGTAACTCTTGGGCCCGCTAGACCTGCACACATGAAGTGGCAATAACAACAAAAACAAGCAGACAACCTGTCTTAGGCAAAGTGGAGAAAGAGGACAGACACCACAAGGTTGTCCTCAGACCTCCACACGTGCTCTGTAGCACATGTGTACCCATACACACAGACAAATTTCATCCATGTCCTCACAAGCCCACACATTGCTTATGAAGCCTAAGAAGCCAGGTTCACTTTCCTATTATCCACCTGGGCCAGGTGCACAAGGTGCTGCGTGTACCTGCAGCTTGTTTGCAGTGACTAGAGACCCTGGAACACCCATTCTCTCTCCCAAATCAATAAATAAAATATTAGAACATGTGGAATTTCTACATTCTGAAACCTCCCTGCTGGTCTAAATTCATCATTGGATCGTTGCACCTAAATTAGGCATTCTGAAGAGAGGAACCCTGAATGTACCCAGAAAACACTCCCTGGACATGCTGTGACTTAACAAAGCGTGACTGGTTTGAGAAGTGTATAGTTACACAATTAAAGAACATGAGAAGTAGCAACCCCTAAGTAATGATGTTGGCAGTAGAAAGACAGACAAGGAAATAAATAGAATTTGCATTTGGCTAAGTAGTAGGGTTGGGCTAAGTAGAAGGAGTGAAAGTTGTTTGCTCGGAATGCTTTCCAGCAAAAATGTTATGCTTGAAGATTCATTTTGTGTCTTTAGGGTCAGGAGTGCCACTGTGAGGATGTGGTCCCCAAGACAGGAAAACTCAACCATAGTATTGGAATTCTGGGTAGATCCTTTTCTTTCATTCCTATTAGCATTTATTGTGCAAAGTAATGGTGCTCATTTTGACATTTTCATACACACATGCAATGTACTTCTGTCATATTCAACCAGGAGTAGATCATTTTTTTTTCCCTATTTCTTTTGAGGTAGGGTCTCACTCTAGCCAAGGCTGACCTAGAACTTACTCTGTAGTCCAGGCTGGCCTCACACTCATGATGATTCTCCCACCCCAGCATCCTGAGTGCTGGGATTAAAGGCCTGGGCTACCATGTCTGCCTCAAAATAGATCTTAATGCTGAAAGTACCAGGCTCCTAAACTCATGGTTTCCATGACTTTACTTTTGGAATAGTCTAATGGGAGCAAAACTCAACTAATAACTTCTCTCCTTCCTGCCTAAGTGGCTCAGAGAACATAAAGGGGTCCGTCTCACAAAACGTTGATTCCTTTTGCTTAAACACTGCTTGTGCTGTATGTAAGACTGGAGCTCTTGCGCACAGCTGTGCGGGCTCTTCACTGGACATGAGAAAGAAGGAGAAGGACTCTGTGGTGCTTCGGCTCATGGTAGCTGTGGCGTCTCTGGCGTGTGGAAGATGGCAGCTTTGTAAAGACGCACAGTGGAGACTCCTGTGCCGGACACGCTTCTCACCGGTGGGCTGATGAGTGCTGACTCTAAAACAAAGCTCAGTTGTGAGCTCTCCTTGCATCTGTAAGTTCTAACAGCAGGAACTCTTTGAGGCTAGCTAGTGGTGTCTGTAAAATGCCTCAACTTGCATAGCCTATGCAAATGTGCACCAGGGATAATTGAGAACAGTGACTGCTGTTCTGTTTTGCAAGAAAATTAGCCCATTGGCCTTAGCTCAAACCCAGCTTGAATGAAGCGAGGAGTCAAATCTTCCCAGAAAGCCAAGATGGGAAGTTTGAGATGCTACAATTGAGATGCAATCGTCATCTTTATTTCCCTACTAAAGCTATTGCTCTTAAAAAACAAACAAACGAATGAACAAAGCACAAGAGCTGGGGAGACAGCTCAGCAGTTAAGTGTGCTTGCTTGCAAAGCCTGTGGGCCTGGGCTCTATTCCCTAGCACCTATGTGAAGCCAGGCACAAAAAGTGGTGCAAGCATCTAGTGTCCTTTGCAGTGGCAAGAGACCCCAGCATGTGTGTATGTGTGTGTATGCGCGCACACACATAACTAACAAGAGCAGCGAACAAAACGCATAGTTGAGGTCATGACAGTGGCTTGTGGATGATGACTGTCATGCTAGATGGGTTTTGAGGGTCCATTGTTAGCTTGATGTACACGTTCCTTATGAACTCAAATGAGGACCTACCTTGAGCAGGCTGCTTGGTGTAATGTCCTTCCCCAGTTATATAGGACTCATATTCCATGTGCTACATGCTGTGTTAGGTGCTCTTAGATTCACCTCTGAGACTGTTCTGTGCTCACTACATAGCAAGCTTGGTCGCTTCAGGAATGTAGAAAACCAGAACAGAATTCACCTCTAAAATAAAGATTTTTGAGTTACTGAAGAAAGAATGACTCAGGACACTTTCATTTTCTTCTAAGTGTGTGTGGTATGCTGTGTGTGTGCTGGTGTGTGTGTGTGTGTGTCCCTGTTGTGTAGGGGCTCGTGTGTACATCTGCACACGTGCATGTGGAGGACAGCCTCAGGTGTCTTTCTTAGTCACTCTCCATCTCAGTTTTTTTTTTAAATTATTTTTACTCATTTGTTTGCAAGCAGAGAGAGAGATAGAGAGAAGAGAGACAGAATGAGTGTTCCAGGGCCACCAGCCTCTGCAAACAAACTCCAGATGCATGTGACACTTTGTGCATTAGGTTTCACATGGGTAATGGGGAATCAAACCCAGGTCCTTTGGCTTTGCACCTTAACAGCTAAGCCATCTCTCCAACCCCTCAGGTTTTAAAAAATATTTTATTTAATTATTTATACAAAAGACAGAGAGAGAGAGAGAGAGAGAGAGAGAATGGGTACACTAGAGCCTCTAGCCATTGTAAATGAACTTCAGATGCATGTGTCACTTTGTGCATCTGGCTTATGTGGGTACTGAGGAATCAAACCTAGTTTTCAGGCTTCAGAGGCAAATACCTTAACCACTAAGCAATCTCTCTTGCCCAATCTCAGTTTTTGAAACAGGGTCTCTCACTGAACCTGGAACTCATGGATTTGGCTAGACTAGCTTGCCAATGAGCTCCAGAAATCCTTCTGTCTCTGCCTCTTGAGCACTGGTATCATAGGTTCACACTACCACTCCTGGCTTTTATCTGGGTGCTGGGGATCTGAACTCAGGTCCTCATGCTTGCAAGTCAAACACCTTACAGACTGACCTACCTCTACAGTCCTCTTAGTGCACATTTTTGGGAAGCAGAGATCTTGCCAATTACAGAGAGCACTGAGGAAGCTGGTATTTTGGGAGAAAGACATCTCCAATTCCAAGTGCAAGGCAAATAGCTTCAAATAATGTTATCTAAGGGGATGCCTTTGGAAAACTACTTTCACTGATAACAGGGTTATCTTTAGGATACAAGTAAATAAATATTGACAGTGTGTTTTGCAAACCATAAAATATTACCAAAATAAAAGTATTCATGGTTTGTTTCTTCACACTGCCTTTATCTCTCTTTCTTTCCCAAGTTTGGTAAAATATGTCTACATGATTGTACTGAATGTAAAACAAGTATGAAAAGCTTATTACATATGACAGATTCTTCAAAAGCATAATTATAATTATTATTTATCTTTTCAGCATGTGCAGGAAGGGTGTGCAGCTACAGTGTGATTCTTCCCTGGCTCAGTACATGCCAGGTTGCTAAGCGAAGTGAAGACCTTCTGTACTCTAGATGTGAAGGGCTTCTGTGACCTCCACACGTCCCTTTGGTTTAATGGTTCTTTGGCTCAGAACCAAACTCGCATAATGTTCAAACCATAAGCTCCCAATGTTAGTTTAAATTTAGCTCAGACTTATGGGGTCATTATCATTCCTTCCTTCAATTCTTAAAGTATGGAAGGCAGAAATGTATTTTCAAGATAAGAACACCACCGCCAGCTATGGTGGCACACACCTGTCATCCCAGGACTCAGGAGGCTGAGGCAGGGGATTGTAAGTTCTAGACTAGGTTGAGCTACATAGCAAGCCCCTGTCACAAACAAGCAATCCCCCCAAATGTAAAATTACTGAACTGTTGTGATGTATTCAATAGTTCATGGCTGGGTAGTTATCTTGAGTTGGGATGAAGCTCGCTTTTAAACAAACATATTTTTAAATATGTTTTTTATTTATGTATATGTGAGAAGAAAGAGAGAGAGAGATAATGGGCTTGCCAGTGCCTTCAGCCACTGCAAATGAACTCCAGAAGCATGCACCACCTTGTGTATCTGGCTTACGTGGGTCCTGGGGAATTGAACCTGGGTCCTTTAGCTTTGCAGGCTAGCCCCTTAACCACTAAGCCATCCCTCCAGCCTTTTAATTTTTTTTTTTAGGATTTGAACACTTTATTGACAATGCATTCCTTAGAAAGGCTCACATGGATCACATGATCCTTTGTTTTGAAATTGTTTCTAAATTTGCAACACAAAACAATTTTTTTTCAATCTGAGTCTTTATTTAAAATGCTCATCTTTCTCTCTCTCTTTTTTTTTTTTACCCCTTATCTGTCTCCCCTGCAGCCAAAAGTTTTAAAGAAAGTGAAATAAGCTATAATAGAAGATTCACAATACTCTATACCTGAATTCCTCTCTTGGAAATGTAGATTAAGACCCACTTTAAGTCTTTTTTTTTAGAAAACTTTAAAATTAAATTTATTAATGGATTATTGTTCATTCACACAGAAAATAATTCAAACCAGTGCAATACAGTCAATTTGGTACCATTATTAGGCTCATCCATGACCTACCCCCTCCCCTTGGCCCCTCCTTGTTTAGGTATATGGGTCTTGCATTGTGGAGTTAGCCCACAGTTATGGGTAACATAAATGTCTTTGCGTATCATGACCCAACATGTGGCTCTGACATTCTTTCCGCCCTCTCTTCCGCAAAATTTCCCTGAGCCATGTTGGGTTCATTTTTGGTCTGCTTCAGTGATGAGGTGTTGGGGGCCTCTGGGTCTCTGGATCTCTCATTTGGTAGGAGTTGATTTTTCTCTGTGTTGATCTCCTTTACCCTTGTGCTGGTACCTGGTTCACCAAGAAAACAGCACCCTTGCTTGTTTTGCCAATTATTCTTAGTTTCAGCTGGGGCCCTTTCAAGGTATGATGGGATGGCTCTCTCCTTAGGATCTACATCTATCTGCAAAAGAGAAGCAGATTCTCCAGTGGAGAGTAAGTTAGCACTAGACAAATGAGATAACCCTTACTTTTTTACAGAGAATTTAATAGGTGCATGTCCTCTTGCAGCCCATGATTGGTGGTAGCTTGATAATGGAGAGTGGGCTTATGTTTGGATATGGTTCTGACTTGTTTCCCAGCTCTAGCTATGAGTCCCATACCACTGAGGGGATCAGTTAGCCAAATCAAGAGCAGTTGGTTTCCCACCATGGCTGTGTGCCACTATTGCACTTGTGTGAGCATCACGACAGGTTATTTGCTGCTAAGTAGGTTAGACCATGAGTTGCTTGGACAGATATTGATCATTTCCCCCCAGTCACCCATGTAGCACCTTCTGGCACTAGACGTGCTGACTGTCTGGGGACTGACTCTCTTCCATCTTCCAGCCATGCCATTCCATTTTACATGTCAACCACATAAGGTGTCTTCAGCAGTAGGTTCTTACCACTAACCTTTGGTGGGTCATCAAGTACTCTGACAGAAATCTTTCTTTTAGGAAACCTTGTAGGTCTCTGATCAAAAGCTCATTGTGGATGATAGCCACATGCTGGTACTGGGAGTTACAGATCAGTGCCCACTAAGAAAAGAAGTAAAAGATAACTAATATAAAAGAGTTAGAGAGAAGAGAAAGAGAGAGAGAGAGAAGCTGTAGAAGATTAAGGTCAGTCTTCATCATACCCTCTCCAGTGTCTTGTAGCTCAGGTGTTCCCTGTAAGGGCCTTATTTTTATATTTTAGAGAGAAAGAGGAAGAGAGAGAGAGAGAGAGAGAGAGAGACAGAGACAGAGAGACAGAGAGACAGAGAGAGAAAGAATGGGCATACCAGGGCCTGTAGCCACTGGAAATGAAGTCTGATGCATGTGCCACCTTGTGCATCTGGCTTTATGTGGGTACTAGGGAATTGAACCTGGCTTTGCTGACAAGTGCCTTAAATGCTAAGACATTTCTCTAGCTCCCCTTTTTTGAAGTAGGGTCTTGCTTTAGCTCAGGCTGACCTGGAATTCACTATGTAGTCTCAGGCTGGCCTCGAACTCCCAGTGATCCTCCTACCTCTGCCTCCCAAGTGCTGGGATTAAAGGCGTGCACCATCACGCCTAGTTTGTGCTTTTGACCTGGGTTCCTGGGCTGGAACTCAGGTCCTCATGCTGGTGTAGCAAATGCGGCTTTACAATTGTGTATGATGAAGCTGGGCTCCAAAGAGTGTCTGTGGCTTTACCTCTAGACTGCTTAGAAAGTGGATCTGAAAAGGTTCAGAATTTACCAGCAGAGGTTCTGCTGCCTGAAAACAGGAATGATGGTTTTGAAGACACTGAGGTAGGCCAAGAAATCTGGAATAGGAACAGGGCCTGCAGAGATTTTTCTGCTGTGAGTCTTTGATGACAATACTTAGAGAGAAGGTCCTTTATATTCATTCACTCATTCATTCAACAAGCATTTGAACGTCTACTATGTTGAAACACAGAGGCAGAAGCCACAGAGAAATCGGGCAGCTGGACATTGAGAATGAAAGATATTCCTGCACACAAGTCATGACCACAGGAAGCAATGAGCCTTAGCAGTGTCTGTAGAAGATATAAAAAGAAATAAGCAGCATAGAAATGGCTCACAGTAGGGCTAGTGATTATTTAAAGTAGGCGTTGCCTGTGAAAAGTACAGGAGGATGATCCGTGGCCAAGGGCAGTGACGACATGCCTACTGAAGTTCAGCTCTCGTTCTCATGTATTCAAATGGGAGGGGCATGGCTCCAGGTCTGATGGCTGATGGTTTTGGTGGCTGGTTGTGGTCCTCCAGGAAGCAGTGGCTTGCAGTGACTACTGAGGGCTTACTGCCCCTTTCGAAAAGGCTAGGCTTCCCAGTCGAGGAGCCACCAAAGGCCAGAGCTTGTGGGTAGGTTGGTGTTTCTGCACAGAGAGCAACCTGGAGGTTTAGAGTGTTTGTCCCACCCTATTTCAGTGACACAGGCTTTCCACGGGAGTTCCTCAAGAATTAGATTCAACCCTTTCTCTGAGTCCTCATCCTTAATAGCATTTGGCTAGACCTCCTCTGTAATCTCTCCACAAAATAACAAAAATATTGACAACAATAATGGAAAAGATGGCAATTGCCTGGCTTATAACCGCCCCCCCTTCTTTGGCTTGTCACCACAGCTGATAAAACCTGTTTTATGGGATACCAACTCACTACCACAATTTCTAAAGCAAAGTTTATTGGCACAGAAAAATAAAGGCAACTTTTTATCCTAGACCCTGCTTCTCCTTCCCTGTGTATATCATCCCACTTTGCACTGCGTCTGGCCTTTTTCTCTTGTTCTTAACACATTCTAATTTTCAGACAGCCCATCATTATTTGTCTTTGGGGGTGGGGTGGAAACATGTTAGGAGTTCAAGCATACAGGGCTCTGGTCCGTTCTTAAAGGAGCTTGCTGCAGTGGACTCCCCGTGTCACAGTGCCTCCAGATGTCACAGCACCTCCCCATGTCATGTCACAGCGCCTCCCCATGTCATGTCACAGCGCCTCCCCATGTCATGTCACACTGCCTCCCCATGTCATGTCACAGTGCCTCCCCATGTCATGTCACACTACCTCCCCATGTCATGTCACAGCACCTCCCCATGTTATGTCACACTGCCTCCCCATGTCATGTCACAGTGCCTCCCCATGTCATGTCACAGCGCCTCCCCATGTCATGTCACACTGCCTCCCCATGTCATGTCACAGTGCCTCCCCATGTCATGTCACAGCGCCTCCCCATGTCATGTCACACTACCTCCCCATGTCATGTCACAGCGCCTCCCCATGTCATGTCACAGCACCTCCCCATGTCATGTCACACTGCCTCCCCATGTCATGTCACAGCACCTCCCCATGTTATGTCACACTGCCTCCCCATGTCATGTCACACTGCCTCCCCATGTCATGTCACACTGCCTCCCCATGTCATGTCACAGCACCTCCCCATGTCATGTCACACTGCCTCCCCATGTCATGTCACACTGCCTCCCCATGTCATGTCACAGTGCCTCCCCATGTCATGTCACACTGCCTCCACATGTCATGTCACACTGCCTCCACATGTCATGTCACAGCACCTCCCCATGTTATGTCACAGCACCTCCCCATGTTATGTCACACTGCCTCCCCATGTCATGTCACAGCTCCCTCCCCAACCACAGCTAAGTCACTCTTCATGCAGTGGCCACAGTGGCATTGGTCAGTGGGAAAGTTCTAGGCGGCAACTCATCAAGCGCGTCTTCCATCGCGGTGGCTTCCAGATGAGGTCTGCGATAAATAAGAGGGTAACAAACAACCATGCTTCCTTCTCGTGCAGAAAACTGGAAATAACATTGTTGGATATTTCCGGGCTTGGGCAGTGTGCTCCCTGCATCCTGCAAGTCGGAGACTCTGAGAATCATGTCAACATGTGTGTACACGCATTATAGCTCCTCTTAGAGGCTGTTGGAACTTTACATGGAATATGCAGGTTGATGAGGAATTTTTCAGCTTGTGATCTGATTATTATTTGGGTGACATGATTAAAAATGTACATTAGAATGTGTTTTCTCACATTCATTTTTATTGACTCATTCTCCCCTTCCCCTCAAACCTCTCTCCTCTAGGAATCATGTCTAGATTTCCATGTAAATATACAAAGAAAACAATGTTTGCTATATGTTGGAAGGGGAAATATTTTTTCTTCAAATGGCAGTGTGATAAAAAAAAATACACACCCTATGAATCCCTCATAGATTATTGCTATTGATTTCTTTCCTTGAAACGTGGTGATGTTACCAGATGGAGTGTTAGGGATAGGTGTGTGGGTGCAAATGCATTTTATTGCTTGTTGACTAAAAAACCCAGGAAAAGCCTTCACCATTGTGTGCTTGTGGTGCATTCAGAGATGAATTTTTCTCCCCAACTAGTCCTATATACAGCTTCACACTGCAATCAGTGTCATTTTAGGGAGATTTTATATTTTAAGGGCATAAAGTTTACGAGGGACTCATGATACATGAGGATTCTCAGCATTTCTTTTTCTGGCTTACTGGAGCACTGGCCTTTTACCTAATGCCATGGATGGGATTCACTTATCAGAGTCATATTTCCGTGGTGTTTGTTTCTCAGCACACCCTCACTTCATAGCTTCCTCTGATGTCCCCTCAAGAAAGTGTTAATCAAATTGCTGTAGGTTTGAGGGAGCCAGGTCCCAGGGCCGCTCAGGGAAGCACCCATTAGAAAAAAAAAGGCTGACCTTCTGCTACTCTCCTTCTCCTCCCGTTTAATGATCCCTTCTCTATCCTTCTGAGGAGATCTTTGCTGCCCTTTGACCCCTGTTAGAAGAGGAAGGCTTAAACAGCTAAAAGTACCCTCAACATTGCCGCTTGCCAAGAAAACTCTGGAGGCCTTTTAGGAAATGCCAAAAGGCAGGAGCCTCAATTGCTAGTGCTTTTAGAAGACATATCCCAACCCCACATCGTTTCCCTCATTTATTTTCCAGACAAAACCAGTTTGTGTGTGGAGGGGTGGCTGTGAAGGAGGGCCCATCCCCCAACTCTCACCATGGCTTGTCAGTGTCATTTCGATCTACAGACACTGAGAGCGGCTGACTTCTAATGACAGTCCTTTGGTGGTGTGAGTCACGTATTCTTTGAAAAGGAATAAGGAGGATGTGTGTCTGAGGTGGGGGCCTTAGGGTACTACTGAAGACCCAGTTTGGTTTGCATGAGGAAGGTTTTCTGGGGGGAGGCTGTGCATCCCTGTAAACCGATGAGACCTGGAGTGCGGGGTTGCACACACAGAAGCACTCATATGTGCTCTGTATTCATGGCATAGAAGTCAAGGAATTGAAAAGATTAAAATGGTTTCTCGCTCACTGAAGAACCATCGCATGTGTCTCCAGCACCCCATGAACTCAGGGAAATGACTGACTATGCAACTCAGCAACTTGTTTCATCTTTCTGGGCTAAATGTTTGTACCTATGAAATGGGGCTTGTTAATCACATGGCAGAGCCACCATGCTCAGTAAATGGGACACTGTAGAGTCCATGGGCTAAGAGTCTCACCACCTTGCCATCCCCTCCTCTCCCCCTGACCTTCTTCTAGGTAACCATTTCTTGTAGGTATCTGTAGGGAACAGCAAAATAAGGGCACGTTTCAGAGCTAGGCAGAGACAGAGGTGATGCTAATAGGGCATGGCTGACTTTTTTCTAGAAGCTGGCGAGGCTCAGCTGAGTAAGTAGTTCTGACTTACTATCCTAAGAGGTGTGGAAAATGCTTAGAACTTACTCATTATGTTACTATAACTTTAGATGGATTGAACAACAATTTTATTTTTCCTTGGGTATCTCCTTGGGTATCATGTTGCCTTCCAGGTCTATTTATATTGTTGGAAATGATAGGGTCTTCCTCCTTTTAAAGGCTGAATAATTTTTCACTGTATATGTATAGGCCATTTCCTTTATCCATTTGTCTGTTGATGGACAGGCAGTTGTTTTTGTACCTTGGCTATAGTGAATAATACTATAATAAACATGGGGGGGGGTCCAACATACTTGAGATCCAAATTTCAATATTTTTGAACACAGAAGCGGAAATGCTGGATAGTATGGTGGCTCTCCTCTTTCTGAGGAACCTCACAATTTTTTCCATAGCACTTGTACCCTCTTATATTCCCTCCAACAGTGTACAGATGTTTCAGGGTTTCTACACCCTTGTTATCTTTCCTGTGTTGGTAGCTGATATGACAAGTGTGATTTCACTTGGTTGTGATTAGCATTTTTCTGATGATGAAAGATATGAGACCTGTGGCCATTTCTCAAGTTCTTTGCAGAAATGTCTATTCAAATCCTTTTCTCAGATTTTGAGTTATATATTTGTTGTTTAATTAAAAGACTTCCTAATATGTTTTGAGAATCCCTTATCAGATCTATGGTTTGTAGCTTTTTTTCCCTGTGAACTGCTTGTTTCTCAATCATTTAGTTGTTTTCTTTGATGCAAAGATCATATTTATGTTTTAAAATTTATTTATGAGAGAGAGAGAGAGAGAGAGAGAGAGAGAGAGAGAGAGGAGGGAGGGAGGCAGGGAGGGAGACAGCACTCCAGGGCCTCCTGCTGCTGTAAATGAACTCCAGAAACATGTGCCACTTTGTGCATTTGGCTTTGCAAGCAAGCCCTTTTAATCACTGAGCCATCTCTCCAGCCCCATTTTTTTTTTTTGTTTGACATGATCCCCCTGAATGCTTGAGTGACTTTGAATTATGTTCAGGAAGTTGTTGTTAAGGCCAATATCATGAAGTTCCCTCATGTGTTCTTTTCCAGGGGCTTTATAGCTTTGGGGTCATGTTTAAGTATTTAGTTCATTTGGAGTTAATTTTTCTCAAGTATAATGTAGGATGAAGGTCCAGTTTCACTCTTTACACATGGACATACAGTTATCCCATCATCGCAGCAACATTGCCACTCTCACTCAGTACCAATTTTCCTGCTGTTCACCTTCTCATTGCTAGAACAAACTCATGACCAGAAGCAGCACACGGGAAGGGAAGGTTCATTTCAGGCTTACAGATTCCAGGGAAGCTTCATCATGGTGGAGGAGGCTGGCTCACTTCATCACACACCCGCAGCAGAGCACGAGCTGAGTCTGAACACCTTGGGCCTGGACTGAGGATCTGACCCATCTCCTCCAGTAGGACTCTACCTGTTGGAGACTAAATCAAAAATACCTGAGGTGCAGGTATGGTGGCACACACATTTAATCCCAGCACTTGGGAGGCAGAGGTAGGAGGATCACTGTGGGTTTGAGGCTAGCCTGAGACTACATAGTGAACTTCAGGGTAGCCTGGGCTAGCACAAAACCCTACCTAGAAAAAAAGAGACATACCTGAGGTTATGGGGCCATTTACATTCAAACCACCACATATGGGTTATGTAACTAATCTAAAAACTTGTCATCAAGACCATTGTTGAGATCATAGCAGAGGTGAGTCAGAATTGCTAGGAGCTAGGATAGTGTGCATGTAAGAGCTTGGTGATAGGAGAGAGAGCAAGAAACCTTTAGTGGAAGGGTAAGATAAAGAAGGTAGAAAGTGCTGGGTGGCTTAGGAAGTTATTGTGTTGTGAAACACATGTTTGAATGGTCTTATGAGGCTTGGTCTTAGCTGATATCAGCCTGAGCTGCTTGAAGCTACCTAGCCAAGCTGTCGAGGAGGAGGCCCAGAGCACAAGGCATCTTGCTGGTCATGTCTGGAAGCAGGGACACTCAGACAGCAAGATGTCCACGGAGTCCAGGAGGAGGGCCTGAGCACTGGAAGTCTCCATGGTCATGTGTGGAGGTTGGAACAGTCAGAAAGTAGCAAGGTGTCCAAGGGGTTCAGGAAGATACACACCACAGCCTGCATAGTTTGGACCCATTCCACTGTCATCTAACACTGACTGATGCTTGTCTAGAATGATAATCTTGTCCTTCCCCAGTGCCAACAATAGTACGCAGTATATTGTGAATGCTTATTAAATGTGTACATGTTCAAATTTATTCTTTAACTTTTAGTTGCTGTGTAATAGTTGTATGTACTTACGGTAACATTTGATACTGTGATGTTTGATATGTTTCTTACACTGTAGAGAGATTAAGTCAAGTACTTTACCCACTGAGCTATTTCCCCTGCTCCTGTGTTTGCCTTCTTATACTTCTCAATGTTGCTGTGAGAATATTATATCTGGGTATTTGCTGGTCCAAGGAGAGAGAGAAGAAAGCCTATTACTGTTGGAGCTGACCTGCATCCAGTCTTCAGCTAGACTCAGCCTGAACCAGCCAAATTGCAGCTCAGCCACTGTCTCATGAGTGAGGAATAATGCTCACAACTATGTCACTGAGTGTTGGGTGGCTTGTTACACAGAAGCACTGACAACACCTGCCTTTTTTTGTTGACGTTACTCAGTATCAAAAATCTTGCAAGATGACTACTTAATCCCATAGGAAGCATTTTTCTTATTTCCAAGCTAACCCAGAAAGATGCTAATTCCCTTTCTAGAACTGCACATCAAGTTTGAGGGTTTGGAACTTTCCCCTCTAATGTTTCTAAACATAGTGACATCTGCTATTTGTATGTCCACCAATAATGTACAACTTCATGAGATTTGACTTACTAAATCCTGAAAGCACTGTCAAAATATTTTATTCAAAGCTCTCCTCATCTCTGGATGGATCCCTTATAAACATGACTTTATTGTCATCATCTTTAGAGGAGGAGATTGCTCCCAGTACCTAGACTGCTGTTTATGCTTTCTGACACAATCCACATTTATATTGTCACAGCTGGTCAGAGCACCAACATTGGAGGTTTTGGAGGATAAATTTCAGCTCAAAGCAATATAAAAGTCAGGAATAAAGTAGAATAAGACAAAGGAGGGCAGAGTGAGATCCTGTGTAGCTTAGTGTTTGGAAAGGAGATGTTCTGGCTCAGTAAGGAGGGCAACAAAGGGATAGAAAAGAGAAGATAGGGCTGGAGAGATGGCTTATTGGTTAAGCCAAAAGTCTAAGGACCCAGGTTCAATTTCCCAGTACCCACGTAAGCCAGATACACAAGGTGGCACATTCCACTGGAGTTTATTTGCAGTAGCTAGAGGCCATGGTGCACCCATTCTCTCTCTGTCACTCTCTTAAATAAGTAAGTAAATAAATACTATTTAAAAAATTAATTAAATTAAATTTATTTATGAGAGGGAGGGAGGGAGGGAGGGAGGGAGGGAGGGAGAGAGAGAGAGAGAGAGAGAGAGAGAGAGAGAGAGAGAGAGATGGGCAAATACACATACACACAGAGAGAATGGATGCACCAGGGCCTCTAGCCACTGCAAACAAACTCCAGATCTTTGCTAGAATGTGGGTCCTTAGCCTTTGTAGGCAAAGTGCCTTATCTTCTAAGCCATCTCTCCAGCCTTAATTTTTTTTTAAGAGAAGACAGAGGTCAGTATGGGATCTGATGGACCCACTACAATTTAAAATCTGGCTTGGAGGAAAACCATCAGGCAAGCCACTTTGACAGAGTTACATGTGTGCAGCTTTCCAAAGAGGTTATGAGTTCAACTGGGTACATGCTGAATCACTGCTCAGCTAGCAGCTATGATGTCAGACATTGCATTTGGCTAGGAAAGCAAGGGAGACCAGCTGGAAGGAGCCCATCATACCTCAAAAAAGGGCCCCGGCTGAAACTAAGAAAAATTGGAGAAACAAGCAAGGGTGCTGTTTTCCTGATGAACTGGATACCAGCACAAGGGGGAAGGAGATCAGCACAGAGAAAAATCAACTCCTACCAAATCAGAGAGCCAGAGCCTCAGAGCCCCCCAACACCTCATCACTGAAGCAGACCCAACATGGCTCAGGGAAATTTTGCGGAAGAGGGGGCGGAAAGAATGTCAGAGCCACATGTTGGGTCATGATATACAGAGACATTTAGCTTACCCATAACTGTGGGCTAACTCCACAATGTATGACCCGTTTACCTCAATAAGGAGGGGCCAAGGGGAGGGGGTAGGTCATGGATAAGCCTAATAATGGTACCAAACTGACTGTAAGAAAATAAAATAAAATAAAAAATAAAAAAAATAAAAAAATATTTATTTATTTAGGAGAGAGAGAAGAGTATGGGCATTCTAAGACCTCCTCTTGCTGCTGCAAACAAATTTCGGATGCATGTACCACTTTGCGCATCTGGCTTTACGTGAGTATTGGGGAATCAAAATTGAGTCTGCAGGCTTTGTAAGCAAGCACTTTTAACTGCTAAGCCATCTTCCTAGCTCCTTTCCTTATTATTGGACATGCTAGTGAGTTGAACAATTATCTCTGTTTAGAAGAATAAGGTGGAAAGCGACTGAGGAAGATGTGTTGACTTCCACATGCATGCACACACATGTGCACAAGCATCCCCACACTATGTATTCAGACACATATACACATGTACACAACACATGCATATACATGACAAATAAAAATAATATATGTTTGAGTTCTGGGCTTAGGCAGTGAAATATTTCTACATGCCCAGTGAGGAGGGAAGTCAGAAGGCTAACATATGGAAATCAGTGCCCTGTGAACGATTCTTATCACTTAGACCAATTAGTGTCCTGTGACTACCATGAAGCTGGCAGACTCAAAAATCACTATGCAGATAACAGACGCACAGACACGAACAGAACAGAAAGGGGTGAGTGAGAGTTCAGGCTTGGTGAGTAAGAAGATGTATTTAATCCACCTGCACGCCAAAATCCAACAGATACATACTGCAAACATTCTTCTTTTCTAAAAGTGAAGCACTGAGTGTGTGTGTGTGGGGGCAAGCAGCCCCTGTACCTTCAATGAACTTTGACTCACGCAGATTCTACTGCTGTCTTGGATCAGATCTAAGAAGGTGGCTGCTTGAAGCGCCATGCCATCGCAGGCCCTTCTCATGATGGGATAGAATTAGCATTCTGAAGGGGCTGGTGAAAATCACATGCAAACATTATGACCATTTGTTATCATTATAAAATGTGATAATGTCATGGCTGACTTACAGAGATGATGACCCAAAAGGCCATGACATTATGACATTACATTTTATCAATAATGAAAAATTGCCATCTTTACATGGTGATTGGTGAGCTCAGGCGACCATGGAAGAAATGAGAGCATTTTTTTGTTGTTGTTGTTTATGCCAGACTGAAAATTGAAACAAATCATTGGGTAGAGATGCATTTGGTAGCCAAAGCAAACCTGGCATCTTTTCTTACCCTGCTAGGGAAGCAAGAGGGCCTCACTGACATAAGAGGTTGAATATTCATTAGTGACAAGGCTTTCTTCCAGCCACTTATATGGGGCTGAAGGCTGCCTTAATAACAGGTTTTAAGACTTGAGGGAAAACACATTACCCAAGGAGGCTGTGATGTGTGAGCACTGACTCAGAGCATTCCTTTTTGGGAAAGGAGGCTGGGACCTGGCAGATGGGCTTTCGTTCCAGGAACAGGGCACAGCTGATGCCTAGACATCAATTAGCTTATTAGCTTGTCATTCTTTGATGGGAGCTGGGACTAAGTTTCATGGCTGCCCAAAGGTTCTTGCAATGTGCCCAACATTCAGAGCACATCATGAGGGCAAAAGAGTGACCCCAGATCACTCAGACCCCAATGGCTGTGTTTTGCTGGCCATGATAGGTGCTGAATCTAGAACCTGAACTGAGAAAAAGTGTATGGAATCCCATGTGCTGTGGCTGGAAGGACCACAGAGTTCTCACTAGTAAATCAGGCCCTTCAAGGCTTTTGTGAGCTTAGGAAAGATGATTTTCACATAACATGAAGATAGGACACTGTGATAACTCATCTATCTTGTCCCCCCACAACATTTATTCTATTAGAGACCTATAAAGAGTGGGCTACAATATGCAAGACTAGGTCCTAAAATAAAAACTTGAAAGGAATGTAAAATCTTTAGATTTGAAGTATACCATAGATTTTCTTCCCTGTTCTCTTTTATGCAGGTATTTCATGGTGAGCACATAAAAATACCTATTTGTTTGTTGTGTTTTCCTCCTTTCACTCTGTGCTTCTACTCAGACATGGGTGTTCATAGCAATAACAGCTTCTTTGGTGAGAGATAAACTGATCTCCCTGACTCTGGCCTCTCAAATAAAGGACAACTCCTTCCCTCTGTCTTTCTGCTTCTTCCCCTCCCCCTTCCTTCCTTCTTACCTGTTTTTTAAAAATAATATTTTAATTTATTTTCAAGCAAAGAGAGATGGAACACAGACAGAGAAAATGGGTGTGCCAGGGCCTCCAGCTGCTTCAGATGAACTCCGGACGCATGTGCCACTTTGTGTATCTGTCTTCACATGGGTACTGAGGAATCAAACTTAGGTCATTAGGTTTTTCAGGCAAGCACTTTAACCATTGGGCCATATCTTCAGCCCAAACTCTTTTTTATAAGGTAGGGTCTCCTTCTAATCCAGGCTGACCTGGAATTCACTATGCAGTCTCAGGCTGGCCTCAAACTCATAGCAATCCTCCTACCTTTGCCTCCTGAGTGCTGGGATTAAAGGCATGTACCTCCATGCCCAGTCTTTCCTGTTTTTGAAGTGTGTGTGCATATGTGTGGAGCATGTGTATATGTGTGGTATGTGCATATGTGCATGTATGCACACGTGTGTGTGTGGTATGTATGTAGGCATGTGGGTATATGTGTGTGGTGTGTATATGTGCATTTATGTGTGGAGTATGTGTATGTGTGCACATATGTAGGGTTTGTGTATATGCTTGCATGTGTGTTTGGTGTGCACACATGTGTATGTGTGTGAGGTATGAGCACATGTGTATGTGCATGTGTGTGTATGTGTAGTTGTGTGTACATGTGTGAGTGTGTGTGTGCATGTGTCTATGTGTGTTGGGTGTGTGCATCCCTGTGTTTTCCTCCTCTGCTCAGCCTGGCATTCCACTTTGGAAACCACCTCTGCAGTCAGCTGTCACCTCCCTGGCCCTGGGCTGATCACCTGCTTTTGTCACTGGGGGAGGTGACAGCTTAGCATCCAGGCTGGGCTCACCCTGCAGCCACTGCCTGACTCTTCACTGTGGGCAGCTCTTCCCTAGGCTTGCGGGCAGCACTGAGTCCCATCCTCACTGCATCTGGGCTTAGCCTGCCCTGACCTTCACACTGACTTCCTCTACACTGAGCATAGTGCTTGGCCCATTTTGGGAGCTCAACACTTCTTTAATGCTGAGCGATATCCTGAGAAGACCGCTGGACTGAAATGCTTGGTAGTTCTCTGACTTATCCCAAGCATCTATGGAAGCCCAGAGCACACTTTTCTTGGCTTGAGAAGAAGCAGTGATTCTGAGTGTGATCCTTAGACCAACAGCGTCAATGTCACTGGCTAGACACACAAAGCCAGAGGCTCTGACTTGAGACCCTTCCCCCGTTCTTCCTCCTGTGTTTTAGCACCTCTCCAATCATTCCAAGGCTCAAGGTGAGACCACTGGCTGAAGGGACTGGTTGATTTTTCTCTTGTTAATACAGCAGTGATGGGGAAACTCCTGAGTCACTGCTATATGTTAAAAACAAATGTTTCATGTCCTAGCTGTTAACTTACAGTGTTTATGTTCCATACTTCTGATAAATGCTGGAAGCGATGGGGAGGCAGCATGGAGTCTGGCCTGACTGTTTTGTCTCACCTCGACCAGGCGAGTCCTTGTACATGTGTGGAGAAATGGTGATGGTGACTTGGTCTACTAGAATTTGGAGGGGCTGAAGAATGGCTCTCCTTCTGGAAGAGAGGAGTGTCTGATGTGCAGTCTTTGCTACCAATCCCTCTGGTTTAAGACAGTATTATATGAAAAATCCCCCCTGGGGAGGGAGCTACATCAATCTGAGAAGCACATGCTGTTGAGAATGGGTTTGTGGCAAACCCCTGATATTCCAGGATTTACCATTATAAGCTTCCGTGATTTGTAAGTGGCATTGACAATTCATGACATTTTGTAAGTACACATTTTGTGCGGGGCCACACTTATACCCCTGGTGGGTTAACCCAGGAGGGTTAGCCAAAATCTTTGTAAGGCACATATGTCATTTTCTCCTCTTCTCCTGCTCCTCTCTTCCTCCCTCCTTGTGTCCCCCTCTTTTTCTTTCTCTCCCTCTTCTTCCTCCTCCCCTTTTTTCTCTTCCTTCTCCTCTTCTTCTCCCTCCTTTTCCTACTCCTTCTCCCTTTCTTTATTCCCTACACCTTTCTTCCCTCCACCCCATCCCATTTCCTTCTTCTGTTCTTCCCCACCCTTTTCCTCCCTCCCTCTGTCCTCACTCTTCTCCCCCTCCACTTCCCTTTCCTCCCCCTCTTCATCATTATCTTTGACATTCAGTTGTTAAAAAGGGAAGGGGATGCTGGAGAGATGGCTTAGCAGTTAGTTAAGCGCTTGCCTGTGAAGCCTAAGGACCCTGGTTCGAGGCTCAATTCCCCAGGACCCACATTAGCCAGATGCGTCTGGAGTTCATTTGCAGTGGCTGGAGGCCCTGGCGTGCCCATTCTCTCTCTCTCTCTCTATCTGCCTCTTTCTCTCTCTGTCTGTTGCTCTCAAATAAATAAATAAAAATGAACAAAAAAATTTTAGAAAAGGGAAGGGGTCAAAATGACACAGACCTAATAGGATTGCTATGGAGATTAAATGAATCAGTACATGCAATTCATTTAGAATGAGGTCAGATATGTCCTTAATACACCTAAGTTATTATTAGGACAATAGTTCCCTTGCTCTTTAGGTGCACACTGTAGTAGTAGTGGAATGGCTGGTGACCTGGAAGAGGGTGTTTGTGTTCAAGGTGGTTTTGCTGGAGTGAGGTCGCGTTTCTGCCTTTTCCACATTTCCAGGAAACAGGCGGCTGCCGAAGGAAGAGCCCGTGAGGGGTGTGCAGAAATGCAAGCACAATGCCCAGGAGTACAGACTGTCATTTTGGAATGCAGGCCCACACAGCAGGTTTTTCTACACAATGTACTTAAATATCAAGGTTACACAGGAGTCCGTTAAAATCCACAGAATTCTTTTAGCGATGCTTAAGGTGGCTTGTTTCCTGGTGAGAGCGGAGTCTCAGGACGTCTGCCAAGATGTATCGCTTAATGTTCTCTGCTTCTCAAAGGTTCAGTAAGCAAACGGGGTTATTCTGAGCGAGCTGCCGGGATGCTGACAGGAACAAACACCTCAATGTATAAATTTGAGACCTTTAACCCTTCAGCTGTCAAATTTCAATATTTCTGGTCACAATGTTAAATGCACTCTTGTATTCGTTTCAGAGAGCTCTGATAGAAAAATCAAAGTATGCTCTTATATTTGTACATGGTTAGTAAGTTGTTAAAAGAAAAATAAAGCTGGCTGTGAGCTATGTTTCTGTATTCCTGGCTCTACATCCTCAGCATAGTAAACCGGGACCTCTGCTTTCTCTGTAACTTATAACACGTGCTATGAATGACTGAATGCTATTGTATCTCTGTGTCTCCTCCCCTTTGAGGATGAGAAGCACAGCGCACTGAAGGTGTAGCTCAACATCAGGACCATGAGGGGAGTAGGGAATATGGGCTAAAACCCATATTCTAAATCTTTTGGCCTGAGCTCTCATTTTTTTGCCTCCTGTGTGTGTGTGTATACATGTGCACGTGCGTGTGCACACGTGTATGTATGTGTGCGCGTGTGAGTGCATGTGTGAGTGAGCAGTGCCCATTCCATAGGCTTCTCCTCTTCTGGAGATCTCCCTGTCTCTCCTTTCTCTCCTTCCCCTTGGATACTAATTCTCTTTAAAATGTACCTCATAATTTATAATTTACCCGTCCCACAGTCTGTTTTTGCAATTCTTTACTAAATCGAATTGGCATTTGAAATGGACTTCCATCAATATGACCAATTTGGAACATGTTCATATTAAAGGTGCCCGTAAAAATTGTACAGGTAAAAACGTTAAGACCCTTTCCTTTAGAATCAAGAATAACTACTGAGAAGCGAACAGTATGTGTCTATAGTTGACCACCTTTCCTTCTTTCAAATATATGCTAGTAACCTATTGGAATGAGACCAGGGGCTAAGAATTCTGTCACATGGACTTACTATTGCCTTTGGTAGTTGTGCTGTGTTTTGTTTTATTCTGTGCAACCTGCAGACACACCGTCCATCACAACGACCTTTCTGACAGCGGATGGGTAGGAAAAATGGCTGGAGAAAACCATTCTCCTCTCATGCAGCAGCTAATTATCACGTGAGGAGTGTCACGATGATGGAGTGGGGACACTTACCCGAGGACTCCTACCGGAAACTTCCTTTGATTCTTGCTCTCATTGTATTCTTTGCCAGGACCCTGTGCATAAAAAGAATGTTACATTTCACCTTTTAGAAACCTATGAGGCTTCAGCACGAGTCAATTCCATAGACATTTTAGGAGTCATACCAGGATTCTCTAAACTAGATTCACCTAACCCAGGGAGACTCTACTGATATCCACTTGACACGTTTCTCTGCCTGGCTGAGCACTACAGCCATAACACCATGGAAAGGGCCACCGTGGGCCAACGCCGAGGGAGTGGACAGGGACACAGGAAGCCATACTTCTTGTCAGGACACGCATCAGAGGACACACAGGAGTATGAGTAATTGTTCATTTTCAGCCAGAGAACTGAGCATTCTCCACCATTACATACCTGTCTATATTCATAGGA
Source organism: Dipus sagitta (assembly GCA_036346955.1). Lineage (NCBI taxonomy): Eukaryota > Metazoa > Chordata > Mammalia > Rodentia > Dipodidae > Dipus > Dipus sagitta. The sequence goes on along the minus strand of CM070780.1, from coordinate 8,715,890 downwards.
TAATTCAGTTTCCTGATGGAAGTCCATTTCAAATGCCAAAAATCAATGTGGAAAAGGAGTCCAAAATATTACTCATGTGCATCACTTCTCTTGTTGAGAGATGTGTACTGTGGGGGTAGTGTCTGAGGAAGGGTTTTGCTTTTTCAATGTCCTTTCTCTTCTAGATGTAAACAGTCATTTCTGGTAAGGATCTATGAGATCAAAGCATACTTGCTCTTTTCTTTCTTTTTTAAAAAATATTTTTACTAATTTATTTGCAAGCAGAGAGACAGACAAAGACAGGCACAGAGGCATCCGAGGGCACATAACAGCTGCAAACAAACTCCAGAAGCATGAACCTCTTTTGTACATCTGGCTTTGTGTGGGTACTGGGGGATTGAACTTGGTTTTGCAGGTAAGCACCTTAACCACTGAGCAATCTCGCCAGTCCTTTCTTTTCTTTAAAATTTTTTCAAAAAGTGATTTTATTTTTATTTATTTATTTATTAGAGACAGAGAGCGGGAGAGAGAGGATGGGCATGCCAGGGCCTCTAGCCACTGCAAACAAACTCCAGATGCATGTGCCACATGGGTCCTTAGGCTTCACAGGCAAGCACCTTAACCGCTAAACCATCTCTCCAGCCTCCTTTTCTTTCTTTTTTTATTTAGTGTGTATGCATAGTGTGAGTGCATGCATGTATGCATGTTCATATGTGTGAGTGCATACACATGTTGCACATGGAAGCTGGAAGTTGACTTTGGGGCTCCCCCTCCCTTGCTCTCCACTTGATTCTTTGAGATAGTTTCTCTCACCTTAGCAGTTTCTGGAAGCAGCTTGTGGGAGGAAAGGGTTTATTTCTGACTTAGTTTTGAGGGGAAAGTTCACCATGGCAGAGTAAGCATTGCAGAAGCAGGTAGAATGGGCTCCAGAGGCCCTGGGCAGAGGACTGCAGCAGAGCAGGGGAGGAGCTCGAAAGGGACGGTGGCAGGTGGAAGAGGAAGTGCTGCATTGCGGGCCAAGGAGCGCAGGGAGAGGGGGAGGGAGGGGCAGAGGGAGGCTGAGGAAGAAGAGGAGAGAGAGAGAGAGAGAGAGAGAGAGAGAGAGAGAGAGGCAGAGACAGAGAGACAGAAAGAAACCCTGACATGGGTATACCAGGACCTCTTGCTACTGCAAATGAACTCTAGACACCTGCATCACTTTGTACATTTGGGCTTATGTGAATATTGTGGAATCAAATACAGTTCCACAGGCTTTTCAGGCAAGCACTTATAACCACTGAGCAATCTCCCCAGCCCCCACTTATGTTTTTGAATTTTTATTTTTTGCATGTGTACGTATATGTGTAGGCATACATGTGTGCAGGTGTGCATGAATTTGCATGTATGTGCATGTGGAGACCAGAGAGGTCAGTATAGTCTTCCTCAATTGGTCTCTACCTTATTTTTTATTTTTTGGTGTGTGATTGCTTGTACATGTGTCTGTCTACCTGTGGGTGCACTTGTGTGTGCAATTGTGAGTGGAAGCCAAAGGTTTATGTTGGGTGTCCTTCTTGATTGGTTTCCACTTTACTTACCCAGGGCAAGATTCTCTCACTTGGACCCAAAGTTCACCAATTCAACTAGTCTAGATAGACCTTGTCCTGGGGATCTCCTGCCCCCCCTCCCCTAAGTGCTGGGATTACAGGAAGTTCTACCAACCCACCTGGTATATATGTGGGTGCTGGGGATATGAATTCCAGTTCTCCCACTTGCTTGGCAAGTGCTTTATCCACTGAGCCATCTCCCTAGACCGCTGAACCTTATTTTTTGAGGCAAGATCTTTTTTTTAATATTTTATTTTTTCTCAATTTTTAAAAATATTTTCCATGATTATAAGAAATATCCTCTGGTAATACCCTCCCTCCCCCCACCTTCCTCCTTTGAAATTCCATTCTCCATCATATCCCTTCCCCATTTCAATCAGTCTCTCTTTTATTTTGATGTCATGATCTTTCCCTCCTCTTATGATGGTCTTGTGTAGGTAGTGTCAGGCACTATGAGGTCATGGATATCGAGGCCATTTTATGTCTGGAGGGAGCACGTTGTAAGGAGTCCTACCCTTCCTTTGGCTCTTACATTCTTTCTGCCACCTCTTCCGCATTAGACCCTGAGCCTTGGAAGTTGTGATCGAGATGTTATTCGGTACTCTAGTCACTTCTTTCCAGCACCATGATACCTTCTGCGTCGTCCCAAGGTCACTGACATCTGAAAAGAGAAGATTCTCTACCAAAAGTGAGAGTAGCATTAATGTAAGGGTATGAATATTAAGAGAAGTGCTTACTGGGCAGTTTGATAAGCATAGTATATACACTTATCCAGACATCAGCAGATGTTACACCCCTAGGGCTCATGACCACCCTGGTTTTAAGTTTTCAGTATCAGGGATGTATTCCATCCCATGGAGTGGGCCTCCAGTCCAATTGGAGGGCAATTGGTTTCCACCATGATAGACGTGCCACTATTGCACCTGTTGGGTCATTTGGCCTGGCTGGCCAATTATAAGGCTTGCAGTGTCCACTGTTGAGTATCTTCACTGGTGGTATCTCTTTCTCTCATTGAATTGCATGTAGAATGGCTTCTTCCAGCTTTCTGTCAGCTGGTCTACATGGAGGAGGTTATCAGTTCAGTTCCATCAGGATTTCTCAGTGGCCTTGCAGCCCATATATGTGGAGTCTTCAGCAATAGGGTCTTACCATCTATTCCTGGTGGGAAACCAAGGGCCTCGGCAATGGCCTACAATGTTTTGGGGGCATCAGGGACCTCCCTGGCCAACAACTCACTGGAAGGTATCCCACCCCTGGCACTGAAAATTTTCTAGCAACGATCTACGGCTCCTGAGTGTTCCATTGTCCAAAACCGGAGGATTCCATATGATTTATTTATATCCTCTTAGATTTTGGTTAGTCCTCCCTCCACCTTTCCTTTGCTCAATCTCCTCCCCTGACCTCACTTTGGGCCTTTTCACCCCCATTAATCTATTCTTCTACTTACATATATACAATACCAACCTATTAAGTACCCTCCTCCCTTCCCTTCTCTTCCCTTTGTATCTCTTTTTTAGCTTACTGGCCTCTGCTACTGAGTTTTTTCCTTCTCACACAGAAGCCCAATAATCTGTAGCTAGGATCCACATATGAGAGAGGACATGTGACACTTGGCTTTCTGGGCCTGTGTTACCTCACTTAGTATAATCCTTTCCAGATCTATCCATTTTTCTGCAAATTTCATAACTTCATTTTTCTTTACTGCTGAGTAGAACTCCATTGTATAAATGTGCCATATCTTCATTATCCACAAATCAGTTGAGGGACATCTAGGCTGGTTCTATTTCCCAGCTATTATGAATTGAGCAGCAATAAACATGGTTGAGCACGTACTTCTAAGGAAATGAGATGAGTCTTTAGGATATATGCCTAGGAGTGCTATAGCTGGGTCATATGGTAGATCAAGTTTTAGCTGTCTTAGGAACCTCCACACTGATTTCCACAATGGCTGGACCAGATTGCATTCCCACCAACAGTGTAGAAGGGTTCCTTTTTTTCTACATCCTCACCAGCATTTATGATCATTTGTTTTCATGATGGTAGCCAATCTGACAGGAGTGAGATGGAATCTCAATGTAGTCTTAATCTGCATTTCCCTGATGACTAGGGACGTAGAACATTTTTTTAGATGCTTATATGCCATCCATATTTCTTCTTTTGAGAACTCTCTATTTAGCTCCATAGCCCATTTTTAATTGGCTTGTTTGATTTCTTGTTATTTTACTTTTTGAGTTCTTTGTATATCCTAGGTATTAACCCTCTATCAGATATATAGCTGGTGAAGATTTTTTCCCATTCTGTAGGTTGCCTCTTTGCTTTATTCACAGTGTCCTTTGCAGTACAAAATCTTTGTAATTTCATGAGGTCCCAGTGGTTAATCTGTGGTTTTATTGCCTGAGCAATTGGGGTTGTATTCAGAAAGTCTTGAGGCAAGATCTTTTGAAAACATTATTATTTTTATTATCAAGATGTTTCATATGGATACATCATGTGTTGGTACCCTCTTTTTCCTCCTCCCTACCCCCATTTTGTTGGGGATGCTCCTCAGTGGGGTTTCAGGTATTCCCCATGGGGTTGTGTGTTATGCATTGTGGGAGAAGTACTCATTTTTTGGGGGGAGGGAATGCCTCAGGGCATGATGTCTCAACCTGTGGCTCTTACAATCTTTATATCCTGCAGAATTCCCAGAGCCATCGTGGGTGAGTATTAAGTCTACTTCAGTGATGAGCTCTTAGTAGCCTGTGGATCTCTGCTTTGGTAGGTGTTGAGTATCCTCAGGGTCTGTCTCCTTCACCCTGGTGCTGATTATCAGGAATAGCATGGAAGCAGTGCTCTTGGTCCTCTCCCCAATTCCTCTGTGTTTTCAACTGTGGCTTGGCTGAAGTGCAAGGGGTGGTTTATCTCCTTAGGTCTCACTACCTTCTGAAAAAGAAGAACAGACTCTCTAATAGAGAGTGAAATCAGCATACCTGAAATGGGATAAGCATTATTAGTATAGGGAGAATTTGATGTATGTAATCCCTCTTTTAGCCACTGGAGAACATAATAATCTTTGTCTCCATAGGATTCTGATCTAGTTCCCAATTCCAGATATGGGTTCCTTTACACTGAGTGGATCTCTTAGCCAATCATAAAGCTATTGGTTACCCACTGAGGCTGTGTACCACTATTGCACTGGCGTGTACATTGTGTCAGGGTGTTGGCTTCTGAGTAGCTTAGACCTCTGGTTGCTCAGACTGTTGCTGGCCATTTCCCCCCAGTAGCTCATGTAGTATTTTCCAGCCCTTGGCAGGCTAACTGTCTGGGGACTGGCTTTCTTCTGAATTCCAGTCAGGTCTTTCCATGCTCTGTGTCAGCAGCATATGGTGTCTTCAGCAACAGGGTCTTAGCTTTTAGGCAAGGTCTTTTACTGAACCTAGAGCTCACCAGTTTCGCTAGACAAGTGCCATCAAGCCCTAGAGATGCCTCCCTAATGATGGTACTTTTATGTGGGTTCTGGGGATTCAAATGCAGGTCCTTGAATGGCAAGCACTTTACCACCTGAGCCATCTCCTGAGCCCTGCTCACTCTGGTGCAGAACCAGGACACCAGTGGCAGAGAATTCTCAGTGTCTGCACTGGTAATCACTTAGGCGTAGTCTTGGAAGGATAGACGTAGACCATGTTTCTCAGCCCTATAAACTGCCTTCTTAGATGCCAAGGGACTTATGTCTTAATTGCTGATGGCAGAATCCATATAAATATGAGAGTGTTAAAAAAATCAATTGTTGGAGAATCTCTTCAAAAACTATGGATAAAGGGCTGTACAGATATTCTGGACTGTAAGAGGGAAAAGAAGAGTTGTCTGGAATGGTCTCATATTTATGTCGAAATTTCCTTCTGGTGGATTCCTATTTAACCTTTGCATGTCTGCTTCTGGAAACTCTTTTCTATTAGAAATTCTATCAGGACTTATTTTCTTCATACACTCACCACTCTCTGGCAAACTTACACATTTATCAATCTTTCTTTAGGAAGACACTTTATACCTAGAACTCTAAACATGTATTATCTGGGAAGACTTCATCTTTCTCTCTCTGTATGTGTGTGTACCTGTGTGTTGAACATTCTTTTTTGAAGCATCATAACAAAGCTCACACGCAGTACACATTTGTTTAAAAATCATGTTATGCTAAGCGACTTAAAGTTCTTGAGAGTACATTGTATGTAGTTATTTAGTATGCAGTTAAACTAGGAAATTCTGTATATATAGTGCCACATAATGGTGTGGATTACATCCATATGCAACTTGTTGAAATCTTTATGTAATGAAGAAACATATTTTTACTAGCTAATTAGTAAGACTTCTTTCTAGGAAAAGTACCATATTAATTTGAGAAAAAAACTGATGGGTGCTGGAGATGAAAAGGAGAACTTCAAGAGAGAGTGAGAATGAGAGAGAGAGAGAGAGAGAGAGAGAGAGAAAGAGAACCTGAAGCCACATGTGAAGAGAGGCGTATCCGTGCACTACTCTGGGGATACGTGTAGAAGGAGAAGGAAGGAGGGCAGATGCCCCAGGACTTGGCTGGAAGGCTGAAAGTTCTCTGATGTCATTTCCTCCTCTGGCTCCCTATATCATCAATAAGATTAGCTCCCCGAGTTCTTGGGTTTGAGTGAATGGGGGTGTGCATGTGTGCCTTGGCTTTTTGGAAACTTACTGAGATACACATGGAAATAAACAGAAAGTGGGACCCAAGGCAGCAGATGCTGCTGCCTGATCGTGGAGGGAGAGCGATGGGCACCCAGGAAATGGTTGCAGAATTATTGCTGAGCGAAGTCATTTCTATAGTTAATTTTAGGCGTTGAGGGTCTCTGAAAGCAAAGCAGAATGCCTGGTGAGCTTTCCTCTATTATGGACCAGCAGCTTCTGTAGAGGAGGGATGGATTGCTTTCTTTTATTATTATAAACTTTCTTTCTTTAGTACTTTTTTTTTTTTGCCAGTCTGGTAGAAAACGTCCAGCAGCAAATGCTACTCCTGACAAGTTTCCTTATGTACTGCACACCAAGTTGGGTGGGTGATTGATAGAGTAATGGAGGCCTGAGGGGTAGCTTGGAAGAGTGGAAGCAGGCCAGGAAAGGGAAAGTTACTTCATCTCTCTGCCATTTATTTATTTTTATTTTTTAAAATATATTTTATTTATTTATTTGAGAGAGAGAAAGAGGGGGAGGGAGGGAGGGAGGGAGGGAGAGCGAGAGAGAGAGAATGGGCACGCCAGGGCCTCCAGCCACTGCAAACAAACTCCAGATGTCTGAGCCCCCTTATGCATCTGGCTTATGTGGGTATTGGAGAGTTGAACCAGGATCCTTTGGCTTTGCAGGCAAACGCCTTAACTACTAAGCCATCTCTCCAGCCCCTCTCTGCCATTTATACCCGACAAAGCTGCCCAAATTCTGGGATTGCACACACTTTGTCTTCCTTCCTAATTCTCTGCCTAGTTGCAGGAGAAAACTGTTTGTTCTTGCTGTTGGATTCATGGCTGTCAGGCCACACGGCTGATTGAGGAAGCATTGGAGGTGGAGGTGGGAAGACCCTGGAAGCTGCAGGGACCCACTCCTTTCTTGCCCACTTGGAGGGACTAGGGTTCATTCATGGTAGGGCCTCTCCAGCACCGTTACACCAGGGAGGCATAGTGCATGGGGGTAGACATGATTTTTCTTCCTTTTGTTCTTGTCCCTAAACCTGACAAAGGTCTGTCCCTTACACTTATCCAAAGCTAGTTTCCAGTGCTTTGTTGGGTGAATTAGCCTGTCATTCCTCAATCAAATTTGATCTTTATATGAAAAGAAATATCTTTTAAATATATAAATAGTCATATACGTAGTCAATAGTACACTCATCTGAATGGTTTTAGCAATCTGTGAGCTTCTAGTAATGAAAATCACAGCATTGGAATGAGGTGCCTTTTTTATTTAGGTAATTGAATTTAATCTATGTTTTTTTTTGTTTTATTTACTTACTCTCTATGACATTTAGTACTGTGGTTGGAATGTCAGTCTCCATAAATATTCACATTTGGTGCAGGGCTCAAAGCCTCAAGGAAGTCACTGCTGAATGCCTGACGTTCCCCACTAGACATGTGTCCCTTCTGTCTATCCGAGAGTGCTTGCACCCTCCTTTGTGCTTCTGTTCTTTTTATCCTTTCTTTTAGTCTGGCATGCCCTTTCTCTCTCTCTCTCTCCACCGGCCTCCAGCAGAGATTTTTAAAAAAGCAGTCATTAAAATTGTATTTATTTTTTTCAAGAGCTACATCCAAAGTCACCTCCTCTGGGAAGCTATTCCCAGCATTTCGAGTTGTATATCTGACTTGAGATATTAGGACCAAGCCCCGTGAGGGATGCAGGCGAATTGAAAAATGTGACAAAGCTACATCATCAGTCACTGAAATACACTATAAGTATACAAGCATATATGATTATTACTTTTCGAGTAAAAATAGGAAAACGACCCCTAAAATTTCAACCTTCTCTTGGGCAACGACCAAGGCAGTCTTCACCTGCTAGGAGTAGTTTAGTTCCCCAAGGCAGGTGAGTAGAGATCAGGGGAGACTGAGAGGAGGGACAAAGGGTTCACTTAGATGAGTGAGGATTCAAGCTTCTGGGCCCCTCCCAATGTCCCTCCAGATGGGTCACATTTTTTATACTATTAGGATATTTTGTGCTTCAAGCCTAAGACGTTTCAACTCTAGCTTACACTGTGGCTTGTGATCTTGAGAGAAGTGGCAGGCTCACGACATTGTTTTCTTTCCTGAGTTCTATTCCTACTGGACACTCAGTGTTGAAAGTAACTAAGGAGGGTCAGGATGTAAGGAACTGCTGAGGTCCTGGGTGCCCTGCTGGACAGCTGAGCTCATCTTCCAGACCTTTGCTGTGGAGTTGATCCTATGTGTGCGAAGAGGCAAACCTAATGAAGAATGGTATAATCTTCATTTCCAGAATTGTAGCTTCTTTTTTGGTGTGTGACATATACACTGGTGTAGATGTCTGTTTATGTGTGTGTGAGTACCACGTGTGTGCAGATGTGTGTGCATGTGTGTTCTTGTATGGTTGTCCACCTTTTTCTTTGAGGCAGGGACTCTCACTGAACATGGAGTTCACTCATTCAACTAGATTAGTTGGCCAGTGAGACCCAGGGGTCTTTGTGTCTCCACCTCCCCAGCACTGTGATTACAAGTGAATGATGCCATGCTTGGCTTAAGTGGGTGCTGGGAATCTGAACTCAGGTCCTCACGCTTGCACAAGCACTTTTCTGACTGAACTGTCTCCCCAGCCCTAGAAGTTCAACTTCTGTCATTGAATCTCTGAGTTTGTGACTGGGTTCTGAACAGGAACAGAGGCTCTGTGGAGAGTGACAATAATCAATGATTGCATGCCTCGGAATAAATGCAGGATATGAATTGAAGACTGGTTTCCAGTATAACCTCCAGAAGTTTTGAATAGGGTAATCCCAATCTCTTAGACTGATTTAAAGGGTCCTTCCACAATAGCTGGAAAATGATGCTGAGTTTTCCTGATGGTCCTGGCCACAGAGCTTAGGCTGTCTGCAGCCCCTGCTTGCTCTCAAGTGTGAAGTAGTCCTTCTCCTTCCTTACTACTTTACAGGTCTGTAACAGGCCTGATATCGACTCTCTGTACACTTTCCTTCTTCTCCTATTCCTACTCCTCATCTTCTTCCTCTTCCTTCACTCCTCCTCATCGCCACCATTTTTAACTTATAGTGGTTCTAATTCAAGTCTGGGAAAAGCTTCAGTCTAAATTACTGCTTTAATGAGAAAAATGCCTTGTCAAGGCCAGGATACATCTGGGGCAAAAACTCTGATCTGTTTAGTCTACAGTCCAAATTTCTTTTACTTGTAATACTGAATTTTTATGTTTTTGAGATAGGGTCTTGCTATGTATCCCAGGCTGCTCTCAATCCTTTCTCTTCTATGTGCTGTGATTACAAACATGCCAGCAAGTATGGACTGTTTAGAGGTTCTCATGGACTGTAGGTGCTGATTCCAAGGATATTGAGAGTTTTAAGTCTGTTCATGTATAATTCTCTGACTGTGGCTTTGGATGAACTTCTGGAGTCATGTGTTAGAAGAGGAAGGCCAGAGGAGGAATGGTGTCTTTCCCTTGACAATCCCAAATATGTAAAGGAGAGAGATACATGACTAAGATAAAAACTAACTTTGTAAAATCCTTGTTTATTTAACTAAAAGTCAGCTATTTACAACTTTGCAAATAATAATCCATATCACTAAAAAAACTTGCTGATTTTTCAATGTAGTAAAAATATTGCAGTGGTAGGGTATTTTATCCTGCTTGGATAAGGTCTGCTCAGGGAGAAAGGCTGGCTTCTCTCTGAAGGGCTGCGTTTTTGTTTGTGGGCTTTGCCAGGTAGAAGACCACTCCAGGATGGAGCTGCGTCCTGAGCATGTGCATTTGGCTGAAAAGATAAATGTGTGGTCAGAAGCCCTTGCCCATTTCTGGTTAAAACTTTTTGTTAATGGTGTTCCAGGTACCGGTCTTGCCTGCTTCAGTGGCTCTTATCAGTACTTAAGAAAAAATGAATGGTCATTGGGTAATATCCATATGGAAAAAGCAGGCTTTCTGTAATGAGGACATTTGGGATTAAGATGCATCTTCATTGCCCTCTCTTTCCCCTTCATCCTTTAATGGCTTACTGAGGTATATTAGCCTAGCTCTCTAAGACCATCAATAATGTTATTCTGGATCTTTCTCTAGCTGTGGGCTCCTTTGGACTTTTATGTGCTTTTCTGAGGGTTCCCATAATTGGATCAGCCACATCGCTAAGATCTCTTGTCTATTCTCCCCTCCACCACCCCAAACATGCAACACATCCATCAGTCAGACACACAGCTACATGTGCGGGTTGACTGAGTGACAGATGGTAGATTGCATCTGGTTTTGAAACCTGATCAAGATAAAGTAGATCATGTGGGCTTAGGAATGTTTTGGATAGTCAGGACATCTCTTTGTCTCCAGATCTTTTTCAGAAGTGAGGTTATAGTAGGAGAGCCTTGAAGGAAGGTTCTCAGAACAATAATTCCTACATTCTAGTCATGACAATAGTAAACTATTATGGCATTCCTTCATGATCAGGTCCATGTGTTAAATGTTTTGTGTCTTTTAAAGACTGCACTGACCCTTGAAATTTCATAGTGCATTGCCCTTACCCTCCCAGAGAACATGTTTATCCCTTCTCATCACAGAGCTGAATTGTCATCTTCCTTTATCCCCAGGGTTTGAAACTCTTGGTTGAGATCGTGATTTGTGCATTGTCTTACTTGGCTCATAAATTCCTGCAAAAATAGTTTACACCAGAACCTCAACTTTTTACTGAGAGAATTGCTGTTTTCTAACTACTGCAAAGAACTCCAGAAGCATGTGCCACTTTGTGTATGTGGCTTTATGTGGGTACTGGAGAATCGAACCCAGGTTGTTAGGCATTGCAGGCAAGTGCCTTAACCACTGTGCCATCTCTCCAGCCCCTGAGAATTGCTGTTTTCTGATGCTGCAAGGTGGGTAGAAGTTCAATGGCAGATTAAGGACCAACTAGAAAAGAGGGCACTTTGGATTCTTTACTCCAATCTCCCCCTCAATGCTTGTCCTAATTTACTAAATCCATATTGAATTGGAGGTCTATATCTAACAGATATATGTGGGGGGTTGAAAAGTATCACACACAAAAGTAGAAACTAGATGTGTACTTGACAGTGTGACCAGGCCTTAAAACCCAGCTCCCATCTTCCTGGACATTATATAGTAGTGATAATTATTATGGCAAAATAGAACTTAATATGCTACTTATTAAACATTATGAGTTAAGTACTGTAAGGTATGCTTTCAGCCTGTGACTATCACTCATTCCTCACCACAACCCTATGGTCTAGATACTATCATTAGCTCTCTTCAGGCTGAAGGTCCACACTTTGCCCAAAGTCACCCAGTGAGTGATGTAGCTGGGATTGGATCCATAACTGTCTTGCCTTTTATTTATTTATTTTTTAGAGCAGGGTCTCACTCTAGTCCTAGAACTCACTCATGTAGCTCAGGGTGGCTTCCTACCTCAGCCTTCTGGTGTGTGCCGTTATGCCGGGCTGTCTTGTTTATTAACCTCAAGTCAACGTTACTGTATTTTTGCTACTGGCATTGGAATTGTCTTATATGCTTCACAGAAGACAAACTATGCTTTATTTCAGAGAGTGAAAGTGAATGAGGGTGAGTGAGCAAGTGAGTGTGTGAGAGAGAGATAGAGAGTATGGGCTTACTAGGGCCTCGTGCCACTGCAACTGAACTCCAGACATATGCGTTGCTTTGTTCATCTAGCTTCATGTTGGTACTAGGGACTCCAACCCTGGGGCCTTTAATGGTTTAGCCATCTCCCCAGCACATTGGTTGAATATTTTTGGAGCTGGGGCTTTGGGCTAAAATCCAGTTCTGCCTCTTTGGAGCTGGCTGACCTTGGCTGACCTGTATAAACTCTGAGAGTTTATCTGGACAACACTACCTCACAGGGTGCTGCAACTGGCCAGTAGACTGCATTCAGCATAGCACCTTGCACAAAGAGAATGCTCACTAAATAGCAACTTACAAAATTGTATATGCATGTGTATATGTGTACATATGTGCATATATGGTCATGTATGCACATGTTCGTGTGTATGTGTGTGTGTGCGTGCGCGTACATGTGTGTGGAGGCCAGAGGACAACCTCAGTGTCATTTTCAGAAATGTTATCCACCACCTTTGAAACATGGATCCTCATTGGCCTGCAGCTCACCAATTAGACTAGGCTGGCTGGCCAGTGAGTCCCTGGATCTTTCTGATTCTACCTCCCCAGTGCAAGGATTAAAGGCATGCACCACCTTACCTGGCTTTTTAATAAGCCTGGGTTCTGAGGCTTGAACTCAGGTTCTCATGTTGCAAGGAAGCACTTTAGCTGCTGAGCCATCTCCCCAGCCCTGCATGAGAACTTTTAGTATCACTAATAGAGTCTTTGGATTTGATAGATGAGCTTTAACATCCAGTAGCAGGATACAGCTCCAAGATCCCATATGGTAGGAAAGAGGCATTACCACTTCATCCCCTGAAAGGCTGGGGCTTCCTCAGCCTGGGGAGAGCTACACTGAGCGTCTCCATCTTAGACTTGCATTAAAGTCACTCCCACTGCGACATCTACAGAACTCTAAGAGGTAGCTTCTTCTCCATCTCTGGTGCCTGGCATTCAAAAATAATGCAGCATTTTGGGTTCATCCAAATATGATGTTAAATTTAAAATCACACTGTGTGAACCTGTCAATCCAGAACTACCTGCATCAAATTTTCCCAAAACCGTGATGTGAAAATATCACTTTTTCTAGTGCATGTACGCATTCTGCCACTTCTTAGGGTTCTGGAGTTGCTGCCTGTACGTATGATCTCCACCTTTTGCTGTATTCTCTTACTTACTTTTTATTTTGCCCTGTGGGTATCTTTCCTATATTATAACTTTATTTTCAATTGCAGTTTCAGTGCAAGATAACCAGGTTGAAAATTGACGAAGAGAATGATGAAGAAAAAAGACAAGTGCAATAAAAACTTATCCCATTATGTTTTATGTAAAAACTATATATTTATTTACTTTCAAGTCATTGCTTGTTAGTATATATTTGTTTTCACTGTTCAGTTGGTATTTTTCAAAAGACATATAATCTGAGAAAATAATTTAGCTATTTTTGGTTTGGGATGGAATACAAAGTAATTTTCCTCTTAAAATAGATGGAGTTTTAAAAAATATTTATTTAATTAATTAATTTGAGAGAGAGAGAGAGAGAAAGGGAGGGAGGGAGAGAGAGGGGCATATACAGGGAGTATGGGGGTGCCAGGGCCCCAAGCCATGGCAAATGAAGTCCAGATGCATTTGCCACCTTGTGCATCTGGCTTACGTGGACACTGGAGAATCGAACCTGGATCCTTAGGCTTCACAGGCAAGCACCTTAACTGCTAAGCCATCTCTCCAGCCTGATATATATATATATTTTTTAAATTTAAGGACTTTGTATTTTGCAGCTTTTCAGAAACACAGGACAGTCCTTAATAGAGGAATTGATGTGCTAATCTGTGGGCCAACACAAAGTTGTGGCTGTTGATGAGATGAGGTAAGCATGAGCTAGTTTGTGGTGTTTATTGAAGGAATGACTACAAAAGTACAGTAAAATAATAAAGCTAGTTGAATAAACATGGAGTTACTATCTTGGGTTTTGAGGCTTAGGGTGGCAGGGTGCTCAGCATTTCTGAGAGGTAACCTTTTGGTAGTGATTTAAAAAATATTTATTTATTTGTAAGCAGGCAGGCAGACACACACACACACACACACACGCACACACACACACACACACACGTGTGTGGGTGTGGGAAAAGGGCAGGTCAGGGCCTCTAGCTGCTGCAAATAAATTCCAAATGCATGTGCCATTTTGTGCATCTGCCTTTACATGGGCACTGGGAAATTGAACCTGTAGCTGTCAGGATTTGTAAGCAAGTGCCTTTAACTGCTTAGCTATCTCTCCAGTCCCAAGATAACCTCTTTTTTTTGGCGGAGGGTTGAGGTAGAGTCTTGCTGTAGCCCAGGCTGACCTGGAATTCACTATGTGGTCTCAGGTTGGCTTTGTATTCACAGTGATCCTCCTACCTCTGCCTCCCGAGTGCTGGGATTAAAAGCGTGCGCCACCATGCCCAGATAGATAACGTTTTAAAATTTTTTATTACTGACAGTTTTCATACATCCACACAATGTATTTTTATTTGATCACACTCTCCTGCCATTTCTTTTGTCTCTCTCTCCCATCCCCCTCCACTGAACCCTTTCTTTCCAACTGGTCCTTCTATTTTGTGTTCCTCATGCGTGTGCTGCCCTTTCTCTTCAGCATACAGGATCCTTTGAAGTATTTTCTATATAGCTAGTTTGGTGTTCATATATTCCTTTAGCCTGTTTTTTTTTTTTTGTTGGGGAATTTCCTTATTTCTCTATCAATTTGGATGGATAGTTTTGAGCCTTTCTGGCTTTTAAAGTTTGTGTTGAATAGTCTGCTGTTATTCTGATAGGCTTGCTTTTATAAGTGATTTGATGTTTCTCTCTAACTGCTTTCATATACTTTCTTTGGTTTGTATGTTTTGTAGTTTAATTATAATATGTTGGTGAGAGATTCTTTCCTGATTTTGTCTGTTTAGCATTCTAAAGGCTTCCTGTATCTGTATTGGCATCACTTTCCCTATTTGGGGAAAATTTTGTTCTGGTTTTGTTGAAAATACTTACTGTGCCTTTGTAGTGAAATTCTTCTCCCTCTACTATGCCCTAATTTTTTTTTTAAAAAATATATATATATTGACAACTTCTATACTTACAGACAATAAAACATGGTATTTCCCTCCCTTCCCCCATTTCCCCTTCCTAACTCTGCTCTATGTCATATCTCCTCCCTCTCTCCATCTCTTTTAATTTGATGTCATTATCTTTTTCTCCTATTATGAGGGTCTTGTGTAGGTATTGCTAGGCACTATGAGGTCTTGGATATCAAGGCAAAATTATATCCAGATAGTTGTATGTAAGGAGTGGTACCCTTCCTTTGGCTCTTACATTCTTTCGTCACCTTTTCTGCAATGTACCCTGAGCCTTGGAGGGTATGAAATGTTTCAGTGCTGGACACTACTCTGTCCTTTCTTCTCAGCACTATGTTGCCTTTTGGGTCATCCCAGTGGTCTTTACCATCTGAAAAGAGAAGCTTCTCTAACCAGAACTGAGAGTAGCATTAATATATGAGTATGAACATTAAGTGTAGTGCTTTCAGGGCAATTTTGTGAGAGTAATATATGCATTTATCCAGACAAGAGCAAGCTTTATACCCCTAAGGTTCATGACCTCCCCTGCCATAGGCTTTTGATTAGGTTTTCAGTACCAGGCATGTAATCCCTCCCATAGAGTGGGCCCTCAGCCCAATCAGAGAGCAGTTGGTTCCCCCCAGAGCAGACATGCCACTATTGCACTCATTCAGTCATTTGGCCTGTCAGGCCAAACTTGAAGTTTCTAGTGGCCACTGTTTTCACCACTGATGACTTCTGTCTCCCATAAGGCTGAATACAGTGCAGCTTTTTTCCAGCTTTCAGTTTGCTGGGCTATAGGGAGAAGGTTTTCTGCTCAGCACCAGCTTGATTTCTCAACGACTTTGCCACTCAAGCATGTGGAGACTTTAGCAATAGGGTCTTACCATCTCTTTCTCATGGGAAACCAAGGGCCTTGGCAATAGCCTATAATGTTTTGGAGGCAACAGGGACCTCCCTGTATGCCCCAAATTCTTATGTTTGATCTCCTCATTGTGTCCTGAATGTCTTGAAATTCCCATTCATGCCTTTCTATTAGTTTGTCTTTCTCTTTGTTGGACTGTATTAGATTGGACATCTAGTCTTCTAGTTTAGATATTATGTCCTCTCCTTGATCCATTCTACTAGTGAGGCTTTCAACAGAGTTTTCTATTTGACTTTTATGTTTTGCATTTCTAGTATTTCTGATAGGTATTTTTTCATTATTTCTATTTCCTTACTCATGTCTTATATTGACCTCCTTATTTCATTAAGTTGGTTTCCTGTGTTCTCTTGGGATTCCTTCAGGAGTTTGTTCTCTTCTTTGATTCTTTTGATTTCTTGTTTTATTTCTTTGAGTATAGATATAATCTTTTTTTTTGAAATCTTTGTCAGGCATTTCATCTAAAACAATCTCACTGCAAGTCATTTCTGATGGATTTATAATTTTTGGTAGAATTGTATTGTTTTGATTTTCTGTGTTTCTTGCATTATAATGTAGAGATTTTTGCATCTTGAGTTAATTTGATGCTTGAATTTTCTAATTATCTGTACTGTTCTTAGCCATGTAAATCTGACTTTATATATCTTCAGGGTAGGAGTTTAAGGTGCCTGGTGTGGCTCTTATACTCCCAGAGTAATAGCAGAAGTGACCCTAGGTGTTGAGTTTGCCTGTTATTCAAATATTCTGGTAAGTTGAGTGGAGCAAATTACTGGAAAATTCTAAAATTAAACTGAGCCATATACACATTCAATTCAAACCTGCACAGAGTATTTATGCAAGAGTGGGGATTAATACAGGTAGATAATCTAGTAAAGTCAAAGTCCCTTCAGTTGTCCCACACCCTTAATCCTTTCAACTGGGAGGCTGGGATTTCTGATCTGGAATGGGTTCCAGGTCAGCCTGAGGCTAAGACCCTGCCCCCAGTAGTGACAGAAGAAAAAGACAAAGGCCCTATAAATCCCGAAATGCCAAAGGCAACAATAGTCAACACCAAAATACAGCTTATTTGAGAATGGTAAAGCCAACCATCAATCAAATCTAACACAAAACCTGCCCTGACATGGAAGGCGAGATTAGCACTTCCAGTGCAGGCCTATGGAGCTGGCTTTGTGTAAGCAGGTCCTGTTACCTTTTGGAATGGCCTCCAATCTCACCAATGCTGGGTGACCACCTTGGTCCCTCTGTATTGCACTGTGGATTTGGTTAGGCTACTTGTGTCCTTGGATCTGGTGTTCTGATCCACTGTGCTGAATGCTATGAGGCTGGGGCATGGATAAGTCCTCTGGTGGTTCTTGGCTCTGGCAGATGGGGAAAGAAGGCTATGCAGGGTGCCTGGAGTTGTACTGATCTGCTCTGCTGGTCAGTTTGTGATCTGCTTAAGCAGCTGCTCAGCTGGTCCCTGCTGTCTTCCCCTTCCAGTTTCTTGAGTATGTGAGGAGGCTGGTATGAGTGGAAAATCTCTTCACCTCGCTTCTCCTGTGGCTCTGTGCTGCGTCGGGTGGGGAGGGCACATGGATTGGGGCCACTGGTGCCACAGTGGGAGCTGCTTTTGGCTGGTTTCCTGCTTGCCAGAAGTTCTGGGTCTCTCTGGTTTCTCAGTTGTGGTTGATAATTCCTTACACTCCTTCACTTTTCAGTAGAAGAGTGTATTTGCTATTCTTCTGCTTATTTACCCCCAGCCTGCTTTGGTGTGAGTACTATCTGCTACCTTACCTGGAAGTCTCCCAGGCTCTAGCCCTTCTATTTTTTTCAAATATAATTTGTGGCTCAGACTATTTTTTATTTATTTATTTGACAAGGAGAGAGAGAGAGAGAGAGAGAGAGAGAGAGAGAGAGAGAGAGAGAGAGAGAGAAACGGGTGCACCAGGGCCTCCAGCCCCTGCAAATGAACTCCAGATGCATGCACCACCTTGTGCATCTGGCTAACATGGGTCCTGGGGAATAAAACCTGGGCCCTTTGGCTTTGCAGGCAAATGCCTTAACTGCTAAGCCATGCCTCCAGTCCTAGTCCTTCTATTTTGATGTCATTGCCTTCCTTCATCATCATGCTAACATCCATGATAATGTGTTGATGTATCCAATATTACATAGCTCTTGTATGGGTAACCGTAGCTGCTATGAGGTCATGAATACAATGGCTAGTTCATGTCTAGAGACAGCACTCCAAAGTAGTCCTCTCTATGTCTTTGAAAATATCTTTTTATCCATTTATAAGACTCTAAATACAGTCTAGTTATATTACCACTTAATAGCTAAATTGTGTTGAATGAGTAATATATTAACATAACTGTAATGTTCATCACAGTAGAAATATTGTGTGCAATGGCATGGGAATTTAATAAATTTTCCATTCAAAAAGTAGTTACAAAGATGAGTGAGATATCCACCTGCCCAAGATGAAAGGAAGTAAAGAAGGAATTGTGAATGGGAATTGTCGCTCTGCTGAGGTTAACGGGCACCAGGATAGCCATGTCAACATAACCTCAAGTGGATTTACTGCACTTAAACTTTCTTCCTCAAACTCAGCTGGAAGGAACTGAGAGTAGAAATAGTTCCCAACCAAACTTGTTTCTTTCTTATTTTTGCAAATAAATAATTTTAATAAAAGGCAATATTATAAGCTCACTGTATTCATCAGCAAATACTTGTTGAACATGTATTAAATGTCAAACATTTATAGCCTATGGGATGCAGAGAAAATTAAGACCCTAAGAAATAATTATTTTGCCATCAAAGCTTCCAGCTTAGCTAGGGAACTACATAATTGTCCTCAGCAGTAGATGTGGATCGATGGCATCTGAGACATACACATCACAGAGTTATGGTGCCAAGGTGAGGTACCCTAGGTACTGTTTGATGTTTGGTCCCTGTCTCTCAAAGTATCCCCATGAGCCAGGAGCTTGAGCTCTTCCTGGGTGAAATCTCAAACCCTACTCCAGACCTAAGAGGCAGAATCTGCCCAGTGCCCTAGATATGCATATTCCCACTAAAACCCAAGAAGGACAAGTCTGGTGGAAATCATTTATGGGTGAGACAATAGGCCACGAAAGACAAAAGGTTTGGGTTAGTGGGTGAGCCAGGACTTGAACCCACAGCCCCTGATTCTTGTATAATCACACAGTGCCACCCTTTATTCTGAGGTGCTTTGGGATTTCAGAGAAAAGCAATGACTAGAAACTAAACTCAGTTTATTTATACCATATATCAATCAGCCTAAACTTCCCACTTAAAACCAGGTTGAGGGGATCCAGTACATTACAGGTATATCCCGTGGGCCACAGGGCTTAAATTCCTGCTTCTCACAGACACACTCAGTGCTGGGTCTTTCTAAAATACAAAGACTTTGGCAATCACCTAAGGGAGCTTTATGCCTCTGTGAAAGAAATTCCCGTGTTCACCATCAAGTCTCTCACGTGGGGAATAAGCCCCAAAGCCTTTTGAGCGTATGCCACATGAGAGAAGGTCAATGGAGGCCTCATCCCCACATGCCTGTGGGGTAGATTCCCTGAACCAGACCCTGAAGGCTGAATGGCAGGCATGAGTGAGAAATGAAATTTTATTTCTCAATGAGCCTATGTTCTGATGGGGAGATCATCTTCCCCTGGCTTTGGTGGAGGATTCACAGGGTTAATGAGCAAAAGATGGAGTTCTTGTAATCGATACAGTCCTCGGCTCTATTGATTAGAATCACCTGCTTATTTTGCAGCTAAGATTTTTTTTTTATCCCATTCAAAACAAAGACACCCTAGGGGACCATTAAGTAAATAGGCGTTTAAGACTTTTTTCATTGCTAAGAAAGTAGTTAATTATTATTAGTGCCTAAAAGTCTCAATTTAGACAGAACACCTGAATGAACACAGTGCCAAAATGGCCATGACACGTTTCCTGTGAATGGATGCTAGTTTGTAGTTCAGGGGAAAAAAGTGCTGCTTCTTTCTTAGGGTTGTTGGGGAGGGTGTCACGCTGCATGGAAGGAAGGAGAGGTGACAAGCTCTTCAAAGGAGCCAAGGTAGAGCAAGCAGCCTCTCCAAATATTCCATGTCCCTGGTGGACATCCTTGTATGTACAAATAGTTCACTCCAGAGCCTATCTAAGGAAATAGATTCCCAGTCCTGAAACCCTTGAAAGACACCAGATAGAGTTATTTCATTTGGAGAACACATATATTGTTGTGCTTCAGGAAAACAAGTCAAATGCACATTTGTGGCACTCTCTATGTGACCTGCTTCTCTTTGCTCCCAACAAGGTTTAACATCATTAATACCTCAATCATCCATTTCTTTTCTTCATGTTTGATCATTACAGTAGGCATTCAGTGCATGTGTGTTTGCTGAGCACCTACTATGTATTAAATGTTGTGCTTCATGCTTTAAAATTTTATTATTTATTTGTCCAAGTATGTGTGTGTGTGTGTATGTATGGGCACACCAGGATCTCTTTGCCACTGCAAATATATGGTCATCCAGCTTTCCATGGGTGGCTGGGAGATTGAACATGATTAGTAGGTTTTGCAAGCAAGTGCCTTTAATCTTTGTGCCACCTCCCCAGACTTATGCTTCAAGATTTTGAAGTATTGTATTTGTGCTTTAATATTTATAGAATTATTTTAATATTTGATCCTCACAACATTCTCCTTGAGTGCACAGAATATTCACTACATTTTGGTAAATAAACTTAAAATTCTGTGAAGCTCAGAGTTGTCTCATGACCCAGAAAATCCACTCCTACACATAGTTATGTATATAGCTAAGAGAATTTAAAAAAACATGCTCACAAAAATTGGTGCATGCATGGGCATAGCAACATTATTCATTAATAGCCCCCAGATAGAAACAACCCAAATGACCATTGATGAATGAATGACTAAACAAAGCAGGTTATATAATGGGATGATATTTAGCAATAAATATGTATCGATTTATGTTTCAACAGGGATGAACTTTGGAAACATTGTTGTAAGTGAAAGAGGCCAGACACAAAAGGCCACACATTAGATGATTGCATTTATACATGAATTGTTCAGAACAGAGAAATTTACAAAGACAGAAAGAGAATAGATTAGTGATTGCCAAAGGCTGGAAAGGGAGAAACGGGGAGTCATTGCTAAGGAGAACAAAGCTTCTATTTAGAATGATGAAAATGTTCTGCAATGGAATAATGGTGCTGGTTGTACAACCTTGATGAACATATATAAGAAAATCTCTGAACTGTATGCTGTATGCTTGAAATGAGAATTGTGTGGTATGTAACTTATATCTTAATTAAAAGTAAAAGTTGGGCTGGAGAGATAGCTTAGTGGTTAAGGCACTTCCCTTAAAAGCCTAAGGACCCAGGCTCAAGTACCCTGGACCCACATAAGCCAGATGCACTTGGTGGCACATGCGTCTGAAGTTCATTTGCAGTGGCTGAAGGCCCTAAAGCGCCTCTCTCTCTTTCTCTCTCTCTCACACACACACACCTGCCTATCTCTCTCAAATAAATAAATAAATGAAATTAAAATAAGTTTATATTGGTGACTTACTCAGTGGCAGAAATTGGGCAAATGCCCAAGTTTCTGAATGCTGGACCAATGTTATGGTTCTGCAATAAATTCAGTTGTGTTCAAGATTCAATATCAGGTTCTGAGTCCTCAGTGTATGACCAATAAACATTTCCTGAATTAACACAAACTTGTAGGATTTAGCCTCAGGGAACCTGCATATATGAACATGAAAAAACCAAAGTACTAAGCAATAAAAAATTGGTTGATCTGGGGAAATGGCTCAGTCAGTAAAGTGCTTGCCTTACAAGTATGAGGATCTGAGTTTGATCCTCAGAATCCATGTGAAGAAAGCCAGGTATGAGGCAAACCACAATCCCAGTGCTGGAGAGCTGGAGACAGGGGGCTTGCTGGCCAGCCAGTATAGCCTACTTGGTGAGTTCCAGGTCACTGAGAGATCTTGTCTCAAAAAGAGTGGATGGCACCCGCTGTGGTAGAGATCACATCCAGCCTCTGCTCATGGCGTCCTTTCCCTGCCACCGTGGATGTTCCTCTCAAGACTTTCAGCCACAATTCATACTTTCCTCTCATTAACTGCTTTCGGTTGGGTGTTTCATCCAAGCAATGAACAATGCCTGACGTTATCCCCTGGCCTCTGTGTCTAGATGTGCACATGTGGACATGTGTAGTATACCTGCACATGTGCACACACGCATGCACACGTAAGTATAAGTGATCTAAGTAAGTGTTCTCGAAACCATCTCTCACAGTCAGATGTAAGGAACTCACACATAGAGGTTTGTGTGCCTGTGATGTGTTCCTGGGACTTTGTAGTTTTAAAAAGGACTTCAGGCATAGAGGAGAGTCACACATATCTCATTGTCTCTTTGGAGGATTGCAGTTCCCCCGTTCCTTTTGGTTGGGTGTACTGTGTAACTAGATCTGTCTAGCAGGTCAGGAGTGGAGGGTACATATACCACTTCCACGTTGAAGCTGTTGTCAGATGGTCCAGCATTCTCTTCCATTGCTATGCCAGGTCTTATGTTCCAATGGTTTAGGTATGGCATATGTAAGCTCCATTAGCCTTGGTCTCTGAGACACTGTGTGGAACACAATGGCCTAGGTAGATTGCCTGGGTATGTAATGGGTAACAAATTAGTAACAAATGAACCTTTCATGTGCTAAATCATTGAGACTGGAACATTTATCAGTATAGTATAAATAAGCTAATACCCTATCAAGTGATTATGATAGAGAAGGTTTGGGAATTGGTGGTAGACATAATAAATTCTCAAGAACTGGGAATAAACATATCATCAAAATGGAGAGTGATCACAGAATGTGTGGAAGAATTTACACTGGCCTTATATGATTAGGAACGGGGAGACTAATTGGGGCATTCTAGATGGAGGACACCCCATGAATGATGTTCAGGAAGTGCGCTGAGCTGTTGATTTATTCAGTGTTTTTGCTTCAACTACCTGCTGTCTAGGGGCAGCAGGAATGACCGTCCAGCGTGAGGTTCTGCAGTGCTGCTTTGTCTCATGGCCACCTTTGCCCTGATGGACAGTTGTCCTCACTTGTCCTGGCAGAAGGCATGCTGCTGGTTTATCTTCAGTGGAGCATGGGGAGGTTAGTTGAGGGATGACTCAAATGCTAGGCTGCAGTAATCCTCACTACCATCGTGGAAGGAAGCCGGGTTTTCCTTGGATATACACAACTGATGATGTGTTATTATGTTTATATTATTGTTGTTGTTGTTGTTGCTGTTGTATTCCTCTTTGAAATGACCTCTGCTGCCAACCAGCTGGCATTTCCCACTTCTGCCCAACTGTCTTTGTTCCTTTATGGCCTGTTTTTAGCTGCCCTCTTTCCATCATCCAGCTTGTCAGGGTAAGCCAGTGAGGGTGGAAAAGGAACCTGGAGTTACCAAAGACTGCATGTGTACCACATAGGTGCATGTCCCGTGTCTTCTCACTGAGGTCTCGCAAGGCACTGTCCCCTCGTTTGGAGGATGCTTAGGTTGGTAATTGAGCTTTCCTAGGAGAACACAGCTAGAAGTTGGGGTGAAGCCAGTAGCACACCAAGGACCAACTCTCTCCCTTTGTGGGGTGCCCTGCTGCTGTCAGTGAGCCCAAAGCGCTGCGATTTATCAATGTGCCTTCCTCCGACTTACCTAAGAAGGTCACAGATGTAAATCTTCCCATCTCTTACAGTCTTACTGGCCCCAGCCAGTTTATCTCTATAGCAGGGAATTGCTAACGAATAGGAGGCTGGATTCTAGCAAATTCTACAGCCAACCTTTCCTTTAGAGTGAATGAGTGGCTGTGAGTCATGCAAATACAGCAGAAATTTTCTTGCCTTAGCTTAGGTCTTCAAGAATTCTACTTGTTGCTTTATAGTAAGTTCATAAGGGACACCCTAGGTGAGGCAGACATACTGGCAGCTGCATGAGGACCATGACACAGTAAAAGACCACACCAGACCACCTACCGCTTATTTCATTCATTCATTCATTATCTTTGTGTGTGGATAATGTGTGGTGTGTGTACAGACAGTGTATGCATATGTGTGTGCAGATGTACACTGCATGTACACACGTGTGGAAGGCAGAGGAGGACCGTGGGGGGATCTTCCTCTATCACTCTTCTGTGTTGTTTTCTTGATGTGGAGTCTTTCATTGAACCTAGTGCTGTCTTTTCAGTCAGACTGGCTCACCAGGGAGCCCCAGTGATTCCCCAGTCTCCACTCCCCTCAGGCATGGGATTACAGGTATGTGTGGCCATGCCTGAGTTTTACATGGGCGCTGGGGTGGGACTCAGGTGCTTGTACTGCAAGTGTTACACCTGATCCCTCCCTTCAGCCCCGCAGATGTTTCCTTAAAGACTCTAAAGTGTGAGGTTACCTTTGAAAAGATATCTAGGTGGGATCAGTTTCATCACAGATGTCCTTTTTTTTTTTTTTTTTTTTTTTGGTTTTTCAAGGTAGGGTCTCACGTTGGTCCAGGCTGACCTGGAATTAACTATGTAGTCTCAGGGTGGCCTCGAACTCATGGCGATCCTCCTACCTCTGCCTCCCGAGTGCTGGGATTAAAGGCGTGCACCACCACGCCCGGTCATCACAGATGTTCTTAAAAGTGAATTTCTTCACAGAGGTAGAAAGAGATGAGGCCATGGGAGAATGGTCAGAGAAATACTTGACTGAGGTAGGAACAGATGTGACTGTGGAATAATGGTCAGAGAGAGAGACAGAACCACTGCTTTTGGAGCTGGAGGAAGAGGATTAGGCAGGCCTAGAAGTTACAACAGATTCAGAAATAAATTTTCCACTAGGGTTCCCAGAAAGGAACTGAACCCTGTAGGCATCTTGATGCAAACTCACTCAACTGGACCTGTGTTGAAATTTTCAACTACAAAACTGTTAGATAAAATTTATGTTACTATAAGCCATGAAGATTGTGTGTTTGTCAAGTGACCATTGAAATCACACACATGATGCTAATGTATTTTTGAGTGGATATGTGTGTGCTGTGTGTGCATGTGTGTATGTCTAGTGAGCTTGTCAGAAACAAGGCCTTTGCTTTTCATTCATTCATTCGTTTGTTCGTTCACTCACTCACTCACCATTTATAACTCAGCAGGTTTTTGTCAGTGGCCCTTGATGTATTAGCTACTGTCCCACACTGAGGGTGTGGGAGGCATATGCTGACCTATCCCTCCATCCTTGGTTTCACTGGTGTGTGGGATTCTCCAGCTCAGAGGAAGGCTCCATGCCTCTTGTCTTCTCTTTCATTCCTAAGGAGACAGTCACACCTGTTAAGATTCACAGACAACCTACCCAAAGCTGGGTAGATGTTTGGTAACAACTGTGCGATTTTACTTCTGAAGGTTTCTAGAAGAAATCACTCTAAGAATAACATTGTACAATTAAAATTCACATTCACCTTGCTCCAAAGTACTTAAGTTGTAGTGATTATTTTCATAATGACCCATCATTTTTTTAACGCAGTGTTTTGGTTTTTGGTACCTACTATACCTGGCATGACTTACTCTTTAGATGACTTGAAAGTTTCCTGAAAGGAAAGAAAATGTCCTGTCTTTGTGGCCATATATATACATGCAAATCGAACAATTCAAGAACAATTTTTTTTTTTTTTTTGGTTTTCTGAGGATAGGGTTTCATTCTAGTTCAGGCTGACCTGGAATTCACTATGTAGTCTCAGGGTGGCCTTGAATACACAGCAATCCTCCTACCTCTGCCTCCCAAGTGCTGGGATTAAAGGTGTGTGTCACCAGGCCTGGCTCAAGAAATATTCTTTTTTTTTCTTTCCAGCAGCACCAATTTTATTTTAGTGTTTAGTACAGTTAAAGGGTACTGTTTGAGACAGTGATTTTGGTCCATATTTTTTTTCTATTTGAATTTAAAACATTATACATCATTTAAAAAATTGTAGTTTTCATGATCCCACATGCTTTTCTTGACTGTTGGAATATTAGTTTCAAGTGACAACAAGAACAAAAAGGAAATTTAAAAAAGTGCAAATTAAATATAGTAATATGTACATAACAAACACATTAATTACCAAAGTAATTAAAAAGACCTTTACTTCTTCAGTTTAAAATTTATCAACAGTATGTTATTTGGTAATCTCTGGGATTACTTTATTATCCACAATGAGAGTATGAATAATTCCTTCTTTTTGCTTCCCGCTGCTGACAGCCTTTATGTAACAGTCATGGTCCCCAACACTGAGGTGTGTCTCTGTCCCATCATCTACAAACTGACCTCAACACAACTCCACAGTCTTCACCATCCGGGTGCCATATCCACGTACCGAGAGCTTTTGCTCTGCTCTCCATATACTTCTTTGCCCATTAACTGCCAGAGTATATTCATAAGCAAAGCCAGTTACAGCATCTATATTTAGGGTCGCTTTTATCTTTGCAACTCCAACACCAGGTTTCTCTGCCCACTAATTTAAACATCCATTCTTTTCTTATCTCTTTCTCCCCGTCTACGTATACTGCTCGTTTGCCTGATGTGGTCCCATGATAAATTCAATCTTGTGGACTCCATCACTTAAATCAACGTCTCAAACAGCCCCGAGATTTGTCATGTTTTCCAGGCTCTAAAGAGGGCCCCATCGGCTCCGCTCGGGTGTGCGGTCAGCACCTGCGGCTGCCGCTGTGGCGCCAGGAACGGGACACTCAGCCACCGGCCCCCCGGTTCTTCATTCATAGGATTCCTTCCAAACATTTTCCTCACCACATCCCCTGAAGTTTTTTTTTTTTTTGTCCTGTCATCATTGTTAAATTTACTAATTTAGCCCATGAGGAAGATAAGGAGGGATGTATTGGCGAAGTCACCTATCTCTTCCAACAGCTGATGTTCCCACAAATCAGAATTGATTTGAATTACCGTGAATGATGACCGGATACTGTCAGCCTGCCTCCTGGGAAACTCTGGGAGGGTCTTCCGGGTGAACTTCCTTCGTCCTCCTGGCCTCAGGCTGATGTGGACTCTGTCTAGCCAACTTTCCCGTCCTTCCCTTCTTCCAGCCCATTCTTCCCATGTTCCCAGCCACCAAGTTGCATAGAGACAGCCTTGTTCATCCTGAGAGCCACTGATGGGTCTTGCCTTTCAGATGCTTGTAAGGTCATTGCCTGAATCCCAAGAGCCTGCTGGGTGAGGCCAAGTGTGTGTGTGTGTGTGTGTGTGTGTGTGTGTGTGTGTAACTCTTGTGATCTGAAGCCTTGGTATTCTGATCTATTTAGGAGAGGTGTGTGGGTGTTGAAGAGCAATGCTTACAGGCTTCTGCCATGTCTGATGTGGCCTTTTCCTTCATCCTCTCCTCTTGGGCCTGAATCCCTCCCAGAACTGGGATTCGTATCTTGCATGTCTCTGACTGGCTCAGAGGTGATTTAGGATGTGCACACAAGACAATGCTTCTGTTGAAACTGGGGAAAACATCTCCTTTACTTCTGCCCCCTTTCTCTTTCTCTCTTTGCTACCTCATTTGCTCAATTAATTTTGCCTCTTTGACTTACTTGTCTTCCTTCGACATTAAAGAAGTTTGCTTAAGAAATGCCTTAGAAGCATTATCAGGCCCACATCTCCCCTCCACCTGAAATGATCCTTTAGGCTCCACATCCTGGGCATGTTCTCTATCACAGCCCTACTGGCAGAATCGTGAGCATTTTATTTTTTTGCATTTATTTCCCCACTGCACCAGGTTGGCTGTTGTGACCTGCAGATGTGTGTGCTTATGATGTGCTTGTCGAATGTAGGACAGACCATAGTCCATATGGTTATGCCACCTACATTACATCACCTACCTAAGAACAGCAGAGCCTGGGATTAAGAATCATGCTAAACTGACACATTTGCCTGGTGTGAGTGATGGCTTTCATAAATCAGATAGATCCTTTTCTGAAAACCAGCAACAATGCATTTTACGCACATTATCATTTTCTAAATATTGCCAGTTAGGGTTATAATTCTGGCTCAGTCATTGGAATCATGTCATGTGTACAAAGTCAAATGGATGTTCAAAAGGGAGAGTTGTGACTGCCCAAATGCAGAAAGGTGAGAAGGTCCTTCAGAGCCAACCTAAGTATAAATAAACATGGAAAGACATAAACATCATCTTTCCCCAGGGGACATTTGAAGCAAAGACACAGGAGAAAAGATGAGAGGCCTTGCTTACTCCTCCAGCCACAGTTAGTGCAGAGAGAAGACACCAGGCACTGTGACTTACAGAGGGTCCCTTGGCCAATGGCTTCCTCACTCATGTTTCCAAAGCGCAGAGAACTGTAGAAGTTTCCCAGTAAGGCCTTTGAATTTCCAATTCTACAGTATGCACATTTGAGCACTTTAACCCAAAGGATAGCTCTTAGCTTGGTCATTTACAAGGAAGATAAGTAACTTTACACTTTGCTTATAGAATGTCTGGAAACAGTTCCCAATGGATTGGGGCACCAAGTGGTTGGTTGACCAAGATTCACTGAACTTGTTTTCCATGGGAGACACTAAGGATGAAGGAAAGACAAGGTTTCTCCTCCCCACAATTCTCATCTCTTGACTTCATGAGCACCAGAAACCCAAAGGTGTTCTTGAGCTGACTGCATCTCCTCATGCCTTTCACAGGCCAAGCTCGTGGATTGTTCTTACAGTGTTTTCAGGCGTTGGGACCTGGGTTTGGTGTGTCAAATAAAGAACAGTGTGAATTACTTTTTGTGCGTTCTTTGGGCTTCAACTGGCCTTGACCTCATTTCCTTTCCCCCTCCCCTTTCTTGTCATTCCTCTTTCCCTTCCCATCTTCCTCCCTTCCTTCTTCCCTCTCTTTCTCCCTCCTTCCCTCCCTCCCTCCCTCTCTCCTTTCTACTGGCGATTGGGGATGGAACCCAGAGCTTCTGAGCTCTCACAAACACTCCTACTTGCATTTAAAATGACATAATACTTTAAGTTATTTTCTGGAATTAGCACAGAAAGCAAATTAAGTACATACATGCATTTTGAATGATCCCAAACTTGGGCATCAAAAATGAGCCATTTGATAGATCTGTTGGAGGACAAGACATTCTTGCATATCATTATCACTTACACATATAAACAGTGATACACAGTTATCTTTCTGATCATAGATTAAAGAGTCAGAGGGTTGGAAAAAGCCCAAGTTCATTTCTAAAATATATCACTACAATCAGGGATAACCAGAATCTCTCAGTTATTTTGAGTACCTGCTATGTGTACAGTGTCCACCAAGACACAGCCTTCAGGATGGTAGGGAGGAGCTCCGCTCACTACTGTGTGCTCAGTGGACTTGGGATCTGTTCTTACCTGGCACGCCATCATTTTCCTTCCTAGTGAATTCTATGCCCCAGTGTCATTTCATCCCACTGAACTGTCAAAATCAGCCACAAACAATGTCACCATTTTCCATTTTACAGATGAGGAAAGAAAGTTCAAGAGAGGAATAGAACGTACTCATGTCAGATGGTTTGTTGTTAATGGAAGAGCAACGTCTCCTGACTTTCAGAAACCTCTCCATTGAGTATCCTGCTGTCTCTGTGAATGTACAAGCTTGTGTGTGTGCTAAAGATCAAACTTGGATTAATTTCTATAATCAAGGTATGAATATCACAAATTAATTAGTGAAGGTCATATTTACACTTCACCAAATGTCATCTGGAGTCATTTGTTTGATTGAAGACTTCCTCAATTTATGATAGCCAGCCATGGCTACTCCTTGGCAACAGGCAATGAGCCTGAACATAATTCTGTGTGAATTTCTATCTTGAATTTCTTAGCAAAGTGTTTTTACTGTAAGATAGTTCTATGGGGGACTCTGAGTATCCTTAAGCTAATAAATATCCTTCAAAATCAAATTTCAAGTAAAACTTGACCAAACTTGGACAGCAGGGGACACCATAAACAAACAGTAGCTGTTACCATGTTCATTAATGTTTGGTCATTGGCTGGACTCTCAATGTCCCCAGTGATTTACAAATCCAAAGAGAAGTGGAGAAAACAAAATTTATTTTTTTTTTCCACAATTTGAGGCATGAGCTTCCCTAACATTTCAGAGCCCTACATTTCTGTGATGGGCTTTCATTCAATCCAGCCTGAATGAAAGACATTTCATCACCCCAGAATGCATTTCTTTATTTGCCTTTGGATCTATGATTCTGTCAGTATTGAGAGAAAAGAAAAATCAATGCTGCACTATAAACCTCGGGCCGCCTCTGGCCAACGTGGTCAGCATGGTGTGAGCAAAGGAAATGGCAGGGGAAAAAATTGACCGCTCAGCAAGTGTGGCCAGCAACGGACACAGCTCAGGGCTAATAACAGCTCGCAATTACACATGGAAAGCCAAAGCGTGTAGAGCATTCAGTGTGAGGGGGATGTAATACAATTTATTGAACCACTGGTTAGAGTTCTGCAGCTCCTCAATAAAACAAAAAGAGTGTTGGGCCTGTACTCTTTAAAACATAGACTTACATGGTGTCGACAGGTGAAGGAGACTTGGGGAACTGAGAGCTTTGTCTTAGCTGGTACATAAGTGGAACATTGAGAATTAGGCATCTTGGGGCTGGGAGATGGCTCAGTCAGTAAAGTGCTTGCTGTACAAGTGTGAAGACCTGAGTTAGGACCCCCACCCCAGCACCTATGTACATGCTGAGGGTGGTGGCATGTGCCTGTAATCCTAGGGCTTGTGAGTCAAAGATGTTTCCCTGTCTCTGACTGACGCAAATTGGCTGGCTAGTCTAGCTAAATAGCTGAGCTCTGTGTTCAGTGAGAGACCCTGTGTCAACAAGTAAGGTAGAGAGCAATTGAGCAAGACACCTCATGTCACCCTCTTGTATCCACATGCACATGTGTGTGCACACACACATGCACCCAGGCACATATGAACATGCATCCACATGTATCCTCACACACATGCAAAAAATAAGCAGAGCAACAATAAAAGGACTCCCAGGCTGGCCAGCTGCTTCTCATCAGTGCCCCCTCTTCACTCTTCTTCAGACCTCCTATGAGCATCCCCAGGAACCCCTGAGTTCCTTCTGCTTTCTGGGGCTGATACAGCAGCTCTGGGTTTTCTGAGATTGTGTCTGCAGTTGTGGGGAGCCTGCAGAGACACAAGATTCTCCTGGGCTCCACAGTTTTCTGTCATTTTCTTTTCTGTACATAGAAATAATGAATCAGGCCGATCAATGTCATACTAGCTAGTTGAAATTTTTATGTAAATGACTTTTTGCACATGCGTAATTCCAAAGGAGAGTTGAGGGGAAACTCAGAGCCTCTCTCAGCCTTTCTGTTGCAAGCCTGTCAAGACAGTGTTTGCCGAAGGAGGCCCTTGTAGCTGTGGGGGACTGTCTACTCGGTAATGAAGAGAGCACCCTTTAAACATTCTGGCTCTAGAGATCTAGAATTTAAATTGCTGCCAAGTCCAGGAGGAATAGAATTGTGCTCCAGTAATTACAAAGGGACAGTTGGGTCTTGTGAGCGTGGCGAGGGAATCACTTAGTTTACTGAAGGCTCAGGATTGGCTTGGACACAGGGCAGAATGTCAGCGGAGGGCGGAGGGTGGGCACTAGGGAGCTGGCGAAGAGCCATCTTTAGACTCTACACTTGCTCTGGGTGATTAAAGACTGAACAAAATTAATGGAACAAAACTAGGTGACCTGTGAGCTCTCTGTCCCCCTTGCAGCAAAGTCAACTGGGGTGGGAGGAGGGGACAGAGAAAGGGGAGAAGGGGGAGAAAGGGAGCTCTGGGCCACATTCCCTGCAAGTGGCTGAACCAGATTCCTAGTGTACACACACACACACACACACACACCCATGCCTCGCTCTCTTCTAGCCAGGTCCTTTCTTCCCTTGCTTCTGTCCAGCTAATCCGTCTCACTGCGACACACACACTCTTCTAATGTCCCTCTTCACCAAGGCACAAGCCTTGTGGGGAGCACGTGTGCGCACGCACACACACATGTGCGTGTGCACACCCTCTCACACAGCCGCTGACCTGGAGGTGTTAGACACTCCACAGCTGCTGTCCTTCTCACGTTAATCTATAGGAATCAATGGACATTTCATTAGAGTAATCAAGGGTGGATGCGCACTGCATTTATATTCCGCACCCACCCCGCTGTTTCACACACTAATTGGTCCTGCAGCCAAGAGTACATGGATATTTTTCCCTATAGATAAATGTCAAGAATGGTTTTTTACTGCTGGTTGAAACACCTATCAATACAGCATGTGTATAAAAGCCTTCACCCATCGAAGCCACAGACTGTTGATAATACATTACGCACTGTTGGTTCTAATGCATCTCACTTCCTCTTTACACCTTATTGCACATCCACACACCATTTATGTTTGTCTCATTTGAAGAATTAACCAGATCTGGGTTGCCTTTGTTTTAATGTTTAGCCCCAGAATGATTTGCCCTCTGTTTCTGTTGCCAGCTTTCCCAGGCAACTGAAGAAAGGAGCCGGGAAGGTAAGAGACGTGGCATTTGTTTTGGGGATATATCTTCCAGTTCTGTCTTTTCCTCCCTCAACATTAACTGCATTTTGCTTGTGAGGACCATGTGCTGGGGGCAGAGGAGGCCAGCATTCCTGCTCTTAGCAGACTTTCCATCACTGGGGTTTGATGAAGCATGTAGACCAAAGCGCCCCCCGTTTCCCTCCTCTGTAAACATGCGGCTAGGCATGGTCATGGTCAGCAGCTCACAGGACAAAAAAGGTCAAAGAGACGAAGGAGCCTCCGTTTCAAATTAGGTGCACGACTGGAGGTGGTGACCAGAATGTTGGCCACTGGCCCTGCTCATCCTTATCCCTTGCCCTTAACCATGGCATGACCACAAACATTATGGAAAAAGTAAAGAAGGGTATAGTCACACTCTTGGGAGAAATTTTCAGGCTTTGCAGAGGAATTAGATTAGGAGATGGTTCCCTTTTCATTTTTATTGAATATATATATATATATATGTCTATATAATGTATTTTAATCATAACCCCCTCCCGTTACCTTCTTCTGGCCCAGTTCCAGGCCCTCTTACACCAACCCCCTTCTTCTTCTCAACTATTTCCTCTTCCAGTTTGATGTCTTCCCTTGTGTGTGGCTACTGAGGGTTAATTAGTGAGGATCATTCTCAGGAGCATGTGCAACCGACTAGTGACTATACCACTGCAGAAAATGCTTCCCCAGCAACTGCTAATAACTTTTCAAGGAGAGAAAGCATTCTGGGCGCTGTGTTACTTTAAGAAAATACCTTGCTTAGTCCACATAGCATTCTATGAGGTCTCATGTCCCTCACATCATCATCATCATTATTATTATTGTTTGGGACAAGTTCTCTCACTGAACTCAGAGCTCACTTAGCTGTCAAATAAGCTCCAGGGGTCCCATTTTCTGCATGCACCACCTCACCCGGCGTCTACACTGGTGCTGGGGACTGGACTCAGGTCCTCAAGCTTTGCACAGCAAATGCATTACTGACTGAGCCATCTCTCAAACCATATTTTGCCACATAATTATAATTATTTTTAAAAATATTATATATATATTTTATTTCTTTATTTGAGAGATAAAGGAGAGAAAGACAGAGAGTGAGTGAGAGCGAGAGCGAGAGTGAGAGCGAGAGAGAGAGAGAGAAAATGAGTACGCCAGGGCCTTCAGGCAGTGCAAATGAATTCCAGACACACGTGCCACCTTGCACATCTGGCTTACACGGATCCCGGGGAATTAAGCCTGGTTGCTTTGGCTTTGCAGGCCAGCACCTTAACCACTAAGACACCTCTCCAGCCCATTATTATTATTTATAAGGTTTTACTAGGTTTAGATGAGCTAATCTATAAAGTGTGTAACTCCTTGTAGACAATAGGCACTTAATAACTATTAGGCACTTCTCATCCAGAGAAAATATTGTGTAAAAAGTTCTTATAACTATTTGTGCGATATCTTTCTACTCAAAATACCCTATAGTTTGCCCAAGAGGGCACTGGAAGATGATTCCTCATTTCCATCAATAGCTTTCTTTCCCCCCTCGCACCTTATTTGGAAGTTTGTGCTCTCCACAAGCTTGCTGTCCTATATACATACAGCAACTTCTACACGCGCAGGAATAGCTTTTGGAGGGTCATTGGAGGCAGGGGCAGACTGGGAATTGCACAGTGCTCGAGCATGAGAATGCTAAGGGGATTTTCTCTAAGTTTACCTGCAAACACTATTGAAACACTGCTTACTCTTGAGGGCTGTGGGGCTTGTCTAACTCTCTTCAGGCATTGTACTGCAACTTGCTTTAAGTTTCAGCTCAGTGTCTAGCCTCTTTCCTCGTGTGCACATCTAACAACTGGCTTAGTAATGACATGATTCGATTCTTCAGGAAACCGCTTGAATGATGGTTATCTGCTGTTATTCAGAAACAAATTCTACTTCGTTACCATCGGTATTGGGGAGGAGATGGATATAAGGAGGATGCTTGGAGGGTGGGAGTCGAGGGAGAGGTGAGATCTGGGATTCAGAGAGCCAAAATATAAGAAGGAGGGAGCTTCTTTGGTGAGAACTCCAAGGAGTAGGAGGGGTTTTATAGGAAGGAAGTGTGCAGAGTGTTCTGCAGGGAGGAGGGGTAGGGTGGGAGGGAGCAGAGTGAGCTCAGAAGAAGGATAGGTGGTGCTGAGAGTGGGCTGGCTACAGTAGGCAGTAACTTCTCTTGGACCTGCCTCTGTGGAGCACATGACAGTCACCTTTTGTGTTGCCATTATCTGAGCCCTCTATCTTTGCTCCTTATTCATATACTGTCTTCTCAAAGTTATGTATATTCTTAAAACGATCAGAGTCCAGAGAGATAGCTCAGTTGGTAAAGTGCATGCTTCACAAGCATGAGGACCTGAGTTCTATCCCCATAAATCAAGTAAAAAGAATTAACAAGCTTGCAATCCCTGCCCTAGAACGTGAAGAAAGGCAGATACCTGGGGCTGACTGGTCAGCCAATCTAGCTCACTTGGCAAGCTCTACACTAGTGAAGATCTTGTCTCAGAAAAGGTGGAAGATCTTAATGACTGACACCCAAGGTTGTCATCTGGCTTGTACCTGCAAACTCACACCTGTGCACATGCACACACACACACACACACACACACACACACGATCATAAGCTCTTACAGCAGAAGCTGTA
This sequence comes from Dipus sagitta, assembly GCA_036346955.1. Lineage (NCBI taxonomy): Eukaryota > Metazoa > Chordata > Mammalia > Rodentia > Dipodidae > Dipus > Dipus sagitta. Next base: position 8,680,786 of record CM070780.1, on the reverse strand, counting down.
GCCATGCTACTCACACATAATCCCCTCCCTGAGCTTGTGGCAAGGTGAATGCTTCTTGCTATCAGCACCTGTGACCCTCTATCTGAGGTCATCGGTGGTTGTAAAAGTACACCTAGCTGTCATACAGGGCTGCCAGAGCACTGAGGAGTGGACAGTGCTTGTCTAGCTCCTAGCCATCATCTCTCAGAAGCTGCCTGGGTGGGTCAGCCACTCTGTTTACCTCGGTAGCAGCTTGCTCACTAACAGAGTCTGTATATCGTCCTTTCCCTCCTTGGGTCATTTCCCTCTCTTCTGCTACTGTCTCTTGATGCAGCCTCCCAAACAAAATCTAATACTTCTTTGTCTTGGGGTGCTTCTGGTAAAAGATAACAGAACATAACTGATCTGTGAACTTCATCCACCCATACACCCACTGTCCATCCATGTGTTCATCTATCCATTTGTCTATCCATTCATTCATCTATCCATCTATTAATCCATCCATCAATCCACCTATCCATCTCTTCATCCATCCTTCCATCCACCCAAGCACCCATCCATCTGTCTATCCATTCATCTACCCACCATCTATCCATCTCTTCATTCATCCTTCTATCCACCCACACATACATCCACCCATCCATGCATCCTTCTATCTACCCACATATCCAATCCATCCATCCATCTGTCTATCCATTTACCACCTACCATCTATCTGTCTCTTCATCCATCCTTCCATCCACCCACACATCCATTCATCCACCCAACATCTATCCATCTCTTCATCCATCCTTCCATCCATCCACCCATCCATACATTCTATCTACCTGTACATTCATCCATCCATCTGTCTATCCATTCACCACTTACCATCTATCCATCTCTTTATCCATCCCTCCATCCACCCACACATCCATCCATCCATCTATCTATTCATCCACTCACTATCCATCTCTTTATCCATCCTTCCATCCACTCACATGTCCATCCTCTCATTTGTTTGTTCTTGCTCACTGATATCTGTATGCAGGAACTATGTAAGATGCTGAGCAGGCAGAATCTCATGTCTTCTGTTCCTGTCTACACAAGGCAGGGTGCCTGATACATAGGATGTTTCCTCAGACACTTGCTAAACAATGGGAAATGAAGCACCTCAGGGCTTCGTGAGGGTCAGCCCAAGTGCTACTGAGTTAGTCTTTGTGTGTGTGACTGTGCGTGTGTGTACGTGTGTGTGTGTGTGTGTGTGGTGTATCTGTAGTGTGTGCTCATGTGTGCCTCATGAGCATATGTGTGGAAACCAGGAGGATGTTGAGTATTCTAAATCATCCCCCCACCTTTTACCTTGAGGTAGGCTCTCTCACCGACCCTGTAGCTCACTGTTTTCAGTTAGATTGGTGACCAGGGAGTCTCAGAACCCTCCTGTCTCCACGCCCTTCCTCCCCACCCCACAGCACAGGGTTTATGCCAGGCTTTTTACTTGTGTGCTGAGGCTGAAACTCAGGTCCTCTTGCTAACACAGGAAGCGCTCTTACCTACTGGGCTACCTCTCCCATTCCCTGAGGTAGTGTAAATCATAGCACTCTCTCTTGTGTTACCTGTAAGGAGACACTTTGTCTACGCGGATGTCAGTATTCACATGTCAAAAATAAAAGGAGTGGGGGCTGGAGAGATGGCTTAGCAGTTAAGGCATTTGCTTGTGAAGCCAAAGGACCCAGGTTCAATTCTCCAGGACCCATGTAAGCCAGGTACACAAGGGGTACATGCATCTGGAGTTCATTTGCAGTGGCTAGAGGCCCTGGCATACCCTTTCTCTCTCTTTCTGCCTCTCTTCTCTCTGTCTGCTTGAAAATAAATAAATAAAATTAAAAAAATAAAATGAGTGGGTATTAAAATACACGATTTGAGCCATTTCATTGAGGGAGGAATACACAGTCATGTGGTAACAGATAGCCATTTTCCAACATGTGTCTTTGTGCTGCCCTTGGGTAGAAATTCCAGGATTTTGCCCATGGCTTTGACTGAATTGAGATCATTTATTTTCTGCAGGATCTATTGCATCAAAGCAAGGAAGAAACATGATCCAATAACAGTTGGCGGACATACTTATAAGTATTCACAGGGCTTTGATCTGTTGTTTTCAACTCTGTCTTTCTATGTAGGACATGGAACTAAAAGTTCACATTAGTTGCATCCATCTCTGGGAACCTCCCATGCCAGGAAAAAGGGAAGCAAATCTTAGCGAGATCCCAGCCATGGGTTTTTTAAATCCTTTGTCTCTAGCAAAGGTGATAGTGGAACAAGAGACGAATTGATTTCCTGGAAAGTGATGAGGGAGATCGTGGCTGCTTCACACATCGGAGCCGGGGCTCTCCACTCTGACCCCGAGGGCACCACCTCACAGCACGAGGGGCTTGGGCTCTTCATCCATTAACTCCTCTGCTTCTCAGTTGGAACTGACAACAAGGTGACATGGGCAACTGTCCACATGGCTCAGGAAGGAGGACGTCAACTCATTCCACATGGGCCACCAGACACCACCTGGAGGTAATAGCATTCTATCAATAGTGACCTGGGTCCGACTCAAGTCAGTGATTTAGGGCTGAGAGGCTCTGGATTCCATTATGAAGTGCCCTGAGTTATCTAGGGGCTGAAAGTCCAACTCGTTAAAAGTAATGATTGAATATAAGAAGTTTGTATTGTTCTTTTCTTTTTTTCATTTAAAAACATGAAAACAAGTTTAGATTGAGCTGCGGATGGATCTGCCTCTCCACATGGTGGAAGAGATTGGCTAGTAGGCTTTAGTAAGTATATTAAATGTTAATAGATATAATGTCACCCATTATTTCCTTCCTTTCTCCCCTCCCTCCCTTCCTCCTTCTTTACCTTTTTCTTAGCATTGGCTTTGCTTTTCTCTGAGCCAAATGCAAATATGGCTTGTTTGAATCAACTTCATTCTCTTAAGGCCAAACTCAGGACTCTTTGGTGAGACAAGCTTGCTTTTAGAGGTTACTGCGAACTCAGTAAAAAACAGGGCACTCCTAATGGTCAGGAAGAGAAAAGATAATATTCTGGAATGAGACTCAAAGGTGCTCAGCCTAAGCCAGGTGGGAGAGTTGGGCAGACTCTGAAGCGTGGGTCCCTGTGGGGCTGTACGTGAAGAGATCATTGCTCACAAGTTTGGTCTCACCATTAGCTGGAATGAAATGCGTGCTTTGCAAACAAAATGCTTACTAAAGGTCACAGGATCCATTTTTCTTACTACCAGCTTGCCTTTTCTTCTTCACCTCCCCTGCCCGTTTGAATTCTTAACCTTGTAACTAAAGACATGATCTTGGACGTAAATGAGTAATTCAGCTAGGACTGCTTGCAAATTAAGATAACATAACTAGAAAAGCCATGGGTCTCCCTTAAAGACGGAAAACTAGGGTGGTAATAACTGCACATTAGGGCTTTGTATCCCTTTGTTCTTAAACAGTACAATCCCTCTAATCTGAGGATTTCAAAGGCTTCCTGACAGGCTTCCACCGCCTGCAAGTGTCATGTGTAAAGAGATGGCAGTGAGTGGTTCCTTGCTGGTGAGGGTGGGGTACAGCTAGCTGTCTCAGAGTATTCATTGTTATTTATGTAGGGCCGTGTGTGTGTGTGTGTGTGTGTGTGTGTGTGTGTATGTGTGTGTGTGTGTGTGTGTGCGCGCGCGCACGTGCGTTTGTATGTATGTATGTGTTAGCAGAGACCAGGGGTCAATGTTAGCATTCCATCACTCTCCACCTTATTCTTCAAGACAGAGTCTCTCACTGGACCTGGAGTCATTGATTAGATTAGCTAGCCAGTGAGCCCCAGGGATCCTTCTGTTCACACCTCCTTATCCCTGGAATTATGAGTGCAAGCGACCACACCTGGCATTTATGTGGGTACTTGGGATCCAAACTCAGGTCCTCATGCTTCCATAGTAAGTATTTTACAAACCAAGCCATTCACCTAGTCCCTAGGGCCAGAATTTCACAAGGTTCCTAGATCAAATATTACTCTCAAGGTAATTCCTAGCTCTCTATGGTCAAAGAGAATTGTTACCTACTTTGCAGTTTCCTCAAAGAGACTTGAGGTCAACTGGTCCTGCCTCTAAAGCTAGCATCCCAGGGTTGTATGTTTCTCAGGCTACTACTTAGGTACTTCCAGAACATTCCCCTGGGGTTCTCTGCTCACTGACTTAGTCCCTAATTAGCAAAGTAGCTCACATAGAAAATTCTTGGCTAAAACTCAGGCTTTTCTGCAAACGCGTAAAGATGTGACCACAAAGAGCCGAGAAAGACTGGATAGCAATACTCAGAGAGGCCTTGAGACCAGAGAGTGACTTATTTTGTCACAGGCCACTGAGAAGGTATTTGTGGTTAGAGACCATCTGTGTAAGGCAACCCTATAGTGGGATATGTTTTCTTGCTTTCTATCCTCTATTTAGGGAGCACACAGTTCACATTGTGCACAAATTTGTCACTGTATTTTAGCCACAGTGCTTCCCTACAAAAATTTTGGAGGGACTTAGGAAACAAATGAACATAATAGCCTCTTTCCTCCTGGCTTTGTTTCCTCCTAAAGAGACATGGTCTATCCGTTCAGAGCCAAATGGATATAATTAGGTGAAGAATCGCTTTCTCTCTGTATCTGAGCAAGTATGTTTTGCAGGGCACCAATTTCTCAAGGGCAGTGGGCTGGGACGGCCGGTTGCTGCTGGGGGATATGGCTGCTGACCTTCAGGCCAGGCCGACTTTAATTTGCAGAAAACTGCAGGTCCCAGGAGGCTCTTCAGGGAGGCCACACAATCAACCTGAACCAGCAGCCTGCTGCTGCCCCACCACCTCGCAGGACATGGAGATGGAACTAACTAGAAAGTGCCACTGCTCAGATTCAACCTGGGAATGCAGCACCTCAGAATTCAGCCCTTTTTGCCAGAGCCAAGATGCCCTGTCACCTGGACGGGGTCTGGCCTCTGTCCAGCTGCAGTATTTAGCAGGGGACTCTACAGAGGCAGCACCAGTGTTCTCCATTTGGATTGCACATCCTGGGTTCTCACTGAAAACTAATGCTTAAAGGAAACTTGGCAATTAGCTCCAAAGGATGTGAATTATCTGCAAAGGAAATGCCAGTTTACAACAACAGTTCATCTGGGGAATGGAAGATTTTTTTTTTTTTGCCATGGTAGTCTCCTTCCACCTCAAGATGGGAAAAAAAATGGAATGTCCCTTAGCTGATCTGATTATTACAGCTGTCTTAATGACTAGGTTGGGTGGCCATGAGAACAGTCCAGCTGATTGCTGCACAATAGATTGAAATGATTAAGAAAAAGCAGATTAAGTTTTTTATGTCCATGTTCTTGGAGGTGCATTTGCTTGTGTGTAAAAATGTGCACATATTCTGGTGCTGAAATTTGATCTCAACACAGGAAAATTAAAGGGAGATGGTCACTGAAGACAGTTGTAGCCTGTGAACCAATTTAGGCCATATAGTGCTCAGACAACATAAATGCCAGACATTAAAAAACTATCATTGTCGTTATTACATATGAACAATTAGATTAAATGTCAGTGAAATATTAACTCCCACATGTGGCTAGATGGGAATTTGAAAAAGAGAATTCTCCCAGATGCCCATTACATGCAGAACTGGACAGGCATGTAAATGAAAGGGTGGACAGCCTATGATTTTTGGATGAGATGGATGTCAAATATAGTAAAAAATGTGAACTAATAATCTTTGTGAGCTTGATGGCTTGCACATAATGTTGGGCTGTACCTAAACCTCCAAAATGTAGTTAAAACTCTGCCTGACATAGTTTATGTGTCTTTCTCAGACACTGAGAACTTTAGGGACCAGACATATCTTCCCTTTTGTGTAGCATGCAGTCTTGCACATGTGTGTGCAAGTTTGTGTGTGCATGTGCATCTGTGTGTGTAAGTGCATGTGGAGGCCAGAGGACAGACTCAAGTGTTTTTCCTCAGGGACACCATCCAATCCATCTTTTCTCCTTCCTTCTTTCCTTCCTTCCTTCCTTCCTTTCTTTCTTTTTCTTCTTCTTTTTTTTTTTTTTTTTGAGGTAAGGTCTCACTCTGGCCCAGGCTGACCTGGAATTCACTCTGTAGTCTCCGGGTGGCCTCGAATTCACAGTGATCCTCCTACCTCTGCCTCCCAAGTGGGATTAAAGGCATGCGCCACCATGCCTGGCCATCTTTTCTTTTCTTTTTTTTTTTAGTTTACAAATAATCTCTTTATTTTTTATGTATATAATTTTAATTCACTGCTGTTTAACTTACCATTTTTTTATTAATTAGTTTTGTACTCAGCGAATACAGTCAATTTGGTAGAAAGATGGTCTGACATTGGGCCTTGGACTTGCCAAGTAGGCTAGGCTGGCTGGCCAGTGAGGGATCCTCCTGTCTTCTCCTCCGTTGTGCTGGTATTAAAATCATACACCACCACACCTAGATTTGTAGTTCAGATACTGGGACCAAACTCAGGTCCTCATGTTTGCAAGGCAAGCACTTGACCCACTAAGTCATTTTTTCAGCCTGCATTTTGTTCTTTATAACAACAATCAGGAATTAGAGGATACCTGCTTTGCCTGACACCCTTCAATAGATATCAACTCACTTGACTCTAACACAACCCTAGTTACACAGATGAGAAAAATGAATCAGAGCGGTTGCACAACCTGCTCAAGGTTATGGAGTCTGTTCCCAGTGATCTGGAACTTAGACCTGGGTCTGGCTTCAGAGTGTGTGTTCTGAAATGTTGCAAGTAGCACGTGCTCATTAAGCACTATTGTTCGAAAGAGCTGGAGAGTAAAGATTGACTTCAACCCTTGCAGCATAAAAATTAAGATGGAGGCGGACTGGAGTTTCAGAGACCAAGGGAAACTTGTAAGAGTTGGTAAAAGCTCAGATCACGTACATTTACACCACAGGTGTGTGAAAATAAATGCTGAACCCTCCTTTTCTTCTTGATTTTTACACTTTTTACTCATTTGTCTCTGACATTTTATGTGTCACGAAATATATATAATAAAATAAAATTAAAAATTAGCAGTGCTCCAAATGTGGATTCAGAAGAAAATAACGATAAGCGAAAGTGAAGAAACATTCCAGTCTTAGAGTTTTATATAAGTATTATATTTGTTCATCAAAGTTGACACTGAATTTCCTGGCAGCAAGGCAAAGAGCTATCTTCCAATATAGGTTTACATTGTTCTTGGAAAAATACTGAGGGTGGAACACACTTGCTCTTGCGGGAATAAACCCCTTTCTTTTTGTTTTGCTTTACTGTTTTTATTGGCATGCAAAATATTAGGCTTATTTATTTATTTATTTATTTTTGAGGTAGGGTTTTACTCTAGCCTAGGCTGATCTGGAATTCACTATGTAGTCTCAGGCTGGCCTTGAACTCATGGCGATCCTCTTACCTCTGCCTCCCAAGTGCTGGGATTAAAGGCGTATGCCACCATGACAGACGGATTAGGTTTAATTTTGATGTTTATTAAACAAATTTTATTTTTTGTTTCCCTCTTCCTTGTGCACTCTCTCCACCACGGTAGCCTTCTTTCCACTTTTATACCACATGTTTCCTTCCCCGCTTCTCATTTCCTCTTGTTCCTCCCTCCTGCCCATCTATCTCGAATCATACCGATATTCACTCTCACATCCCTTTATTTACACACATACAATCATTAAAAGTTGGGAGCTGCATATGACAGAGACGCACAGTTCTCATCCTTGTGTACCCATAGGGGTCACACAGTGGTTAAGTTGACAATAACTCAGTGACTTTCTGAAACAAATAGATTTTATAAACTTGTGTATATGTGCTTTTAACCAAGAGCAAAGGCTGTGATTCCGTGAAAGTGGTTCATTGAAAAGGTAAGAGCAAAACATTTAGATAGCCTGGCTCCACTCATGGCCACTCCCAGCATCTCCCCAGAATCTTGTCTTGGGAGTTCCCTGCCTATGTGACCTGTCCTAGGCCGGGGCTGCCTTTGTTGATGGGCTTGCCTGATTTCCTGACACCAGCTGACCTTCTGTTGCTGTGTCTCCTTTTGTTGCTGGGAATGCTCTCCCCTGGGATTCTTTCACTCACTGTCAGGACCTACCTGAATCCTCAGTGTTATTTATGTCTGGATGGCTGAATCAAATTCCACTGGGTATGTACCATACCTTCTTTACCCATTCATCTGTTGATGGGCACCTATGATGGTTTCCTATCTTGGCTATTGTGAATAGTGTGGCAATAAACATGGATGTGCAAATATCTCTGTGGTGTGCTGATGTTGAGTCCTTTGGGTATATCCCTAGGAGTGGTATAGCTGGATTCTGTGGTGGTTCCATTTTCAGTGTTTTGGTTAAATATCTACATTGCTGTCCATAGTGGCTCTACCAGTTTACACTCCCACTTGCAGTGTCTATATACAGCATTGTAAGCCCAACAGTCCTGTGGAGGAGGTATCATTTACAGTTTACAGAAAAAGAAATTGGAACTTAAACATTAGGTAATTTGTCTCAACAACAGAGCTGAGACAGGTCCCATGTCTGCCAATGATAAGGGTGTTTATGCAGAACTCCTGAGTAGCCCTTTCAGTACGAAGAGGATGAAAATGAGTATCCCATCTCTGAGAGAGACTCTTCCTTGGATATATTTATCACCAAGATATTTTCATGAGGAATTCTTTCATTCAGAGTTTTTGATTAAGATGGATGGAAAGTTCAGATACGGTTTCCATTCTTCTTTCAGTGCCTTTTTTCTTCTCTGTTCCATTCTAAAACTGCACAAGGGATGTTGGGAGCAAGAAGGAAACAAGAGAGAGGAATCCAAGCACTTCCTGTGCAGCCAGGCAGGAGAACTCACTCGAAGATGAATTTAGATGTGGGACACAAATTCAGTCACATTCAAACCTCACACTTGAACGTGCAGATCACCATTCATTCTCATTCTTGGTTCACAGTTATCCCATCTACTTTGAAGGATCAGCTACATAAAATCTTACACTCTCAAGGTACGGAGTTAGTTGTGGACTTTCTAAAATTTGCATGAATGAGCCTGCCATATGTAGGATCCTATCCGGCATAAGCAATGTGCAGGGGGAAAGCTGGGTGCCATAGGTGTGGTTGTCATGGAAACCAGCAGTGGTTCCTATAAAGGTTTCTAAGTCAATACAAAGTTTCTCTTCCAGCACCGGTGATTCTGCAGCAGAGATATGATCATAAACTCTGGCTTCTTTCTGTCCCTCAAAGCAAGTGCAGGGAGTTCTTTCCCCATTACACAGTTTTCACAAGGAAGAAAAACATGGCATACAAACTGACAGTTGCAGGAAAAAGAGCTCATGTTTAAGCTACATTTGGGAGACAAATGATGTGCGTCGACAGCTGCTCTTAGGGCTTCCAGATGAAAACATTTTGAAGGAAGAGTTCTAGAAGGAGCAGTAGAAAAGACTCACTTTGTTCTTTTCTCACTTCATAGACCTGTCTTTGCCTTCAAAAACGTATTTGTGAATGGAAAAGATGAACATATTTGTGACCTGGGATCCTCTAAGAGGCTCTTCAGGGGCCTGGTTAGGAGCAAATGGATCTGGTCTCTTTCATCTATGTTGACTTCCTCTTGTTCTGTTGTGAGTGTGAGGGACTGCGGACGTCCTAATAGCAAGAGGGCATGGCTCTTGCAGATGCAAGAAATAAGCTTACATCTTAATGCAAATTCACTTAGGGTAGGAACGACATCTAAAAAGCTGCCTTGGATAATAAAAACCTTTCAAAGATGGTTTCTAGGGAAAACACATAATAGAGGAAGGAACATATTACTTGAATTCCTTTTTGAAATCCTCTTTAGACTGTGTGATCAGCATCCATTTTATTTCTGAAGTGGCCAGAGCGTTACAGAAGCAGGGGGATGTACAGTTAGACTCCCAATTCCAGATGCTGTCATTTTCTTTTTGCAGGTAGACAGAACCATAGAGGACAGCTCCCTGGTCTGGGAGGTGATGAAGGGTGTCATTTAGAGATTCCCTTTGCCTTAGTCGGGACGGTGCTGGGCTTGGCCTCATTGCTCAGCCATCAGGGAGTATCTCCATTGACTGATTATGTAAGGACACGTGTCTGTACATGCTCAATGCAGACATGCAACTGGCTGCTTTCCAGTTGATATGGGAAATGGGATAGATGAGGCCTTAAATATCCCTTCTACTTGAAAGAGAGAAAGAGTAGGTTTCCTCCCCACTCTCATGTTTTCTGGATATGTGTGGATGACAGGATATCAGGGGTGGGGAGGAAGGGATTGGGCAGTTGCCTCAATGGGTGGCAGAAGTGGGATCCAGCGGGTTGACTCTGATTTGAAGTGGTCCTCAAACTCATCTTCCCTTCTCATGGATCCTCTCCCTGTGCCACCATCATCTCTGGAGGACAGCAATGGCCTCCTAAGTCAAGGGTGACCATACCTTCCTCCTTCTAAATGTCTTTGTAGCATCAGATACATGAATGGGTTCTCACTGCATTTAGGAAAAAGCTCAGAATCTTTGACCTGCCCCCGAGGCTCTGTTTGCATAGCTTTCCAGTCCTGATTCTCACAGCTTCCTTTCTCCCCACCGTTAGTCTTTGAGCTCTTCCCTCAGCACCTCAAAGAGATAAAACACTACTCTTAACTCCCAGTCACCTAGTGCCCTGTTGCCCCCTGCCCCCGTCTCTACCTCCTATTCCCTTTTGTGGTCCCAATGAATCTAGCCACTATAATTTTTGTTTTGTTATTGTTCAGTTCAAATGACGTGTCCTTAATTCCTCAGTTGAGTCTGGCTGAATATCTACAACAACGTTTGCTTCTCCTAGGCTCAAAGTGACTGGTTTAAGGTGGATCTTTCCTAGTGGACCAGAAACTGTTGAGGATAGGACTCATGTCTCTGCTGTCATTTGCACTTGGACGTATTACTAGACACTCCATAAATGTTTGTGGTTTCTGTGACTGGCTGGCCACAGAGGCAACATATCTGGATGTGTCCCTGCTGATCTGTGAATCAGTCTCAGGCTGGCACTCCTCCATTTCAGTCTTTCTTTGGGGTCACATGCATTCTGATTTTTAGGACTTGTTTGGGGTCCCTGGCAAGGCTGTCCTGATGAGCCATCAAAATGAAGTCTTTCGTTCCTATCGTTTTGCAATGTAGATTTCTGTGTCAGCAGAAAAGCTAGGTATAAAGCAAAAGGCACAGTCAAGCTTGCTGTTTGGCATAGTATAGGATAAAAAAGTCCACTCCATTTAATTTACTGAATCTGTTCCTTAAAAAAAAAATCCCTGAATTCAGGCAATCCAGTTTGTGGAGGCCCAGTGAGACAGGGATCAATATCTGGTTTCTGAGAGAGGAGACGGTACATGGTGCAGATTCAAAACTGAAAATCTATACAGTCGGCTGCGATTCACGACAGCCTCCGCAGGGCTGCAGGTCACAGAAAGAAAAAATTCTACAGGCACCAGCATCCCAATTCTTTGTTGGAATGAAAAATGGAAGAGAAGATGGCCTATTCATGTATCACCTTGTAAATGGAAAATTGAAGTGAAGGAAGTTATCCTCAAAACAGGTTTTATTAATCCTGGTCTGAATATGCTCATTTTAGACATGCTGGAAAGTACTGAGAAATGTGCAGCAGAAAAAACCCTCATTATAAGACTGTTATCTAGAGGCCATTCTGTCAATACCCTGCTCATTTTTCTAATATGTTGGACAATGTTTTGCACAGGTGAATTTTTTGGGGTACAGGGTCTTGTGAAGAAGTTACCACTGAACTGTATACAACCCAAGACAACTTTTTAGTTTTTACTTTAGGGTAATATTGTCCAGGCTCAATTTCTATATAACCCAGGAAAGCCTTGAACTTATGGTCCTCCTGCCTCAGCCTTCTAAGTTGCTGAGATCACAGCCCTGCAACACTATGGTGAGGTCACACAGATGAGTAATTCACATAATTGTTTTTCTAGTTGTATAAAATCACCACGTCCCTCTCTATTGTCCACACACAACATAGATTTCAATTATTCATCTTTATAAAATATTTTATTTATTTAATTGAGAAAGAGAGAGGCATACACACACACACACACACACACACACACACATATATATATATGGAAAGAGAGAGAGAATGGGAGTACCAGAGCTTCTAGCCACTGCAAATGAACTCCTGATGCATGTGCCACCTTGTGCATCTAGATTTACATGGGTATTGGGGAATTGAACTCGGGTCTGTTGGCTTTGCCAGCAAACATCTTAGCTGCTAAGCCATCTCTCCATCCCCATTTGTCCTTTTTATTGAAACTGTAGAATATGCATAGGTTTTCACACTGTCATAAATCCAAATGCTCATTCAAATGAACATACAAAATGTGCATATGCTACCATTCAAATTATTTCTGTTAGAGTCCAAGAAATAGTATCAGTGAGTCAGAAAGATATGAAAAAATAAGATTTTTTTGATGTACATAAACAAAATGTAGTTCAATTCATAGTCTGATATTTTAGGGCCATGTTTGATATCTAGCATTCCTACTAAGAATTCATGTCCATTTATTAAAAATTACATTAGTTAGCAAGGTTGTATAATGTTCTTCCTATGGGTAAATTTTCTTGTGACTTTTTTCTGATTATTCAAAATTTTCTTTATCTCGTGAATGGGAGTTTTTCCTTTTTGTTTTCTGTTACCTGCTATGAATTTTGCTCCCCCCCCCCCTGCAGACTATGTTAAAATAGACTGAGAAGAAAAGGAGAACCATGGTAATATGCCCTGAGAATTAAAGCATCCTGCCTCTCTCAGCACCTAAAATGGTAGTATGGATGTCTGTCATCAGACGGTTAGGGGATGATGGAGATGCCTGATGAGGACCGATAAGCCTACAGCCACCATCTCTTAGGAGCTGATCAAGAAAAACCAGAAATTGATTAACAGCGGAGGGTGTCATCAGTGGGGAGAGGCAAACGGGTCATTTTATCTTGGACCGGATGGAGGATGGACACAAAGGCAAATGAGGACGAGGACTGGCAGAGAAATGTGAGCAAGGCAACGCTAATTCAGCAACGTGGAGCAGGAGCTGGGGATTCTGGGACTGGGTGTGATACGGACAGAATAGAGGCTGAGGAGATGGCTCAGTGGGTAAGGTGCTTGCTGTGCAATCGTGGGGCTCTGAGTTCAGATCGCAAGGACCCATGTAAACAACTGTGTATGGTGGCACACATTTCAGCACTGGGGATGCAGAGATGGGAGGATCTCTGGGCTTACTGGCTAGCTGGTTTAGCAGAATTGGTGATCTCTAGCTTCAGCAGGAGACCCTGTCCTAAAAAAAAGGTATGGAAGGGGGCAAGACAACAGATATTGATGTCTGGCCTCCACATGCAAGTGCACATGTGTGTTGATGAACCCCCACACACATGTGTCCACATGCATACAACACACCCATATATACATGAGAGAAGAAGACAGAGGATAACTACACAGGATGGTGAGGACCACTAAGGTCCCATGCTTCAGCTGGGAGTCTGCCCAGGACTGGCAGTGAACTGACCCCAAAGCCAACAGCAGCAGAATTGATTGGAATGAAAATAGAACGTGGAAACGGAGCCCACACATTAAATGCTACCAGATATCTGGAAGGAAACTGAAAAATTCATGCAACGATGAGAATACCTTAAATTAGCAGATGTTAGGAGAGTTGAGTACAAAATTTATCACCCCCGCCCCCCATTGGTAACTGATAGTAGGGAAAAGATGCCTTTCTTTCTGGATTACGGTCTTTTCTCGTCTTGACAAATCTTTCGTCAAGGAACTAAATGACCAGTGTAAAAAGGCTGTGACTCTTTCTATGGTGAGTGTCTTAGTCATGCTAACCCTCAGATGGGTTATGAGGACATTGATGGTTGGGTAATTTTTCCTCTATATAAATGTGGGCACCCCTGTTTGTTTCTGACTTGGAGAAGAACTTGTTCTGTATTCCCTTCCCTCCCTCCCTCCCTTTCCTCCCTCCCTCCCTCCATGTATGTACAGACAAGTGTAGGAGTATGTGTGCAGAGGCCAACCTCTGGTGTAATCCTCAGGAACTCCATCTTTTTTTGTTTTTCTTTTCTTTTCTTTTCTTTTCTTTTCCTTTCTTTTCTTTTCCTTTCTTTCTTTTCTTTCTTTTCCTTTTTTCTTTTTATTTTATTTATTTATTTTTACAGTCAGTTTGGTACCATTATTAGGCTCATCCGTGACCTACCCCCTCCCCTTGGCCCCTCCTTGTTGAGGTATACGGGTCATGCATTGTGGAGTTAGCCCACAGTTATGGGTAAGCTAAATGTCTCTGCATATCATGATCCAACATGTGGCTCTGACATTCTTTCCGCCCCCTCTTCCGCAAAATTTCCCTGAGCCATGTTGGGTTCATTTTTGGTCTGCTTCAGTGATGAGGTGTTGGGGGCCTCTGAGGCTCTGGCTCTCTGATTTGGTAGGAGTTGATTTTTCTCTGTGCTGATCTCCTTCCCCCTTGTGCTGGTATCCGGTTCATCAGGAAAACAGCCCCCTTGCTTGTTTCTCCAATTTTTCTTAGTTTCAGCCGGGGCCCTTTTGAGGTATGATGGGGTGGCTCTCTCCTTAGGGTCTACATCTATCGTTCTTTCCCCTGGATTTGCAGCACAGCTAGGCGGTTGCCATCTTGGCCAGAAGTCTCCCATTCACCTTTTTTTTTTTTTAAAATATATTTTATTTATTTGCAATCAGGGAGGGAGAAACAGAATGGGCATACCAGGGCCTCTAGCAAATGAACTCTAGACCTTGTCCACCTGGCTTTACATGAGTACTAGGGAATCGAACCTACATCCTTAGGCTTTTTAGGAAAGTGCCTTAATCAACATGGCATGTCTCCAGGCCCTCACCTTACTGACTGAGCTATCTCTTCAGCCTTGTCTTTTCTTCCCTTTCCTTTCTTTTCTCCATCCCTCCCTCCCTCCTTTCTTTCTTGTCTCTGCTTTTTTTTTTTTTTTCAAGGTAGAGTCTTACTCTAGCTCAGGCTGACCTGGATTTCACTATGTAGTCTCAGGGTAGCCTGGAACTCATGGTGATCCTCCTACCTCTGCTTCCCAAGGGATGGGATTAAAGGCGTGTACCACCACATCTAGCTAGCTGTCTCTACCTTTTTTTTTTTTTTTTACTTTTCTCCCCCCTCCAACTTTTCAGTTTGGGTTTATGTCTCCAAATTATGTGTTCATTACATATTTTTCATCTTTGAGATGAATTCTATATTCCCATCAATTCTGTTGCAGGTGAACATTTTCAGGACTTAGGCAAGCACGAGCTGATTGGTGCCCTGAACAGGACTCATCTTATTTCTTCAATATAGAGTTAAAACGGAGGAAAATTTCTTTATTTGAATAGCTTGGGGGAAATGTTTTATATAGTAAGAGCTGTTATATCTAATACATGTAGTTTTCTGAAAAGTGAAATGAAAATAAGTATTCTTCATGATATCGATCCAATGAAATACATTTAGTAATTCCAAGTCCATTTGCCTTGGAATGATGCCTCCTGGGATATAGATATTTTTTAAAACAGGGACATTTTATGATTACAAATAGCAAGTAGATATATTTTTGTAGTAAAATTGCCAAGAATTGTGGGAAAAAAGTGTTAAGGGAAGAATTTAATTCTATTATAGCCCTGAAAAGAATCCTGTCAGCCTGGGTTCTTTCTAATGTCTCACCTTGGGGCATCTTATTTATGTGAACACCTATAATTAGTAAGCTATCTACAAACCCACTGTATTTTTAAAAATCACAACGCCTTGCCCTTCACTCAGCTCTTACTCTTTGTTTCACTATACACTTGGCGGGGAGCCTCTTCCTCCAGGCTGCCTGTGATAGAGCTGTAGTTGGAATTCATTCCTCTTTCCATCATCCCTCCTCCTCTGCTTCCACTGATGACTACTATTCCCTAAATGTGAATATTCCCTGACCTCCATGGGTAGTTTTCCCCCTCTCCCTCCTTCTTTCTCTGCCTCGGTGAGCATCTTCACTACCTTGGCCTCTGTTAGTATTCAGAACTCTCATCCCATACCTCCTGGGACTCCCCACTTGTATTTTCGATCCAATCTCAAGTTTATTTTGTCAAAAACCTGTTGTCTTCTTCAGGTGTCTTTTCCCCATATCATTTATTTCCTTCCTTAACCATCATGATGCAGCTAGCTCTGGCTTCCCTGCCCCATTGGCTCTCTCGTATCTAGGCAGTCAGTCAGTCAGTCTGCCCTCACTTTCCCTCTAAACATTCTCCAGGACCTCCACTCTCACCACTTTGCAATATCACCTCCGAAAACAGCATGTTGATTGCTGCAGTACCCTTAGCATTACGCATGTACACAGTAACTTCATTCTCAGCGTTCAGAGAGCTTTTCTTTCCCCTTTGGAGCCATAAAGATTTGCACTCTCTGCCTACATGGCTTTGGTGAGGGGTTGTGGAGGTCATGCACAATTTGTAAATGTCCAGGCTCATTGAAGGTGTTGTTTGCAGAGGTGGAAGGGCCATGGAGGTGAATGGCTGGAATTTGAAAGTAGAAGTGTGCCAAGCCAAAGAGGAAGGGGGTTCTTTAGAGGGCTCCTTTCTATACAAGGAAAGTGTGGAGTTTTGTGCGATCAGGAGCATCACTTTTCTTCCTTGTGGTAGAGTTATTATTAATATTAATAGTTAATATTCCATAAATATTATGAAATTAAACTCAGGCTTGCCTTTAACTCACAACGATCCTCCTACCACAGCCTCCCAAGTGCTGGGATTAAAGGTGTGCACCACCACACCTGGCGTACATTTGTTTGATTAAAGAAAACACTGAATTTTATCTGTAGATCATGTAAACAGAGTTATGACTTTTCTCATCCAAGTTTCTGAATGTCCTGAATTCTATCTATGGGCTACTTGAAGATCTGTCAACCCTAGTTAGGGGTGAAATGCTGAGGCTGGCTCACCTCCATGCCTATGTACTAACCTTATCAGAGGCAGAGAGAAGTCTAAAGCAAGTGGTCTCTTCTATGTGAGTTGAAGTCATGCCCATCATTTCTTCCATTGGCTTGAACCTAGTCCTATGACCACATCTATCTTTAAGGAAAGCTCAGTTGGGGTATGTGTGGTGGCCATATTCTCCGTTAAAACTTGGGAGCATGATTACTAAACAGAAGGAACTACTAGAGGAATATTTATCCCAGCTGTAGCAATATGGAACTCCTCAAAGTATGTCTGAAGTTCAATTTCCTATCAGTGAGGCTCAGAAGAGATTGTGTTTTTATGAGTAGGCACTCAAAAAATATTCCCCAAAGCTGACATGCATGTGTCTAGGGCCTGTTAGAGGAAAGATGAACTTTGGGGGATAATATAGTGAGCTTCCTGTGATGGGAAGGGGTCAGAGGGATTTATGACTAAATTCATTCATTTGTTCACAGAACAGATATTTAATTTGAGCTTGGGTTATATGTCCTCCAGGCCCTGTTCCAGAATACTGAATGAGTTTGTAAATGGACTCTTCTCCATTCAAGTTTTAAGTTAAGGACACAGTTCAGTTGAGCTCTTCTCTGCATCCTTAAGAGACCTTGAGCAGGGAACCCAGTTCATCTGTACTGGCTCACAGACTGTGGATTAATAAATATGTAAATATGAATAAATAAAAAGTTAACATATATATATATATATATATATATATATATATATATATGCTTTAAACCGCTAAGTTTGTAGTAGTTTATTCCATATCACATGTAGAAAATGAATAGAGGTGATCAGGAAAGGTATCTTGTGAGGAGTTTGGGTGGTGAGTGGAAGGAAAGGAAGAGCGAACCTTAGGGGCCTACAGGGAGGAGCAGAGGAACGATCGCTCCTAGTGAGTATGGAGAACAGCTCAGGTCTGGGTGAGGATGGGGGAGACCACTCAGATCAAGGAAGAGAACCACTTGAACAAAAACACAGAGGAGTTCAGCAGACTGTGGACATATGGCAGAGGAAAAACCAACACACTCTGCTGAAGGGTTAGGTTTAGAGCAGGAGAGGTCGAAGACTGAAATGAAACTCTGGTGTTCAGTGTCATGCACTGTGATAGGGAGACTGGGGCAGGGGTGGGGAGAAGCAAGTGCTGGGGACAAGTGGAGTTTGGCTTTGGATTTGTGAAGTGTTAGATGCCATTCAAGAGACTTTGTCAAGAGAGTCACTGGATTTATAAATCTAGAGTTCAGGAGAGAGATTTGGAGTGGAGATAACGATGCATAGGGCTGCATATTGATGCTGTTTAAGTTATGAGACTGGAAGAGAGAACTCAAGATAGAATGATAATAGAATATTGAGTCTGAAAATCACTTTGAGAGATTGTCATCTGTAGATGAATATACTCTAGTCCAGGAGGATAAAGTGATCTTGGATATGTACTTAAATGCACAGATGTACTTAAAAACTTTAGATATTTATATGTGTGTGTGTGTGTGTATGTGTGTGTGTGTGAAAGAGAGAAGAAGGAGAAAGAGAGAGGAGAGACAGGAGAGAGAGAGAGAGAGAGAGAGAGAGAGAGAGAGAGAGAGAGAGAGAGAAAGAGAGAGAATTAATGGGCATGCCAGGACCACCTCCTACTGCAAAAGTTCTTCAGACACATGTGCCACTTTGTGTATCTGGCTTTACGTGGGGACTAGGTTATCAAACCTGGGCTTTGCAAACAAGTGCCTTTGATGGCTAAACCATTTTTACACCCCCAACACTTTATATTGACACTTTTCATATGTGTACATTATTTATTTTGATCATAATCCCTTCCCATTGCCTTCTCTTGTTTCCCTGCCTTCTTGCCTCCCTCCCACTAAATCCCTTATTGTTTCCAGCTAGTCCCTCTCCTATTTTGACACTTTTTCTTTTTCTTTTGCTTTTGCTCGCTTTCATAATTAACGGCAGAGAGTTGATGGACCAAATATTCAGGTCTTGTGCAAGAAATGGCAGTTGCTAACCTTGGTGTCTTGATTCCTAGCTCAGAACTCTTCTTCTTCAGGGTGCCCAGTACTTCCTCCTCCACTTCCTGTCCTTGGAAAAGAGCCTAACAAAGTTGATAAAACACAGATTTTCCCTTTCATGGGGTACAAATCCCAGATACGGACTCTGAGACATTTCATCTTCTTTGGGTGTCACCCTACGAGATGCTGATAGGATCTGATGGCTACGGGAGGCTGGGGCTCATGTAATGAATGAAATGTATGCTGTGATGTCTATAAACCTCACACCATCAAATTAATAATGAAAAGCCTCCCATCAAAGCCCTCCTTGTGCTCAATGGCCTGCAGCACATTTGGACTCATCAATAGATGTTCAACAATATTACAACTTGTTTAAATCTTGGTAAAGTAGTGTTATGTACTATTGTTATCGACTTCCCTTTTCTAATTACCACCCAAAGGTGACGGATGATGTAGCTCTAACGACCGCGTTCTTGGAGATGGAGTGGCTTTGGGTTTCACCTTACTGTGTCTTAGCTATTCCAAGGAAGGAGCCCTCTACTGGTGGGAGCAAATCCACTTCAGAAAGACCACCATGTGGACCCCAGGTGAGGTTTGAGCCCTTTTATGGGACTGGGGTGAAACTAGAAGTGAATGCATAAAGGTGTTTTGCAGGTTTTGAAGGCATGAGGTGCTAGCTGAAGCTAGCTTTTATAGCAGTCCACAGCTCAAGTTGGAAGAAATAGAATGCTTTTTCTGGACCTCAGTCTAATTTCTCGTTTGTCTGAGTTTTGCTGGTATAGAGGAAACACAAATGCCCATGTTTTTCTTGGGGTCGAGTATACATTTCGTGGGGGGGTGCTGACTATGTGGTGTCCAGGCATGGGAGGGTTGTGTGTGGCACTGTTTAATGTATTTGCCTTCTGAAATGCCCATTTAAAATTGTTTTTTATTAGTTATGGATATACTCAGTGTGTAAACAGACGTGTTGGTACCATCCTTGCCCTCATCTCTGCCTCCCCCTCCAAAGGGACCCTACTCGTTAGGGGTGCCAGTTATCCCCATGGGGATTGTGGGTCATGCATTGTGGAGCTAGCCATCAATTATGGGGAAGAGACCTCATCTCTGTGCATAATGTCCCAACTTGTGGCTCTAACAATCTCTCCACCCTCTCTTCCATGAATTTCCCTGAGCCAAGTTGGATTCGTTTTAGGTCTACTTCAGTGATGGGTTCTTGGGAGCCTCTGTGTCTTTGGATCTCTGATTTGGTAGGAGTTGAGTGTTCTCTGTGTCTCTCTCCTTTACCTTTGTGCTGATATCTGGTACACCAAGAAAGCAGCATTCTTGCTCATTTCCCCAATTCCTCTATGGTTTCAGCTGGGGCCCTGGTGAAGTGTGATGGGCTGATTCTCTGCTCAGGTTCTGCGTTCATCTGAAAAAGAAAAGCAGTTTCTCCAATGGAAAGTGAAGTTAGCACTGGTTCAATGGGATAACCATTGTTAGTTTAGAGAGAATTTAATAGGTGTAGACCCTCTTGTAGCCCAAGATTGGTGGGAACTTGATATTGGAAAGCAAACTCATTATTTGGGTGTAATTTTGACTTGTTTCCCAGTACTAACTATGGGTTCCTTTCCACTGAATAGATCTGTTAGCCAATCCAAGAGCAGTTGGTTACTCACCATGGCTGTGTGCCACTATTGCACTTAGGTCAGAATCTTGTCAGGTTGTTTGCTGCTGAGTAGCTTAGACCTCGAGTTGCTCAGGCAGATGTTGGCCATTTTCTCCCAGTAGCTCATGTAGCACCTTCTGGCACTGGACAAGCTAATTTTCGGGGGACTAGCTCTGTTCCAGATTCCAGCCAGGTCTCTCCATGTTCCCTCTAAGGTCCTGATGAGGGTTCATGCTTTTAGTCTGTTTTTCAGAATATAGGATTTCATGGTACCAGTTCCATTTGGGTCCATTTTGTGGCCCTCCCACCCTTACCCTCCTCTCCAGCCCCATCCTCCCTATTGCCTGGTCCTCAAGATGCCATTCAGAAATGTGAGCAACTCGGGCTGATCCAGGTTAGGAACAACATATGAGTGAGACCATGCGACGATTGCCTTTCTGTGATCATGTGAGCTCACTTAGTATGATCTGTTCCAAGACTGACCATTTTCTACAACTTTCATTGTATCACTTTTTTTCTAACTGCTGAGTGGAATTCTGTAATGTAGATGTACCACATCTTGGTTATCCATTCGTCCAATGATGGACATCTGGGTTTATTCCAGTTCTTAGCTATTATGAAGTAAGCAGCTATGAACATGGTTGAGCAAATATCTCTGAACGGAGGCATGGAGCTTTTAGGGTAAATGTCCAGTAAGGGAACAACTGGGTCTGTTGGTAGCTCTACAGTCATTTTTTATCCAAATGGTCCTCTGACATTGGTCCCCACATGGGTGATCCTGAGTTTTTTCTTTCCTGTATGGTTCACATAAGCCCAGTGGCGCTCTCTCTCTCTGCTACTCATATGCCTGGTCAGTTTCTTGATGCCCAGGCACATGTGGATATGTGCAGCTTCGTCAGGTGCTGGCTGCTTGAGTTCATTATTCTCCAGCCTGTCCTCTGTTTCCTGAGCTCTGCCAAGGTTCTTGCTTCTAGTAAGAACAACACTAAATTTCACCAGTTTTGGAGACCATAGACCTAGATTCTACTTCTCTCTGTGTCCTCTTTAGCCTTCATACAAAATTTACCTGTAGACCATAAGTATAGAGTAGTTCAGTTGCAGAATTTTGTGGAGGGAATCATTAGAGAACAAATGGAGGGGCTGGGAGATAGCTCAGTGGGTAAGAGCACTTGCCATGCAAGCATTAGGGCCTATCCTGAGTCTAATCTTCAACCTTCACAGAAAAAGCCAGATGTGGCCAAGCATGCCTGTAACCCCAGTCTTGTTGGAGGCAGAAACAAGAGAATCAGTGGGGCTCACTGGTCAGCCAGTATGGCAGAAGCCTACAGGTCTGGGTTCAGCGAGAGACTTCATCTCAAGGAAACAATGTGGAAAAGTGAGAGAAGATGTCTGATGTTCTCCTCTGGCCTCCACAAGCTTATGCACTGAGAGTGTTCATCTGCACATGTGCTAATACTACACACACGCATGCACACACACACACACACACACACACACACACACACACAATCATACCCTTTCACAACCACACTCTCTCCACAACAGAACCACAGAAGCATACAAAAGAAAAATAGTAAGGATAGGAATGTGATTTGTTAGTGTAAAAGCAATCACACCACAAGAAGATATATGTATATAACAAGAAGTGAGACTTCTTTCCCTTCCAGGACAACATTGTAAACTACTATGCTTGAATTCCTACCCATGATGCTGAGGCTATGGTTAGTTATTTAGAAGCAGCAATAAAACTGAGAAGTTGGGCTGGTAAACTGACTCAGCAGTTAAAGCTGCTTGTTTACAAAGCTTTCAGGTCCCTGTTTGATTCCTCAGTATTCAGGCACACAAAGTAGTAAATGTATCTGGAGTTCATTTGTAGTGGTAAGAGGTCCTGGTATGCCCATTTTCCTCTCTCTCTGCTTGCAAATAAACAAATAGATAAAATATTAAATAAATAAAAATATAAAAGTCCTGAGAAGTCCCTGATGAGGGAAGGATGGAGGGAGAGAGAAGGACAGAGTGAGAGAAGAGATGGAGAAGGAAGAATCTATGGAGGAGAAGGAGAGAGGGAGAGAGAGAGATATTTCTCAGAGAAGCAGAATTGATATTAAGAATAAAAAGTGCCAGGTGTGGTGGTGCACGTCTTTAATTCCAGCACTCGGGAGGCAGAGGTAGGAGGATAGCCATGAGTTCAAGGCCAACTTGAGACTACAGAGTGAATTCCAGGTCAGCCTGGACTAGAGTAAGACCCTACCTAAAAAACAAAAGATGAAAGTGATAATCTAAGATACTACAAATATTAAAATATGAAGTTATTATTAATAAATTTTTAGCAAAATATTTTCAAAACTGAGATAAAATAGATATATTTTAAAAGAAATATAATTATTCAAAAATATACCAGAAGAAAGAAACCTGGAAAGAAATTGAATCCACAGAGTTTTCCCAAAACGAAGATCCCTGATTAGACCAGTTTCTATCAAGCATTTAGGGACAGAAGAGCTATAATATGACATAAAAGCAGACGGTCCAGATACATTTTATAAGGCTAGTGTAAGACTTGGCATACAAAGAAGTAAGGAAAAGAACTATTTCAAATGTTAGAAACTGAACCTAACACTACACAAAATAAGATAGAAAGATTGCTCTGGTGTTTTTGGCTTATGGTAGGTGGGTGCAGTGTCCTGGTAATATACTGTAAATTAAAATATCATAAGTTGAAAATGGATACATTTAATTCACTGAGCATTATAGCTTAGTTTAGCTTATCATTACTTACATTCACCCACAGCTGGCAAAGTCACCTAGCCAGCTTTGCATGAGAGTTGAAGTTCACATGTAAATTATTGGTTACTGCACTGAAAATGAAAACAGGGATGGTTTTATGACTAAGCTTTTGTATCATTGCAAAGTCAAACACTCATTGGGTCTGAGCATGAAAAGCCGAGAACTGTGTAATTTACTTAGAATAAATGATCGAACATATTTCTCTTAGTCTGCTATGACAAAGTTTTTGTGGCTATATAATTATTAATAAAAGAAAGCTTCAGCGCTGGAAGATAGCTCAACTTGGGCTGGAGAGATTGCTCAGTGGTTAAAGGAACTTGCCTGCAAAGCCTAAGGACCTGGGTTGGATTCCCCAGTACCCACATAAAGCCAGATGCACAACCTGGCGCTTGGCATCTGAAGTTTGTTTGCAGTGGTTAGAAGTCCTGGAATGCCCATTTTCTCTCTCTTTCTGATTGAAAATAAACAAATAATTTTTTTTTAGAAAGAAAGAATAAGCTGGGTGTGGTGGAGCATGCCTTTAATGCCAGCACCTGGGAGGCAGAAGCAGGGGAATTGCTGTGAGTTTGAGGCCACTCTGAGACCACATAGTGAATTCCAGCTCAGCCTGGGCTAGAGGAAGACCCTACCTGGAAAAACTACAAAAAATGAAAGAATAGTTAAAGATTTGATGGAAAGGAAATGAGAAGGTACTGAGGCAGGACCAAATAGAAGGGCAGTGCGTGATAGACAGCTCATGGGTGTGAATGCTGCACTTATGGTGAAAACCGTTCTCCAAAGCACTTAGGGAATCTCAGTTTTATCAGTGAATTATGGTAGGACAAGTGGATTAAAAGCGTAGGAAAACCCCCCTGGCCCTTTCATCACACCAATGCATAGAAGCCCATCACAAGTAGACACAAATGTTAGACATACAATGATGACATCATAGTAGGGAATTTAGAAGATCTTTACCATCTAAGGTAGGAAAAACATTAACTAAAAGGAAAGAAAGACACATATGGCTACATTAACAATAAGACCCTCTTTTCATCAAGAGAGTGAAAGGGAAAAGCAGAATAGAAGACATGTTTGCAATAAACATCATGCATTTGCAATGTTTTGACAAAGGCTTTGTACGCAAGATGTCAGGAAGGAAAGGAAATTTAAACCTAAGAAGCATGTATGTCAAGACTCGAGCAGATACTCCCAGAATATAAAATCCAAATTGCCAAAACATGGATAAAAATTTGCCCAATTGTTTTTCAGTAAAGAGGGAAATTAAAACCCAAACTGTAAGACGATGTCATTTGCCATATTTCCAAATGGCCAAAATTAACAGCAGTAACACATGCCTGTGTTGTTGAGAAGGTAGGGCGGGGGAACCCACATTTACTGATGTGTATATTGGCATGATCACTTGGAAAACTGGTTTATCCGTTCAAGTTGAAGAGACATGTATTCTATGACCCAATAGTCAGTGACTGGATGTACACCCCACATAAACGGGGTCATGTGTGCACCAGGAGACACATGCAAGAATGTTCATAGCCATTTTATTCCAATGGACCAGACTGTAACAGCCCAGATGAATATATAAACTATGGCATATTCATCAAATGAAATACCATGAAATGAAGTACATGGGAAGCAGCAATGAATGTCCCATACAAGTAGTGTTGAGTGAAAGAAATGAGGCTAATGCATACCATCATGGAGCCTCCACGTAGAGACTTCAAAGAGCAGGCCGGTGCAAGCGGTGTTCGGTAGAGATTTTGTGTAATGAGACTTGGTAAGGATGGACGGCCAAGGAAGTCAGAACTAGTTTAACTTTGGGGAGAGGATGGCAAAGATTGTCAATTAGAGGGTTTTAGGATGTGGGCTACATTTTTCTTATAGCCCTGGTCAGAGGTTGCATGGAATGTGCCTGTCATAACTATTTCCAAAATTGTTCAATTTTTCTACATTTCCCTGATAATGTGTTAGTAAAAGAAGAAAAAAAACCCCAACACATTCATTTATCATTGGCCAGCATTTCCACTTTCATTTACTGATTTCATCGATACAGTGTGAGTACAGTGATGAATGTGCTAAGATACTCACGGCTACTGTTCGCAATATTAAAATATTAAACTTGACTGAAGTGTTCTTTAATAAACAGCAGCAAGATAATTTATGAAGGATCCATATAAAAACACAAAAATAGGCCTGGAGAGATGGCTTAGCAGTTAAGGCGCTTGCCTGAAAAGCCTAAGGACCCAGGTTCAATTCTCCAGGTCCCAGGTAAGCCAGATGCACACGGTGGCACATGCATCTGGAGTTCGTTTGCACAAGATGGCACATGTGTCTGGAGTTTGTTTGCAGTGGCTAAAGGCTCTGGCACACCCATTCTCTCTGTCTCCCTCCCTCCCTCCCTCTGTCTCTAATAAATAAATAAAAATAAAAAGCATAAAAATAATACAAATATAGCTGCTAAACAGCGAATGACACAGTGCAATGCATAGTTACCTAGAAAGCTCTTAATACCAAGTGAAGGAATTAGCAGGGTTCAAATTGGGCACTGGTATGCTTAATTTCTGGTTTTTGACATGTAATAACCATAAATATTTATGGTGTGACATCTTGATACTTTTCTCTATTGCATATTGATCACCCCAGGATCCCTGGTAATTCATCAACTCTGATAGTAATCAGTTCTTTGCAATGCAGATGTTTAATACCCTCTCTCCTAGCAATTTGGAACTATGTGATGTTGCTCTGTTCCCTTGTTTGTAATGGCTCACCAGAACCTGTTCCTCACATCTGCCTAAGATTTGTCGCAACCAATCTCTCCCATCCTCCTCTTTCCTCCCAACCCCTGCTTTCATCCCACCTTGCCCCTGAGGCCATTCTTCTCTCTACTTTTTCTAGCTTAGCTTCTGTAAATTCCATAGGAGCGAATTCATGTACATCAGTCTTTTGGGACTGGACTCATCTCAATGCTGTGTTCTTATCAGTCTGTGTTGCTGCAAATGACACGAGTTTCCATTAAATGACTGAACAGTATTCTGCTGTGTATATGCATTATGTTGTATTTATTCCAGTATCTGTTGAGGGACATGTAGGTTGACTCGTGTGTGGTGCTGTGACAGACATGGGAGCTCAGGTTCTCTTTGTCATGCTTATTTGATTTCCTCTGGGTGTAGATTCAGAAGTGGGACTGACTGTTGGATCATATAATAACTCTATTTTTCCATTATTTTTTGAGTGTTTGCTTGTTTAGTTTTAGACAGTCTCACTCACACTGTATTCCAGGCTGGACTTGAGTATATGTCAATCTCCTGCCTCAGTCTCCCCAGGCTGGGATTACAGGCACCAGCCACCATGCTTGGTTCTATTTTTATTTTTAAAAAATCTGTCTCTTTCATTGTCTACTTGTAATTTTTTATACTTATTTGCATGTGTGTCTGTGTCTCTCTCTGTGTGAATTGGTGTGCCAAGGTCTCTTGCTGATGCAAATGATCATCAAACACTTGCACTACTTTTTGGGTTGGGTTTACATGGGCAGTTTAGGAACTGAACCAGCCAGCAGCTTTTGAAAACAAGTGCCTTTACTTGCTGAGCCATATTCTCAACCATTCTTTCTAGTTTTATAAAAAAGATTATTTATTTATTTATTTATTTGCAAATGAGAGAGAGAGAGAGAGAGAGAGAGAGAGAATGAGAATGAGCATGACAGGGGCTCTTGCCATTACAAACTCCAGATGCACATGCATACTCCACTTTGTGCATCAGGCTTTATGTGGGTGCTGGAGACTTGAGCCTGGCCCCACCGACTTTGCAAGCAAGTCTTTTTCTTGTAACCACTGAGACATCTCCTTGGCATCTCTTTTTAATTTTCTGAGGATCCACCCTTTCATCTTCCACTGCGGTGACAGTAATTATGGAGGAGTCCTCCTTCCTCCATTTTCCTGCATCACTTAACACGTTCTGTGTTTTTAGCCAGTATAAGTGGGGCAATATCTTATTGTGTTTTTGATTTATATTACATATTTTTAGAGCTGATAATAGTTATTCCTTTGGAGTGAGAACAATGCAGCTAGGATACAAAGGAAGAACAATGTATATTCTTTTATACGTTTTTTGAATTTTGTTCCATGTGTATGCATTACTTAGTTTCAAGCTGGAGAAAATATTAGGAAGGAAATTGAGGAAGAATCACCCACTGATCAGTTTATTTTGCAAAACATTAATCTTACAAATGACAGTCATTGGGATTTATAGTATTTTTATAGATTAGAGGCAAAGGCCTAGAAGGATGTGTGAGATTGTTCAACTGATATGGAGTGGAGTTGGGATTCAAAGGTGTGTGAAAGAAAACCCAACTGTTCATGGAAAAGGAAAAGGAAAAACAGCCAGGAAAACAGAAAGGAAGGAAGGAAAAGAAAGAAGAAATGAATAGGAAGGAAGGAAAGCAGTTATGAAAGAAGGAAGGAAAAAAGAACAAAGGAAGGAAAAACAAAGGAAGAAGGAAGATAAAGGAAGGAAAGAGGAGGAAGAAAGGTAGGAAAGAAGGGAAGGAGGGAGGAAGGAAGGAAGGAAAGAAAAAAGGAAGAAAGGCAGGGTAAGTTTACTCTCTTACTTAGTTCATTGTGGGACTGTTTTGAATAATGGTCTAGAGCCGATGGCAGCAGATGCCTCATGCTCAAACTGTGTTAAAAGTCATTATGTGTCCTTATAGTTCTTTTGATTCCATTAAAATTGCTTGGTGATGATTGCCAAGTGAAAACTGGAAGTGGAGGCGGAGCTTTGAAATGAAGTTTTCCTGCAGAGAATTCTAGCACGTAATGCCGCTCACTTCTTTTAGCTGGCTGGCCAGCTGACAAGTTGGCCTATTTGTTGGAAAACGCTTTTATTATATTTTGCTTTATGGGCACATAATTATGCTAATGTTGTATAATTCTATCTTTTTGGTGAACTTCCTATGATGTTATCATCTTTTACTTTATTCCATTTCTTGCATTTATTGGAGTCTGTCTCTCACATCTTCCATAACCTGTTGCTATGAAAAGTGCTCTTCGTTTTGTTTAGAATGTTATGTAGATGTTCTCCACTCTCTGCTGTCCCAGCGCTACTGCTCCAGCCCCAGGCTCTTGGTCTTCTATGCCCTCACTGATTGTCATTCATTCATTCATTTTCATTCATTCATCCTTTGTTTATGCATTAACCTCATATTTGTTGAGTACTTATGAGTGATAACTTAAGTAAGCAGTGAGAAATAAACATTATTCTTTTGTTTATTTATTTAAGAGAGAGAGAGAGAGAGAGAGAGAGAGAGAATGGGCACGCCATGTCCTATAGCCACTGCAAACAAACTCCAGACGCATGCTCCCCCTTGTGCGTCTGGCTTATGTGGGTCCTGGGGAATTGAACGGAGGTCCTTTGGCTTTGCAGGCAAAGGCTTTAACTGCTAAGCGAGTCCTCCAGCCCCATCATTCTTTTTTTTTAAGAGTATGAATTTTATTTTTAAAATTTATTTATTTATTAGAGAGAGAGAGAGAGAGATTGAATATGGGCATGCCAGGACCTCTTGCCACTGAAAACAAACTCCAGATGCATGTGCCACATTGTTTATCTGGCTTTACATGAGTATTGGGGAATTGAACCCCGTTGACAGAGAGCTTTGCAAACATGTACTTTTAATCAATGAACCATACCCCCATCCTATTGTCCTTCTTTGAAAGGACTTTTTCATGAAGAAAAGAAAACTGGAACAAAATTGTAGTGTAGTATGAGAAGTATACAAGGTGTCACGGACTCTCAGATGGGCTGGGAAGCCAGGGTGGGAAACCAGGGTGGGCTCCTCAGAAAGATGGTTCCTGAGTGGAATCTGGGAGCAGGAAGGGAGTGTCACTGCACAGGGAAGAGATCAGACAGTTCAGAGAGAAGACATGGGCCAGCTCTAGGAGAGGTGACAGAACCTCTTCTCCCTCCTTCATCTATGATGCATGGCACATAATCACACAAGTTGTTGTTGTTGTTGTTGTTGTGTGTGTGTGTACAAGTATATGCACATGCGTGTGTGTGTATGGAGGTGAGAGGTCAACATCCAATGTTTTCCTCTGTTGCTTCTCTACCTTATTTTAAAAACCTTTTTTTTTTTACTGAGAATTTCCATAAATATAAACAATATATCATTATCATAATCCCCTCTCACCACTCTGCCTTACTCCCCCTAACCCCTCTTCCACTGAACCCTTTCTTTCCAACTAGTCTCTCTTCTATTTTGGTGTCATCACTTCTTGTGTAGGGAGCATCAGCCGCTGTGAGGTCATGAATATCAAGGCCACTTTGTGTCTGGAAGACAGCATTGTAAGCAGTCCTCCCCTTCCTTTGGCTCTTACATTCTTTCCTCCACCGCTCCTGAAATAGTCCCTGAGCCTTGGGGATGTGATAGAGATGTCTCATTTAGTGCTGAACACTCATTGTCACTTCTCAGCACTTTGGTGAGTTAGGAGTCACCCCAGTGGTTACCACCATCTGAAAAGAGAAGCTTCTCTAAGCAAAAGTGTCAGCAGTATTAATGTATGGGCAAAACATAAGTATGTATAAGGCAGTTTTCCACCTTATTTTTTGAAACAGGGTCTCCAGTTGAACCTGGAGCTCATTGATTCAGCCAGGCTGTCTCACCAGCAAGTCGAAGGCATCCTCCTGTCTCAGCCTTTCCAGTACTGTGCTGGACTTACAGGTATATGCTGCTACACAACATTTTACATGGGTGCTGGGGATTTGAACTCAGGTCTTCAGTCTTACATGCTTTAACATCAGTTATGGTGATACTATATATATATATATATATATATATATATATATATATATATATATATATGAGAGAGAGACAGAGAGAGAGAGAGAGGGAGAGAGAGGATGGGCATGCCAGGGCCTCCAGCCACTGCAAACGAACTCCAGATGCATGTGTCCCATCGTGCATCTGGCTTATGTGGGTCCTGGAGAATCAAACCGGGATCCTTTGGCTTTGCAGACAAACACCTTAACCACTAAGCCATCTCTCCAGCCTGTATGGTGATACATTCTAGCACAATTTTTTTTTTTTTTTTTTTGATTCTCCAGCCGAGAGCGAAAGAGGTGGTTTATTGTACACGAGTTACACTTGGCCACAAACGAGAACAGAACCAGTCCAGAGTGCCAGAGGTCCAGGTCGAAGCCATCAACCGGGACCGTGTCGGTCGTAGGCCAGGCCCTAGGCCATCGCGGCTGCGGGCGATCACGCGGTGGAAGGCCCGGACGCGGCGACACAGGCTCGCCGTCGCGGGCATGCGGTCCCAGCACCCGGCGTCCCCAGTCTGCAGCACTCCTCGTTCCTGCTCCCGTGGGGGGCGGCGCCGCTCACTTGGACCTCTGCCTCATCTTTCTCCGCTTGCGCTTCAGTCTGCGCATTCGCTTCTTCCTCCACTTCGCTCTCATGGCGCAGAGCTTTCTGCTGAGAAGATGGCGCTAGGGCCGAGAGCTTTTTTTTTTTTTTTTTTTGTGTGTGTTTAAGATTGCTTTGGCTCTTCAGGGCTTTAAGTGCTTTGATACAAATTTTACGATTTATTTTTCTTATTCTATGAAGAATTTCATTGACATTTTGATGCTGATTTCACTGAATCTGTAAATTGCTTTGGGTAGTATGGATACTTTAACATGATTTATTTTTCTTTCAATTAACATGGGACATCCATTCAGTTTTTTTTTTTTTTTTTGTATGTGTGTCTTTCTCAATTTCTTTCATCAGTGCTCTGTACTGCCATCTTTCACTTTCTTGGGTGTATTTTTTCCTGGGTGCTGTGTGTGTTATATGTACATATCTTTTATGCATGCATGTATAACATTTTTTATGGCAGCTGTGTTAATGGACGTTCTTTGAACGGGGGTGATCTCTCTCCTGGCCGGCTCATCACTGCTGTACAGAATTGTTCCCGACGTGGTGCTGACTTTGCAGCCTGCTTCGTTATGCCTTTGTACTTTCGTCCTAGTGGTCTTTGGTGGCCTCCTCAGAGGTTCTATCTATAGAATCAGACCGGTGCCAAATGGAGATAACTCGCCTTCCTTCCTTCCTTCCTCTTTATGTGCTGTTTATTTCTTTCTATTTCCTAACTTCTCTAGCTAAACCTTCCACAGCTATACTGAGTAGAAGCTGGGAGAGCAGACACCCTTGCCTTGCTCCCAGAAGAGATACTTTTGGCTTCCCCCACTCACTCTGCTGTTAGTTGTGCATTTGTCATATGCAATCTTTATTATATTTAGGCATGATCCTTCTATATAGAATTTTCTCAGGGTTTTTACTCTGAAAGGCCACTGAATTTTATGGGTGTTTCAGGGAAGCTTTTTGTGTACATCACAAATTTTTACTGCAAGACTCCCCTCCTCTGCACCCACCCCCTGCTCTTTAGCATGGCAAACTCTCTGCTCTTCAAGGTGCCACTTGACCGGAACCCTATCACAGAAGTTTCTGGAACCTTCCTCCTTTCAAATTTCACATAAACAGTGGTCTGGAAATTCAAGCATACTTTTTCTTGATTTCCTGCTTGTCCTATGATTTGGTGCTTGTAATATGTCCCCTTCACTGTACTGTGAGCTCTTTAAGGTCAAGGAATGTGTTTTATTCTGTTCCTGGCCCCTCCCTGCTTTTGCACCTCCTGCCCTGTCTAGCACCTCACGCAGCTGCCATAATTGATTTGTTTATTGACCCACATAAACAGTATAGGAGTTGCTTTATCACAGGTATGGATTTGAAAGGCCTCAGATAGAAGAATTTATAGTTGAAATCAGGTGATCTTATAGGTTAAGAAGTTAAGGAATTAAGGAAGTGGGTTGACACATAAAAATAATTTGAACTACTTCATGAGATAAAAGTAAGAGCAACATCAACACACTAGGCAAAGGGAAAACTCTGGTATATCACCAGTTGCTCAGAAAAATCACATTATAGTTAATTTCCACCTGCCAACCCTGGAGTACCAAAAACTGGTTTCAGAATTTTTATGCCCTTTTTTTGGTGTGTGTATGTGTGTGTGTGTATGGTGTGAGTGTGTATGCACGTGGGTGCATTGATTATTCTCCACCATATTTACTGATTTCATTTACTTATTTATAGGGGTTCTCACTTGAACCCAGAGATCATTAACTTGGCTAGTGAAGATAGCCATCTTGCCCTGGAGATTCACCTGTCTTCACCCTCTGAGCAAGTACAGGGATTCCATGTGGGTTCCATGCCCACTTGGAAGGTTTGCATGGGTGTAGGGCTCCGAATTACTGCTTATGCATCAAGTGCTTTGAAGACAGAGCCATGTCCCTGGCCCCTGAATCATTTTTTTAACATTAAAAATTCTTCTCCTTCCTCTTTTCTTCCCCTCCATAAAATATGACTATAGAAAGGGCTTTTTATGTCTTATCTACTGTTAAAGTCTTTCATATGTTTTTTGACAGCTTAGAGATGACAAAAAGAGAGGGAAATAAAATGTGACCCAAACAATTCCCAACTCTTTTGTGTGGGAATTTTTATTTAATTCAGTCCTTTTCCCTGAGCAGCATTTCCTTTTAACCCCAAATACCCAGAGTCTTATAAACAAGCTCTGCTCAACTAGCTGCATGCCAAGGCATGTTGGCTGCTACTCCCGGCTCTGCTTCCTGCTCCCAGTGGGAGCCGGGTGGGGGGGGTGGGGGGGGGCTCTGAAGCCAGGGTCCTGAACCTTCCAGTCCAGGCTCCCTCTGCTTTGCTCCTTCCTATTCCTGCCGCCACTTTCTCTTTTTCTAATTGGCCTCGGTTGGAGAGGGTCACACACCTCACGCTCTGCAGCCAGAACTCTCCCAGTTGCTGAAGAGTTGTCCAGAAATAAAACCACAGGCATGGAGATTCTGTGCAGAAGGGCTTGTTGTGGGAGCAGGGGATTCTATATTTGGCTTTATTATTCTTGTGTTCACGGGTTTACCTCCATCTGCTGTCATAAAACATGGATATAGTAGTGGGTATTGTTTATTATTCCTTTTTGAACTTTTTATTGACAACTTCTGTACACTGTAGACAATATACCATGATTATAATTCCCTCCCACAACCTTCCTTTTTTCCCTCCCCAAACACCTGCCTCCACTAAATCCCTTCTTTCCCACTACGTTCTCTCTTTTTTTATGTCCTCATTTCCCCTCCTACCATGCAGGTCTTGCGTAGGTAGTGTAGACAGCATTGTAAGCATTCCTTCCCTTCCTTTTGGCTCTTATATTCTTTATACCATCTCTTCTGCAATGCCCCCTGAGCCTTGGAGGCTGTGATGGAGATGTCTCACTTAGTGCTGAGCACTTCCCTGTCATTTCTCAGCACTTTGATGAGTTTTGAGTCTTCCCAGTGTTCACAGCCATTTGAAAAGAGAAGCTTCTCTAAACAAAAGTGAGAGTAGCATTAATATATGAGAACAAACAAATATTTAGAGTGCAGTTTGGTGGGCATAATATATCTATTTAGCCAGAAAACAGCAGTGGTTTCCCCACTAGGTCTTATGACCTCTTCAGCCATGCACTTAAAAAATTATTTATTCATTTATTTGACACACACACACATACACACACACACACACACACACACACAGAGAGAGAGAGAGAGAGAGAGAGAGAGAGAGAGAGAGAGAATTCCAGGCCCTCTATCCACTGCAAATGAACTCTAGACTCATGTGTCCCTTTGTACATCTGGCTTTATGTGTGTCCTGGGGAATCCAACTGGGGTTCTTAGGCTGAACAGGCAAGTGCCTTAACCATTGAGGAGTCTCTCCAGCCACCCACACACTTTTGATTATGTTTTCAACAGCAGGCATGTACTCCCTCTTGTGCAGCAGGCCTCAAGTCCAGTCAGAAAGTGGTTGGTTTCCCCTATAACGGACATGGCACCACTATACCGGCCTGGATGGCCAGCTGTAAGGTTTGCAGGGTCCACTGCTGGTTAAGACCATTGATAACTGCTATTGCTCTTAACTGTATTATTTTGGGAACTGTGAGGGCCGTTCTTTATTTTTTGTATGTGTTTGTGTGGTGTATGCATTTGTATGTGATGGATCTGCAGGTGCACGGAGGCCAAAGGAGGTCACCCCCATGTTTCCTTGGGACAAAGTCTCTCGACGCAAAGCTACACTTTTCTTAAGCCTCAGAGATTCTCTCTGATCTCCCTTGCCCACGGGGCTAGGGTTACAGACATATTTATGTGGGTCATGGGGAATTAACTCAGGCCCTCTCAGGCCTCCATGCTTGCAGGCAAGTGCTCTTCCCCGCTGAGCCATTTCCCTAGACAGTTCTTTATCCTTGTAAATTAACTTTTTTTTAGGCTAGCATACGAAGTAATGGGTTTCATCACGGCATCTTTATACATACATGCCTTTGTATTGCTCAGGCGCTTTCTCCCTGGCAACGAGAAGAGATGCGCACTACTTGTTTTGGTTAATTAACCTGACTGGCTGAGGGAAAAATTGCCCAGAGACCATTCAGATTGCTTCATATTTGAGAATGTGGCCTTTTAAAGGTAGCTCACTTGAATTTCATGATAACTAGATCCTGAAATAGTGAAGCACCAGGTTAGAGGGTTTCATCACGGGAACAGGATGACCCATTGATCACCCACTCATTGTGACAGCCCAGAGCTCTGTGATTGACCAGCTTGGGCTTAACTCAGTTGACCTGGATGCTCAAGGCCTCACTGATTGCTCCCTGAATTGTCAGGGGAACTTGAACTGTCAGGGGCTAGCCACATGCCTGCTTTGTTTGCAGTGTTCTTGACACTATCAGAAAAGAAGTCAGCCCACCTTTGTTCTTTCACTGCACAAGGAAGGCAAAAAACAGTGTACCTCAAACTAAAACCCAACCCAAGCCAAGCCAAGCCAAATGGCCAGAAAGAACAGAAAAACAAACAAAAACATTTAGGGAAGTTGGTTTCAATAAAGACATGCCTTATTATATCTATTCTGATCAGCATGCTAAAATGAAACATAATTCTAGTGCTGATTTATCTGGGTTTAAATGTGTAGGTCATTTAAAGGTGCTATGAACCAGTAGTCCTCAAACTGGTCCTCACAGCTACAGCAGGAATGTCACAGGAAAACTTGTTGAAAGTGCAAAATCCTGACTCTCACCTCAGACACCCTGGGGGATGTCTGGTCCTCAGGTGATTCAGGTACAAGACACACTGAGGTTGGAATCCTGCTATAACTGTTGGACATGGGAGTTTTTCAGTGATACGTAGAGCCCAGTTCTGCTTTCTTTCTTATATCACTCTTCCTGGGTTCTCCAGTGAATCACCTTTCTCATTTACAATCCCTCAAGGCTCTGTTATGTCTTTTCTTCT
This sequence comes from Dipus sagitta, assembly GCA_036346955.1. NCBI lineage: Eukaryota > Metazoa > Chordata > Mammalia > Rodentia > Dipodidae > Dipus > Dipus sagitta. The sequence continues at coordinate 8,645,024 of CM070780.1, read as the reverse complement.
GGGGCCTGGGCGTGTTGTGTCCCATGGAGATGTTCTGAGAGCTCTGTGCCCACTTACTAATGGGGCCAGCGTATCCCACCTGACTCTGTGAAGCGGCCTTGCTGACCTGTGGGCTGGGCTGTCCTCTTCTTCACGGACCCCACAGTATGAAGGCTCACCACTGTCTTGGTGTCCTCAGCATTGTAAGGAGTAGGTAAAGGGCAATTCTTCTCAAAGTAGTTTCAACCGGAGCCAGGCGAGCTTATGCTTTGTAATTCTGGAAGAAATTTCCATTTGCTTTCTCTACGAGTCTGACATTCTGGAATTGCACAATGCTCCTAGAGTTTTAAATTCATTGAGTTTTAGACTCATTGAAGCCAGGCATGGTAGCATATACCCATAATCCCAGGACTCAGGAAGTGGAGGCAGCAGGATCAGATATCCTCAGCTACATAATGAGTTTGAAGCTAGCTTGGGTAACATGAGACCTTATATAAAAAAAGCAAAAACAAAATACTAACCAAACAACCAACCAAATAAATAAAAATAATAAAAAGACTCATTGAACTGAAAGGAACAAGGCCACTTTCTATTCAACATGTGAGATTAGGGGCTAAGATACATAGCCAAGTTGATTAAACACTGTCTTCTTGTTCAAAGGTTTTGAGGTGGGTGCCAGAGGTTGGAGTAGAGACTTAGTGGTCCTAACCAACAACTGACTAGAACCAGATACGTCTTAGAAAAGGATGTCTGTATGCTTTTTCCCTCCACCCAGTGCTGCTACTCTTGATACAGTGCAGCTAATGTTTGAAAAGAGCACCATTTCTTGTGAGCTCTGGAAGTGCCATGCGTGGGATTGCCTGATCGGTCTCTCCAGCAGTGTGACTGGGCCCAGTGTGGATTTGCCCCTGTGATCCAATTTCCAAACTCACAGAGGCCTTCACTCTGATAAGTAGCATCACAGGTGGTGGGAAGTGTGAGCAAGGGGTGGGTGTGGGCACAGTAGTGGTCTCATAGGAGGGCGTAAGAAGAATGCAGGGTTGTGTTGTGGTCAGCTCTCTGAACAAGTACATGTTGAAGGCTACTGGGATCTGTTTCAGTCAGGTTCACAGTGCTGGTAGAAATCACCCAACCAAGAGCAGACTGTGGGAAAAAAAGAGGTTTATTTTGGCATACAGGCTTGAGGCTCCATGATGACATGGAAAATGATGGCATGAGCAGAGGGTGGACATCATCTCCTGGCCAACATCAGGTGGACAATAGCAATAGGAGAGTGTGCCAAACACCTGCAAGGGGACATTGGCTATAACACCCATAAGCTCACCCCCAACAATACACCACCTCCAGGAGGCTTTAATTTCTAATTGCCATCATCTGGGGAACTAACATCCAGAACACCTAGGTTTATGGGGGACACCTGAATCAAACCACCACATTCTGCCCCTGGCCCCCATAAACTGATAACCATGCATGATGTAAAATACAATGCATTAACAAGTCCCCATAGTTTTTATCAGTCCCAATGATGTTCATACATCCCCTTAGTCCAAGATCTTTTAACTGAGCCATAATACCAAAATATCCCCCCCTAAACCCATAATGGCACAGAATAAACATTTGCACTGCAAAAGATGGCATTGGGCATAGCAAAGAAATATTCAACCAATACAAGATTTAAGCAAGGCAAACAGCAAACTCTATAGCTCCAAGTCCAACAACTCTATTCAATGACAAATCTCCAAGTCCAATAATTCTAACCAGCAACAAGTCTCTGGAGTTCCAATTCTGCCCCTCCAGCTAGGCTACTCACTGTCCTGGAAAACTTCATCTGGGGCAACCATCTCATGGTCCTGGTGTCTGCACTGTAACCCACAGTTCATTCTCATGGTCCCATGGGGTCTCCATTTAGGCATCCAGCAAACCTGCTTCACACTGCCTATGGCTGTTTCTAAAACACAAGATGTGTTGCAAACTCAATGACACTCTTTCCTGCATTTCTTATATTCCACAATACCAGGTAGGGTGCCAATTTGTTAATCCAGCGGGAAATAAAGCAGACTTTGAAGAACAGGACACTCCTTGAGCACTCAGGCCCCTTCAAAAGAGCCTACATTCTTCCTGTTGCCCCAGTGCAGGTAAGCTGGCCCAATCTCAAAGGTTGTAATCTTTCAATTGTACCTGAACAGGCAGCAGTTTGCCCAAAGATTTTTCTTTCTGTGCCATATCCCTCTGCTCACACCAGTTCATTTCTACACAAAGCAACCCTGTACAACTCAGGACATGGGCATAACAGCAAGCTTTTCACACAAACTGCTATCCCAGTCCAAGCAAAGCTTTTTCTCACCCACATAAGCCAAACCTTACAGTCCATAGATCTTATTGCATTCCGGTCTTTCAACTCTGACCAGAATAGACTATCAAGCTGTACTTACAGCACTGTCAGGGGTCTTTTAGGCCAAGGTTTCAAATCCTTCTACATTGCTCTTGAAAATCAGCTCCAAAAGGCCAAAGCCACACAGTCATATGTCTAGCAGCAATCCCACTCCTCTGTACCACTTTACTGTTGCAGTCAGGTTTGCATTGCTGGTAGAACTCACCCAATGAAGAGCAGCTTATGGGAAAAAAGAGGTTTATTTTGGCTTACAGGCTTGAGGGGAAGCTCCACAATGGCAGGGAAAATGATGGCATGAGCAGAGGGTGGACATCACCCCCTGGCCCACATCAGGTGAACAAAACCAACAGGAGTGTACCAAACATTAATAAGGGGGAGCTGGCTGTAACACCCATAAGCCCGCCCCTAACAATACACTGCCTCCAGAAGGCATTAATTCCCAGATCTCCACTAGTTGGGAACCTAGCATTCAGAACACCTAAATTTATGGGGGACACTTGAATCAAACCACCATAGTATCACATCTCAGTGTAGTGGATGGCTAGAAGTCTGATTTATCTTCTTCTTCATATTTTTTTTCAAGGAGAGAAAGAAGAGAGAGTGGTAGAGAGAGAGAATAGAGAATGGGCTTGTCAGGGCCTCCTGCCACTGCATATGAACTCCAGATGCATGTGCCTCTTTGTGCATCTGGCTTCACATGCATACTGGGGAATTGAACCAAGGGTCTTTAGGTTTTGCAAGCAAGTGCCTCTTCAGCCCCTGATTTATTTTCTTCAGCAAACAATAGTCATGAATCAGAACAACTCTAATCAATGAAGAATACTAGTAACAACATCGGTGATATTATTTTAAGATGACATTAGTGTCTCTACTTGTCTCCACATTCATATTCATAACACAATGAGGAGAGTGTGGTACCCAGCCCAACTGCATCTCTTTGAGTTATGAACTGTAGTTATATCTAATACAGGTATACAAGTACACACCCAGGCCTAGGGACTTCCAAGTGTGTCCCTTGCTTGCTCTGGTATTCCCTATGTATAACTGAAAGTACAGATGCACGTGATCAGATGCGTCTATCTAGCTCTGAGTTTGGTGACTGGCTGACTGGCCTTAGGCAAGCCAAGATTTCTTTAAGGCATTCTTATTATTTTTTTTTTTGTCAAAGCACTTTTTTCTTTTTAATTTTTTTAAATTTATTTTTATTTAATTATTAGAGACAGGGAGAGAGACAGAGAGTGAGAATGGGCACGCCAGGGCCTCTAGCCACTGCAAATGAATTCCAGATGCATGTGCCACCACGTGCGTCTGGCTTACATGGGACCTGGAGAATCGAACTGGGGTCCTTAGGCTTAGCAGGAATGAAGGCATTCTTATTTTTTAAAAGTACCTTATTATTTATTTGCACGTGTGTGTGTGTGGTGGGGATAAAGCATACATCAGGGTCTCTTGCCTCTGCAAACACCTGTCCATCTGGCTTTATGTGGGTGTCTGGGGAATTGAACCTGAATCTACAGGCTTTGCAAGCAAATCCTGTAACTTCTGATCCATCTTCCCAGTTCTGGGTTCTCATTTCTCTTCTCATTTTGCTATGTTCTACATATCCAAGATCCCTTATGGACTCTGGCTTTGTAGGACCCTTTCCATAAGCAACAGTCCAGGGATGGACTTGACTGGGAAGAAGATGTCTAAATGCTTTCTTCTTGGGAAAACAATTTCCTGGTGTCTGAACTCTCAACTACTTTGTAAAAAAGTGAAGCACCAAGTTTGAATCCAGATGGTTCAACACTTGGGTTCTCCCTATCTTCAGACTTCCTCTTTCCTCTTTTGGTACAACACTGCCCCATTCTCATATTATATCCTTTCTCTTGGGATATCTATCTATCTCAAATATGGGCATAAGAAACTCCTTCCATATATCAAATACTTTGTGTTGTCCAGGTACCTTTTCCCAATCACGGGCTGCTTTATTTCTTGTAGTGAGACCTCACAGGGCTGCTGGGAAGTTAAGTGCAGTGCAGGTTTGAGTGTGTCAGATCCCTCACGGGCTGTTAGCTGTAGCACGGGTGCCAGGTCCTGTGTGCCATGTCATCTGTGTGATGTTATGACTCAGTGCACTGGGCAGTCTTCAGAGATCAGTGCTGGGCCTACTCTTTGTGCCCTGTGCTTAGCACATTCTGGGAACTTGTTGAAGGCTGGTTATATAAAAAATCAGTTCAAGACCTCCCTCTCATTCTGACCAGTGACTCGGCCATTTGCACTCTTAGGCTGGCTCGGGGAAAGCATTGGTATTTGTTTTTGGTCCCAAAGATGGCCATCTGGACTTTGGCCATTTTTGCAGGCAGTGTGCTCATGTAACGCTTGGGTCCGATGACTGACACTCGTCATCACAGATGTTCTTAGGCAGCAAACTGTCCAGTGTTGACTTAACCTCGATAAAAGTTTGCCTCGCTCCAACCTTTGCTCTCCAGGTGGAGCATCTGGGCCTACTGCTCCCTCTTGTTTGCTCTTGCAGCCTAGCTCACACATACAAGTGGGCCAGTGGACTAGCCATCCTGTCCTCCTGCCACACCCCTGCAGTTGCCTGTGCCATTGGTCAGCAGTCCCTCAGAAGGAGCTGGGCTCACCACCAGCCTGCTTGATGATCTTGCCACAGAGATTAGTAACATCTCCATCAGAACTGTTTTGGATGAAAAAAACTAACAGAGCTACTTTATAAAGTGTCCAGTCCAATCAGAAATGATCTCATCATTATTATTGTAGAGGGAGGAGAAAACTAGAAGTGAGTGATATCAGGGATTTTGCCTATCTATCTAATAACGGACCTATCTAATGGTCCGACATTACTTTTTATGTTTTGTGGATGTGAAGTAATTCTTAATTTTATTTTTATTGAGTTTTACTTATTTAATCATTTAATATATTTATTTCTTTCTGTGTGTGTGTCCTTGTGCATGCCAAGGTACATGTATAGAAGCCAGAGGACAACCTCAGGAGTTTTTCCTCTCTATCCAGTTTCTTTGAGATAGGGTCTCTCTCGTTGTTTTACTGCTGGTTAGGCCAGACTAGCAGGTTGCAGAACTTCAGGGTTCTGTTGGTTTTGCTTACGACTGTCACATCAGGATTACTTTGTGTCTGGATGTACTTGAGTGCTGAGGATGGAACTTGGGTAGACAGGCTTGCAGAACAAGTGACTTTAACTGTGGAGCCATCTCCCCAGACTCATATTATTGAGTTTTAATTGAGAAAAGAACATAATTAAGTCTTTTTATATAATAAAGTATGCTTTTTGACCTATGTATTCATTATAGAAATGTTTAATCAAGATAATTAACATATCTATCACCTTCACTAACCTACCACCTTTTAGTGGCAAGAGCAAGAATATTAAGTATGGATATGGGGAGATGACTTAGTAAAGTGTTGGCTGAACAAGTGTGAGGACCTGAATTTGAAGCTCCAGAAGCCATTAAATGCTGAGTGTGGCCTCCTGTGCCTAGGATCCCAGCTGTGCAGAAGGCAAGAGACGGAGGATCTCTGAGCAAGCTGTATAGCTAGTCTAGCTGAATTGGTGAGCTCTGTATTCAATGAGTGACCTCGTCTCAATAAATAAGGTGGAGAATTTTTGAAGAATGCATTCAATGTTGACCCTGGGCCTCCATGTGTGCACCTGCACACACATGCACACTTGCATACATTCAAGCATGCAAACACATATGTACACACATCACACACATAGACACATGTGGAAAAGAGCATTGACTATTTATTACTTTAGTAAATTTAAAATATAAAACATAAAAATAAAAATTTAAAAATACGACTGTAGTGCCAGGCAGTGCACTGGATTGCTAGCACTTATTTTTCCAATTGAACACAACTTTGTTAACCCACTTCACATCTACTCTTTTTTTTATTGCTGATGCAGAAACTGTCCATTGCTGAAAAGTTGTTTGCTGCAAGACACAAATGAGTCATGGTTAATAAAATCCATTACAAAGCATTAGAATTATCCATTGATAAACTAACAATATTTAGCTCAACAAGTACTAGTGTTTACTTATTTAGTTATTTTTTAGATTTGCTTTAAGGGTTTTTCTTTATTAGTTATGTACATATTCAGTGTGTAAACAGCACATATTGGTATCATCTTTACCCTTATCCCTGTCCTCGCCCTGAAGGGACTCTCCTCACTGGGGATGCCATGGGGATACCATGGGGATTGTGAAGATCTCATGTGGCGCAAGCTGGCCTTAAACTTCTGATCCTCTTGTCTTTACCTCAAGTGCTTGGATAGTTGGAAAGAATATTTGGATGATGTTGATAAAATCATGAAAATCTCCTAACTTAAACTATATTATTACTAACATTGAGAGAAGCTTTGTCCAGTACATTTACTCTGTGCCCCTGTCTTTTCATTTAAATGAGAATTATATCATTGATAATATTTGGCTGTTCCCCCTACTTACCATTGTATTAGAGAAATTTCTCTTTGTTATATTTTCTTTGTTCTTCCTTTATACCTATGTATATATGTTTTATAGCAGATCATCACATGGAGTATATATCATAGCTTCCCTCTGTTTTGCACATTAACTTGTTTATTTCTTGTGATATTTTCATATACTGCTGCTATAAATGTATTTAACATGGTTAATTTTCCTTATTTAAAATTATTTCTTCAGATTAGATATTAAGATATATTTGGTAATTCTACATTTAAAGATATTGATACATGTTATTTTTCAATAGTTATATCAACTTGTGTTGCCTGTAGGATGTCTATTTGGCCCATTTTGTGACTTGTCACTGTTTTGCTGATTAACAGGTAAAAATGATAATCTGCTTTAATTTGTGCTTTAATCATTTACTATTGAAATGTTGGAACCAATTGCTATTTAAAAAATATTAAGTACAGCTAATTAAAAACATGTAAAAATCTATATGATATGTATATGATTAGGGCAGCTTATAGAAACAGAAAACTAGCTTATATTGAACAAGTTGGGTCTCATTGACAATTGCCGGTTTGAATGGAATGTTCTGGAAGGAAGCTAAGAATGGGCTGTGTGGCCCCTAGAGTGATACCTGGAATTCATGGTAGGTGACCCTTGTCCCCTGGCTTCTCTATTTGGAAAGCTTTATTCTTAGAAGAATGACTAGTTTATTTCCAGCAGAAAAATTTTCTTTTGAGAAAATGCATTTGTGTATAAAAAGTGGCCTAGGAATACAATATCCAGACCAATATAATATTTTACTTATGGGATCATGGGATCATAGTTTATCTCATTGCTAGACGGAGATCAGATTCTGTAGACTTCCAAGAAAGCGAGGAACTGTGGGGCAGAGACTTGATCTGTACATCTTATCTGAGGTGGCTCAGAAGTAATTCCTGCTGAGCCCAGCTGTGGGTCTGTGCATGGAACACCCTGTTTTTCTAGTGTTTTCTATTGCATCTTGCCCTGATGTGTGTGAGGATCTTGTCCCTCTGTCTCTCTCCTCATGGATGGACACCTTTCTCTGCTGAGTGAAAAGCTGGGCAGAGCATGCATCTGCCATGTATTCCCAACACCCATTCCTGAAACTGTAGGAAGGATGAGTGTGCTTTTAAAAATATACCCTTTTGGAGGGGATATGATGGAGTTTGGATTTGTGAAGGGGAAAGTGGGGAAGGGGAGGGAATTATCATGGTTTATTGTCTGTAAGTATGGAAGCTGTCAATAAAATGGGATAAAAAGACCCTTTTTAGAAAAGAACCAGTACAAACAGCATGGCACAGAATCCAAAGCAAGCCAGCACTGCTTACTCAGAAGAGAAAGCAAGGAGAGTCCCTTGAGGTCTGGAAATAAAGCACTGTCTTCCTGTGATGGGGTGTGGCAGCAGGAAGGTAATGGGGGGCAGGGGAGCACGGTTCTCTTCACTCCTCTCTGCTTGCCCCATGTTAGATTCCAGAAGGTTATTTTTATTTATTTTTTTTTCTTTTGGTTTTTCGAGGTAGGGTCTCGCTCTAGCCCAGGCTGACCTGGAATTCACTATGGAGTCTCAGGGTGGCCTCGAACTCTCGGAGACCCTCCTGCCTCTGCCTCCCGAGTGCTGGGATTAAAGGCGTGTGCCACCACGCCTGGCTCAGAAGGTTCTTAAATAAAGACAAGTGGAAAGGGAAGAGAGCTGGGAAAAACTAGAGTGAGGGGCAGGTATTGAGAAGAAAGAGGAGAGAAAAGAGTAGGCCTGCAGACCTGACCCAAGGAATGGGCACAAGCATGGCTGCAGGTTGGGCTTGCTGCAGGCTCTCATTTCTGCTGCCCTGCAGACGGCTAATGCACAATCGTTAAAACGGGCCCAAGATGGCTGCAGAGGTGGCTTAGCAGTTAAGGCGCTTGCCTGGGAAGCCTAGGAACCCACGTTTGACTCTCCAGAGCCTATGTAAGCCAGACCCATGAAGTGATGCAAGCACACAAGGTTGCACATGTGCACAAGGTGGTGGCAGGCATTGGAGTTCAATTGCAGTGGCTGGAGGCCCTGGAGCGCCAATATTATCTCTCATTACAAAAGCGGGGGGATGCTGGGGAAATGGCTTAGCAGTTATGGCATTGGCCTGGGAAGCCTAAGGACCTGGGTTCAATTCCCCAGGACCCACGTAAGCCAGATGCACTATGGGGCACATGTTTCTGGAGTTCGTATGTAGTGGCTAGAGGTCCTGGCGTGCCCATTCTCTCTTTCTCTCTGTCTCTTTCTCTCTCATAAATAAATAAATAAAATACTTAAAAAAAAAAAAAGAAAAAACATGACCAAAGAAAGACTAGCAAGGCATTTTTGAAACAGTGGGTACTCAGTCTTTCCTGAGCCCCTCCACACACAGCCCCACCAGCGGATTCATGAGGCATGCTCCCTGGCTGTACAGTGGGTAGACAGCCTCATGTAGAGCTGCTGCCGGATGGACATACAGTGAGTTTGTTGCCTGCCCAAGAGCCAGAGGCAACTGTCACCTTGAAATGAGATCTGTGTCCTTTGAACTCAGAGTCTGTGATTGACGACCTGATCGTGGCTTAACACAGTCTCAGTGTGACCCATGGCGACCTCCCCTGTACTATGTGCACCCCCACCCCCACATGCACCTCTTGGCGGTCCTGTGGCTTACCACGCAGAGCCTGGCTGCAGTCTGCCCCTGGCCTGCTGTGCCCTGTCATTGAAGTGAAGGCTACAGGAGACTGAATCTGAATTTACCAGATGCCCTGGTGGTAAGGAGCATCGATTGGAAAGGGTAGGGATTTTCTGCCCCGCAGTTGGAGTTTTCCTTTCATAGGAAGGGGGTTTAACATAATACAGGCAGGCAGTGCTCTCTCTGCCCAACACTGTGTTAACCCTTGCCTTCGTGGACTTAACCTAAGGCCATCAAGAGGCGGCTGTGATGGGTCACTGTGAAATTCAGTAAAGTGCTTTCTACTTGAAGGGTGGTTAGGTCAGGTCAGCCTGGCTGTGTGGCGGCCACTGCTGTCCTCCTGTGCTGGCTTCATGGGCAGTGCAGGTGGTGTCTCCTGGGCTGTGACTTGGTCAGCATGCTACAGCGGGGTTGGAATTCAACACAGGCAGGGGGCATCCTGGGTCTGGGGTCCCTGCTGCTGAGCAGGCAGGAGGTGGTGTATTCCTTGACCTTTCTGTGACCTCCCAGCTTATCTCATTTTTGAGGAGATAAGGCATTTTTGAAAATGTGTGTGTGTGCTGGCCAGAGGGCACGCTTAGGTGTCGCTGGCCATGTTTAATTTTTTTTTTTTTTTGACCCAGAGCCTCTCATTAGTCTGAAGTTCACCAATTAGACTAGCTGGCCAGAGAGCTCCATGGATCCTCCTGTCTCCACCTCCCTAGCACTGGGATTATGGGTGTGTGCCACCACACCTGGCTTTTTTTTTTTGGGGGGGGGGTGGAATTTCTGAGGTTTGAGCTCAGGTCTTATAAGGCAAGCCCTTGACCAACTCAGCTATTGCCCCATCCCAAGGCAAGAGTCTTAACTTCTTAACTGAGAGCAGGTCTTCACTCTGGATTCAAACACTGTGTCATTAACCTTCCAGTTCTCAGATGCAGCTCTGTTCAGAAGACACAACAGCTCAACCCAGAGAAAGCCCACCCAACAAACACAGGGGGCTTTTCTACTTAGCATTCAGGAAAGCTGTCCTTATTTATTTATTTTTTTTTTGTCTTTATTAGTCAGTTCTGTATTCAGCAAATACAGTCAGTTTGGTACCATTATTAGGCTCATCCGTGACCTACCCCCTCCCCTTGGCCCCTCCTTGTTGAGGTATCAGTGCCAAGTTTTAATTTTTTATTCAATAAATGCTTTTGTGACTTTGTACTCCTTACCAGTCCTGTAGGTTACAGGCAACGGACAAAAAGATAAACATAGTCTTAGCCTGTGAGGAATTAGAGGCCTCGGGCTGTTGCTTCTAGCATGCCCACAAACTCTTATTTTTCAAGTATATACATGTATGTGTGCATGTCTTTAAGATTTTTTTTCAGCTACTTTGAATAGGCAGAAAAAATGATTTAAAATATTTATTTGTCTTTGTGTATGTGTGTGTCTGTGTGTTCATGTATGTGAATGTAGCCGTATATACCATGGTGTGCACATTGAGGTCAGGGGACAACTTTGGGTGTTGGCCCCTGCTTTTCATTTTGTTTGAGGCAGTGTCTCTCATTGTTCCCTGCTGCATATGACAGACTAGCTGGTCTATGGGTTTCGAGATTTTCTCATCTGACTGTAGGTGCACTGGGATTACAGATGCTTACTATACCTGACTGGCTATTCATGGGTTCTGGGAACTTGAACTAAGGTCGTCAGGCCTGCATGTCTGTCAGAAGATTTACCCCTTGAGCCATCTCCCCAGCCACAGAAAAAGCCATTATTTTTGTGTGAGTGTATGCATGATATAAAATTTAAAATGTATAATACATACATACATATTATCAGTGAGGGATTTAAACAAAGCCGAAGAGTAGACAGAAGCTGGAATGGATGAAAGGCGGCTGGTTCTGCCACTAATTAGATGTATGAGCCCAGTGAAGTCCCCTGTTCTCTGGGCCATGCTTCCCCATTTCTAGGTAAAGAGTTTGAACTATTTAATTTCTAAGAACCCTTTGGCTCTGAAGCAAGATGATTTTTTAAAAGGATCTGTTGTGTGAAGGTCAAGTCCATTAGAAATATCACTGTCAGAGCAATTTAGCAAACCTCCAAAGAATAGAGACTTGCAGGTGCTCTGTAACAATGACCCCAAATATTAGTGCTATTTCCCATGGATCCTGGAACAGTGGCCTGAGTCCATCTGAACAAATCCTATGACCATGAAGAAGGACAGTGGTTGCATAGACTGATTGATACATTCATAACCCCACAGTGAATACCAACAACCCCACTGAAGAGGACCTTCAGTGGAAAGGAGGCAGGGAACAGGGGGTATAAGAGGATAATATGAGGGGAATGGGACCAACACATAGTAAAGTTCATAATTAAAATAAAAAAAGAAAGACTGTGGTAGATTAGATTGTGTGTGACTCAGATATGTAGTCTGATTACCACATTTGATTTATGGTTACAAAAGGAAAAAGGCAGCAGTGTACATTTATAAATACCAGTGGTTTCTCATTTATCAAACATGAACTCAGTCCCTACTGTGTACCAGTAATGAGCATGATACACACGGGAGGCTGAGATGAATCAGATGGGGATTCTGTCCTTGTGGAAGCTACTTAAGTGAACTTGGGGAAAAAGGCTTGCATTTTAAAATTGAGATAGTTGCAGATGTTGGATGTGTACATACTAGATGGAGACATGGTCCACATAGAGATTTACATGTAGCTTTAAAAAAATGCATGTGATGTGTGAAGTTGTTCATGTGTGAGTGTAGACATATTCAGGGCATGGCATCCATGTGGAGGTTAGAGAGCAACCTCAGGTGTTGGTCTTCATCCTCCACCTTCTCTGAGACAGGCTCTCTTGTTCACCACTGTGTATGCCAGGCTAGCTGGCCCATGAGCTTCCAGAGCTTCTTGTGCCTCCATCTCCCATCTCGCTGGAGGTGTGTCGGTATTGTAGACCTACACTACTGCATCTGACTTTTGCTTGGGATCTGGAGATACAAGTTCAGTTCCTCATGCTTGAGTGGCAGGAGCTTGTCAACCAGAAGATTAACAATCACAACTGGAGAGTTCTGATTGTCAGGTTGGTGGGATTTAGAATCGTATTGGAAACAAAATTCTGGTCATGTCTATGAGGGATATTCTAGGTTAAATTAGTTGAGGTGAGTGATCCCACAGTAACTGTGGGTGATAGCATCTCATGGGCTGGGTTTCTGGACTGTATAAAAAGAAGAAAGATCACTGAACCTTGAGCAGTCATCTCTCTTCTTCCTTCTGGCTGATGTGACAATACCACACCATACTCCTGCTCTGCTCCTGCCAGATTTTCCCAGCCTGATGAACTCTACCCTCTGGAACTGCACACTGTTTAAACTCTTTCCCTTCCATAAGCTGCTTCTGGTTGGGTATTTTGTCCTAGAATGAGAAAGTAACTGATACCCCAGTCCTGGGATGTACATGAGGTTGGTTTGCATAAAGATGCCACAGTGCTGTAAACGTATTTCATCTCACGGTGCTCACTTGTCTCTACTTCCTGCACAGGTGGCAACCTTCTTGTTCAAATTCAGAAGCTGGTGCATAACAACAGTCTTTCTCTTGGCATCAGATGTCACCTTACGACCCTAGAATGTTGGTCTTCTGGTCCTGAGAGTGATCACAAGGAGTGAGACAATCACTGCACATAGGTCAGGAAGAGCAGGAAAGTAGGGCGCCCACAGGTGGAGGGTACCCAGTTGGTGAGAAGCTGCTGTACACCTGTCTGGAGGTGGGAGGACTCACCCTACCTGTGGGCATCACCATCCCATGGGCTGGGTTCTCTCCGGCTTTCCTCCGACTGCAGCTGATTCGAGGTGTCACAAACTCTAAATAACTCCCAGTCACCAACAATAACATAGAACCTGATGTCTTGAGAAGGGTGATAAATGGAGTCGCCCTGAAGCATGTTCTGCTGGCTTTGTGGGGCCATCGGTCTGTCTGGGAAGCCCTTTGAATAGTGCCTCCATTTAATCTGGGCTGTCTTTGATGCTGAGTATGTTGCTAGGGTTATTCTAGCAAACATTGGATTGATTTTCAATAGATCAATTTTTCTTTTTATTTGTAGCTGAGTTTGAAACAGCTATTTATAGATATGTCTTTGTGTCACTTGAGTATTGTGGGTGTCCCTGAAAAATGCTCTGAGTCACCACCAAGCTTCCAGGGAGTCCCTACCTCCTGACCTTGTAGGACCCTTCTTCTTGTTACCATCCCAGAAAGCCATGTAGTTTGGGTTCTGGCTCTACAGAGATGGGGGCACAGATTCCAACGCCCCAAACTTTTTAGTACTGCCCTGCAGTGAGGGATAATTGTAGTCTTTCTAAACCTCAGCTTCTTTACCCAGGAAATGAGAAGTTAATGAGATAATACCTTTAGAAATCCTGAATGAAAAAAATTAAAAGACACACACACACACAAATGGAAACATATCTTGTTTTCATAGACTGGAAGAATTAATGTCCTCAAAATGTCCATTCTACTCAAAGTGATTTACAGATTTGAGACTGTACCCTCCAAAATCTCTAATACATTTTTTGACATAAATAGAAAAAAAATTCTAAAATTCATATGGGACCACTAAAGCCCCAGATCAGCCCAAGCAATCTTGAGAAAGAAGAACCAGCAGGAGATATCAGAGGACGTAGTTTAAAAATATGGGCTGGAGAGATGGCTTAGTGGTTAAGCTGCTTGCCTGTGAAGCCTAAGGATCCAGGTTTGATTGTCCCATGTATGCCAGATGCACAATGGGGCCACATGCATCTGGAGTTCATTTGCAGTGGCTAGAGGCCCTGGTGTGCCCATTCTCTCTCTGTCACTCTCTCCCTCTTTGTCTCTCAAATAAATAAATAAATTATATATATAAAATACACTACCAAGGGCTGGAGAGATGGCTTAGTGGTTAAGTGCTTGCCTGTGAAGCCTACGGATCCCGGTTCGAGGCTCAACTCCCCAGGACCCATGTTAGCCAGATGCATAAGGGGGCGCACGCGTCTGGAGTTCATTTGCAGTGGCTGGAGGCCCTGGCGTGCCCATTCTCTCTCTCTCTCTCTATCTGCCTCTTTCTCTCTCTGTCTCTCTCAAATAAATAAAAATAACAACAAAAAAAATTAAAAAAAATACACTACTAAGCCACAGGAACTAAAACAGTATGACACACAGATTGGCTCACAGAACAAGGTAACAGCAGAAAGCACAGAAAGGAAGAAAAAGGAAGAAAGAGAAGGAAAGGGAAAGAAAGAGGAGGAGAAAGGGAGGAAGGAATGGCAATGACAAAGAATTTGGATGTTTTCAAAATATTTTTCTTTTTATTTTAAATATTTTAAACCCCCCAAATCCAGCCCTCATTTGAATTGCCTACTTTCATTTATTTATTTATTCATTTATTTTGAGAGAGATAGAGGGAGAGGGAGAGAGAAAGAGAGAGACAGAGAGAGACAGAGACAGAGAGAATGGGACGACCAGGGTCTTCAGCCACTGCAAACGAACTCCAGATGCATGTGCCCCTTGTATATCTGCCTTACGTAGATACTGAAGAATCAAACTAGAGTCCTTAGGCTTCACAGGCAAATGCCTTAACTGCTATGCCATCTCTCCAGCCCTGGATTCTTTCTAAAAAATATTTTTATTTATTTATTTGTAAGGAGAGAGAGAGAGAGATTGTGTGTGTGTGTGTGTGTGTGTGTGTGTGTGTGTGTGAGAGAGAGAGAGAGAGAGAGAGAGAGAATGAATATGGGCATACCAAGGCCTCTAGCCACTGCAAACAAACTCCAGATGCATGTGTCATTTTGTGGGTACTGGAGAATCGAACCTGGGATGTAACACTTTGCAACCAAGTGCTGTAACTGCTGAACACTCTCTCTCTAGCCCAAGAATTTGAATTCTCTCTGTTTTATTGTTTTAGAGTCTTATTCTAGCCCAGGCTGACCTGGCACTCACTCTGTATTCCCAGGCTGGCCTTGAACTCACAGTGACCCTCCTACCTTGGCCTTCCAAGTGCTGGGATTAAAGGTGTGAGCCACCTTGCCTGGCTTTGAATTCTTATCATACACTATGCACAGAAATCAACTAAAAATGCCCAGAAGACTTACATTTGTGACTGAAAACAGGTTTTGGAAGGAAAAATAAGGGAAAAGCTTCCCATCATTGGCCTTGACTATGACTTTGGGTTCTGACAGTGAAAGAGCAAGCAATAAAGGAACACACAGATGAGCAGAACCATATCAGATCAGAAAGCTTCTAACCAGAAAGGAAGCGGTCAGTGAAATGAAAAGTAGCCTGTGGCCGGGGAGATAGGTTTGCAAACCATGTGTGTAGTAACATGTTAAAATCCAAAACACTTAACCCAGCACCAGGAAAAGCAATCCCTGTGAACCATATCCTTCTAAGTGTAGAAAGCTATGAATTGGGCTTGCAGAAAGCTGACCTGACTTCCTGTCAGTCATTTGCTCCTGCCCTCCCAGCCCTCACCCCCTTCCACCCTCTCATTGCCGCCCTGACATGCCTCCCTAGTGTCCGGAACCCACCATGCTTTTCTACCGCTATTCCAAGCCCTGATCCCTCCTTACTAAAGGACTCAGTTTCCAAACATTTTTATTTGTATTTATTAACTTGACAGAGGGAGAGGGAGAATCAGGGCCTCCAGCTGCTGCAAACGGGCTCCAGACGCATGCACCACCTTGTGTATCTGGCTTACGTGGGTCCTGGGGAATCACACCAGGGTTCTTTGGCTTTGCAGGCAAGCGCCTTAACCACTAAGCAATCCCTCCAGCCCTCAGGCTCCAAACTTTAGAAGGACAAGTTGCTGAGTCCTATATGACAGCCAAAGTTATCTTCTGATTCCAAGATCAGTGTTCTCACCTCTCTTCCTGGAGCTTCTCTTCTTGTTTTCACTGTCAGGGCTGGGGTGCCTCCACGTTCACCTGTGCTCTCTGGATTTGTGGGTTATCTTTTCTCCTACCAGCCTACCTCTTCCTCTTCCTCTTCCTCTTTCTTCATTGTTTATTCTTTTCTACCTTAAGGTACCCATAGCCCCATTGAAAAAGTGAGATTAAAAAAGTACTCTCCCAGACCTCAAGTTCTTTCTGCCTGTAAAGACTTACATTTTATATCACTTTTACTCTGAAACATGCTATAGATGTTTATTTCAACTTATTTTATCCTGTGGGCTGAAAAAAAAATGGGAATCCACAGTGCTTTGGCTTGGCCTACAGTTCCTTGAACTTCTAAAGTCATTCTCCAAGTCAAACTGTTGCTTCTTCATAGTATCATTTTTTTGTATGTGTGCTGTGCTTACATGTGTGCGTTGGTTCCCATGTGAGTACATATGTGCACACATGTATGTGGTGGCCAGAAGACAACCTTGGTGTCAATTCCTCAGGTGCTCTCTGCCTTTTCTGAGACAGGGTCTCTCATTGGTCTGGAGTTCACCAGTTAGGTTTGACTGGCTGGCTGGCTAGGCCCAGGGATTCCCCTATCTCTGCCTTCCCAGCTCTAGGATTACAGGCATGTGCACCACACCTGCCATTTTATGTAGAAACCAGGAATAAAGGTTAAGTTCTTATGCATGTGTGGCAAGCACTTTACTGACTGAGCCATCTCTCTACTCCTTCTCCACAGTCTCTTATACTTGTCCTTGTCAAATGTTGATTTCTGGGCCTCTCTGCCTTGGTCCAGGTCTCTGTCCCCTTACACCTGGAATATTGCCTAAGCCAGTGTTTCTAACTTGAGCCCCTGTTATAAGTGCTGGTCTTTGTAACAGAGTGCTCTGACCATGCCACACTTCTGCTAACAGAATGGGAAGACTATCTACCACCCACTGTGCAAAGTCCAGACTCCTGACCTTTTACAGACAGAACATCCTATGGTCAGACTGTCCCTGCTCTCCTATCTCATTTCTTTTAAAGACCAAAGTCTATTCCAGCAACTGTTCTTCGTGGAAACCCACCGTAAACATCCCAGTGTTTGTGACACTATCGATCTTGTCTCCCTTAGGGTGAGTTTTCCTCTGAGCTCATTCGTGGACTGAACACACACCCTTCTGGATTTACCTTCTTCAGGCTCCCTCACCCTCTCTATCTGGACAGTGTTTCTGGCCACCTTACATTGTCTCTTGAACACACCTTCTCCCCCAAGTAGGGGAAGGTCTGTTCACTTGTGGGGGTGTTTACCACCTCATGGTGTATTGAGAACATTTCCTCTCTATCCTTTACCTTAGAGTACAAATAACATTGTTCATTTGAAAAAGTTATACAGAAAATAAAAATAACAATTATTATTGTTAATATTTTGGTATATAAACTTCAGTTTGCTTTCATGGCATACTTATGATTCATTTAGTAAATATTTCAATTTCTCTGTGTTGATAGGAATAAAATGATAAATTGCACACATCTGTATATGTATTCTGCCAGGTTGTGTTTATATTCTGTTGTATTTAATATATCAAGAACATGTAAATATAGGGTTTTTAAATAAATGTACATGTATACATATTTGTAAAAGTGGAATCACACATTATACTTTACAACTTTCTTTCGGTAATAACATTGTAATAATTCCTTATTTGCACATCATCTTTTTTATACCTACTGAAACAGTTACATGTAATGTATATGTAATGTACTGTGAACCATATGCAAGTCTCTAGATCTTAGATAGACATCTTAGTGTATTAACTACAATAGACTAACAGTTCAAGCTGGTGGAGTGCATGTGCCTGTGTGTGGGTTCATCATTTTATCTGCACTGAGGAGCACATACTTCTGGACTGGAAATCCAGTGGCTCTGTGAGATTTGTATGTCTCCACTTCTGAAACTACCTCAGGTAGTTCAGGGTACTGAGTGTGCATACTGGATCAATAGACACCTTTCCATCTGCAGCTCTGAAGATGAGTCCAGAGTCTTGTGCATACTAGGCAAGAAACTTGCCACTGAGCATATTCCTACCCCCTTTCTTTGTATGTGTGTACGTTCATGTTTGCATGTGTGTATATGTGCATGCAGAGGCCAGAGATTAATGTTGAGGGTCTTTCTCAGTCTCTCTTCTTCTTCTTGTTGTTGGATCTTTGACTGAACTTAGAGCTTCTATATCAGCTAGACTAGCTAGCCAGTGAGCCTAAGGACCCTCCTGTCTCCACCTCACCCATTCTGGGACTACAGGTGTGTGTGTGTGTCCCCACACCTGGCATTTTATGTGAGTACAGGGGATCTGAACTCAGGTCCTCATGCTCACACAGCAAGCACTTTACTCAAGCATGGTGTTATCTCCCTACCTCAAACCCTTGCTTTTCTTGTTTTGAGACTGTTCTTTCTATTTAGCACAGGTTATCCTCTAACTTGCTTTGCAGCCCTGACTGTCCTCAAAGTTGTGATCTCCTGCCTCCACTGCCCAAGTGCTGAAATTACAGGGCTGTGCTGTCACACCTTGGACAAACGGATATATCTGTGGTTAACTTTGTGCTGGCTTGACAGAACTGAAAACAAAGTTGAAACTATTTTTGACCTTTTTTTTCTCCCTTTCCCAGGAAGATAGTATCAGTGATAGGACTTCTGAGTTCACACCACATCTTCATACACAGGACTTCCTTTCATCTTCTGCATAGTGCTGTGAGGTGATGTTATTTTCATCCTATTGATTGGAAGTTAAGAGAGATTTAGAGAGTTGCCAAAGGCTGCATGACTTCAATATTCAAACCCAGATTTTCTGAACCCTAGTGTTTTGACACCCTGGATATAAATATAAAATCTCCTTTTTCTGTGAAAAGAAAGCATGCTAAGGAACTCAATACCATCCAGCTTCTCCCTTGCACAGAGGGACAAGAGAGATGAAGGAGTTCCCAGCCCCGGCCACAGTGAGCAGTGAAAACCTTTGCACAGGTCAAAGTCTCTGCCCAAACTTTCACCTAAGTGTCCACTTCTAATTTTCCTTTACTGACAAGAAATCGGCTCAGAAGTTTGTTCCAAAAAGGATTGCTGAGAAGCTCAGCCTCATCGATGTCTTGGCTTCTTCCCTGTCTGAGTAACTGAGGATGAATTTATGCTATGTTGAAAGAGGCTCAAGATGGCCAATTTGTGGCTATCAAATTGATAGCGTTTAGTGCAATAGTGGAAACCAATCTCCAGTCCTGACTGTGAGGGATTTTCTAGGTTAGTTGAGGTAGGAGGACCCACCCTCACTCAGGAGGCACCGTCCCACGGACTGGTTCCTGGACTTGACAAGGACTGAGCTGGCTGAGCACTGACCATTCATCACTCTGCTTTGTTTCCTCACTGTTGGGACCAAATGTGACCAGGCCCCACCACCATGCTTTTTCCACCGCAATGAACTTCCCTCAAATAACCCTTTTCCTTCCTTAAGCTGCTTCTGGGAAGGTATTTTGTTCCAGCAATAAGAAAGTAATCGGTCCAAGGTCTTTTACATCCATCCCGTCTTTTGCTGTCTGACTTGGTGCATTATTGGGGTGCTCACCTCTGTAGATTCACCTCCTCACATGAATCTTCAAGATCACTGGGCTTTTGTTACCTTCCTGAAGTGCTTTCCACAAGATATGGGACTGCGTTTTTCCCTACAGGCATGGATACAAGATCAATCAATCAATTGATTGATCAATCTCTCTCCTTTGTTTACCCTTAAAGACTCAGTGCAGTCTCTCTTTGATGACTTCAGCATGCTGTGGAAAGGAAGAACCAACGTCTTTCTGCAGTGTGAAATTTTACACCAGTCCTTGAGGCGAGCCTTATCAAGGATTAGGCATCCTGCCTAGGTCATGAGGCCATGAGAACAAGTTGAACACATAGACTCAATAACTGAGTAAGCAGCTGTTGAAAACCACGGGGATGGCCCTTTATTGAGGTGAACATTTCCTCTAGAAGTTTCTGGCATGTAGATATGACAAACTCCCCTGTAGACTCTTTGCTATAGTTCAGCCACTGTCACCCCCTCACCCCCACTGGCCACATGCCCAGCTAGGGCTGAAAGAGGCCATGTGGCAGGGAAGGGGCTGCAACCCCGAAATGGGCACCGGGGAGGCGGTCCACCCCCAAATATCAGAGGCGGCAGTAAAGATAAACACTTTTCCCAGCCTGTGGTATTTCTATGGAGCAAAACCAGGGAAGAAAAAGAGCCTGTTCAACACTGAAGACATTGTGGGTGAATCACTTTTCTTGTGGGTACTATAACATTACAAAAAAACAAAAAACCCCCACAAAAACAAAAAAACAGAAAATGAGATTCTTAAAGCCAGGTTTAATAAAGTATCATGTAAAGTGAGTTTGTTTTATAGGAAGAGTTGCGTGAGGGGGCATGAGTGCACTGTGGAGGAACGTGGTAGGGATCTTGTTGCCAGAAACGGGGTGGGGTGGAGGACAGAGAGAGAGAGAACAGAGACAAAGACAGAAGAGACAGAGAGGGACACAGAGGAGAGGCTTCAGTTCTGAGGAACAAAGAAGGAGGCAGTGGGGGGAGCATGGCGGAGAGAGAAAGCCTCTGCTCCTTCCACGCCGCTGAGCGGGAGGGGCTGTCCTGCTCCTCTTTGAGGCCAGGGTGGGGGCTATAAGGGAGGGGGGAAGGAACTGAATAAGAGAGTGAAGTTCTAATTCCAGGTTGATTTGGCCCAGCAGTCTCTGTCTGGTCTGTTAAGGTGATTGCATCTAGGTTGGAACAGATACTAACCACCCTTGCAGTGCACCTCCATCCACTAGAGGTCTATCACACTATCCCTCCTTCCCTCAGTTGTAACAGCCAAAAATGTCCCAGGTGGGCCAAATGACCATCCCAGAGACACAGTCACTGGACTTAAGAAGCATAGGATAATGGGAAGAAACTTCCCATTCTTAAAAGTAAGTTAGTTTAAAAGACGACAGAATAGAAAAATGAAAAATGATTGCATCCAAAGTAAAGACAATGCCCAGGAAAGTGATTAATTCTCTCTGGATTACGGTGATGCATGGAAGACCTCACAGGGGTAAGTGACTCTGGAGGAGGTTTTGCATATAAATATGAATTTGGATTTCATGGGGGAATATGGTAGAGAATCCCTGGCTGAGGGGACATGGACGGATGGCAGGATCTGGTAAGAAGCTCATTGTTCTAGAGAATAGCAGATGAGAGAAGACCACCAGGAGACAGAGAGGCAAAAAAGGGACAGACACTATCCTCATGGGCACTCTGTGAGGTGTGGTTGCCTTAAAAAGCTTGAGAACTGAGGAGACATTATCAGGTAGAGAGGTGAGCAGTGGGAATATACGCCCAAAGGGTCATGGGGCAGTCTTACCCAGGTGGAGAGAGAATCTGTCCTCTAAGACTGTCTGTACTATACCTGTAGTTTATTTTTTGGCTGTTGCATGTGTATGTGTGTGAGGTGTGCATGTATATGTGATGCATATTGACATGTGTGTGGGTACACGTTCATGGGTGCATGTGTGTGTGTGTAGAGGTCAGAGTTGAGGTTGGGTGTGTTCGTCTATCGCTCACTTTATTTACTGAAGCAGGGTCTCTTACTGAGCCCAGCGTTCCCTGATAGGCTTGTCTAGCTATCTAACTGCCTCAGGGATCTACTGTTTCTGACACTTGAATGCTGGGATATAGGCAGCTACCACACCCACCTTGCACTGCCGTGGTGCTGGGGGTTGAGCTCTGGTCCTCACACTTACATGGCAAGCACTTTACAGAATGAGCTATCTATCACCCAGCTCTCATCCACGATGTTAAACAGAGGGGAATGAAGGTCTTGGTGGTCAGATCTTTAAAGAATATCTCATTAGTACATGAGAAATGAAATTAATACTTCCTAGCTACCTAACTGGCTTAGTATAGAGTCGGATTCAGTCCAACCTGTCCATCACTGTACTAAAGAGTCATTCATTAAGTAAGCAAACATCAAACCTTGCCCTTTGTCAGGCTATGAATTATATGGTGGAAGTCTGAAGATGGACCTGAACTTGTAGTATACTAGAATAACTTCTGATACTGAAAATACTATGCAAGATGGTAGGGAGGGAAGAGAGGGAGAGAAAAAAATAAAAGAGAGAGAGAGAGAATTTCTTCAGGGTGATGTTTGAGCTAAGGCCTGAGTGCTAAAGACTGGTAGCCATTGCAAACATCTATAGGCAGTGTAGTGTATTCCGGGCACTGACCACATGGCTACCAAGGGCTTTGGGCCATGGAAAGAAATTTGGATTTTATTCTACTTTTGTGAGAAGCATCCAAAAAAAAAAAAAAAAAAAAAGGACTAAAGTGTCAACTTTGGGTATTGGTTTTCCCAACATAGGATTCAACTGGAGAAGTGGAATTAGACTTAGCCAGCTGAATACCTTTTACAAAGAGAAAAAAGTTGGGTCTCCATTGGAAATAGAATGATTTGGTTATTGCAGTGCCCAGTGAATACTGCCTTCTGAAACATATTGGGACACACACACACACACACACACACACACACACACCATTTTACTTGCAAATGATGGAGACAGAGTCATTCTCGGTTTTTACAATGTTGGTAACTTACCAACTGCAAATAATACTTTTTTAAGATGATAGATCCTGTGGTCATGACTTGACATGTTTTTGTTGGATATCCTTTCCATATCATAATTACCTATTCATTTCAATCATTTGTGCTTCAACCATCAACCCATCATCATCAATTTCAGGAAGTATTAAATAGAGGTGGCATGTGTCCAAAGTCCTTGGACACTTTGAACAGAGAACTGAACAAAGGGGGAAATTGAGGCAGGGCATTTGGATGACAGTCACTTCGGGGAAATGTGTGAAGGAAGGTAGTCCCATACTGCAAAATGACCTCGGAAAGTCTGAGTCTTCATGGGTATCATAAATTGAACGCTGGAGTTTGGCATCTCTCTTTCTTGAGAAGGATACACACTCAGGAAGTGCTTTCAATGCATTGATCTTTCACTGGCTAGTACCTATTGGGAATTTGTCAATGAACTGTATCTATATAAATACCTCAAAACTAAAATAATTAATAACTTATAATTAATGTTTTTCATGGGCTTGGGAGGTGGCTCAGTGGATAAGGCTCTTGCCATTTGTAAAAGTTACCTTATTGTTGGTGGGATAAAACACCAGATAGAAGCAGCTTATGGGAGGGAAAGAATTTATTTCAGCTTACAGTTTTGAGGGGAAGTTTCTTCCTGGCAGGAAAGCATGATAGGCCTGAGCAGGAATCCTAGATCCCATTTTGTCATACAAGCAGGGGAAGGAAGTAGTCCAAGTAAGATAGCCACTGAACACCCAACAAGGCTGGACTAACAAGCCTCTAAGTTCTTCCCCAGGGACAAACCTCTTAAAGCAAGGATCCTCCTCTAGCTGCAAATAAGCCTCAGCCACTTGTGCCATTTTGTGCATCTGGCTTTACATGAGTACTGTGGAATCAAACCCAGATCATCAGGTCTTGCAAGCAAGTGTCTTTAACCACTGAGCCATCTCTCCAGCCAATGCTCCTTCTCCCCCACCCAAAGTCTCCACTAGCTGGGGATTAAGTATAAGACTTAATTACAAACACATAAGGCTATGGGGGACATGTTACATTCAAACTGCTATACCACTCAAGCCTGAGTACTTGAGTTTGGACACACAGACCCCATCGAGAAGCCAGAACCTGTGGCAGACTCTTCTATAACCCACCCATGCCTATGTTAAGATAGGAGGCAGAGATAGGAGCATTTCTTGGCAATTCATGGCAAGCACAGCAGAGACAATAAGAGTAAGATTCAGAGAGAGAAACCCTGACTCAAGTGATTGGAAAGGAATGATTCTCACGTTTATCTTCTGATCTCCACATGTGTGCTGTGACATGCGTGCATGCACTCATACACATGAACATGCACACATATGCATATAGACATTAAAAAATAAAATGTAAGAAAAGATTTTGTTAGTAAAAGTGCTTTTCATGTTTATTTGAGGATGGCAGGTGCTTTGTGAAATAAATACTTTTGCAACTACAATTTTATGGTTATTTCAAGTACTTTTTGGGAGTGAATCTGATCAGATCTGTTTCCCTCTTGGTAGTGGAACCATAGATAAGTGGGATAGTGTTATAGACACCAGAATTAGCCAGAAATTGATTTATATCCTCTCCCTAGCACTTAGCTGGTGTATTCTTGTGTAATTATTTCATTTCCCTAAAGCTTTTTTGTCTTATGCGATTTGGAATGAGTACTACTCATGCCGTGGGTGGATACGTAGACATGCTATGTGCAGAGAGCTTGGTGCATAGCACATCCTCATCAAAGAGAAGCAAAGGCTTGCATGATTTTTGTGAGTAGAAAGAGAAGCACAGTGTTCCTAGTTACAATGTGTGAATAGATCGAAGTACACCAGAATTCTGGGAAGTGATGATAGCAAAAGCCAAAGAAGGGGGCTGGGGAGATGGCTCTGTGGAAAAAGTGCTTGCTGCTCAAATATGAGGTCCTGAGTTCAGATCCCAAGCACCCACGTGAAAGTCGAGTCTAATCCTAAGACTGGAGAGGCAGAAACAGGCTCCCCAAGGCTTGATGGCTAGCTAGTCTAGCTGAATCAGGCAAGCTTCAAGTTCAGTGAGTAACCCTGTCACAAAAAAGATGAAAAGTGATTGAGGAAAAAAAAAATCTAACGTCAACCTGTGGTCTCTACACAGGTGTACACACACATTACACATGCATTGGCACACAAATATGTGTTCACACCCGTGCACACTTACACATATATACATGCAAAAAAAACCAATGAAGGTTTCTACCACTTGGGTAAATAATACCCACATGGACAAGGTTGGTCATGGGCCCAGGACACTGGCCTATCCACACTTCTTCACTGTCCAGAGTGTGAGCTGCCATGCATTCTAAATTGATCTCATCAGCAAAGAAACATCCCAAAAGTGTAAAAAGTGGCCAGTCAAATAGCTTTGAATGGATATCTGACTGCCAAAATACATAATGTCAAGCCATTGGTTTGGCAGTCTTTTTTTTTTTATTGAATTGACTGATTTTTGTGGGTTGAATTGGCTGTGATCATTGTGGTAGCCACAGTCTGAGTATTTGTTTATAAAAGAAATGTATATTTAAACTTCCAATGAAATAAAAAGTACAGAATTGTAGTTAAAAAAAAAAGCACAGAATTGTAGTGATTAAATTCATTTCAAAGGCCATTAAATAACAGATAGGGGTATTGATATTAGGGCTTACCTAATTTAGGAAATGCAAGAATGAATAAAATGTTATTGTTACTCCAACCATCATCTCATTGGGTTTATATAGGTTCTTGAGTCCTATAAACCTATTTACCAATTGTTACTAAGATAAACAATTGTAAATGTTAACTGATTGCTAAAGCTATTCCCTATGTTAAAGATTTTTTTTGTAGGAAAACAAACAAAATTGTTGAATAATTCCTGCTTGTATTAATTCAGAGTTTCATGTTTATCATTTTTATTCAGTAGAGGGAAAATGTGAAATAATTTTAGAAAATATAGTAGGCTCAGGCAATGTACAAAAATAAATTACTGCTCAAGGGTCCAGGAGACAAGGTGATATGATGTGTTTAATTTGATCAGTTATGAAAGCACCTCAAGGGTACTGGGTTATGAAAAACAATGGTTATTTTGAGAGAAAATGGAGCCAAATAGGGTGGATTTTTAAACACTTTCTGATGTGTTTAGTATTGGATGCCATCTCTGGGCTAGGGTGGGGGCAGGGGGCTCTGTTGTTCCATTGTTCCCTCTTTCCACTTTGGGCAAATGTTCTCTCCTTCCACTCTTCTCTGAACACCGGCATTTCTCTAGATTGCTTTCGTGGAAATGGTAACAGAAAATGGTAGCAATAATAGGTTTTAAGGTGCTTGGCGGTGAATCATGCCATTTTATAAATTCATCTCCTTACACTTTATTTCCTTGCTGTGAGATAATTTAGACGAATGTCGGTGAGGGAAAGAGAAAGTGATTGGTGGTTCCACCTCACCCAATAAAGCAAATTCCTAATTTTCTGTCTTTTATCTTTTGCCATCCTTTTGTGCTCCTCTGGCCTTGTCAAAACATATCGTTCAGTTAGAGACTAAAAATATTTTCCCATCGATTGGGGTTATTGATTTTTTTTAATCTGTACTTTGGCTTGAAGAGCGCGGGTGAAGGGTGAAAGTTCACTGGCTTAGTCTGCCGTTTTATCTGGACAGCAGAAGAGTGTATTGGCAGCAGATTTGATTTACCTTGTTGGTCAGCTGCAGACACTTCAGCCACTAGAGTCCACCCTCCAGCATGCCTTGCTGCTGTCTTTCTATCTTGTTTCCTACCTAGGGACTTTTGAAAGACCCACCTTCCTATTGATTTTTATCTCTCTGTTCCTAAGGCAGGTCTCCTTTTTTTTTCTTCTTCTTCTTCTTCTTTCTCCCACCTCTTTTTGTGTTTCATATTAGGTTTCTAGGCGTTTCAAGGCTCTGTTGCACTGTTGTATGGTTTTTCCAGGGGAGATATGAACAAACATCTATTCACCCCAGACGGGGCACTGAAGACAGACTAAAGGATTGATTCTAGTCAGGGGGAGCTTAGTGGACCGGTGAGTTTACTGGGGTTACTTACAGGAGAATGGACCACTCAAAGGCAACTGCCCAACAAAAAGGCCCTCCCCAGCAGAGGTGAAGACTCACGAGGAGAGAGAGGATAGCATCCCTGGGGCTCTCTGCATGACTTGGGGCTGGTCAGAGTCTCCTCTCCCCAGCAACTGTTTCTTATAGAAGGAAGGGGCTTGTGAATCTTCTAAATTTCAGCTTTCTGAGACCTACAAGTTTTGTTTATTTCCTGAATCTTATGAGCCTCCCTCCTGACCCTACAAGGGAATTTTCAACTAGGAGGGACATAGCATGTATGGTACATAAAACATACATCTGCTGGGGTTTGGCTTCTCTGCCTGTTGGGTTTATAGTCTGGGCTTATGTCCAACCATGCTGTCACAGTAGAATCTGATGTGACTGATAAGTTTTTAAAAAATATTTATTTATTAATTATTTATTTATTTGAGAGAGAAACAGAGTGAGGGAGAGAGAGAGAGAGAGAGAGAGAGAGAGAGAGAGAGATAATGGGCACGACAGGAACTCCCACCACTGAAAATAAACTCCAGACGCATGCACCAGCTTGTGCATCTGGCTTACATGGGTCTTGGGAAATTGAACGGAGGTCCTTTGGCTTTGCAGGCAAATTCCTTAACTGCTATGTATATATATATATATATATATATATATATATATATATATATATATATATATATATATATATGGAGAGACAGAGAGAGAGAGAGAGAGAGAGAGGGAGGGAGATAATGGGCATACCAGGGCTTCTGGTCACTGCAAGCAAACTTCAGACACAGGTGCCGCCCTATTCATCTGGCTTACATGAGTACTGGGGAATTGAACCTGAGTCCTTAGGCTTCACAGGCAAGTGCCTTAACCACTAAGCTATCTCTCTAGCCTGTGGCTGATAAATTTACTGAGCTCTCACGGTCTCCCTGGTCAAAGCTTGTCAGAGACATACACTCAGGGCAGGGCTTGAACTGGTATGAATCCCAAAGGGAACCTTAGGTTTCCTCCCAACAGACGTTGGGGCACAGGGGACGGCACTACAGCTATTGTCAGAGAGGACGCCTAGGGCCACGGCCACAGTTGAGAGCCTGGAGTGAGGAGACTCACGATGGAGCCACTGACCAGCGCGGGACCACGGGCAATGGGAGCCCCTGCTGTAGATTTCTCCTCTGTAAAACTGAGACAGAATGTGTGCCTGTTTCATCAAGCGGTTGTCTGCTCACATAGGTGAATACAAAAGTCTTAGAATAGCTCTAGTATTTTGGTAAGTCTCAGTAAATTTCATTGTGATGACAGAAAAGGAAGCTGATAAGCAGAGGGTCATGCAAGAATCATACAGAGGAAGGGAGCTGCTCTTCACGATAGGGGTTTTAGGTTTCTTGCTGCAGATGGATACCTGATTCCTGTCACAATTCTGGCCACTTGGCCTTGACCATTCCATTATCTCCTTCTTGAGTTGTATGGAAGACCTCTGGAATGGATCCTGAGCCTGATAACTTCTGGCCTCAACTGTACTGAGAAGAGTCATTGTGGCTCCTTCAGCCTTCTTATAGCTGAGGCCCTTCACCCTGGCTGCAGGCTCAGCCCTCACAGAATCTAGGACAGTTGTCTGACCAGAAGCAAATGTACTTCTGTCCTCATAGGGCTCAGCATGAGGCTATCATATGCATTTTTCCAGTTCTTGGCTCTGTGGCACATATACTAGCTGACCTGGCATTCTGGACCCTTCAGTTTCAATGGCTGGACATGGATCTTGTTCCCAAGATCTGATCCTATGAATATTTTTTGGCTCTTTCTTGGACTAGAGCCATTTCAGAGGCTTCTTCATACTTTTACTAGAGAACAGCTTCCCTCTTCAAGAGAAAAAGGGATTTTATACATCTGGCTTACATGGGTTCTGGGGAATGGAACCTAGTTCCTTTGGCTTTGTAGGCAAGTTCCTCAACCGCCAAGCCATTTCTCTAGCCAGAGAAATGGATTTTATGTTCCAAAGCTCATTTAAAGGGACTCTGCTTGAGAAGTGTGGGGTCTCTGCTCTGAGCAGCATCCGAGATGACCTGGATGCAGATGGCCTCTGTCCACACTTTGAGAAACTTTTATATCATGCAGAAAGCATGAGCTTTGGACATGGACAGATTTGGGTTTGAATTTTCTTGCCAAAGGTATTTATACGAATCAGTATTAAACTTCTCAGCTATCAAATGGGCCAGTGAACTGACAATAGAATTTTAGCATAGTGCCTGACAGCTACTATGTGCTTCATGCATAAGAGCATTCCTATGACCTTTCCTGGTTGTATGTGTCATCATGGACAGAAAATTTTACACTTTGTTGGAACGAACTGGTCTTTGCTCTTCCTTTTTCAGTCATGCACATTGTTGATTCCCTGCCTGAAAGGCACCATGTAGATAAGGCACGCATTATTCTCACAAGCCTTGGTTATACTTTTTAGTTGTCTACTCAAGAGGACATGCTGGTGGCATTTCTACATTCGAGGCAGTCTTTGTGCAGTTTTGCAGGCTGGAGTTTCTTTCACCTTTCCGGTAGGATTTTGGCTCTATTGATGTTGCCTCTACCTTCAGGTGCAGCTAAAACATAACATATCTCATCTCTCCCTGTTTCTCAAGGCTGACATTTTCTTCTCTGCTCTTTCTGCCTCTGAGTCTCATGTCTAAGTCTCTTTATGATCTGATGGGGGGGGGCAAGTTGGTTGACCACCTTAGTTAGCAGCTGTGTAAGCCTGCATTGAGCCAACATCATCTGTTAACTTTTCATTTCTAAATATGTCTGGTTAGTCAAGGTTGTGTTTTACATGGAGCTGAAAACACTGAATTAAATTGATGTTGAAACGTTTTCTCAGCTTGTTCTCTTCATGCTTATGCATAGTTGGTTGTGTGTGTAAGAAAATGCCACATCAGCTATTAGGTAATTAGCAAAAATGGTGGTTTCTATAAACATGATTGTTAGTTTTAAGCTCAAAATTTACTGAATGAGAAAAAATATGAGGAAAGTAGAAGGGTGCAGGGAGGATAAGAAAGGATACTAGGGGGAGAATATAATCAACGTTCATTATATGCATATATGAAAGTGCCATAATGAAACTAATTGTTAATGTTTTTAATCTAAGATACATAAACTTAAAAACAAAAAGTACAAGAAGCACTGATCTTATAGTTGATACCCATGTGAGAATGAGGCTAACATGTGAGTTAAGGAATAAAATAAGGCAGGAAACAAAGACTAATAGAAATAAGACCAATAGTACTAAAAAAAGGAACAAACTTTCCACTTGCAAAAACCTAACGGGAAATAAGGAAATATATTGGAAATTTATTTACCAGAAATAAATGCCTTACTTCATATTACCAATATAAATGAAAATCTCAAAGGGTCTTCAGCTTTTGGACACCCTAAATCTAGAGTTAGTCATGATATTCTTAAGAACTTTCATCCCATTCCAAAGAAGGAGAAATCCTAAAGTTTTCTGTTGGTATGATTTTGGAAGACACTATTCAACCTATTACATTACATGTGGATAGTGGGCTTGATTTAGTTCTCAATTGTGTCAAAGTGTAGAATCTGGGCTATATTTACGTGAGCAGGCATCTAGCTTCTCTCAACTTCAACTGCATGCCTTTGTTCCAATTCTATTCTGAGGGTCATGAATAAGTTCCATTCTATTCTGAGGGTCATGAATAAGGACTCCTGTAGAGTGGCATGAACAGAAAGTGAGTGCTTTCTGAAAGGTCAACTATACCAAGCAGACCATGGTCAACAGAAAGACCCCTAAGGAGGAAGCCATTCATGTAAGGATCCATTACCATCTCTTCTGTGGGCATTTGAATATGACATGAGGAGTAAAAGCTGGGAGTTGATGTAAAAAATTATTTATTTATTTGACAGAGAAAGGAGATAGATAGATAGATAGATAGAGAGATAGATAGATAGAGAGAGAGTGAGAGAGATTGAGAGAGAGGGAATGGGTGTGCCAGGGATTCCAGCAACTGAAAATGAACGTGTGCCCCCTTTGCATCTGGCTAATGTGGGTATGTGGGTCCTGGGGAATTGAACCTGGGCCCTTTGGCTTTGTAGGCAAATGCCTTAAGTGCTAAGCCATCCCTCCAGCCCCTGGGAGTTGACTTTTGAGGTTGGGTTTCATTAAAACAAATGTTTAACATACTATAAACCAATTATCCTGTTGTAGCAGGTAAAAACATAAATGCATGCAGCATGGTGGTTCTTGGAGCAGATGGAAAATCCAAATTGTACTTCAGCAAAAATCTGCATGGCAACACATTTCATCAGAGAGCCAGGAGAGCTGACACAATTGGTCAGACTCATAACGGATTTAATTGGCTAGAGGTAGTTAGGAGGGAGGCTCAAAATGAATAAATTTATTCTCTAGGACTTAACCCTTTGTAAACAGGACAGATTCAACCGCTCTGAGTGATTCAGAGCTGTAGTTACAATGTCATATGTCGTACCATAAAGATGGAATCCTTCCGACCACTTGGGTATGGCTGCTTTTACTAGTCCCAGGAAATCAACGCACATGACTGTATCCTTTCTACAACCAATTCCAGGTGGCTGAATTGAGCGTATTTTTCATTCTGACTTGTTGACTTCTGGCCCACGAAGGCAGCCAATCCAATTAGACAGGCTTCCTCTTGCTTTGCCTTCTGACAGAGCATCTGATTGGCTCACAGTTCCTTTTAAATGACAAGCCTTCCACAACTGTGGATTATCTTTCTTGAGATAGCTATCTCCTGTTTTCTCTTTAAAATGCTTTTTTTAAGGGCTGTGTTTAGGCTTAGATTTAGATTGTTAAGTTTGGGTGTTTGTGTTTAGAATCTATGTTGATCATGTCAGCTGGGTTGTTGGTGTTGGTATTTTGACATTGTCCTTGGAATACCAATTATAGTAAGTTGCATAATGGTCTCCCCAAGGATAGACATATCCTTAACCCTGGACCTATGAACATTATGTAACAAAAACCTGAGTTTTCAATTATGATTTACCTAAGGATCTTAAAAGGGGGAGATTATCCAGGAGGGTCTTAAATGCAATCACATATATCCATAGAGGAAGACTTCACACACACACACACACACACACACACACACACACACACACACACACACACAGAAGAAGAAAGCCCCATAAAGGAAGTAGAAAAAGCAGTATTAGAAAAAGAAAATGCCAAGTCACTGGCTTTGAAGGCAGAGGAAGGGGCCCCCAGCCATGGGGTGCAGCCCACAGCTGGAAGAGACAGAAAGTACGCTGGCTTGGGCTCAGTGTTTCTGACATCTATGACTCTGAAACAGTCAATTTTATTGCAGCAGATTTGTGACAGTAGGACTGGGGATGTGGCCTAGCTTGTAGTGTGCTTGTTTATTATGCACAAAGCCCTAGGCTCAGTGTTAGCACTGTATAAACGGGCATGATGCTGCACAACTGTAATCCCAGTACTTGAGATATAAAGGCAGAAAGATTTGGAGTTCAAGGTCATCTTTGACTAGATAGAGAGTTCGAGTCCAGCCTGGAACATATGACATCCTGTCCCCATCCGTCAAATAAGCAAGCAAACAAACAAGCACAAAAAGTGTTAGATCAGGGCTGGAGGGGTGGCTTAATGGTTAAGGCATTTGTCTGCAAAGTCAAAGGACCCAGGTTCGATTCCCTAGGACCCACATTAGCCAGATGCACAAGGGGGAGCACATATCTGGAATTCGTTTGCAACGGCTGGAGGCCCTGGGGCACCCATCCTCTCTCTCTCTCTCCCTCTTTCTCTGTCAAATAAATGAATAATAAAATATTTTTAAAAATTGTTAGATCAGTGCTGGAGAGATGGCTTAGCAGTTATGGTGCTTACCTGTGAAGCCTACGGACCAAGTGACAGAAGCATCTGGAGTCCATCTGCAGTGGCTGCAGGCCCCGTCACACCCACTCTCTCTCTCTCTGTATCTGCCTGCCTCTTTCTCTCTCTCCCTTTCAAATAAATAAATAATATATTTAAAATATTGTTAGATCAGCCACAGGAAATTAGACACCAACCAAAGCCATATTTACCAGTACCGAATCCCCAGTTCTGAGAAACGTTTGGTGTGATGGACTGATGTCAGCTATGTTATTCCTCATTTGTTTATCTACACTTGGATTGTCAAGGGGGGGATTTCTGACATTCCACACTCATCCAAGATGCTGTGTAAAGATATTTGGTGCAATTTTCTAGATTCAAGTGAGAAGCAGTCTTAAACCTCCTATGTAGCAATCTATTTTCTTTGATTATTAAAATTTTTATATCAAGGCTACTGAACCCTACATGTTCATATTGACCCTCCTTTTTACTTCACTCTAGAATACCTTACACATCTCTTACTTGTTCCTTCTAGACATTCTTTTTTAAAAAAATTTTTTGTTTATTTTTATTTATTTATTTGAGAGGGACAGACAGACACAGAGAGAAAGAGGCAGACAGATAGAAAGAGAATGGGAGTGTCAGGGCCTCCAGCCACTGCAAACAAACGCCAGACACATGCGTCCCTTTGTGCATCTGGCTTACATGGGTCTTGGGGAATCGAGCCTCAAACAGGAGTCCTTAGGCTTCATAGGCAAGTACCTAACCGCTAAGCCATCTCTCCAGCCCATTCTAGACATTCTTGCAACCTGGGTAGCCAGTGGCATTTCCAGTCTAAACTCAAGGTCCAGAAGGAGTCAACATTTCTGGTTGACTCTGAAGGTGGGATATTGAGAAGCCCACAGGTTCATGTGGTTGGACAAGAAGAGTTCTATCTTGCCCACAGGAGGTAGACCATTTTGGTCTATCCAGACAGGAGCAGAAATGATTGGAGGAAACTCATCTACATGACTCAGTTTTCTGATTCAAATGCTAGTCACATCCCAAACACCCTCCCAGACATATTGGGACATGCTTTAGAACAAATATATCAAAATTGTATCCAATTTCTTATCGTCAACTGTCCATCATTTTAGCATTGATGTTTACAATCCCATTCTAAGTACAAGCCATGAATGAGTCACCACATCTGAAGTTTCTTTCTTTTCATAGACAAACTCCAACTCCTCTTATTTTTTTCTTTTCTTTTCTTTCTTTTCTTTTTTCTCCTCTCTTCTACTCTCCTTTTTTCCTTCTTTCCTTCCTTCATTTCCTCCTCCTCCTTCTTCTTTCTTTTTATTTGGAGGTAGGGTCTCACTCTAGCCCAAGCTGACCTGGAATTCACTATGTAGTCTCAGGGTGGCCTTGAACTCCTGCAAATCCTCCTATGTCTGCCTCCTGAGTGCTGGGATTAAATGTGTGTGCCATCATTCCCTGCTTCATTCTTCTTTAAGTTTCTCTCACAGTGTTCCTCACCTCCCTCCCTCCCTATTCATTTTACCTGCATGGAAACTCCACCCCAGCACTTGTCTCTTGTTGCTACTAGTTTAATGAGCACTTCTTTGAGTGCTGCTATACTACGCCTCTTACTTATATACATTATATTTATTCATATTATAACATTTATTTTCTAGAAAGTCATTTAAAATGGCATCATTAGTCCATAATTTTTAGCAGAAGGAGAACATAGCCCAGGCTTCTCTGAGCTCTCTAGATGCAATATTAAAAACCCTATTATACTGCTTCCCTGGACTTTGGAGAATTTCTTCCCATGCATGTTCCTACCTAGAACCAGTCCCAGTTCCAATCTTTCCTATGATCACTGACAATAAATTCAGCAAGTGTGACATTTGCTTACCTCTTTTACTGCTTAAAAACCACAGGTAGCTCTCCATCACACAGAGAAACTCGGCCCTTTTTGAGCTTCCACAGAGGCCACCTCACTCTTCTGTTTCACTACTCTTTGGACCTGTTCTTCTTACACACTCCCATTCTCTCCCTCGGATGTAGTTCCCTGGGCTTCTCCCCGAGGACACAGTGCCAAAATCATCCTTCCATGCCCAGCACCCAGGACCTCTCCATACCCATCCCTCCACTCATAGAACTAACTCTTGCTTCAAGAATTTGGTAAGGGCTGGAGAGATGGCTTAGCGGTTAAGCACTTTCCTGTGAAGCCTAAGGACCCGGGTTCGAGGCTCGATTCCCCAGGACCCACGTTGGCCAGATGCACAAGGGAGCGCACGTGTCTGGAGTTCGTTTGCAGTGGCTGGAGGCCCTGGCGCGCCCATTCTCTCTCCCTCTCTCTATCTGCCTCTTTTTCTCTCTGTCTGTCGCTCTCAAATAAATAAATAAAAATAACAAAAAAATAAAATAATAAAAAAAAAGAATTTGGTGAGCATTTTGCTCAAGTTAGTTAACAGCCTGTCTTCCCTGGTAAAGCATGCTGTTCCCCCAGTGCCCAGAGTCTTTGCATCTGACAACTCTCAGCTAAGTCGTCACCTCTGGCTGAAGAGAGCAGTGAAAATCCAGCGAGGACCCTATGACAGTAGCACAGTCTGGCTGCTTGCTTACAGCGGGTGACTCTGAAGGGCCGTCCCACCCCACAGTCCACTGCCAATGCCTCGCCTCCTCTGTCTGGTTGTGCTCCCATGCCTCCTCCACAGGAGTTCGTCTCTGGAGCATCTTCAACATACTCTGCCCATGAAACCTTCACTTCAGCGCTTGTGTCCCCGGGAACCTGGCCTGTGTCAGGCAGAGCTGCGCTGGGCTGTCAGCACTGTATCGGCCGAGTGGCATTCAGAGGCCGGGGGCTTGGTGTCATCTCGGTGCCAGCAGTTCGGATTGTCTCTGGTCATTTTCCACTAAATGCAGCTCTGGGAGGGGTAGGAAAGGGTGCTGATGGCCATTCATTTTCAGTGGCCCCTCCTTTTCTTCCTGGAGCTGGGAGTCTCACTCTTGAGTGCCCCCTGGTGCTGCTGGGGAAACTGGCTTCTTTCCTTACTTCTTGGCAGGTTCTAGTCAAATATGTCACTTCTGCTACTTCCTCTAGCCACTTGCTGACTTCCGAAAGTCTGTTGCAATTTTTCGTTTCTTCCCAATTTTTTAATAACTAGCAAGTTTGTTGTTTTAATATGTTCTTTCCCTTGTGGGGGAGCATGTGTGTTTGTGTAGTACATGTGATACAGTGTGTGTGATGTGCTTATGTGTTTGGGTCCCACATGCGTGTGTGGAGACCAGAGGAGAACATTGGGTGTTCTCTGCCGTTGCTCATCCACCTGTTTTTCCTTGAGGAGTCTCTTCCCTGATCCTGGAGCTTTGGCAGTTCCATGCATGCCAGCAAGTCTTCAGCCTTTGTTCTTCTCGGGACTGGGGTTATAGGTATGTGTGGCTGTGCCCAGCTGTTTTTGTGGGCTCTGGGGAATTGAACTCAGTGGTCTCAGGCCCCCTCCAACCCTCAAGCTTATACAGAAAGTGCTCTTAATTTCAGAACAATCTTTCTAGCCTGGTTTTTATCTTTTCTTTTCTTTTCTTTTTTTTTTTTTTGAGGTAGGGTCGTGCTGTAGCCCAGGATGACCTGGAATTCACCATGCAGTATTGGCCTCGAACTTACAGCAATCCTTCTACCTTTGCCTCCTGAGTGCTGGGATTAAAGGTGTGTGCCATCATGCCTGGTTTATATTTTCTTAATGTGGAGTTTCTGGAGAAACCAAGGTTACCAAAGCTGAAGACAGGTGTATAATGTAGCCTACTTCCACTCCAGGTATATGGGATGTGATGGTTTATGCCAGCTTAGAAGTATTTTGATTTTAAAAGTATGATAGTTTCTTAAGCAAATATGGCATTTTATTTGAAACTCTATATACTCTTATTAAGCAAAAATATAAATGTTCTAAGGAGTGCTGTGTGAAATTTAGCATTTTAAGAGTGTGTATGTTGTGTGACATGTGTGTTTGTCCATACGTGTATGGGTGCATGTGTGTGTGTGTGTGTGTGTGTGTGTATGTGTTGGGTGTCTTTTTCAACTGCTCTCCATTTACTTATTTATTTTTTTGAGACAGGGTTCCTCACTGAACCTGGAACTCACCAACTCAGCTTGTAGAATGAGCCATCAGGTCCCAGGGATCCTTGTGTCTCTGCCTCCCCAGTGTCAGATTACAGGTGTGTGCTGCTGCACCTGGCCTTTTGTGTGGGTGCTGGGGATCTTCCACAGCATGTGACTTTCCCCACTGATCCATCTCCCCAGGCCTGAAACTCAGTATGTCCTAGTGCACTGGAATATTGTAAAGGGCACCATCTCTCCATCTAACTCAGGCATGTGGAATAAGGGCACTGGACAGAGACTGAGGTTTCTTTTCATGTTGTCTCAGCAGCCCAAGAAAATGAATCATTTGGCAAGTCACGATATGTTTTGATAGTGTGTTAAGGACCATCTAGAGGTCCCAAGCATGTGCAGGCTTGGAGTCCTATAGACAACATGTTGGTATGGCTGCCCAACTTTCTCTCATTTTATTTTGATATTTGGCCTTATGGAGATACATCCAAGCTCATGTCAATTACAGCAAGATCTGGAGGCTGTAACTTAGAGATTGTATTTATTCACTTTCTAGGAGAGACAGAGATAGAGAAGAGAGAGAGAGAGGGAGAGAGAAAGAAAGAGGGGGAGAGAGAGAATGGGCATGTCTTTAAAGGTCAGAGACCTAGCGAACCTCCAGTCAGGGTAGGCAGGGCTGCTCATGTTTACTTGTCAGTGCTGGGAGAGGTCACCGGCTCCCTCCACGGTGGCTGCTGTGTGCACAGAGAGCATGCTTCCAGTGAGTGGCTGCCAGCGTCAAGCTGCCCCCACTCGCCCGATGTCACGATGCTTGCCAAGGCTTTTCCTATCCCACGGGGAAAGAAGGCAGGGTAGGAGGGGTATATAACAATAGGTTTATAAATAAAATGAATTCTGGGTTGGGGCTTTTAAAACTAAAAATGTTGGCTAATTAATATGCAGTTCTGTGTGATCCTGTTGGTTTAGAATGGCTGCCAATAAGAAAGTATGAGATGAAAACTTAGAAATATATCTAAAAGTGGATATCTACCTTGACTACTTTCTGCTTGATATTCAGTTTTCTTTCTTGCCTTAGCTCAGCCATTTATTATCTTATTTAATTTTCACTAGAGAAGGTAAGCTTTTCATTTTTGTAAAAATTGGCATTTAAAAAATGTGTTGACATCATAGAATAAAGCTTAGAAAACTCAGGTAATGATGACAGCAACATTATGTTCTCTATAGTAGGGTCTAGATGAATTTTCAAAGCAGCCCTTTCTAAGGGTAGTAGAATAATCCACTATCATTAACACCATTTGTCATTAAAAGTCAGTTCAGCAACAGTAGATGCTGGATGAGCACATGGTCCAAGCTCAGTCCTAATGGCAGAACTTCTAACCGTGTGATATTCTGGGTGTCTTTCTTAGTCATGGTAACAGATCCAGGTGTTTTTGTGTGTCCACATGTTCACCATTATCCTGCTGCTGGATCTACCATTCAGAGTGGATCTGGAATTCATGGTGATGTCAGTCTTGTTTAAATATTAAAATGCATTAACAATAGCATTTTGGAAGGCCACAGAAATAAAAGGTTAAAATAAGAATATTTATCTATGTATGTATATGTGTCTGCATATATATTTGTGTGTGTTAATTTAAAATTTTTGAGATATTTGAAATTTGTGGGATAGCGATGGGAGATGTATATTACAGTGAGGCCATACTGGATGGGACTTTATAGTTGGAAATGCCTGTTGGGTTGCAACTTCTCATTTGGTGAGCGATGCCTATGTTAGTTACTTTACTTCTTGCTATGACCAACTACCTGACAGGAAGCAACTTAAGGAAGGAAAGAAAGGGTTCATCCAGGCTCACAGTTCCAAGGTGATGCGGTCCTTCATGGTCAGGGAGGCAGGCAGCAAGAGCAGGGATGGCTGGTCACACTTCATCCACAGCACAGAGGATGAAGAGGAAGCAAGGCCGGGCTACAAGTGACCCACTTCTTCCAGCAAGTCTCTGCCTCCTAAAGGTTCTATAACCTTTCAAACAGCCCCACGATTTGGAGACCAAGTGCTCAAACACATGAGCCTGTGGGGACATTTCACACTCAAACCACAACTGTGGGACAGGAGGGACCTATGGCAGAGGCAAAGGCAGAGCCGAGCCCCAGGGACCTGCCTCTGGGTCTTGGGTCCTTCTCTTTTCTTGCAGGCTCGTGAGAGCTCAGCCTCTTTTCTGGCCTACTGGAAAGGCTTATGGTAGAGATACGTTCTCTGGAACTGCCTGAGAAGTGACAGGAAGGGGTCTTGGGGACTGAAAGGACAGTCGGCACAGAGAGGAAACCTTGGCCATTTGGTGCAGAGACCAGGGCACTTTATAATGGAGACCCAGGAAGCCAAGGGAACAGAAAGTAGTGGTAAGAAAAGAAAGAACCGGGCTGGGAAGATGGCTCAGTGGGTAAAGTGCTTGTCTTGCAAGCACGAGAACCTGAGTTTGATCCCTAGTACTCCTATGAGAAAGGCAGTTCAGGTTGTTTACACCTGTAATCCCAGAGCTGAAGAGGCGGAGACGGAGGAACCCTCCACCAGCTCGTCAGTCTAGCACAGTTGGTGAGGTCAGGGCCAGTGAGAGATCCTGCTTCAAAAGGAGGTGGATGGTGTACCTGAGGATGGCACTTGAGGTTGTCCTTTGGCCTCCAGACATATGCACACACACATGCATGCATGCCTGCATACACACATATGACCAAGAAAAGGGTACTTCTAATTATATGAGGCAAAGGATTCTCTTTGAAATAGCTGTCCTCAATCTAAAGTTTGGATTCTAAATATTCTCAGTTTCAAATAGTGACTTCGGTCTATAGGAAATTCAATGTTTTGAGGACAGCATGCCCTAGACACAGAGATGCCCATTCCAGCTTTCAGCCTTGGCTGGCTTGCTTGGTGGTAGAATATAGAGTGAGAAGTGTGGGTAAGGGAATACAGGTCATGTTATCCTCTTTCTCTGGTATCCTGATAAACACCCCTAGGCATTGAGGGAAGATTAAAATCCATGAAGACAAAGAGAACGCTTCAAGCATGACTGGTTTCTTTCACAGATGTGCAGGGGCTGGCCAAGAGGCACGCGGAGGCCAGTTTTCAGCCCGGACAGCTGCCGAGGTCATCAGCTTCTTAACAGCACCTCTTAATTCCTTGGAGGCCAATGCGTCCTTTGAACTCAGTGGTGGTCACACTTCCAGAGCTGAGCTGGGAGAGGAGGAGCTACATGTTTTGCTGGCCCTTGAGCATACAATTACCTGGCCATTAAGACTTGAGGCTAAGGATGCAGGGTCCTCTTATCTTATCTGACCTATAAACTTATAATTGCTCCCAGATGCCTTATACACATACATACATGAATACTCACATGTGATGTGTATGTGTGTGTACCTGTGTACACACCACACACACACACACACACACACACACACACAGTGGCAGAAAAAGGGAGAGCTATTCACAGATAAGAGTTTGTAGGATGGCAGTAAGGCTTTTGTGACAAAGTCTCATGCCCCTGTTTAAAGGTTGTTTCAGAGAGGCGATGGTAAGGGACTCGTGTGGCTGGACCCAAGGGCTGGCTGAGGTGTACAGGAAGCTCACAGTCTGTTTCTTCACGGCTTTCAGCTGCACTTGGCCGCTGCGTGTGCAGCGCTGTGACTGAGAGGAGAGACTCTGGTCTAATCGACCGTCCCCGAGCCTATTGTAAAGAGAAATGCTGGAGGGGGGATCTCAGCTCCAGGAAGTCCATGGCTGTGGGAGTCCTGAATGGAGGCATCTGGAATACTCCATTGGGATGGGACATGGTCTACTCTTTAAAAACACTATATTTTTTCTGTGTGTGGTGGCGCACACCTTTAATCCTAGCACTTGGAAGACAGAGGTAGGAGGATCACTGTGAGTTTGAGGCCACCCTAAGATTACATAGTGAATTCCAGGTCAGCCTGGGCTAGAAAAAACCTACCTCAAAAAACAAAGAACAAAAAACAAAACAAAACAAAAACCACTATGTATTGAAAACTGCATTGAACCTTATTTGAGTGTTGTTTATGATAGGAAAATGCTTCAAACACTGACATTAATATAAATTATATTTTTCAAAGTCACTTGTCTTTTGAGAGTAGTTTAGTTTACATAAAGAGATATGAAGTAGAATTTAACTTTTCTTCCTTTCAATGTGATTCCAGCTGCAATTTCATTCCTACCAATACACAGGGCACACAGGGCACACTCCCAGCTGATGAGAGACAAGAGGTCTTACCTGGATTCTGACAGCTGTGTTCCTTGTGCTGTGTCTGTGCCCAGCAGTGCTGATTCCCCCCTCTCCTCCCCCATGTGTGACAGTTGGGGGACGTAACGTGGCAAATAAGCACCCCACAGCAACCAACATGTCTCCATCTGCCTCAGGCTGCATGAGGGTCCCCTTTGCAGGAAGGTGGCTGCTAAGTGTCATGCCTCTTCTTCTACCCCATGCATTCCCTTGTCCAGTCTGGGTCTGGGGACCTGCTGTCCAACTCAGACAGTTAAGGGTCTGTTAGGAAATAAGTCAGGGAGCTGGCTCTTGGATTAGGAATGACAAAAGTGTTAATGGTCACATTAGACAGTCAGAGGCAGGAGCCAGTGAAGCTAAGGTAGTTAAGTCAGAGCTGTGACCGACCTTGAGTATGACCAGTGCTAAGAAGGAGTCTCGTGAAGTGAGCAGCTAGTGCAGGGTGGGTGTGACTGCCAGAGGCCATGGCTGCAGTCTTCTGAAGCAGCCTGGGCAAAAGCCCTTCTGGGTTAAGAATGGAAACGGCTCAGTCAGCCCAGGACCCTGGACAGTTCCGACTGGTCTCCAGGCTGCTTCCTCTGCAGCGAGATCTTCCTCTGGATGGTCACCAGACTTCATGGTGGACTTCTCGTCTATCCACGGCTTGAGTTACTCCCACCAAGAGCTTCATTGTAGGATGAAGAGGTACATTTCGTGATCTCTTAAGGAACCTTCCAATTTGTTTGACATATTAAATTATTCAGCAAAATTATTAAATCCTACTCTGTACAGGGCCCTCTCCTGGCAGTAAGAGACATAACAACGAACAAGTCAGGATCCTTTCACGGAACAGTAACTTGGAGAAGCAAACACCTAAGCAGGAAAATAAAATATCCATGAAGTGAGTGCTGTGACAATGGCACACATCATTGTGGGATTATATGCAACGCACCAGCCTTAAAAGCCACGGTGTCTTTCTGCAGGGAATGGCGTCTGAGTGGTGTGTCTTAAAGCATGTGAGGCTGGGCTGGGGAGATGGCTGAATGGAGAAAGCATTCGCCTTGCAGGTATAAGTACCTGCGTTTGGCTCCCCAGAACCCATGCAAAACTGGATGGCTGTCGTGCTGACATCTGTCCTCTGGCGACATGGAGGTAGAGACAGGAGAAGCTGCTGGAAGAAGCTCACTGGCCAGCTGGCCTGGCAAGTGCAATTGAGAGCAACGACAGACTCTCTCAAATCGTGTGGGAAGTGAGCACTGGCACCGGAAAGGTGGCCTCCGACCTTCACACGCGCTGTGGCACATTTGCATGTGCGCATGTGCAAACCCCCCCCCCCAAAGGATGAGAGGTGCTTAGCAGAGGAAATAAGGGAGAGCTGCAGGGAGGGGAGGCAAGGGCACTGCAAGCAGCAAAGCTCACCCCTCTCTTTCTGATCATTCTCAGCCTGACCCCAAGGCAGCCCTGCCTCCTTAGAAATGTGGACACTCTGCAATCTGAGTTACCTGGAAGGCTGATTTTGCAGTGGGTGGTCCTGATTTGCCTCAGCATTGGAATTTACCAGAAGCCACCCATGCTGACCTGGAGCAGTTCCTGCCAAATCTCTGTGGATGTCCCCTGTCACTGGAAGGTCCTCGGGTGCTCTGTTGACCTACTATTGGTGTGGCATGGAACAAACAGGAATTCAGTGAGACTTTGAGGGGATAGGTCAGGGTTTGAGGATGGGGAAGAGTGACTTTTAAAAGGAACATATATTGTAATGGTTAATATTCACTGTCAACTTTACAGGATTTAGGATCACCTAGGAGACAAAGCTTTGGGCATTTGTATGAGCGGAGGTTACTAGATTGGGATTGAGATGAGAAGACCCACCCTAAATATGTGTAGCATCATCCCATGGGCTAGGGTCCTGGACTGAGTTGAAAGGAGAAATCAAGGTGAATACCTGCATTCCTCACTCCCAGATTCCTGACTGTGCATGCGGTGTGACCAATCGCTTCATGCCCCTGCTGCCTCGACTTCCCTGCCTTGATGGATGGTGTCCTCAGACCACAAGCAAACATAAACCTTTCTTTCATCAAGTTGATTTGCCATGTATTTCCTTACAGCAACGAGAAAAGCAACTAAGGCATATATGAACAAAACAGAAACACAGAAGAAGAAACCTGTAAAGGTAGTTATTGGGCTGCAGTGGAAGAAGAGTTTGTTCAATGCTTCAGGGATGGAGAAAATCAGAAAGATGGGCTGGGGTCAGGTGTCTGTGAGCCACACAGGTTGATCATGAAAGTCAGATGCTGGGCTGTGGAACGAACCATGTGATTTGTGGCAACATTATCTTGCTTCTTGTTCTCTATCTTTCCTCTCGCAGGCACATTGGCTACTTACTAATTCACTCGTATGTGTATTTTATTCTGTTTGCATGCAGCAGTAGTATTTCACTCTCCTCAGACAAGACTGCGAAGGGAAACATCTTGAACACTGCACTTCCACTCACTTTCCTGTCTTCCTAGAAAACAGCTACTCTTACCACTACACCACCCAAGTAGGTGTGTTTTCCTTTCTTTTAAAAAGCAGGACTTATCTTCATATAATAACATGTTTTCACTATAAAGAATAGTGTAGGAAACCTTAGACTTAGGGAAGGTCAAATTTGAGACCTGTGTGGAAAGAGATAAAAGCCTTTCATTTAAAATCTCATTTTACCCCAACCTGCTGCCACTAGTTTGTCAGTAATTCAGACAGACAATGCCATGTAATGACTAAATAAGTGCAGGAATATTGCCTGACTTCTGAATTTTCCTTATGGCTGTTCTTGGGTACCACTTTCTGAGCATCAGGGTGCTGAGCTCTGTGATCTTAGGTATCACTTCCTGACATCAGGATTCTGAGCTCTGTGTTCTTGGGTATCACTTCCTGAGCATCAGGATGCTGAGCTCTGCTATCTTGGGTATCACTTCCTGAGCATCAGGATGCTGAGCTCTGTGTTCTTGGGTATCACTTCCTGACATCAGGATGCTACACTCAGTCAATGAAGTCATTATGAGATGACGTATGCTAAGTGCTTAGCTCATTCCTTCGGCTTTCAATAGGTGCTCAGTTAACAGTGGCCACTTATGTCATCAGAAAAGGGTCATTAAGC
Source organism: Dipus sagitta (assembly GCA_036346955.1). Taxonomy (NCBI): domain Eukaryota; kingdom Metazoa; phylum Chordata; class Mammalia; order Rodentia; family Dipodidae; genus Dipus; species Dipus sagitta. The sequence continues at coordinate 8,600,587 of CM070780.1, read as the reverse complement.
ACAGCTATAAAAGGGAACCTAAAGAAACCTTTGATATGGTTGTTGTGGGTGTGGACCAAGAGTTTGGAGTTGTGAACTAAACCTGGCCTTCGTGGCCATGCCTCCTTTAAGGTACAACCTTTTCCACAGCCTAATCTGATGCAAGATGTCAACATTATTCTTATCGATGTGGGAAACTTTGTTTCATCGTGGTACAGAAAAACAAACATGCCAGGAGCAGACAGCCAGGTTTCACATGTCTACAACAGCAGGGAGGAAGGAGAGAACATGAGCTCTGTAGTCCAACATGGGCAAGCAGGGCTGGACTATAAAATCCCAAGGCTGCCTTTGGTAACACATCTTCTCCAGCAATGACCCACCTCCCAAAAGCCCCGCCAACTGAGGATCAAGTATGAGGCTTAATCACAAACACATGAGCCTATTTGGGGACAATTTTATATCCACACAACCACTCATGACCTATCTCAGTGCCTTGTATATACTGGGCTTACCACATGGAGGTTTGGCTTAAATAAGAGCACTTAACAATCTAGCCATAGGGATAAGACCAAGAGTACCCCAGAGCAAAACCATGAAGGAATTGTACTGAGGGAACTCATCACGTTCAAATAGAAGTATAAATGGGTTGGTCCTGTACGATATGGGATATATTCTTGCACCTTCCTTTCTATCCTTCTTGCTGCTTATTTTAGGAATCACTTGGATATTCTTATTTTGTATCATGTGCGATGTTACATAAAATTCATTAGTTACTCCTTTCTCCTTCAACACATTCACATTTTAGGTTGTAGAAAAGTTTCTGCTAAATTCAGGCAAAGGGAATGGTGTTATAATTATGGGAATTTCAGGTATCAGTAATAAAAGAGAGAAAGAGAGAGAGAAAAAAAGGAAGGGAGGAGGAAAGGAAGAAAAGAAGGAAGGAAAAGCAGATGGACAGGGTGACCAGGCAAGGGGAACTTTTAATTACCTTGGAATTTATATCTGTAGGTGACAACTTCTTTTGACAGATACCAAGACAGCTTTCCACTTATGATTACAATTTTCCTTTCTTTTGGCAATCTCATTGCTTCCAATTAAAATTCCTTGACCTTTACTGCCTAGTTAGGAATGAATGGGACACTCAAAGTGTAGCTTTTCTTTAGTATCTGTGATTACTTTTTCTTTCCCAGGGAACCAAACAATGACTCTATCTTTTGCTTCCTCTTCAGGCCCTTCCTTAGCCAGCCATCTTTAGCATTTGGCTGTCTTATCTTTCCTGGCATCCTGATACATGCCAGGGAAGGTGGAGGAGCTCTTGATTATGTCTATGATAGCAGCAGGCAAGGTACCACAAGCATAGTTGGTTTATTTTATCGTTTGAATGATTTTCTGGCCTGCCCTGGGCTGTCTTGTGCTAGAGGGAGTTCGTGATCTCTGTTCACTGATCTGACAGTTCTTGCCCTTCCTTTCTTCATAGCTCTTCTCTCTGTCACTCGAAGCTCAAACTCCAAAGTGAACTACTGTGCTTGGTGTTTTATTCTAGACCATTTCATAGCAATATATTTTACTGTGATAAGTAGGATGTTCTCTCTTTAAAGGATTTCTCTAGCCAGCCCTGATTGTCTCGTGGTATCTGATGCTCTAGAGTGCCTCCTCCCTCTCTCCAGCTGGCTTCATCACAGTCTCCTCTGGACATTCCAGGAACCTTTAACTTTCACCTGACTGCTGACCACACTTTACCTTCTCATCTCTCCTCTCTTGATGGGAACCATACTCTTGTCATTGTGAGTTATTCAGAGTTCCCTGGAAACCTGCCCTTCCATGCCTCTGGACAGGTTGTCTGCCTGTCTGAAACCCTATCTAGACCCTGTCTTCTTCCTTTCTTCTGCAGACACAACTTCCTCCTCACCTGATCTTCATGTTTGCCTGGTCCACTCCTGCATTGCTTCTCATCCGTCATGAAAGGCTCAGGTGATTGTTTCGTCAGTTTATCTAACCCTCTCCTTATGTCGCACTGTTTCCTTCATCTTTGGTTCTTGGTAGAAGATAGCTCTCCTAGCACTTGTCACAGGATGTGTGAATTATTTACATGCCTGTTTGCAGAGCAAGGACTTCCCTTTTTCACCTCATCAGGTCATTTTTAGAAGCTAGAGACTTGGATTTATCATCTATCTATGTCTATATCATCTATCTATCTATCTATCTATCTATCTATCATCTATCTATCTATCTATCTATCTATCTATCTATCTATCTATCTATCTTCTATCTAAATTTTTTTTCTGAGGGGATTATGTGGCACTATTACCTCTTGAGATATTAATGCTCAGTAGTACAATCTTTCTCCCCATGGTGTGATGGCTTGTATCAGCTGTCCCCCATAAACTCAAGTATTCTGAATGGTTGGTCCCAAGTTGGTGGCAATTTGGGAGAGAGAGCCTTGCTGGAGGACATGTGCCACTGGGGACAGGCTTAAGGGTGTTAGAGCCAAGCTTCCCCCTTGCCACAGTTCAGCTCACTCTTTTGCTTCTGTTTTCCACCTGCTGTTGCAGAGGTGATGTCCAGCCTTGACTGATGCCATGTTTTCCCCAGCCATCATGAAGCTTCCCTTCGAGACAGTAAGCCAAAATAAAAACTTTCCTCCCATTAGATGTTTATGGTAGGGAGCTTTGTCCCAGTAATGTTAAGTTAACTACAACACATTGGTTGTCCTGTCCAATTTAAAATTTGTTGGGAACATGGTCTTTGTATTGTTGCATATTTTTTTTTGGAGGCATAAGTTTGCCCCATTGTTAGGAGTGCACATGATTGGCTTTGGAGCATCACAGCCCTTTAGTCCTATGAACCCATCATCTTATGAACATATAATCACTAATGAAAGGTTGGATGATATCATCACCAGAGTTTCTACTAAGATTGGCATTCTGGGGCTGGAGAGATGGCTTAGCAGTTCAGGCATTTGCCTGCATAGCCAAAAGACTCAGGTTCAATTCCCCAGGATCCATGTAGCCAGATGCACAAGGTGGCATATGCATCTGGAGTTCATTTGCAGTGGCTAGAGGCCTTGGTGTGCCCATTCTCTCTCACTCTCCCTCTTTAAACTAACTGAATAAATAAAATATATATTTTTAAGAAATTGACTTTCTGTGCTAAAGAAGGACACAGGGAACCTCCTGCAGGAGTATTTCCTACACTTCTTGTGGATGACTGCTGTCTTTGGGCTCCTGTCCCTTTTATTTAGCATACAGGAATGCATAATCAAACTGATCTTAGTTCTGTTTTTCCTGGAGAGATAAGACTTTGTATTACTACAAAGAAAATTGAGAACAGTCATTTAATGAAGGAAACACTCAGCACACCTCATCTTTTCACTGTAGGCTTGGTACAAAGTTCTCCAGAATGTGACTGCTGCTTCCACTTGTTCAGTGGATCATGAGCAGCTAACTGTGTTAGAGTCTGAGCTAGATATGTGGTAAACAAGACATGGTCCCTGAACTCAACAAGCACATATTGTGTGGGAGAAAGATTCTTAAAATGAAATATAACCCTTTGAGAATCAGAATAAGATATTGATAAAACAGTGACATGGATGCCTGGGTATTTTACATGCATTCCCTTTTCCAGTCACTCAATCACAATGCCTACTTAGCAGATGAGATAGAGGAGCAAGTAAAGAGTAGAAGTGTTGGAGACTTTCCCAAGTTCACAACCATTATTGGGAGTGGGCATAATGGGGCAGAGTTTGGGTATTGAGGTCCTAGGAAGGAAATCATTGTAAAGACCCAGATAAGTGACAAAGTGGGTTTGAACTCAGCTGATCCATTGATATAAACCTTGTTTATCCTCCTTTTCCAAAGGGTTTATGCTTCCCTCTAAACATATATTTTAAATTCTCTCTTCAGGGGAGCAGAGAGGTGGCTCAATGGGTAAAAGCTCTTGTCATGCTAGTGTGAGTACCTGAGGTAGAATCCCCATAACATGTGCGAAGCTGAATGTGACAGTAGAAATGCATGTAAATGCAGGGCACCTATGATGAGGAGGGACGGTGGATGGGAGAGCCCCCAGAAACTCTCCAGAAAGCTAGCTTATGATACACAGCTGTGAACAACTAGTCTCTACCTAAAACAAGGGGGAAGGTCAGAACCAATACTGAAGGTTGTCTTCTGACCTCTATATATGTGCCATGGCCAGTGTAAATGTTTGTGCACACACACCACACACACACACACGTACACAAGAGTAAAAATAAAGTCCTCTACATAGGTCATTATATTGATAGATATTATCTATTGGAACAAGAATGAATGTTTGGATCCAGGCGTGGTGGTGCACACCTTTAATCTCAGCACTAGGGAGGCAGAAGTAGGAGGATCACCATGAGTTTGAGGCCACGCTGAGACTACATAGTGAATTCAAGGTCAGCCTGGGCCAGACTGAGACCCTACCTCGAAAAACCAAAAGAAAAAAAAAAAGGAATGAATGTTTGATCTAAAAATCATCTATCTATAGACATATCCTGACCAGTGGGATAGTTGGACAGAAAAAGCTATGGCCAGTGGGAACGAGTGAAAAATTCGATATCATGGCTTGGTTTATTGGAACATGAAAAATAGAGCAAGCATTGGTAGAAGTTGGTGAGAGCTGAGAGGAGACTGTGTTGAGAAGGAGTAGAGTGATGTGTGTTAGAACACAGGCTATGGGAGGACACCACAGAAAAGGAGAGTGACTGTATGTTAGATCGCAGACTATGGGAGGACACCACAGAAAAGGAGAGTGACTGTGTGTTAGATCTCAGACTATGGGAGGACACCACAGAAAAGGAGAGTGACTGTGTGTTAGATCACAGACTATGGGAGGACATCACAGAGACAAGGAGAGTGACTGTATGTTAGAGCACAAGCTATGGGAGGACATCACAGAGACAAGGAGAGTGACTGTATGTTAGATCACAGACTATGGGAGGACACCACAGAAAAGGAGAGTGACTGTGTGTTAGATCTCAGACTATGGGAGGACACCACAGAAAAGGAGAGTGACTGTGTGTTAGATCACAGACTATGGGAGGACACCACAGAAAAGGAGAGTGACTGTGTGTTAGATCACAGACTATGGGAGGACACCACAGAGACAAGGAGAGTGACTGTATGTTAGATCACAGACTATGGGAGGACACCACAGAAAAGGAGAGTGACTGTGTGTTAGATCGCAGACTATGGGAGGACACCACAGAAAAGGAGAGTGACTGTGTGTTAGATCACAGACTATGGGAGGACATCACAGAGACAAGGAGAGTGACTGTATGTTAGAGCACAGGCTATGGGAGGACATCACAGAGACAAGGAGAGTGACTGTATGTTAGATCACAGACTATGGGAGGACATCACAGAGACAAGGAGGGTGACTGTATGTTAGATCACAGACTATGGGAGGACACCACAGAGACAAGGAGAGTGACTGTATGTTAGATCACAGACTATGGGAGGACATCACAGAGACAAGGAGAGTGACTGTATGTTAGATCACAGACTATGGGAGGACATCACAGAGACAAGGAGGGTGACTGTATGTTAGATCACAGACTATGGGAGGACACCACAGAGACAAGGAGAGTGACTGTATGTTAGATCACAGACTATGGGAGGACATCACAGAGACAAGGAGAGTGACTGTATGTTAGATCACAGGCTATGGGAGGACACCACAGAGACAAGGAGAGTGACTGTATGTTAGATCACAGACTATGGGAGGACACCACAGAGACAAGGAGAGTGACTCTATGTTAGAACACAGACTATGGGAGGACACCACAGAGACAAAGAGAGTGACTGTATGTTAGATCACAGACTATGGGAGGACACCACAGAGACAAGGAGAGTGACTGTATGTTAGATCACAGGCTATGGGAGGACACCACAGAGACAAGGAGAGTGACTGTATGTTAGAACACAGGCTATGGGAGGACACCACAGAGACAAGGAGAGTGACTGTGTTAGATCACAGACTATGGGAGGACACCACAGAGACAAGGAGAGTGACTGTATGTTAGAACACAGGCTATGGGAGGACATCACAGAGACAAGGAGAGTGACTGTGTGTTAGAACACAGACTATGGGAGGACACCACAGAGACAAGGAGAGTGACTGTATGTTAGAACACAGACTATGGGAGGACACCACAGAGACAAAGAGAGTGACTGTATGTTAGATCACAGACTATGGGAGGACACCACAGAGACAAGGAGAGTGACTGTATGTTAGATCACAGGCTATGGGAGGACACCACAGAGACAAGGAGAGTGACTGTATGTTAGAACACAGGCTATGGGAGGACACCACAGAGACAAGGAGAGTGACTGTGTTAGATCACAGACTATGGGAGGACACCACAGAGACAAGGAGAGTGACTGTATGTTAGAACACAGGCTATGGGAGGACATCACAGAGACAAGGAGAGTGACTGTGTGTTAGAACACAGGCTATGGGAGGACACCACAGAGACAAGGAGAGTGACTGTATGTTAGAACACAGACTATGGGAGGACACCACAGAGACAAGGAGAATGACTGTATCTTAGAACACAGGCTATGGGAGGACACCACAGAGACAAGGAGAGTGACTGTATGTTAGAGCACAGGCTATGGGAGGACATCACAGAGACAAGGAGAGTGACTGTATGTTAGATCACAGACTATGGGAGGACATCACAGAGACAAGGAGGGTGACTGTATGTTAGATCACAGACTATGGGAGGACACCACAGAGACAAGGAGAGTGACTGTATGTTAGATCACAGACTATGGGAGGACATCACAGAGACAAGGAGAGTGACTGTATGTTAGATCACAGACTATGGGAGGACATCACAGAGACAAGGAGGGTGACTGTATGTTAGATCACAGACTATGGGAGGACACCACAGAGACAAGGAGAGTGACTGTATGTTAGATCACAGACTATGGGAGGACATCACAGAGACAAGGAGAGTGACTGTATGTTAGATCACAGACTATGGGAGGACACCACAGAGACAAGGAGAGTGACTGTATGTTAGATCACAGACTATGGGAGGACACCACAGAGACAAGGAGAGTGACTCTATGTTAGAACACAGACTATGGGAGGACACCACAGAGACAAAGAGAGTGACTGTATGTTAGATCACAGACTATGGGAGGACACCACAGAGACAAGGAGAGTGACTGTATGTTAGATCACAGGCTATGGGAGGACACCACAGAGACAAGGAGAGTGACTGTATGTTAGAACACAGGCTATGGGAGGACACCACAGAGACAAGGAGAGTGACTGTGTTAGATCACAGACTATGGGAGGACACCACAGAGACAAGGAGAGTGACTGTATGTTAGAACACAGGCTATGGGAGGACATCACAGAGACAAGGAGAGTGACTGTGTGTTAGAACACAGACTATGGGAGGACACCACAGAGACAAGGAGAGTGACTGTATGTTAGATCACAGACTATGGGAGGACACCACAGAGACAAGGAGAGTGACTGTATGTTAGATCACAGGCTATGGGAGGACACCACAGAGACAAAGAGAGTGACTGTATGTTAGATCACAGACTATGGGAGGACACCACAGAGACAAGGAGAGTGACTGTATGTTAGATCACAGGCTATGGGAGGACACCACAGAGACAAGGAGAGTGACTGTATGTTAGAACACAGGCTATGGGAGGACACCACAGAGACAAGGAGAGTGACTGTGTTAGATCACAGACTATGGGAGGACACCACAGAGACAAGGAGAGTGACTGTATGTTAGAACACAGGCTATGGGAGGACATCACAGAGACAAGGAGAGTGACTGTGTGTTAGAACACAGACTATGGGAGGACACCACAGAGACAAGGAGAGTGACTGTATGTTAGAACACAGGCTATGGGAGGACACCACAGAGACAAGGAGAGTGACTGTGTTAGATCACAGACTATGGGAGGACACCACAGAGACAAGGAGAGTGACTGTATGTTAGAACACAGGCTATGGGAGGACACCACAGAGACAAGGAGAGTGACTGTGTTAGATCACAGACTATGGGAGGACACCACAGAGACAAGGAGAGTGACTGTATGTTAGAACACAGGCTATGGGAGGACATCACAGAGACAAGGAGAGTGACTGTATGTTAGAACACAGGCTATGGGAGGACACCACAGAGACAAGGAGAGTGACTGTATGTTAGATCACAGGCTATGGGAGGACATCACAGAGACAAGGAGAGTGACTGTATGTTAGATCACAGACTATGGGAGGACACCACAGAGACAAGGAGAGTGACTGTATGTTAGATCACAGACTATGGGAGGACACCACAGAGACAAGGAGAGTGACTGTGTTAGATCGCAGACTATGGGAGGACACCACAGAGACAAGGAGAGTGACTGTATGTTAGAACACAGGCTATGGGAGGACACCACAGAGACAAGGAGAGTGACTGTATGTTAGATCACAGACTATGGGAGGACACCACAGAGACAAGGAGAGTGACTGTGTGTTAGAACACAGGGTATGAGAGGACACTACAGAGACAAGGAGAGTGACTGTGTTAGATCACAGACTATGGGAGGACACCACAGAGACAAGGAGAGTGACTGTATGTTAGATCACAGACTATGGGAGGACACCACAGAGACAAGGAGAGTGACTGTGTGTTAGAACACAGGCTATGGGAGGACACCACAGAGACAAGGAGAGTGACTGTGTGTTAGAACACAGGCTATGGGAGGACACCACAGAGACAAGGAGAGTGACTGTGTTAGATCGCAGACTATGGGAGGACATCACAGAGACAGGGAGAGTGACTGTATATTAGTATACAGGCTGAGTAATCAAATCCTGATGGAAACTAGAGTCATTTCAGATCCTAAATGAAGTTCAACAGCCTGAAGTAGATTCTGATCTTTTGATCCTGTTATGTGGCCAAGCATGCAATATCAAGATTCATACCATTGTCTTCTTACATAAGTATGCAAACTTAAATTGCTTCTTTAAAGCAAGTTGCCTTACTTTGAAGTTGAGGTTGAGAGCATAGTCCAGGTATGGGATATTTCTCAAGGAAACAAAAGCTGCTCAGATTTGATTATCAGTTTCTTTGGTTTTGATTGTTTTCAAAAGCCAGAACTGCTGGTAGGGAGAAGACCTCTACATTTTACAAAAACCACACAAAACCAAATCTGACATGTGTGGTTTTGAATCATCCAGAGTCTGAGTTCCCAGCAAAATTAAGGAGGTAATAGAATAAAGAAATGGTCAGAGGATGCAATGACTGGAAATAACATAAAATGGGAAATGCATTGTGAGAAATTAAAAGAACTGGTATGGTTTGGGGTAACCACAATTGAATGCTGCAGAGGCTGTTTTGTTTCTTGGGTGGAACACACCTTTGTGACTGGATGCAAGGCTCCATTCACAGAAGTGTGGCCCTGGATCAGACCGCTGGCGTAGGAACTGCACACATTCTCTTTACAACCTTCCGGTGTAAGTGCAAAACAAAACCTAACCAGGAAGACAGGCTCTGCAGACAGACCAGATTGAGCCTTACTAACATTTCCTACTGATCTTTCCTAAACAATGAGATGTTTCATGGTCTGCTTAGGAGCAGCTTTTGAGTGACATGACACTTGTAAGTAAGAGTGAGGGTATAGGTATGTGAATGTGTGTCTGTGAAAAAGAATCAAGGGGCTTGGGAGGTATCTCAGAGGTGAAGAGTTTGTTGTAGGGACCATCTCATTGCTAGGATAGACACCCAACCAGTTGCAGCTTGTGGGAAGAAAGGGTTTATTTTGGTTTATAGTCTTGAGAGGAAGCTTCATGAGGGCAGGGAGAGCAGAGGCTGGACATCACTTCTTTGCCAACATCAGGTGGACAGTGGCAGCAGGGGAGTGAGCCAACTGACACTGGCAAGCTAGGGGCTAATATACCTCACAGTCCTCCTCCAGCCTCACACTTCTTCCAGCAAGGCTCCACCTCCAAAGTTGCCATCAGCTGGGATGCAAGCATCCAAAACACATGAGTTTATGGGAGACACCTAATTCAAATCACCACAGTTTGATGTGCAAGCATGAGGAACTGAGTTTGATCCTCAGAACCCATATAAAGCAAGCCAAGTATGAAAGTGGACACTTGGAATCCCAGCACTGGGGAGGCAGAGGTGGGAGGGTACTTGGGGCTCACCAGCAAGCCAGTCCAGCCTACTTGGTGAGCTCCAGGCCAGTGAAAGGTCCTGACTCAAAAAAAAAAAAAAAAAAGGAAGGTAGACAGTGTTCCCGAGGAATGATGCCTGGGCTGTTCCTCTGTCCTCCACATCTATGCATGCACACATAACACCCAGACACACACGAACATGCACACACATACACAAGAGGAAAAGAATTAAAAACATTTCCACATATTTAATCTACCCATGTCTTGCATGTGTGTAACACTCAGCATTCACCTCGCTGTAGGGAGCACTAGTTTTGAAGAATGTAGATTAATAAGCCTCCTTGCTTAAAAAATGAGCTTCAATATTTGTGCGAATCATAGAGTCAAAAGAAAAAAAAATCGATGGGCTATCGACTACTGGGAATGATCACGTTCGTTTTTGCCCTTTGTGGTTGGTGAAATCCATGCTGCAATTACAGAGCTGGGCTGGCAGCAGAGAGCCTCAGTCGGGCTTTCAGCTCCACATTAATCCAGAATTCTCATTTTAATGCAGATATGGATTGTCACCAGTCAATAGCTGACTCCTTGCACTGGCAGCCTGAGCTTACAGTGTTTGGGAGTTTCAAAGTCTTGCTATGTGAACCAGCATAGCTTAGTCCTGGCGGGTCAGGGGGGGATGTATGGTTGCGCTGATGCTCTTGTAAAGAATTGTCTTTGGGATCTAAAGCAGGGATCACAGCAAAGTCAAGGTGGGTGGGCTCAGGACATGGGGTGGTGGAGCTGGGGAGTACTGCAGAGGTCGCCTGGCCCAGCTCCTTCCTCAGAGGTGAGGAAATTGAGGTCCTCAGAGGTTAACTCACTTGCATGTGGTTACATGGCTAGTCAGCAGAAGGGGCTGCACAGGAAAGGCAGATACGGCCTCGTGGACTCTTCAGTACTCCATGAGATTACAAAACATCAGAATTTACCTTATTTATGAGATTACACATTCACTCACAGGCAGTAGGAAAACCATCTCTGAATAGGTATGTTTTCATACTTCCCAAATAGATTTATTTATTTTTACCTTTTAATTCTCTCTCTCTCTATCATCTATCCATCATCTATCTATCTATCAATCTATCATCTATCTATCTAACTTTAATGCGGACACTAAGGATTGCACTCAGGCCCTCTCAGGCTCTCATGTTTGCTTGGCAAGTGCTCTTATGCACTGAGTCATCTCCCCAGCTCCTATTTTTATTTTTCATATGTGTACATATATGTGGATACATGAGTGTGAATGTGTATATGGAGGCCAGAGACCTTAACCTTAGGTGTTATCCTCAAGGATGCTGTTCATCCTCTTTGAAACAGGGTCTCTCCTTGACCTAGAGCTCACCATTTAAGCTAGACTGGCTGACCAGTGACACCCTTTCCCCACTCCCTGTGATGCTTCTGTCGCCCTTACCTCAGTACTGGAGTGACAGGTACATGCCACCACACCCAGAATTTTCATATGGATACTGGGGGAACAAACTCAGGTCCTTGTGCTTATGAGTTAGGCACCTTACTGAACTTTATCCACAGCCCAGAACCCTGGAACCAGCATTTAATAAGGCCTACCGGTTCATGAAGGTTTGAGAATCCTCTAATCTTTCAAACGCTGTTACAGTGGGCTTGGGTGGAGTCTGTTCATGGAGTGACAATTGTGAGTCCTCAAAATTATCTTTGAGTGACCTTGAATTGTCCAAAAAATAGCAGCTGTACGCTGTTTTTTAGGTAAAGGTGCTCGGGGCTTACACTCACATTCCCACAGGGGTACATGCTTGAACAATATGGCAGCACTTAAACAATTATTTCTTTCACTCTTTCCCAACCCATGCAGTACCATTCAAGTTAAATCCCCTTATAATGGGATTCCACAGTTCATGGGAAACATTTTATTTTAGGTGGAGTGATGCACTTCTCAGTGTTATGGCCTGCATACATTTGTCCATTTGATCAAGTTTAGTGCCAATACTAAGCCGTGTGGAAATCCATGGTTTGATTGCTTGCTCATACTGCACCTAACCACAGTGCTGTGGCTCTGCATTCCTTCTTCCAGTTTTTCTTTTATTTGAGAGAGAGAGGAAGAAAGAGGGAGAGAGACAGACAGATAGATGAAGGGCAGGGGTGGGCACACCAGGGCCTCTAGCCCTGCAAATGAACTCTAGACACTTGTACCACTTTGTGCATCTGGCCCCATGTGGGTACTGGAGAATGAAACCTGGGTCCTTTGGCTTTGCAGGCAAGCACTTTAACTGCTAAGCCATTTCTACAGCCCCATCAAATTGGGTTTTGAAACAGAGTGATGAGGCATGAGTCATTAGTTTATCACAGCACCCTTATTACCAGTGAGCTTTGTGACTATTTATGGCCCAAGCAGCTCTTTCTCAATGCCACCACTCACTCACAAGAGACAGGAACTGAGCTTGTCTGTGGGTCTCTGACCCTGAGTCCCAGGCTTCCTCCACACAATCTGTAGGATCTGAGTCACTTGGGATTTACCTCCAGGCCTTGCTGTTTTGTTTTTTATGGTCTTACCACAGAAAACTCAATGCAGGCTGAGGTTGAACCAGGTTTCCATAGAGCAAATGTATAGTGAGTCTGCTCCTGCCATAGGTGGTCTTGCAGTCTGTCAACATGGCTTGGTGACTTCCCTGTGACCCAGATTGCTTGGAAAAGGCAGATGCATGATACAAGGAGCTGAATGTACCCATCTCCATGATGGAATGCTCAAAACTATCGTTTAGAAGGTAGGTCTGAGCAGCAATGCACTTTTATGGGATTTAAGAGGAAGTTGGTGACTCTCTGGGCTTCCATGGACAGAAGAGAGTTAGTCCTACAGAGAAAGCTCTGGAAGGGCTGGTCAGGAACCAAGGTAGCTCTCCGAGGGCATGTCTGATCCCTATAGCTGCTGCCATGTTTCTTCCCAGCCATAGTCTCCATCTTTGCCTCTCTCTCTGGTGGTGCTTTCTCCTTTTCACGGTCAGTGGCTTTGTAATGTCCCCACCCTCCTTGTCTTTCCTCTCATGCTTGCCTCCTTAATCCTCAGTTATGTGATCTGGACTGAACATGCTCAGTTGTCGCAGGTTGCATCCCTGAGGAGGTGGCTGAGTAGTGTCCCTTGGTGGCTAGTGTTGTCCGCACAGTAATAATTCACCAGATTAGCAGACAGATCCTCCAGAAATCTCTCCCATCAGTTCTAACTCCACGCTTCACAGAACGTACTCATGGGTGGTGCAGCTCAGCTTCGAAGGGAACTGCCTCAGAGTCTGGGGAGGTGGCTCAGTTGGTAAAGAGCTTGCTGTGCAAGTGTGAGGACCTGAGTTTGGATCCCCAGCACCTCATAAACGCAATGTGTGTGTGGTGGCTTGCCTATAATCCTAGTGCCAGAGAGGCAAAGATAGGGTATCCCAGGGGCAAGGCGGCTAGCTAGACTAACTAACATGGCAAGCTCTGGGTTCAAGTAAGAGACCCTGTCACCATAAATAAGGTAGGGGATGAACAAGAAAGACACCTGATGTGAACCAGCAACCTTTGGCCTCCACATTCCTGTACCCTCATGGATATGTACAACACACATGCACTAGCACACGCACATGCACACACATACACACATATACATGCACATACACACACATGCATACACACATGAGGAAACTACCTCTGATTGCACTGGTGCTGAACCACTCAACTCGACTCGCCTTTAGACACTAGCATACATCCCCCCAAAAGATTAAAAATTGAAGTTGGCCTACATGATGCTGGCTTTTATCCATGCATTACTCTATGAGTGGACAGTTTATTTTAGGGAAATAATTCCTCCCTCCATGAAGAAATGAGACATTTTCTTTTCCACTGAATCAAAGGCTATACCGCATAATGACAGAGCTACAGTTAATTTTTTTGGGTTTCGTTCCCATAAACAAGATCAATACCAGTGCCGTTATTTGTCTCCCTTTTCACTTACCACCCTTGTACAATTCTGGTTACGAAGAAACATGCTTAAGATGGAGACCAAGTCTGTTGTTTAATTCCTCTAATACCAAATATCCATGGTTAGGAATCCAAGAATGGTGTGGCAGGGTGTGGGGAGGTTGTCAAGGATTTCTAGATTTCTACAAGTCCTGCTGACATCGCTCTATTGAGATGAAGGATCAATACATTGCAAATGTCCCAGGAAGATGTTGTCAGGGACCCACTAGTAGATGGTCCGTGGATCATGCATCTCAGAGTCTCAAAAGGTTTGTCATGATTGAGAAGAACTAATTAAACATTTCAGAGTAGCCTAGAGGGAGAAGTTTCTGATGTTCCCAGCATCAAGAAAAAATGTAGGTCTGAAGTCATGGGTTGACAGTCACCCTAACCATCACACATTGTAGACATGTATCAAAATGTTCCACTGTATCCCATATATATGTATGATTTCAATGTAACAAATAAAAATTAAATGTATTAAGATGATAAAGGAGAAAAGAAATAAGCTTTTAATCCATTTAAACTGTTTAAATTTAGAATGAAGGTTAAAAAGCAGTGAGAATTATAATGCTATTAGCTATGAATGATGTAAAATTATAGCTAACACAATTCTGAGATGGAGGTGGAAAAAAAAGTGTGGATGTTTGTTTGGGGAGATGGCTCAGCACTTAACCACTCTTGCTACACAAGTATGAGGGCCTGAGAACATCAGGGTTCAATTCTTCAGCACCCCCTTAAACATGTCATGCACATTTGTAACTCTAGTCCTGCAGTCCTGTGGCCGCAGGGCTGGGGAAAGGAGACTGTGGCTTGTTGACAGAAAAAAAAAAAAAAGAAAAGAAAAGAAAAGAAAAGAGTGGAAATGCTGTGCTGGGTTGAGTGAGACTCCATTTCAAGGGCACAGGCAAATGAACGAAAGCAAGGACAGTGATGTTCTCCTGTGCACATGGGCACACAGCGGCATGCATCCGCACACACGTATAGTTTACACAATACCACACGCAACACATACTCTACAAACACACTTACTACCTCCCCCCCAAACAGTGTGGATTTGAACATTTCTTCATCTTTTAAAGGAGCACATCAGGCATGCTGGGTACAGTTGAAATGTGGTAAACGATGACAGCTCTGCACCCTGGCAGCTACAGGACCTCAGGTGACGGGGAGCCATCTCCCCAGGCTCATTTCATGCTTTACCTTTATATAAAGTCAAGCGCAATATGCATTTCTGTCTCTGTTCCCCTACCTATTCGTGGATATATTGACTTTCCACTTAAGGCCAATGATAAATAGATATTTTTGGATGGTGAGAATTTAGATGATATAGCCTTTAATATGTTTGTTTGTTTAATTATCTATCATCTCTCTATATATTTTATTTTGCAAAACTAGAGATTCAACCCAGATCTTCAAGCACATGAGGCAAAGGTTTTTAGATGACATAGAATTTGAAAGGCTTTCTGGTATAGCTTGATTAACAAAAAAACGAAATGACCAGGCACACATTTCTGTCAAAATGTAGTCTCTCTTTCCCTCTCTATTCCTTTTGCCATGTGTGTTGTGTAGTATGTGGTGTGTGCATGCCTGTGTGTGTGCATGTGTGCGTGTATGTGTGTATGTTCATGGACCTACATAGGTGCAGAGGCCGGAAGAGGACATTGAGTGTCCTCTGCTATCACTCTTCTGTCTCACTGTCTCGAGACAGGATCTCTCACTGGTTACACTGGCCGACCAGAGAGCCCCAGTGATCCTCCTCTTCCCACCCTTCTCAGTGCTAGAGTTACAGGCATGAATGGCCATGCCCAGCACTTTGTTTGTTTTAATGAGTTTGCTGGAGATTGGAGTCAGGTCCTCATGCTTGTGCAGCAAGTGTTCTTGCCCACTGAGTCACCTCTTTGGCTACACAAGGTATAGTTTTTTTAAAAAAATATTTTATTTTTGTTTATTTACTTATTTGACAGAGAAAGAGGGAGAAAGACAGAGAGAGATAGAATAGGTGCGCCAGGGCTTCCAGCCACTACAAACAAACTTGAGACACATGCGTCCCCTTGTGCATCTGGCTAACGTGGGTCCTAGGGAATTGAACCTGGGTCCTTTGGCTTTGTAGGCAAACACCTTAACTGCTAGGCCATCCCTCCAGCACAAGATACAGTTTTTTTTTTTTTTTTTTTTTTTTTTTTTGGTTTTTCGAGGTAGGGTCTCACTCTAGCCCAGGCTGACCTGGAATTCACTATGGAGTCTCAGGGTGGCCTCAAACTCACAGCAATCCTCCTACCTCTGCCTCCCGAGTGCTGGGATTAAAGGCGTGTGCCACCACGCCCGGCTAACATACAGTTTTTAAAGGAATTTTTTAAAAGTTCACAGCAAACTTAGAAGAAGGCAGGTATAGAGACTTCCTACATGCCCTCTCCCCTCATTTAGGTACCCCCTAGGTACTTCCTACTAAACTCTAATGGATGTTCATAATAGTTGACACATCAAATCACCAAAGTCCACAGCTCACATCAGGCTTAGCTAGTAGTGCACCCTGTGGTTTAGGACATATATGGAAAGGCACATGTCTATCACTCTATTGTAGCAGAGAATATTCACTGTAATAAAGACGCTTGATGCACCTGCCTCCCTCACTCCAGCCCCTGACAGCCTCTGATGTTTTTACAGAGTCATAGCTTTGTCTTTTCCTGAAGGTTATGTAGTTGGGATCAAACAATAACAGCATTTACACATAGGAAAATCCATTTAAATTTCCCCTAAACTTTTCATTTTTAGTACTAGATAGCATTTTATTGTCTGGACATACTCAAGTCTGTATCACTCAACTTCCAAAGGGCATCCTGGCTCCTTATCCACTCTGGCAATCGTGAACTAAGTCTGAAGTACACTTCAGTGCACAGGTTTCTGTGAGAACATGTTTTCAACTCCTTTGAGTAAATGCCAAAGAGTGGATTGTGGATCATATGCAATTTGTGTGTCTGGTTGTTTAGAAGACTGCCAAACTGTGTTCCAAAGAGTTTGTTTCATTTCCCTTTCCCCAACAGCAAGCCAGGGTCCTGGTCACTCTATCCTTGGAGGTCTCATTGGCACATTGGTAGGACCTTATGAATTGTTCTCAGCTTTTTTTTCTGAGGTAGGGAACTTGGAATATAGTATAAAGAACAGTATCCTGGGGACTGGTTCTAGGCAAAATGAAAATAAATGATCTTGAAGGATCCTCCTAAGTCACACCAAATGAGTTCATGATCTAGAGGGTTGTAAGAGTGGAGCGAGCTGACAATGCTTTAGTGCAGTGGGCTGGGCCAGATTTAGTGCAGTCAGCTGGTAAGGAATTAATGTAGCAAGTGGGTTATCATTTAGTGTAGTGAGCTGATTAGCTAAGGGTTACTATAGTTAGCTAGTTAAGGTTAGTGTATCAAGCCAATTAAAGGTTACTATATTAGGTGGTTATGGCTTAGTGTAGTGAGCTGGTTAAGGGTTAGTGTAGCTGGTTAAATGATATACAGGTCAAAAGTGATCAACTTGATTAACCTGGCTGTTTGCTCTGATCACCTGCAGTACTGCTACCCCAGAACAATTGATCCCCACTATTTATTTGATGCATAAACTTGACCTAAAAAGCACAGGATTTTTCCTGTCTCTGTTCCCTTAACCTGCATCAAATTTTCTTATTTTGCCTAAAAATATTTTTTTTATTAACAACTTCCATGATTATAAAAAATATCCTATGGTAAGTCCCTCCCTCCTCCCACTTTCCCCGTTGAAACTCCATTCTCCATCATATCCCCTCCCCTCTCAATCAGTCTTTCTTTTATTTTGTGCATCAAATTTTCTTGACCTGCTCATCTCGTGCTCCCATCTTCTCCATGCATAAGAGGTTTTGATACTCCATGGTTTACAGCAGAACCCACCCTGTGTAACGATCCCCAAGTGGAATGAGAAGACCCTCATAAACCCGCTTCTTAGGCTGCATACACGGGACCTCAAACTGTAGATTTTCATTACTCATGTTGTGATCTTTTCATTATTAGTTTTTAAATAAATAAAACAGGAGGAGGAAGGGAAAATTGTTATCACCCCCTCAGGCATTTCTTACTTCCAGGATTAGAAGTTGAAGTGTTGGTGGAAACTCCATGGGAATTTGAAATAGCTTCATGGTTTATGCAGACTGCCTCCCAATGAGGAAGACAACCTTTGCCACTGATTTAATAAGTTCTTCAACTCAATTATGTAAACACCTGGCATTTTTGATTCTTCCAGAGTATTATTGAATTGTAAAAATGCCCTTTAGCATACCAAGGATAAAATTTACCCTGTATGCCTATTTAGAAGTATAATATAAGGGTAAAAAATGTGGGGGGAAAACTCTGAGATATGTAGTAACCTGATTTCCACCCTCTGTTGTCAATTACACAAAACTGTGAAATAATGAATCAGACCAACTCAAGTCTACAGGGCTCTTGTACATTGTGGATACTGCATTTGGTGTTTGTAAAATTCCTATGTTTCAGGGATGGGACCTCTCTCAACAGGAGTGAATCAAATGTTTCACTCTGTGGCCTGCTACTAGAGTATGACTAGAGTATGACATGTGAGCTCTTGAGCTAAGTCACACTGATGTCCTTAAGGTCCCAAATATATCGTGATCAATTCATCTATAGTTTCCCACAAAAGTAGTAACTTTTAAGTAGAAAAATATGCATTTAGATGATTAGAATTATTGCTTGAACAAGAGTTGAACTAAGTGCAAAATCTTTTGTGTAAATTCACTTGTTTTTGCACAAGAGCAGTGCTGGCCCATGAAGTTTCCCTTCACTTACAAGTAAGAATTGTACATGTTTGTGATATAATGTTTTGATGTACATGTACATAGCTATCATTTGTGGTGAGAAAACTTGAAATCTACATTTTATTTTTTGAATTTATTTATTTTTACTTTATTATTATTATTAACAATATATTTTGTATGGATACATCATGTGTTGGTACCCTCTTTTTCCCTAAGCCCTGCCCCATTCTGCTGGGGACGCTTCTCAGTGTGGTTTCAGATATTCTCTATGGGGTTGTGGGTTATGTGTTGTGGGAGCAGCTGTTCAGTTATTTTGGGGGAGGGAATGCTTCTGGGCATGATGTCTCAACCTGTGACTCTTACAATCTTTTTGCCCCCTCTTCCACAAAATTCCTTGAGCTGTGGTAGGTGAGTTTTTTGTTTTGTTTTGTTTTGTTTTTTTGAGGTAGGGTCTTGCTCTAGCTCAGGCTGACTTGGAATTCATTATGTACTCTCAGGGTGACCTTGAACTCATGGTAATCCTCCTACCTCTGCCTCCTGAGTGCTGGGATTAAAGGCTTGCACCACCACGCCCAGCTGAGTTTTTTTTTTAAATTTTATTTTTAGTGAAAATGTGTGTGTGAAAGAGAATTGGTGCACCAGGGCCTCAGCCACTATAATTTAACTCTAGATGCTTGCACCACCTAGTGGGCATGTGAAACCTTTCACTTTGTGCATCTGGTGTACATGGGATTTAGAGAGTAAAACATGGGTCTTTCGGCTTCTCAGGCAAGCGCCTTAACTGCTAAGCCATCTCTCCAGCCCAGTGGGTGAGTTTTAAGTGTACTTCAATGATGAGCTCTTAGGAGCCTCTGGATCTCTGATTTGGTTCTTTCTTTCACATAAGTAACTTTGTTAGTGAGGGGTTCTAGAGAGATTTAAAGAAGTTCTATTTGATTTTTTTTTCTGTTGTGTTATTTTGCATCATGTCCATCTCTTTTTTGATGTATAATTTCAGTTTGAGGTATGATTTTCTTAATGCTTCCTGGAATTCATTCTTGCATTTCACCAAGTCTTCATTAAGCTTAATCAAATGGTTATGGAGATCTTTCATTTGTTGACTCACCTTCAATTCAAGTATATCTCTTTTGAGGCTTCTAAGGTTTTCTTCAGTTAAGTCAAGCCTACTGTCAAAAGCTGAGTGCTCAGAGAGACTCTTCTGCTCAATTTCATTATGCGATTGTTGGTTTTTTGGTGGCTTGCTTCTAGTTCAGCAATTCTTTCAATCAGTGTCACATTGGTCATTGTATTTTCATTTTGGGATTCAATTTCTGTTATTTTCTCTATGATTTCCCTTGTGGGACTAGGCACCCTTGGTGGAGACCTCTCAGTTTTCTGACTTGTTAAAAATTAATTAATTTTTTTATTAATTAGTTTTGTACTCAGTGAATACAGTCAAGTTGGTACCATTGTTAGGCTCGTCCATGTCCTACCTCCTCCCCCTAGCCCCAGTCGCCACATAGTCTCACTCATCTGCAGTGCCTAACCTGAATCTACCCAAGATGCCAACATACCAAGCAAGCATCTTGAGGACTTGACAATAGGGTGGGTCGGGAGGAAGGGGAGGGCAAAAGATGGGGTGGGAGACAAAAATCTAGACCCAAAAAGCAATGGTACCATAAAATTCTACATCGTAAAAGGCAGACCAAATGGTTAAACCTTCACCAGGCCTTTAGAGGGAACATTATCTGACATTTTTTTTTTTTTTGTTTGCATTGTGGTCTACCCATCTTGAGGCAACATTTTATTCTATTGAGGAGGAAGCAAGGATTTGTCCTGTAGGATCTTCAGTGGGTATTATGTTTTAAATGTGAACTGGATTGGTGTACTTGTATATGATGAGGTTATAACCACAGATGCACAGATTGTGGAGATTGCAAGTACATCAAAGGTACCTGGGGAACTGGGAGGTGGGGAACTGGGCACTCTGGCCTACTCTCTCTACTTGCATGTACTCTTCAGCACACAAGGATCAGGGCCTGCGGAATCAGGAGCCTGGAAGCTGGAGAGCCAGTGGCAAGAGGCCAGTTCATACAGTGGCCTGTGCAACCTCTGACTCAAGGAATAGGGATTTGTGTACCCAGCGGCCAGTCAATCAGGAAACTTGAGCAAAAGGCCTGCTTCTGCAGCCCATATGCAAGGACCAGACAGCCTCAAGGTAGCATCAGGGGTACTATGATCAGGGAACTGGGGCATGTGGAACAAAACAGGAGCTCAGATATGGGAGTTGGGGACCCAGGGACCATTCAATCAGGAAAGCAGAGCAAGGGGCCTGCTTCTGCAAGCTCACAGGGTCCAGGCAGTCCCAAGCCAGCAGCAGAGGATCAGGGAACTGGGAGGTGGGTGAAATATACTTAAAATTTATTTTATTTAGATTTTTATTTAAGTGAGATGGAGAGAGAGAGGGAGGGAGGGAGAGAGAAAGAGAATGTGTGTGCCAGGGCCTCCTGACACTGCAAATGAACTCCAGACACATGTGCCACCTTGTGCATCTGGCTTATGTGGGTACTTGGGAATTGAGCCTGGGTCCTTAGGCTTCACAGGCAAACACCTTAACTGCTATGCAACATATCCAGCCCTTGACATCTACTTTAAGGCAATTTTCAAATATAAAATATTATTAATTTGTCACAATGCTGTGCCATAGATCTCTTGAAGTTATTAGTCATTAGTGAAAATTTTTATCTTCTGACTGACATCTCCCCAGTTTCCTCATTCTGGCCTCAAGTGATGACCATTTTATAGACTGTTTTAATGAGTTTTAAAACTTAAAACATAAATTGTGTGTGTGCGTGTGTGTGTGTGTGTGTTTGCATGCACATGTGCGTGTGTGTGTTCATGTATGTGAGTGTAGGTGCTTATATGCCATGGCAAGCAGATGGATGTCAGGGGACAGCCTTAAAGGTTGCTCCTCACCTTCCACCTTGCTTGGGACAGTGGATCCCTGAAGTGGGACAGGAGCTAGCTTGTAGGAGGGATATCTGGTGTCTCAATTCCCCTTACTCCCTCCCTTTCTTTCTTTCTCTCTCTTTCTTCTTCTTTTTCCTCTCTTTAATCTTCCTTCCTTCCTTCCAGATGCATCATAACTTGCCAACATTCCTCCTAGGGAAAGGCATTATAATTAGACACAGCATTCTAGATGTAGCCTGTTGCAGAAACCAGAGGCACTATGAATGGCTCTGACATACTTCATACAGGTTTTGTCACAATGATAGGGCATATTGCACTTACAGCTATGGTGGCTCTTAGGAAAAGTGTTTCACAGACAGGAAAAGTGCTGTGTGAGGGCTTATGGTAAGAGTCTGGGAATGTTCAGGAAACTCTATGGTTTTTCATATGTATGAATGAACAATTCCTTCCAGCGTGTTAAGAATGAAACACATATGTCTAATGTGGGTATTTGCTGAATATTTCCAGTACATTTTTACATAAGCTGTTGATAAAAGTACTGATAACAAGATGTGCTAGACATGCTAAGACAAGGGCCAAAACACATTATTAAAGATGCCTTTTCTAGTTGATTTTGATTCATACTTTGAGGAAAGCTATTTGCTCAGATATAGTTTTTGAACTATACATCACAATCTATCTTTTTTATTTTTACTACAGGATACATAAAACTCTAGCATAAATCATACTAAAATCAAGAGAATAAAACTACATACTTATCCTATGGTCTGGAAATTTCACACCTAGGTATTTATTTAAGATAACTAGAGGTCTACTAAAATATGTGCAAGAATTTTCTGAGAAACCTTATTCATAATAACCATAATCTTGAACTGACCTACATGTACATTAATAAAATAAGAGAATTGCCAAGTGAAGTATATGCACACATTGGAAGACCACTCAGCAATAAAAAGAACATATCACTGCTACATGAAACATGGATGTACCACAAACATGCACCCAGTGAAGTAAGCCTTATGCAAGAGCTCTTGGCATGTGACTACTTCATATGGACTGCTAAGATTTCTAGAACAGTTGAACCTAATTTATGGCTCAAAAACATTACAACAGTGATTACCTCAGGGTACACTATGGACTCAATAATGTGACTGTATTTGTAGATGGAGGTTTTAGGAAGCAATGAAGGTTAAATTAAGCCATAAGGGTGAGGTCCTAATCTGACAGAAGAGAAAAAAATGCCTCACCCTCCTTTTCTCTCCCAGATGAGCCAGTGAGGAGGTGGTCACCCATTATCTAGGAAGAGAGCTCTCACCAGAAGAGCCATGCTGTACATTGGCCTTGAACTTCCACCTCTAGACCTATGACACCCAGCCTTTGGCATTTTGGTAGTAGGTGAGGACATGCATGCCATCACACAGGGAGTGCTCTGGTTAGGAGACGGAAACCTGCAGTGCATGTGCGACACACAGTGCTTGCCCCCTTTATTACCTCCTAGGGTAAACACATAGATGATCATGAATTCCACCCATGATAACCATGCTTACCTGTGCTTTAATTTCATAGAAACAAAAGCCTAAAGAAAACCACCAAGCTAATAGTATAATTCACGGCGTTCTTAGAAGTGAATGAGGTTATAAAATATTTAGAACAGTACCAAATACTGGATGTTGAAATATCAGATCGCTCTTCCTACCCTTTCTCCTTCATAGTCTCAGCAACTGAAGAAGATATTTAATGCATCAGGTGGGTTGGACATGGAAGTTGTATGTGAACACAGAACAACCTCCCACACATCTACATCTTTGGGGTGTAGCAATTTGGGTGAGATGTCTACTCTCCATGCATATTGACATTTAGATTTTGGTTAGACACCCTCTAACTGAACCATGTGTGTGCAAAGGTATTCCAAACTGAGCAGATACAGAGGGAAATCATCCTTTGGAAGACGTTGAGCCCCCCTTTTAACCCAAGAAAACATAAATGCAACAATAGATCAATCTGACTGTAAATATTATCTAAGTCCTTTAAAAGCCAAAGCAATGTCAGATGCAATTTATTTTCCTCCCGTGCAAGCTGAGACATTAAGTGGCAATTCTGTGTCCATTAGCTAAATCTGGCAAATATGCGACTGGTTAAAGGTATTGTCGATAACCATTGCACAATTAAGTATTTGTACGGATGCCTTATTAAATTACCCTTTTCAAGTAGGCATAATAAACTACGAGGCACTGGGAAGACTTGCACGGAGAAGTCAGGTCAGTGGGATTTATCTATATAGGATTTAGTGCTGTGGGTAATGAAGTAAATGTCAAATATTTTCACCAAACAAATGTTTCCTTAAATTTTTTTGAGGGGAGGGCAAGGAAAAGTAAAAATTCCTATGAATATAGCTGTCATGGTTTGTAAAATTATTGAAAAAGGGCTGGGGAGATGGATTAGTGGTTAAATGCTTGCCTGTGAAGCCTAAGGACCCCAGTTCGAGGCTCCATTCCCCAGGACCCACGTTAGCCAGATGCACAAGGGGGCGCATGCGTCTGGAGTTCGTTTGCAGTGGCTGGAGGCCCTGGCGTGCCCATTTCTCTCTCTCTCTCTTTCTCTGTGCCTTTTTCTCTCTCTGTCTGCTGCTCTCAAATAAATAAATAAAAATGATAAACAAAAAAATAAAATTATTGAAAAAAATTTATAAAGTTTGACTGTCTTTTAATGACAAATCTGTTTTATTTTTAACTATTTTCACTGAGGATTTCGTGTGAGCGTGTGTGTGTGTGTGTGTGTGTGTGTGTGTGTGCTATGGCTTGTGTAGAGGTCAGAGGACAACCTTGGGGTGTTAGTCCTATCTTTCTACCTTGGTTGAGACAATGTGTTTCTTGCTTTTGCCACTGTGAATTCCAGACTAGCTGGTCTCTTCTGGGCTCAGGGACACAGACTCAGTGGTCTAGGGCAAAGTTGAGGTGGAAATCAGGAAATAAACCCTGGTGCCATTTTCCTGAAAGTACTTTTAAATAATACACATGCCTGGATCTTATCATTTTAAATCACAACTTTCTACAGGGGCAGAGGTTCATGGCTGAGGTATTCCAATTCAAGTGAAATCTAAGAGGCTGTTCCACACAACTGCTTGTTTCCCCAATGATACTCTCTTCAAAGTCACATTCAAGAGTTATCCATCCTTTCAGCCCCCTCTTCCACAAAGTTGGATCATGATATGCAGAGACATTTATCCTACCCATAACTGTGGGCTAACTCCACAATGCATGACCCATATATCTCAACAAGGAGGGGCCAAGGGGAGTGGGTAGGTCATGGATGAGCCTAATAATGGTGCCAAACTGACTGTATTTGTTGAACACAAAACTAATTAATAAAAAATTTTAAAAAAGAGTTATCCATCCTTGTGGTGAAAGAGGAACCCTTACTCACTGCTGGTAGAAATGCAAACTGGTACAATCACTATGGAAATCAGTATGGAGACTCCTTTAAAAGATGAGAGTAGATCTACCATTTGATCTGGCTATACCACTCCTGGGCATATACCCTAAGGACTCCATTCTTTACTACAGAGATACTTGCTCAACCATGTTTGTTTCAGCTCTATTCACAATAGCTGGAACTGGAATCAGCCCAGATGCCCATTAACTGATGAATGGATAATGAAAATGTGGCACATATACACATTGGGATGGTACACAGCAGTAAGGAGCAATGTTATAATGCAATGTGCAGGACAATGGTTGGAGTTGGAAAAAATCATTCTAAGTGAGGTCACACAGACACAGCAAGACAAATGCAACGTGGACTCTCATATGAAGCTCCTAAGTGGGATTAAGTGGAAATGAGTGAAAATGGTGTTAAAACCAGGAATATGGACATAAAACTAAATCAGTAAGTAAGTAAGTAAGACCAGGAAAGAGAAAAAATGGGGTGGAAAGAGAGAAGGGGTTCTTGATGGGTTGGGAGAGAGTTGGAATGTTGGGAATAAGATTGGTGGGTGGGGAGGGTGGGCAGGAAATTAAAAATTAAGACAGCATTAAGAGTCAATTCCATGGAAACACTCACTCTGACTAGCATTCTAGAAGATATAACCACCAGTAAAGGGACAGTCTGGACAGAAGGTGGAAAAAGCTTAACCTTACAACCATGCACTCTGGCTGGCAAATGTAAGGCCCAAGATTGTGTTACTCCCACAGTGAGCTGTTGGCTAGGAAGACCCATGAAGTTCCAAAGTAATGTAGGCCATTGTCAAAACACTTGGTTTCCTGCCAGAGGTAGAAGGTAAGACCCCTTTGCCGAAGACACTACAGGCTGTGGTCACAGGACATTGGAATACCATGCTGGCATGGAAGGGAAAATTAGCTCTGTCCAGCCTGCCCTCATAGTTCTGGAGAGCCCTGTTGGAGCTGCCAGAGAACAATAGTCACCCAAAACATGGATAAGCAGGGGACCCTGCAGACTATGAAATCAACCAGCTGGATAACATGTAGATACTTATGTAATAGTGACATATAGCCTCTATTGGTAATCAACCATTCTCTGATTGGACATGAGGCCTACTCAATGGGAGAGAACTAATACCTTATGCTGGAAACCAAGTCAGAATCCCAGAGTTAGGAAGGAGTGGGCTTGTACTCCAAAAATCTCAACAACTTTGCATACCTCCTTTAACCCAAATTGCTTTTCCACTTGGTTTGAGAATCTGTTTTATTTTACAGATGGTAGAGAAAATGGAGGATAGCCTGGATTCACTGATAAGACAAGATAGCTGACTGCCCATATGAGACTTTCTACCTCTACCACTTCTTCCAGGGCCCAGGAGAAACTGCAGAGGAAGGAATGTCATGAATACTGTTCTTACTGCTAGCTAACAAACAGCCCTAGAGTGATGGTGAAAGACATTTAGAATAATCAAAACCTATGCAGAAACAAACCCAGAGACTACAGAGAACTCAACACTAAAACAGACTGCCAACAGGCCTGCCATGACTCAGGGAACTTTGCAGAAGGGGGAAGAAAAATTATAAGAGCCATAGAGTGGGTAGGAAAACCCTAAGGCATGGTCCCCCACTACCCCATAAGGACTGACTGAGGCCTTCATGATCCCACAGTGACTACCAGAGCTCCACTGAGAAGGGTACCCAGGGTAAAGGGGAGTTGGGGTGAGGGGAGAATAGTGTATAACCTGTATGTATGTATGTATGTATGTATTAAAAATAATCAGCCATCCTTACAGAAACATGGATGTTACCCTTACCTCCCTTCAAACTCAAACTGATAATAGCTGTGGGGTGAGGAGGCCAGCCAGGAAAATTCCGTGACGACTCCAACTAAAAATCGAGATGGCAGAGCTTGCTTAGGAGAGTGGAGCCTTGCTCTGGGAGGTACTTGTTAAAGGGTCAATGTAGTGGTTTGAGTAAGACATCCTTCATGAACTCATGAGTTTTGAATACTTGATCCCCATCTGGTAGTAATTTGGGGGGTGGAGCCTTTCTGGAGGAGGTGTGCTGTAGGGGGCAGGCTTTGGGATGTCACAACCAGCACCCTCTTTCCAGGGCTCAGCTCACTCTCTTGCTGCTGATTTCCACCTGCTGTGGCAGGAGAGCTCCGATAACCTATCATCCTCTGTTGGCTTGTGGGCAATGGGCAGTAGTGGACTTGTGGAAAGTGCCTGCTCTTTCTTTTCCAAGGAGTGGATTATTCCTGCCAATCTCAGTGTTTAGAATTGGTGTGATTTCATAGTTTATTATTTGGCAAGCCTTTATTAGACTGTCTCTAAGCAGCATGCAGCAAGTGTGTATAAGGAGAGAACCTCAGGCTTCCTTAACCAAGTGAGAAAAACCATGTGCTTTTCTTAGGAACACAACCCCTTTAGATTTGGGTTCAGTGTTGGGATGCTTCTGTCGTTCTTTAGTTCTTCTTCTAGGTGAGGCTGGCTACAGAAGGCAAGTTCAGGCTCCTCTCTTATTACCTCTTGCTTTGTGCAGTCTTGATCCATCACAGGGGAATCTTGCTGAAATTGTCTATTGAATTGTTCACGCTTTTGACTTTGCCCAGAGTCCTAGAAGCAGAGCAGATATTTCTGTGTAGGTATTTTCTGGGAAGGATTCTTGTTCACGTGGACACTGTCCAATCCCACACAATGTGGAGTGAGTAAAAAATTGGTTCCTGCATATGAGCCTGTGGCTGTGGGAGGAGTGAGTAGATGGAGGGATGGCCATCTTATCCAAGGGCAGATGATGTCGGGATTTATTTGAAACACTTCTGCTCCCCCTTGTCAATGTGATTTTCTCTCATGATCAGAAAGTTGTTGACATTAAATCTGAGAACCCACAGAGCCTCCCTTCATTGATTTTGTAGCGTTCGTTTCTTATTTCAGACATCGCATTCCTGTGTAGGACACAATACACATCCATCATCTGTATATTTTTGTATTTAAAACATAACTTGGTATATTTAGTTGGTTTATGTTACATACAGCATTTAAAGTGGAATTCATTGTATTGACTTACTATAATGCCCCCCTAATATTCTCATTATTGATTTTAGTATTTCAAAAGTATTATTCATGGTGACATCTACTGGGAAGCAAATTTCAGTTATATCAATAGATATTATTATAATATAAAAAACATTAATATTTGATGGTGACATAAGCATGACACAAAGGCAATACAGTCATTAACAAACATGTGTGCATCATTAATAAGGCATTCCAAGATGGCAGCTGTGAGTTTTCATCTCTTATTCTGCTCACTTTCCATTTACCAAATGCATTTATATACTGTTCACAGAAATTGTTCTTCCTTTGCAAGGCAGCATAGATCTTGAAAATGATTGCAAGGATAATATTTGTATCAAGTCCATGTGCTTTCTAAAGAGATTTATCAAAATATAACAATGCCTCCATCCTTTTTCTTTCTTTCTCCTTTTCTCTTCTTTCTTCCTTTCCTTTTTTTTTTTTTTTTTGATGTGTGTGTTGCTTGGCAACCAACATTGATCTGTTTCCAAAAAAAAAAAAAAAAAATCACATGACTTAGGAATTGCTAGTGGCGATAGATATTACTCTGTCATTTTTCTTTCTCATACCAAGGTATTACTCACTGCAACAGCTATTAATTGTTTCTCCTTTTGGGGGTTTAATTTCCATGTATACCATACAAGTACTCTGAGAAAGATTTTACTAAAGACGGTGGCATGAGAGAGATGGCCTGAGAGAGCTGAATGAGAATGACTTCTTTTTGAGATAAAAGAGAAGCATCACAATTCATTTCTTTATTCATGATTCACTAGGTCAGTCTTGCCTTTCCCAAATACAAACAGCAGCAAAAAAGTCAGGAAGTCTTCCTGTCCTCTCACTTTGATTGTGAAAGTACAGCCTCATTACCTTTCACAACCTCTCTACCCTGGACCTGGCCATCAAGTTGCTATGTCCACGCTGCTCACTCAGTTCAGATCTTGCTCAGCAGCCCCTCCCTTGAGTGAGGCATTCTGTTCTCAGGTAAAGTCTGCTCTGCACAGTCTCCCAGCCCACGCCGCCCCCCTTAACTGATGTTGATTACAAAGCGTCTCGTATTTTGATGCTACCCTTCCATTGCTGTCAGCTATTATTTTCTTTGTTGTTACTTTTCCTTTCTTTGTCATAATTAAAATGCAGGCTACGTACATTTGCTGAAGCCCAGAAGTTGTTTTTTGTAATGCATTCTTTTTGTAAATAGGCCTTGAAGAAATTGCACATGTTGGCAGATAAAAGACAAGTGACACATAGATAAGTGAATGAAATGATTAGAAAAAAGTCTGTATCAGAAGGAAATATAAAATATTTTCCTTTCCAAATCCTTTGTCTTTTATCTGTAGTCCTGGGTTCATTTTGCAAAGCTCTGGAACCCATTTCCTGTCTGAAGTAGATCTAGTGTCCCCTTCCCTCTGGGATATGCTCTCCTGGTTAGGAGTTTCTGCTCTGTGGCTTCTCCCACCTCATCCCATGTCTAGGCTGAGGCATCACAGCTGATACCTGACACCTGTCTCTGGCATTACTGCTCCGAGCGGCTATTTTCTAGATAAAAGGTCAGGTTCATCTCCATCCGTTTAGAAGCAATGGGCATCCCCCATCTAACCTCTGCCTCCAAGGGATGAGGCTGTTTAGGCTGCAATCCCTTCATTCCCGATGGGCCATGTTTTATATTTAGCATGGGAGGTCAAATTTAGGAAAGCAATTTCTCTTAAAGCGAGGAGTTCCAATAACCTGCTGTCTTCTATTGGTTTGTGGGCGAATGGGCAGTAATGGGTTTATAGGAAGTGCCTGCTACTCTTTCTTTTCCAAAGAGTGGATTATTCTTGTCAATCTAAATTTTTAGAATTTGTGGGATCCCATTGTTTATTATTCAGCAAGCTTTTATTAGATTGTCTCTAAGCACCAGGCAGCAAGTAGAGTGTCCTTCTTTGCAGGCAGCAGGCTGGATCAATATCTCCAAGCATTTAAAATCTTGGATAGAATAATGCTGCATTTTCATCTCGGCTCCAGAAGAGGAGTCCAGCATGTACCTCTGCCTTGAGAAGAAGGTGAGGAAAGAAACGCACAAGTGACATCAGCATGGGCAACACTTACCTAACAGTGATAGAATACGTGGGTAAGAGAGTGCCTTTTGTAAGTGCAAGTATGATTAAGATATTTAACTCTTGTGTGATGGTTTAGTTTAAGGTTATAAGAAAATAGTATTGAGTTACACTAGTGCATGTATTATGCTAACTTTAAATGAAACATCAAAGGGGGATGGCATTCATTTTTTAAAACGGAGTGACTGAAACTTTATTACTACCAATGTGCACAGAGTGAGACTGAGCTGAGATTGACTCATCTGTTTGCAGCAGATGAATCAAATTAAGACAATGGCTTGGGACCTCAGAGAAGCCCCGTGACCCCAGAACCTGTGGTAATGCAAGCCCTAGAAGGCCAGAGCACCCTAAGGAAGTGTGGTAGGTGAGATGAACCACAAGCTCCATGTGGTGATCAAGTGAGGATCATATGGAGATCAAGTGGATATCGAGTAGAGATTGTGAACTCTAGGAAACCAGGAAACCACTCAGGTTTTGCTCTGTCATCAGACTTGAAAATTCCTTTCTCTGGCTTCCCTGTTTACTTAGTTGGAAAAGAGGCTGGGTAGACTATTCTCTAGAAAGGAACGTCTCCCGAGACTTCAGGTAAACCTGTCCCCTTCATCTGGTAACAGGTATGAAGACAGGCATGTCATATAAAGCCATGCATGTCACATACAAAATTAAGCCAGGCCACCAAGTCATTGTGCCTGAAAGACATTTTTCGTGTATGTGTACCTGTGTATGCGTATTTGTGTGCACATGTGTGTGCACAGGTGAGGGTGTACATGTGTGTGGATGTTAAAGTACAACATTGTGTATCTTTCTTAATTTCTCTCCACCTTTTTTTTTTTGTTTTTTCGAGGTAGGGTTTTACTCTAGCCCAGGCTGACCTGAAATTCACTATGTACTCTCAGGGTGGCTTCAAACTCTCAGTGATCCTCCTACCTCTGCCTCCCGAGTGCTGGGATTAAAGGCGTGCACCACCACACCCGGCTCCACCTTACATTTGAGATGGGGGTTTTAATTCTTTTTTTAATTTTTGAGAGAGAGAGAATTGGCATATCAGGGCCTCAGCCATTATAATCAAACTCCAGATGCTTCTACCACATAGTGGGCATATGTGACCTTGCATGTACCTTACCTTTGTGTATCTGGATTATATGGGATCTGGAGAGTTGAACATGGGTTCTTAGGCTTTGCAGGCAAGTGCCTTAACTGCTAAGCCATCTTTCCAGCCTGAGACAGGGTTTTTCACTGAACCTGGAGCTCACTCATTTGGCTAAACTAGCTACCAGGAAGCCCTAGTGAGCCCCCTGTTTCAGCACCCCCTTCCCCGTCCTCTGGTTGTAGGTGCATACCACCACGCCTGGTTCTTAGGTGGGTTCTGCGGGTATTATCTCAGGTCCTACTTTTTGCATGGCAGGTATTTTACCCATAGAGTCATTTCCCAGCTCCCTTAAAGACATTTTCATGAAAATAATGATATTAAGTGATGAAGGTCATGATGACGGTACTTATCAGTATTGTTTTGATTATCATTGTTGCATTATAATCACTGATCTAGGTGTTCTCATGATATTTTCTCAAAAATCTCTTTGAACCCAAATATTATTATTACTATCTAGTTACATTAAAATCACAAAACCAGCCAGGGCGTGGTGGCGCACACCTTTAATCCCAGCACTCGGGAGGCAGAGGTAGGAGGATTGCTGTGAGGTCGAGGCCACCCTGAAACTCCATAGTGGATTGAAGGTCAGCCTGGGCTACAGTGAGACCCTACCTAGAAAAAAAAAAAATCACAATACCAAGGGCAAGAAAAGAAATGAGTGCTTATTAAATATCTCATGTCAGGCATTGTGGTCAGAACTTTCCTAAAGGTTATTTTTAAAAATTATGTTATTTACTTATTTATTTGCAAGGAGAGAGAAAGAGAGAAAGAGAGAGAGAGAGAGAGAGAGAGAGAGAGAGAGAGAGAGAAGACAGACAGAGAGAGAATAGATGCACCAGGGCCTCTAGCCATTGCAAAAGAACTCTGGATGCATGTGCCCTTTGTGCATTTGGCTTATGTAGGTCATGGGGAATTGAACCTGGGTCCTTTGGCTTCACAGGCAAGTGCCTTAACTACTAATCCATCTCTCCAGCCCAAGGTTATTTTATTTTATTAAAAATCTTTATTTATTTATTTAAGAGAGTGGGAAAGAGAGGAAGAGACACAGAGAGAGGGAGGATGGTTGTGCCAAGTCTTCCAAGCACTACAAATGAACTCCAGACACATGTGTCATTTTGTGCATCTGGCTTTATACACATACTGGGGAATCAAAATTGGGCCCTTGGGCTTTGCAGACAAGTGCCTCCACCACTGAGCAATCTCTCTAGCCCAAAATCTTTATATAATTGACAGTAACCACATAGGTGAGTTAATATCCAAATCCTGACTACCATGATGCCATTTTACCATGGGCCCCATTTGGCCCAGAAAGTTGCAAAACCCCACATAGTACTTTATAAAATGAGTCAAACTTGAGCACTTTGAAGAGGCAGGTTTCTGTTGGTATTTGCACCTCCCAACTCCTTCCTAAGTAGTTGGAGAAGTCATCACTGCCATTTTTGTGGGTGTTTCTGTGCCGCACTTCCTCACATGCAAGATGGGATGATGACATGGCTGTCATATGCATGGACCTCATTGCATAAAGAATGACTTCAAGGATCTGAGGCCGATGTCTCAGTGGTTAAAGGTACTTGCTTGCAAGCCTGATGACCCGCATTAGTTCCTCCTCAGAGCCCACATTAAGGTGAATGCAAAGTGGCACAAGTGTCTATATTCCTAACAGAGCCAGAAGGATCTGAAAGCTGGTGAGCAGTGGTGGAAAGAGAGACCCTGTCTCAAAAGAAGGTGGAGGGAGGAAAGAAACATCCTGAGATCATTCTCTGGCCTCTAGAAGTGCACCATAGCATTGCACGCCCACGCACACATACTGCACACACATAAATCATCAAAAATCTAAAAAGAATAAACTGCAAGTAGGATGCCTGCAGAAACAAGAGCCATCAGACTTAGGTGGGTCCTGATCATAGACCCCATACTAGATAGTAAGTTTTCCCTCCAGGGACAGAGAAGGAGAGACAGCCATGGAAAATACTGTGAATCTCAGGAAGGCGGTGTGCTCTGTCTCTGCAATGCTTCTTTTTCCTACGAGAGATCATAGAAAACATAGAGTTAGACTGAAGGCCATACCCCATGTTGCTTTGCTTTGAGAGAGTATGGAAGAACCCTCTTTGACTCATTTCCAACAAGAACATCTTCCCTGAGAACAGTGAAAGACATAGATGTGCAGGGAAATGGGTAGTCACCTATTCCTTGATTAGTTAGAAGCAGATAGACAGAAGGAATTGGAATTTAGACTCCTAGAGGGCTTTGGTTGATAATGAGATTATATTAACACAGAGGCAGCTGTTAGAACCAGTCTAGAGTTAGCTCAATGAAGTCATGCTCCACTGTCTGTAGCTTAGACTGTCAAGTCCCAAGTCATGTCCATTACTATGGTGAAAAAATTAAGTCTCAGTTTCCTTAGGAATAGTTCCCATCTTTCAGGGTTTGGGGAATATAT
This sequence comes from Dipus sagitta, assembly GCA_036346955.1. Lineage (NCBI taxonomy): Eukaryota > Metazoa > Chordata > Mammalia > Rodentia > Dipodidae > Dipus > Dipus sagitta. The sequence goes on along the minus strand of CM070780.1, from coordinate 8,566,501 downwards.
ATATATATATATATATATATATATATATATATATATACATGTTTCACACAGTTTCCAGGATGTTCTAAAATCTCTCTACAAGATATCTATAATTGTATATATGTATATCTCATACTAAAAAGATTTAGGGAGAAGGTTAGACTAAATTTAATGAACAAAAGTTGCGTGTTTCAGAAAACTTTGCAGTGCTTGGTAGTTTGATTCTTTTTAAGATATTGAATATTCTGCAAATACTTGTCATGAGAGATTTATTCTACTTTGTGGTATTATTTCTAGAAAAAACAATAAAATGATTCAGCACCACTCACTCTTGTTTTTTTTCTGTTACTAGTGATAGTTAATTTCACAGGAAAGGCTGGAGAAATTATATAATCAGGCAGTTTTTCCTGAAATGTATGTTCAGAACAAAGTATCTTATAAAATCCTCATGAGATTTGCCATGAGCTTGATTCTGTTAAACGGTGTGAGAAATTGCTGAGTAACTTAATCTGCTTAATTTGTTCAACTGATTTACAAACTCATTTGACCATAGGAGACATTTTTCACATTTCCTGTTAGCCTCTCTGAAACACTCTAGGACAACTTGATTGAAGGCAGTGCTTTTCCCTTTTCTCATTGAGACGATCTGCTAGAAGCATTAAGGCTGGAACCCAACAGAGAATACTAAGTTTTATAAATCTGGCACGGAAGATTCAAATCTTAAATTGCTCCAAAAATCTTCTGTTGTAACCTGAAGGAATACTGTAGCACTTTTCTGTGTAAAGCAAAAATGAGTGGAGTTTCTCAGGACATTTAGTGTATACTTCCATATTGCTGACATATTTGTGTTGATAATTCTTCAAGAGGCAAACTTGATAGAACCATAGAACTGCTTGCAAAATTTTGGTAAGCCATTTCTCTGAGAGTTAATTATGATTCTGTAAGGAAATTCGCTCTTTCTTTTTCTTTCTTTCTTTCTTTCCTTCTTCCTTCCTTCCTTCCTTCCTTTCTTTCTTTCTTCCTTCCTTCCTTCCTTCCTTCCTTCCTTCCTTCCTTCCTTCCTTCCTTTCTTTCTTTCTTCTTTTCTAGGGTCTTGCTCTAGCCTGGGCGATCTGGAATTCACTATGCAAGTCTCAGGCTGGACTCCAACCTCAGCCTTCTGAGGCCTGGGATTAAAGGCATGTGCCACCAATCCTGTCAGGGAGAGTGAGAGAGAAAGATACATGGAGAGAGAGAGAGAGGGAAAGAGAGAGAGAGAGAGAGAATGGAGGCACTAGGGAGGGCCTCTAGCTACTGGAAATGAACTCCAGATGCACTTTGTTCATTTGGCTTTACTTGGGTACTGGAGAATCAGACTTGGGTCTTTAGGATGTACAAGTAAGCGCCTTAACCACTGAGGCATCTCTGAGGCTGGTTACTTGTTTATTTTTTGAAGTACTTGGGATTAAACCTAGGACCTTATACCTGCAAGGAAAAAAATTAAAGGCAGTGAAGAAAGAGAAAAAGGGAATCAGCTCCACCCAGTAGTCTCCGCTGTTTTCCTGGAACTAAGATGAGCTGAGAAAAGACCTTGTAGATTAATTTTTAATTAAGAAACACATAGGGTCTAGGGAATTGGCTCAGTAAGTTAAGTGCATGTCATACAAGCATGAGGACCTTGGAGTACCAGCACATATGTAAAAGCTATACATGGTGACATGTACCTATAATTCCAGCCCTTGGAAGGTAGAGACATAAAGATTCTTGGGGCTTGTTGGCTTGCTAGTTTATCCTTGGTGAGTTCCAGGTTCAGCAAGAAACACTGTCTCAAAAACATAATGTGAAGAGTGACTGAGGAAGACACCCTATGTTGACCTTTGGCCTATATACACATGCACACATATATAATCACATGTGCTCATACACATACAAATATACTCATACAAACATATGCACACCACATACATTTATACATGCAAAAAGCAATGCATTTCTATTCTTTTCAAAAATTATTGGGACTTTAATATATGAGCATACTGTAATTTGGTCATGTTTCTTTCAGGGGTCCAGAATTTAAAGGTATAGCAAACTCACTGTTATTTTATCAATGCCCACTTCACTTCATATACAAACTGCATTATAAATTGCATTTATAAACTGTTTTCACTATGAAAATATGTTTAAAAGTCAGTTTATTTCTAAGATAGACTCCTCCAATCTATTTTAGCTATATCCTCCTTGAATTGTTCAGACCCCTCAATCCTAACCCTGATCAGAGGAAGTGATAATTTTGCCTGTTGATCCAGATAACAAACATTTCATACCCTGTAATATTCTGGGATTCAAAGATGAAAAATTACCCCACACTGCTCCTTGGGCAGGTTATGTAAGGCATACAAAAATGATTACCAGACAAGAGAGGCTTTGGTAAACAAAATGGAAATGGAATGCTGGAAGCATTGGAATATGAAGGACTTCATGGGAGGAGACATTGAAGTTTGACCTCACAGATGGTGGGAGTCTAAAGGCAGAGAAAAAGGGGGAGTGTGTAAGATGGAATTCCTTTTGAAAAACAATCTAGGTGATGGAGAGATGGCCAAATTTGTAAAGTGCTTGCCACACAATTGTGATACCTGAGTTAGATTTCCAGAGCCCATGTCAATGCCAGGCAGGCATGGTGGCCCCCAGGAAGTAGAAGCAGGGGACCCCTGGGCAAGCGAGATAGCTAGACTAGATGAATTACCAAGCTCTGGGCTCAAGTGAGAGATCCTATCTTAAAAATAAGGTGGAGAGAGACCAAAGAACTCACCAGATGTCCACTTCTGTCCTACACCCACCCCCATGTATTCATACACATACAAACATGCACACATGCATGCACCCCCCACCTCACAAATCTAGTAGGCATGTGGCAATGGTCTATGGTTTTTCATGCTAGGTTCTATAGAGGTGAGGATTTCTGAGAGACTGACCCAGCAGCTCTTCCCTCCATAGAGCATAAGGAGCCAGCCACACTTCACTTAACAAGTCTTTGTGGTCCCAGAGAGAAATTGATACCTGCTGATTGCTGTGTGCTGAACTAATCTTACAAGAGTGCATTAAATTCCTCATACAGGAGGCTGAAGGCATTACAAAAATGCGTGGGCACCTTGGACATTAATATTTGATTCAGTATCTTTTAGTTGCATGTGGCATATTTTGATGGAAGAGGCGTGTGTAGATATAAATACAAATTGAACAGCCACTAGGTGAAATCAGGCTGTCAGGAAGACTCCTGGCTTACAGGAGCCCCTGGGCTTCTCCTTAAAGCTGACAGGAAGACTCCTGGCTTACAGGAGCCCCTGGGCTTCACCTTAAAGCTGACAGGAAGACTCCTGGCTCACAAGAGCCTCTCAACCTCACCCCATATACAGACTTTGAGACCAGTTCTGGTAAAAAGAATCAAGAGGAGATTTTTTTTTTTTGCATATGCATGTATAGTTAGCATGCATGTGTGTACAGGTGTGTGTGGATGCATGTGTGTATGTTGGTTTGGAGGTCAGAGGTCAACACTACACACACACACAATCAAAAAATACTGATGAGTGTTTACATGTTCATGTGTGAAGATACGTGTGTGTGTGCAAGTGTACATGTGAGGTCAGAGGACAACAGTATGTGTCTTCCTTAGGAATGCTGTTTACCTTTATTCTTTTTTTTTTTTTTTTTGTGAGCTCGCCAATTAGGCTAGGCTGGACAGCCAGTGAACTCCAGGACTTGTTTGGTCTCCATATTTTCAGCCCTGGGAATACAGGTATGTGTCATCATGCTTGGCAATTTTTTGAACATGGGTACTAGGGAACCAACTCAGGTCCTCATGCTTGTGAGGCAAGCACTTTACTGACTGAGCCATCTCCCTAACCCCTAATGTAACTCTTCATCAGCCACAGTGAGTATATTTCATGTATATAGACCCACCTCTGATGATAGTAATGATTAAATTTCCAAACAGATTATAATCAGAAAATGCTATATATGTGGAAAATGTGAAAGACAAGCTTTTCTCTTTATTTTCTGCTTTCAAAATGTGTACATTACAGATTAAAATATGCTAGGAAGAATAACTATGAACAAAAATATGGTGGAAATTTTTACCTAGGCATTTCCATGGTGGGCAAGATCACATGTACTCTGGGTTATTATGGAAATAGTGACAGAGGTTTAAAAGATTTAAGATCTATTAACAAAGAGAACAAGGAAGTCATAAATATCTGATCATTTTTAAATTGAGATGGTTAACCCAAAAGGTTATGAAAGAAAACCCACAGAAAACATTTAGTTCACAAGTGACAAAAACAGTTAAAACAGACATTGGTACAGGCAGGGGAATGAAGATGACAAACATGTGTAGTACCAGTTCTAATAACTCCATTTAATTGTGGACCAATGACCTAGATGCCACTGCACAGAAGATGTAAATATTAGTGATCCAATTTCTCTGGGTCACTTGACCATAAGCAGACAGGGGACAAGAAGAAATTGACATCTAAAATTTATTTTCTTCCCAGATTATGAAACAAAAGAAGTACTAGCTGGGTCAGTAAAACCAATCATGGTATTATAGAGTCAACTCCGAAGCTAGGAAAGATGAACTACAACTTCACCAGCGTGCTGGAGTTAAACGAGAAAAAGAACTTGCATGATACTGTTAGCAGTGAACCTGAATAAACTGGAGACGCTCTGGTTACTAGAGCAGGCATGACAGGGTTCAGGGGCCGTTGCTGCACAGGGCTAGTGTGAATACTGACAGGACTGGGTCCTCCATCCCTTTTCTGCCTTACCCTCTGACCACAATACTACTCAGACACTTGAGACCAGTTAATTCAATCCAGCCAAATGTCTTGGATACAATGGCTATGTTATCTCCTTGTGCCTGATCTTTTGATATTTTGTCTCATTATTTCTCAGGTGTCTTGCTGCTTGAGTCTCCTCTTGCTGTCTGCACTCTTTTCTGGAGAGAAGATGGCAGGCTTGTTCTCCATAATTAGGGCACCTCCTCCCTCTGACAGACTGAAGTCTAATTCCACTAGAGTCCTACCAGATGACCCAATGAGTTTATTGGCTCTTTTTATGGAGCATGGGTGTATGAGTCAGGGTTCTCGAGAGGAACAGAACTGCTAGAACGAATTATTATAAAAAGGAAACTTATTGGATTAGCTTATGGTAGTCCAATAGCAGTTGCAGGCCCGAGAATCAGGGAACCTGGTAGCTGCTCAGTCCATGTGGCCAGATGCCTCAGCAGTCCTGATCTGGCACTGAAGGCCTGGAGGCTTCCTGAGGAGCCCCTGGGTTTCAGTCCACGTGGGTCTTCAGTTGATGCTGGTCTTCAGTCCGTGCTGGTCTTCAATCCGCGCTGGAAGGCAGCAAGCAGCTCTGGCAGTGGGAAGAAGGAAGGGCTCTTTTCACCCAGAGCCTCCTTGTATAAAGTCCCCCTCTGAGAAGGGCCGCCTGCTCTTGGGGAAGAGCTCACTCTGGAGGAAGGACTTCCTCCTTTAGTTAATCCTTCCTGGAATCAACCTCAACCTCGGAGAACCACCTGAAAGGAGTTTCTGTGGATTACTAAACAGATCAAGTTGACAAAACCTTAACTATCACAGTGGGTGAGGGATTTCTTACAGGAGTGCAGAGACCCCCAAACAGCCATAGCGTCCAAGCTCTCATCCAGGATGGATGACAAAATCCCCCCCGTAGCTACATTGATGGGGCGCTCTTCCTCTAGATCTTCTACCTTCTGTCCAGTGTCTCCCCTGAGACCACAAGGTGAGAATTCATGCATCATACAGGGGGTGGGTGGCTGAGACCTCAGGTGAGAATCTCATGACCTTCCACCTCATTTGTGTGTGGCGAATATCAACAGGCCCAATCTCAAGGGTGGCTCATGAGCAGTCATAGTAGCTTCTGGTTAAAATTGGCAACAGTTGTCTTTTTTTCTCAGAGATCAGCTGCACATACCTGAGCCTACTTCCCTCACCCTGAACTTTCCTCTCCATCTCTGTACCATGCTCCTAATATCACAACCTCCCCTCACGGTACTTACGGCCCTAACCGTGACGGTTTATTGTTTGGAAACATCAGATGTCATATGTCCCTCTAAATGAGTCTGTACTTGTTCATAGCACATTACTTCCCACAGACTTCCTGGAACTATTCTTCTTTGTTCCTTAAACATTCCCTGCTTTAAAAGCCCACACCTAGCTTACCATATTTCTTTTATGACCTATGTCTACTCCCTTCTCTACCTCTCCTCTGTTCATGAGCGACATGAGGACTTGCGTTCCCTCCACCTTCTCCATCTGGAAAAAAAAAATCTCATGCACCTTTCAAATCCTAGCTTGGACATCATGTTTTTTTTGAAGACTGAATTTCTCAATTTGTTCCTCTTGTTACTAAGTTACCCTTAGCTACTTTTTCTCTAAATGGGTCTCTGAAAATAATCTTTCAATCACAAAGCTTCCTATTTAAAACCAGAAACAAAAACATAAAGGAAGTCCTCGATCTTTATTGCTGACAAAACCTCATTACACTTATCTTCCCATTTGCATATGATGGCAAGAACTGACAGTTTCCTAGGCATTCTGTCGTCCTACTTTCTCTATCTTCTTTATCTTGTCCCTCTATTTTAATGCATTTTTAATTAGCATTGACTGTGCCTAATTAGCATTGATTTATAACATTGAAGCTGGCCTCATATAGAAGTGTTTGCAATGTCTGTGTGAAAACTAGTTTTTTTTCAACCTGTGTTATGAGAAGGTCATTAGTTCTTACCTTAACAAATAAAATTATTTTTTTAAAGGCATGTTTTTTCTTGTAGCAATATACATGCTTTGTGGATGTACAGGATATGGGGTTAGGTGCAAGCAAACATAAAGTCATGTTAGGAAAGAAAATAATATAATATGGTCTTTTAATTTTTAAAAATAAACCAGTTTTTAATATTTATTTGACAGAGAAAGAGGGAGAAAAAGAGAGAGAGATTGAGAGAGAGAGAGAGAGAGAGAGAGAATGGGTGCACCAGGACTTCCAGCCACTGCAAATGAACTCCAGAACGTGTGTGCCCCCTTGTGCAACTGGCTAACGTTGGTCCTGGGGAATCGAACCTGGGTCCTTTGGCTTTGCAGGCAAATGCCTTAACTGCTAAGCCATCCCTCCAGCCCTAATATGGTCTTTTTCAAGGGCAGCCATGAACTCTGACATAAGAATCCCTCTTCGACAGAACTGAATGCTAATTCACCAAGTGCCTCATGCTGGGTTTCAGTCTGTACTTGTTTTCAGAGAGAAGCATGAACAGAGAGTGCACTTGATGCGGCAGCCCTGTCTGAGATCAGAGGGCTCTGTCCAGCAGTGGCCCTTGCCTGGCTTGTTTTCTGTTGCTTGGGTATTAATGGTACTGGTGTCAACGATACTTCTGTTTTCCCATCATCATGCAGATTGATGGCACAACGGCTCTGGCCAATACAGCTTTTAGATGTCGCCTGTCTAGACACAGATGGGAATATTAGAAACATGTCTCTTTTCTTTATTTCATGGATACTTTACCCTTTTGCACTTAAACCTCAGTCTCTAAGGGGACAGGCATATCTCTTCAGATTTGATATCTTACAGGGATGATGGGTTTTGCGTTATGCTTTTATAGTAAGCTGCATGTAGCTTATTTCCCTCCTTCCTGTATCTTCATGCATTAGTGAAATCAGTTTATCCAAGTGGCTTTCAAGGACACCCGTAACATTTTGCATAATAGCATGAATAATAGGCATAGTATTTGTGATTTTTTTTAAAGTCACATTTCTTCTTCTATACACCCCTCCACCACTACTGTTGGGCAGGCGTGTGTGGTGCACATGCTACCCATGAAAGGAAGAACATGGCACAGGGAGGGATGGGAATGACTACAACAGGAAGAGTTGGGAGAAAGCCCATGGATGCAGACAAGTGAAGAGAATATGAGTGGTTGGTGGTAGAGGGTTCAGTATGTCTTGAGGGGCCTTTGGTAGTAGGTAACACCCACAGTGGGCAGTGGGAGGATGCTATGTGTACCAGAATGCCAAATTGAAGAAGAGTGGGACGTTTTGAAATATTGGGTCTTTAAGCCCAATAAGATGACTGACTTAACTAGAGAAACATTTAACACACTACAATAACACTACTGAGTCCACTGGATCCAGCTGGATTTAACCACTCAACTCTGCTCTCCTGAATTCTGCAGGCTTTGCAGGTAGAATAGATCACATATGAAAGCAATTATGTTTGTCCTGGCACATACAATGATACTTTGAGCACAGGTGGGACCTTGTGATGCATAGATGAGGAGGCATGTTTTCTTTCTTGAGACTACTGCATCAATGGTTATGAATGTAGGCTGGGGCATGGGACAGGAAGGTCATGACCCAAGGTCATATTAGTTAACTGACTCTGAAAATGGGAAATTGCTTGATACACATTAAGGGTGGAGAAGTGCCTGATGGTGGCAAGGTCCCTGAGTGACTTGTCTTTGGGGGGGGGGTGTGTGTGCTTGTTTAGGAAGCATGGGAGCTTCCCTGACTCTTTTCTCTGTTAGGCTATCATGTCTTCCCCAACCTTCTTTCCCTATTGCTGATTATTACAGCCCATTATGGAAGTCTAAACCTTGTTTATTCTTGTCAGGATTTGGTTAAGGAATGAATAAGCTTCCATCTATTTGAGCCAAGGAAAGACAAGAAAAAGCTTTCAGAACCTTTCTTGGAAAGTGTTGTGGTTAAGAGAGAGAAGTGACAGGTTAGTCCAGTGATGTGAATGGCTAAGTGGGTTACTGTTGCTGAATAAGTGATCGACGAGGATATCTGATGTTCTCCTCTGGCCTTGGTGCACATGTGCATGGAGTGCACACACATGCACACACATACTTGCATACACTATACATACATACACCGCACATGCACATACAACACCACAATACTACACACACACAGTTTGTGTGTACATGTTCATATGTGTGTGGGCCTGTAGAGACCAGAAGTTGTCTTCCCCAGTTCCTCTGAAACAATGTGTCTTACTGAATGAACCTAGAGCTCACTGATTTGGCTGTTTGAGTTAGCCAGCAAGCTCCAGAGACCCCTCTGACTCTGCTTCCCCAGTTCTGGGATGACAGGTGCGTGCAACCATACCTGGATTTTCTTACATGGGTGCTGGGAATCTGAACTCAGGACCTCATACTTGCACAGAAAGCACTTTCCCCACAGAACCATCTCCCCAGCCCTAGTACCAGAGATAATTTTAATTCAAAGCAGCTCTGAGGCCACAGTGAGATCATCAACCTGCATACTTGGTAATGTCTTTTCAGACTGGCCAGCAGCCTGGCTTGTGTCATCCGTCAAAGGCTCTTGCCTGCACTGTTTCTTTCTTTCTTCCCCGCAGTTGTGAAGAAGCCCTGACATCCTAACCCAGAAGTCATATTGGGATGGATGCCGGAGAGCAAGGCTCACAGAGCAGCCGCAGGCAGGATCTACAGAGGCCAGTGCCTCTCACGCCCTTCCTTCTGGGCCAGAGTTTATCAGATGTTCCAGGCAAGTTGACCTCTGCTTCTGTTTACAGAGATCTTACGAATATGATGGCATGTGTGGTCTCGGTTGTTGCTTCTTGTAAATGCTTTCTAAGAGTGACACTATCAGACTAATCTTTACTGTCATTTGATATCTTTATTTTCAGTGTGTTATGGGTTGCTGATATCAAAGAAGCAGACAGTCAAGTAAAACTAGTACTTCCTGGGTCCAGTAATCCCTGGAGACTCAGAAGGAAATCCTTGGCTTCATTAGCAATGATGCTTGGACTGGCAAAATGAGGAAAGACTGACTCAAACGAAAGCCACGAAGTGCTAACTGATGGGAGCTCATGACAGCCGCCTGCGCCGCCTGCTGCGATCGAGCTGGAGCTCTTCAACATCCTTCTCTGTGGAGTGGAATCAACTCTGACCACCAGTCCCTCCATAACTGTCCTTCGTTCTTTTCAAGACTGACCAATTTTACATCAGACTTACCTTTTTTAAGGATAAAAATTTCACTTCTTTTAACATTCCCTCATCTGTTTCATTTTTAAAACATTAATAACTTTATATTTTATTATTGTTTCATTTTTCTGAGGTAGGATCTCTCTCTAGCCCAGGCTGGCCTGGAATTCACTCTGCAGTCTCAGGATGGCCTTGAACTCACAGCTATCCTCTTACCTCCGCCTCCCAAGTGCTGGGATTAAAGGTGTGCGCCACCACGCTTGGCTAACAATGTTATTTATCTTTAGATTTGTTCCAGATACCCCACATCTTTAAGCAGTGGTCCTAGAAATAGTACTAAATCATCACCCTGGCGAGTTCAGGGTGAAGTTTTGAGGCAATTGTTTTGCTTATCATAGCTAGTACTTTGCTTACTTAATCCCTACGCCTCTGTTTTCTTGTTTGTGAAATTGAGCATGGTAATAGTGTCTTTTTTTTTTTTTTTGGTTTCTTGAGGTAGAGTTTTACTCTAGTCCAGGGGCTATCCTGGAATTCATAGTCTCAGGGTGGCCTTGAACTCACAGTGATCCTCCTACCTCTGCTTCCTGAGTGCTGGGATTAAAGGCGTGCACCACCAAGCCCATCGGCTAATCGTGTCTTGCCTCATTCTGTCCTTAGGGTGGCTGACTGAGCCAATAAACGTAAATAGACTCATAGAGGCAGTTCGTAGAGAGATATTATCATGGAAGGGTAAGTCAGGGGAAAAGAAGTAAGGTAGGAAAAATATGAGCTTTCTAAGCAAGCAAACTCTTTTAGCCACCGAGCCAGCTCTCCATCTCAAGAATATGTGATTTTTGTTAGAAAGCTCATGCCTGCTCCACAAGCATGTGGAACTGAATTTGGATCCCCAGGTATCATGGTGCATGCCTATAATTCCAGTGCTAGGGAGGCAGGGTGAGTCTCTTGGGTCCACTGGCCAGCCACTGTGGGTGAATTGGTATACTATAGGTTCAGTGAGAGACCTTGTCTCAAAGAATAAGTGATTGAGGAAGACACATTACATCAGCCCATGGCCTCCCCCCACACATGTATACACCTGAACATAGACATGCCCACACATATATGAACATGCATGCATGCATGTATGCACAGCATGCACAGATGTACACATACACAGGTTAGCTTTATTGACACACTAGCCAAGCTCTAGTGAATGGTTAGGGGTCCCCAGCTTCAGAACAGGATCCTTACTGGGACTGAGCAATGGTGCCTGTGCTGTTGGCTCTCAGGAGCAGGGTGCTAGGTGGCAGGCACTGTGGAGCTGGTGCAAATGCTCAACAATGGGTAAAAGCACTTGTTGCACAAGCATGAAGGCCTGAGTTTGATCCTTGCCTGCCACATCAAAAGCCAGGCATGGCCACACATGCCTATAACCCGAGTGCTATGGGGGTGTGGGGAGAGGCAGTCAGAGACTGGAGGATCACTGGGTCTTCCTGGTCAGCCAGTCTAACCAAAAAACAGCAAGCTCCAGTTCAGTCAGAGGCTGTTTCAGGGAAATAAGGTGGAAGAGTCATAAAGGAGGATACACACACAAGCTTCGGGCACATGCATTTGCACACACATGTGCGCACCACACACACCAAAAAAATAGTAAAATATAGGCACACATTGACTTTGATGTAGCTTTCACTACCAGATTCTAGTCAGATTGTCTACTTCCTTGGGCCTCAGATGTCTTTTCTGTAAAATGGGGTCGTTTACACTTACCTTGCAGGGTGTTTTAAGAGTAAAAGACAATATAACACATATGATACACTTAGCAAAATGATGGCCTGTTACAAGTGCAAAATGATGGCCCCACTACAAGTGCTCAGCCAGTGGTAGGGCAGATGTAGGTGGAGGGGCAAGGCCGAAGAAGAATTCAAGCTAGTTAGCTCTCCTTGGTCTTTCTAAGCTAGTGGCTGTCTGGACGCTGTGCTGGGCTATATCTATGAGCACCCCAGCTTCCGAGGCATGAAGGCTCAACTTACCCAGGTGGGACAGGCAGTGGGAGGGACATGTCTCCTTTCCAAATCTGAGTGCATTTGTGGAGATGAAGTGTTGGTGAGGGCTGGAGGGCAGGCCCAGAGGAGGACCGAAGGGGGGAGGCAAAACGTGAAGTCACGTATCATAATGCAAACCGCATTTCCTGGCTCAACCACTTAGTTCTTTCCCATGGGAAATTTTTACTGGTATTTTGCCTTACTGTGAGTCTTTGCACTTCCTGTTATGAACTGGTTAAGAAGATAATTATAACACGGTTATGGGAAATGGTAATGAAATATACCTCACTACATAACAAGAGAGAGTGAGACCTCTGCCATTTGGGAGAAACAGTAAAAGCAAATAATTAAGACTTTTTAGTAACATGCGCCACTTAAATTATAAAACTATTCTGCCCGATTTTATAAATTACTGAAAAATACAGAAATGTGAGGGTCATAGGAATATGAACTATTCCCACCACTCAGTAATAATTAGTCACATCTTGCTAACGTCTTTCCTTTTCTCCATCTTCCTCTGTGATTTTCTGTGTACTCACATATGGATGCACATAGCAGCATATGAGATCGAAACATTCTATATAATATTTAACATGCACAAATTGTGCATGAAGTGCACACATGTAAGTATGACCATATACACACATGTATAAGCACATATATGTATAAACATGACCATATAAATACACAGGTAAGCACACACATGTATGACATACAAACATGGATAGTTTTTGTGCTTTTAGTAGTGTTGCATAGCAAGCATTTCCTCATATGGTTATATTTTCTTTTCTTTTCTTTTTTTTTTTTTTGAGGTAGGGTCTTGGTCTAGCCCAGGCTGACCTGGAATTCACTCTGTAGTCTCAAGATAGCCTATAATTCACAGTGACGCTCCTACCTCTGCCTCTTCAGTGCTGGGATTGAAGGCATGCACCACCATGCCTGGCTATATATTCTTTTTTCTTTTTCTTTTCTTTTTTTTTTTTTTCTGAGATAGGGTCTCACTCTAGCTCAGACTGACCTGGAATTCACTATATATTCTCAGGGTGGCCTTGAACTCTCGGCAATCCTTCTACCTCTGCCTCTTGAGTGCTGGGATTAAAGGCGTGTGCCATCATACCTGGCCCAGCTATATATTCTTTAAAAGTATGTATTCCATTTTCTATTTATAATTTATGTAGTTACACTGACATTTATGTTGTTACCAATGTTTGATGCACTATATGAAGCTGTGATTGTTTCTGGCAGGTGAATTTATCCCTAAGTTTGTTGAGATTCCGTGCACATTGCAAGCTAGCTTCTAGAAAGAGAGTAGCATGCTATGCTCTTATTTTAAGAACTTGCAGCATAGGAGAGTCTTTGCCTCAATGTCGTCAAATTAACAATAATTTTTAAAATCTTTGTTACTTTGTTATATAAAGAGTTTCTCATTGTTTCTTGATATGGGTATTTGCGCATGTGTTTTTAAAAAGATTTTATTTTTATTTATTCACTTATTAGAGAGAGAGAGAGAGAGAGAATGAGAATGGGCACACCAGGGCCTCTAGCCACTGCAAACTAACTCCAGATGCATGTGCCACCATGTGTGTCTGTCTTATGTGGGACCTGGAGAATTTAACCTGGGTCCGTAGGCTTCACAGGCATGCGCCTTAACTGCTAAGCTATTTCTCCAGCCCACGTGTGTCTTTTTTTTTTTTTTTAAAGTGAATTTGAATTTGAAGAGAGTTTTGGCTAATTGTATTTCTTTAATGTATTCATTACTGTTAATGTCTTTTGACTATATAAATAGGATTTTTTTCCCTTAGGAGTTAGCAATGTGTGTGTGGTAGGTACACGTGTATTAATGTGTATTAATGTATATCTGGGGTACATATATATTAAGGTATTTGATAATCATGAATGTTACAAATAGTTCCTCCTCATTGTGATTTAAATGTATATTTTGTTCCTAATATTACTTTTTAAAAATTAATATCAACTTTATCAATCCTTGACATTTCAATGCTAAGAAATTCCTGAGATCAATTATTTTTTATAGAAAAATCCACATTTATGGTTCATTTTATTTTTAAAACGAACTCCATAATTCATCTTGAATTCATTTTGGTGTAATGTAAGATGTTGTTTTATTTATGTATTTTTTGTATGAATCTAGCGTTTTTTTTCCCCCCTCCTTTTTGGTAAGAAACAAAGATTTCTCTAAGCAAAGCAGAAGCAAGCACAAAAGAAGCCCCTGGCTGCAGTGACCGTGTGAGAAGGGTGGCCCAATGGACATGGGCTCTGAGGAGTCCCACACTCAGGACAACATTGCAGAGTGGATCTGGCCCACTCCTGTCATAAGAAGAGTCACTTAGACGCTTATGCTGTCAGGGTTCTTACTCAAGTCAGAGAGGCAACAATCTTGTGCTGATTGAATTTTAACTTAATTTAATTTCCTTGGCAATCACAGATGGTGTCTCCCGTAGCTAGAGGCTAAAAAGGGGCACTCCACAAACGGAGTGCAAACGTATTGAGTTATAATCAGAGCCCGAGCCAGCGCGTGACTGTCAACAGGGAGTCTCCGTGCGCGAGCTCCGTGCCGTGACAGCTGGGAGGTTCGCAGCGATGGGATGCAGTCCCGGAAGAACGCTCCTGGGTCGGAATCTAGTAGGGAGGGTTCAAAAAATCACAAAACCAGGAAAATACAACACGGGAAAATAACTCAGTGTTCATAAATGAGCCAAATCAATGCCATTTAAATTACATTTTGTTAAGAAACAACAGAAATACTTTCAGCTAAGGGTAGAATTTTATCTCAGCCCAAAGCAGGCATAAACACCTTGGCCTTCTTGCTTTTTTTTTTTTCAATCATAGTAAAATATTTCTTACAAGAAGTGATCACTTTTGATGCCTGGTATTTCATGTTGCCTGAGGTCACAAGGTTGTGTCTCTGTGAGGAGATGAGTGTCCCCTGCAGAAGTCACTCTTCTGGAGTTTGAGGGCACAGGCTTCTGAATCATCGTAGGACCTTGACCTTCACATGTACTGTCTATTCACACAGCTAACAGCCGTTTCCTGTAATCAGTGAAGGCTCCCCATGAAAATGGAGCCAAGAGGTGTCTGCTCTGACTACGTCTAATCTACCCACGCACGAATGGACAGGGCAAGCTGCTGTACCCCCGAGCTGGAAGTGCCCAGGCGTCCGCCCCCTCCTGTAGGGTCATCTTTGTCACTGGCTACAGGAGCGAGGCCTGGGCAGCTTCCTGGCGCCACACTGACCCGATGACCCGCTCGCTTTCTGTCAGTCTCTGCTGCTGTAGATTTGGACGGTTCGAACCACAGTCCATGGGATGTGAACTCACTATTGTTCATTTTCTCTCCAATTTTGGCAAATAAATGGTATACTTTCACAAAAATTTGTGGAGAAGGCAACCTCGAATAAGCAAGTGCACCTAAAGGTGGCCTCTCTCTGTTTAATAGAAAACCAACGCTTTGAAATGCTCAAATTGTACTGTTTTCTGTAGCCTTGGAGCAGGTCATGTGCCAGAGACTGATGAAGGAGATAGAGGCTCACAATGGGATCAAAGGGACAGCCAGCCCAGTTCATTTCCAGAGGAAAAGCTTACTAGGACACAAAGGAGAGAAAAGGGCTTGGTTTGAAACCAATTCTTTCATCAAGTACAATGCAGGAGCAGCAGCAGTTACTGGCTGCCATCAGGGCTTGTGCGCACAGAAATGATTTGATGAGCAGAGGGACATGCAAGGAACTCCAAGCCCGGACCATTATATCTTTAAACATTATCTGGATGATTCAGGTGAGAACAGCCCTGTTTCCCTGCTGAGTTATTTAAGTCATGGGTCATGTCCATCTGCTCCTTGTCAGAGAACTCAAGGCCCACATGTTTTCTGGGTGCCTGCTTCTGCATCCTTCCCTTTCATGTGACTTAGTCCAGCTAAGCCAGGAATCTCCGTGAGAGGTCACCGTCACTGACCAGCTGTCACCAGCTGTCTCCCCTGTTCTATTTGTGAATTGGACACACCTGAACCTGCTCGGATGATGTCTGCTATTACTCTGAGAGGATGTAAGTGGGTCTTCAGTTCTGAGGCAGTGCTCTCACTGATCATGTTAAAATGTGTGATCAATTTGCTATGGGGTAGATGGGTGGTACAGAGAACATTTTATTCCCTGGAGAGAGCTTGTTATAGGCTGGTTGTCTCAACACATAGGCAGGACATTGTGAGTCTCCACTTGGGGTGATCCTGGCAGAAGCACCCATTTGCTTTCAAATTAGTTCCAGCTTCCCCTAGGCTGTGTTACCTGCTGGCTTTGGTCCAAATGGTCCTAATTCAGGTGACGGTGGAGGACCTTGCACTCAAGACAGGAGACGGACAACCTCTGGGCTCTGGGCCCTGGGCAGGGCAGCTTCCTGACAAGATATTCTTAGTTGAAGACAAGGAGCAGGATCTATGTGTCCTCCCTCTGGGTTTTTGGTCCCTGCCTAGATAGACTTGGATTCAGGACAGACATGAAAATATTCATTTTTGTTAAATTTAAAAATAGCAAAGGGGGCCGGGGAGATGGTGCCGAGGGTAAAGTGCTTGCCTCGCAAGCGCAAGGACAGGAGTTTCATTCCCAGGACTCGTGCTTGGTGAGTCTGTTATCCTAGAACTAGGGAGATGGAGACTGGAGGGTCCTTGGTGCTCCCCTAAGGCCTGTCTAGCTTACTTGGTGTGCTTCAGGGCAGTGAGAGGCTGTTTCCAAAGACAAGATGAGTGATATTCCTGAGGAATGACACCTGGGGTGTTCTCTGGCCTACACACACACAAAATTGGCTAACTGATAATAATAGATATGGTAGCGGATACCAAGATCAGCAAAGCCATTGGAATGGGCCTCTCTCTCCCAGCTTTATTCCAGGAAGCTATGGTGTAACATACAGTAAGGAGGCTCTTACAGGAAGCTATGGTGTAAAAGTCAGTGGGGGATGTAGAGAACACTGACAAGAACCCTCTGGAGGTCCTCCGCAAATCACTGGTCTTCTTGATTTGCAGGGCCCAGATGTGAATACTGCCTCTTGGGATAGCAGGAGTCTACTGGTACTCCATGTGTGTGTGTGTGTGTGGGGGGGGGTCATACCACCTTCCCTGTGTCTGTAGGAGTTCAGCTTGTGTGTCAACTTAAGTCCATGCGGCCCAGTGGCTGATTCTCCTTGGCTTTTCTTTCCAACAGAAACAGAAAAGCCATTAGCAGACTTTGAACATGTGCCTCTTACACTCGTGTTCCTTTGCCTCCTGCAACACAGAGTGAAAATTTCACTCCTCAATCATGAGATCCTGGCTGCATTCTGCTTGTTTGCCAACAAATCCTGATTTGTCTCCAGAGCTGTGGGAAGTGCAAATACAATCAGGTTTGAAAATTATTCAAGAACCATTTTAGTGCTCTCAGGAGGTTGCTCTGCTAACCCACATGGATTTCTGCTCTCTGTTATAATTTAACGACTTGAGGGCATCTTTTGATTAAAAAGAAAATGGTAAGTCTTTTAGGTAGAGATCATTTGTGAACTGATAACATGATTGGATAACTACTCATATTTGCTTGATGTTTTGGAAGATATAAAAAGTTTTTAGAGATTTTAAATTTTATATCTTATAAAAATATATTTTATATATGCCATCTGAAAACTTACTTTGGCTTTCTTTGCATGTGTTGGCATTCACATACGTGGCTGCAGTGAGCTCCAGATGTCTGCCTGTCTCTGACTGTCCAGGGCTGGGGTTACAGGTACGCACAGTGCATCTGGTATTTTCATATGGGTATAGAAGCAGGTCCTCCTTCTTGCAAGATGAACATCTCACTGACTGAGCTACTTCCCCAGCCCCTCTTTATCTTCTCCTATAATGAACACGAAAATTGTCACAGGGGCTGGAGGGATGGCTCAGCAGTTAAGGCACTTACCTGCAAAGCCTAAGAACCAGTGTTTGATTCCCATAGATCCACATAAGTCAGATGCACAATGTGGAGCATGCATCTGGAGTTCATTTGCAGTGGCAGCATGCCCTGGTGTGCCCATTCTCTCTCTTTCTCTCCTCTCAAATAAATGAATATTATTTAAAAATAAGTCATCACATTCTGCACTGATTCTAAAGTTGCATGGAGACTTAAGAAAGAGCAGTTCTTTCAGGGACCTCAAGCTCACTGGCTACTGCTGTCAGAAGCACTTGGTGGAAAAAGTTTTGGAAATCCTGATTTCAGCCTTTGCCCAAAGCCCATTTCCTGCTCTGGAAAATGATGTAAGAGATGATCATGCAGCTAGGTTGGCCTTCCCCACTCATCACAGCAAGAAGCTGGGGCCATTGATCAGCAATGGGCACATCTCTCTGAAGGCTGTGGCCTCCCCTTGCTCTGCTAATCCTGTTTGCAAGTGTTTCCCCACAGACAGCCTGCTTCCTAATCATGAGGAAGCTCACAGCAGTGAGTTCAAAATGGCAAACTGCCACCAGACATTTATTAGCTTTGGATTAATGGATCAAGACACAAACTTTCTAGTTAAAAGAACAAGACAAGCCCTTAGGATTCAAGACTCTTTAAAAAACAATCCCATTCACTTTTTTTTTTTTTTAACCACTTCTTGCAGTCCTAGTAAGATTGTTTTTCTCTTCCTTTCCTTTCTCTCCCTCATGTGGTTTTGATTTGTAAGTAAAACGGAGGGGGGGGGGGGCTTATTTTCCTACCATCTTAGTGCAGATAAAGTTGATCCCAGAGAATGTTTAGGAAATGATTCTTAGAATTTTTGTTTGCTTGTTTGTTGTTGAGTCAGGATTTCACTATAGCTCAGGCTGGTCTTGAACTCATGACAATCTAGAGCTACCTCAGATTCCTGAGTGGTAGGATTATAGGTATGAGGCAGCACACATGGCTTGGATTTTAAAAAATTAATTTCTGTTTTTTTGCATGTATATGTGTAATGGATATTTGCATGTTTGCATGTGTGTGGGCACACATGGGTATGTGGGTACACATGCATACACATGCATGTAGAGGCCAGTGGACAACCTGAGGTGTTATCCTTGGGTATATTCTCCTCCTCATTTTGAGACAAGGTCTCTCATTGTATAGCAGGGGGCTAGGATCCAGGAAAGTCCTTGAACCCTAAAACCTAGGTTCATTTCTAATTTTAATCACAGAATTGAATAAAAAAGAAGACTGTGAAGAAGGGTGTGCAGAGCCAAGGAAAGTCATCCACTCACATAGCTAGAGATCATACGTGGAGGGCCTGGAAAAAACATGCAGAAAGAAAAGAGAAAAGAAAGTTCAAGGAGCTCCTGACATAAGGGGAGCTAGAGAGGGTAAAGGAGCCCATGTGGAGAGTAAGGGCTAAGGGGCCCTCCTGGCTGGACCTGGGCCCAGCTGAGGGAAAAATTGAGCCACAGCTGGAAGTTCCCAAGTGGGCAGAGAGCCTGTCCTCCCCTGGCAAAGGTATTTATAACCTTAGAGTGGTGGGCTGTCTTCCGGCTCAGGCGAACCAGACAGATAGCTGGTTGGTTAGGGCTAGGGGCAGTCTTAGGAAGAGGCTAGCCCTGACACCAAGTTTCAGGGCTGAACTTGATTAACCACAATGTTTAAATCCTATGAAATACCTCCTTCCCAGGAGGGGTTCTGATTGTCTATGGAGAAACAGGTCTAGGGAACTAGGCAAGAGATAGGTCAGTTTGCCTTTGATTTCTAGCAAGTGCAGACTTTCCTGCCATTTTTTACTTTCAGGTGAAGGTGAGACAGTTATTCCGAAGACAAAAACACTCATGGGGTTTGTGATAACTTCTTGCAGGTGGGCTGAAGGGGAAAACACTGTGCTCTTCACTGCTGCAGGGGAGTGTACAGGATTGTGGGCTGGTGAGCTGAGGGGAAGAGACTCTTTGTTCTTACTCTGGAGGGGAGGGTACGGGAGCCCTTTGGAGAGAGACCTAGGAGGTGCAAGAGGAAAGGTCTCTGGAACAGTCATAGAAATGCAGTGTTAGCCTGGCCAAGTCTCATTCTTAGAGAAAGAAAGGGAGGGAGCTTGTGTGGAGCACATGCTGTGAGCTGGACCTTTCTTCCTTCCTCACCTCTTGTCTCTGGCATGGGAAACCCCACGTTGCTTCTTTCACCCTGCAGAGCAAGAAGACCGTGAGTTGTGGGCAGAGTGGAGACTTGTCTTCCTGTGTGAGGACAGGGAGGGATAGGGTGTGAAGACAACCTGAAGCACTCTAGGTTTTCACAAGGAGTAATTAGTAGGTAGAAGTGGTAATATACTTTTAAACGGATGTTTAATTATTTGCAAGGAGAAAGAGAGAGAGAGAGCGAGAGAGCAAGAGAGTGATTATGGGTGCAGCAGGGCCTCCAGCCGCTGTAAGTGAACTCCAGATATATGCGCTCCCTTGTGCATCTGGCTTTACTTGGGTACTGGGGAATCAAACGGGGGTCATTAGGCTTTGCAGGCAAGTGCTCTAACTGCTGAGCCATTTCTCTAGCTCCAAGTGGTGATATTTTGACATTCCTATTGTCATCTTTTTTTTTAATTTATTTATTTATTTTTATTAGTCAGTTCCGTATTCAGCAAATACAATCAGTTTGGTACCATTATTAGGCTCATCCGTGACCTACCCCCTCCCCTTGGCCCCTCCTTGTTGAGGTATACGGGTCATGCATTGTGGAGTTAGCCCACAGTTATGGGTAAGCTAAATGTCTCTGCATATCATGACCCAACATGTGACTCTGACATTCTTTCCGCCCCCTCTTCCTCAAAATTTCCCTGAGCCATGTTGGGTTCATTTTTGGTCTGCTTCAGTGATGAGGTGTTGAGGGCCTCTGAGGCTCTGGCTCTCTGATTTGGTAGGAGTTGATTTTTCTCTATGCTGATCTCCTTCCCCCTTGTGCTGGTGTCCGGTTCATCAGGAAAACAGCCCCCTTGCTTGTTTCTCGAAGTTTTCTTAGTTTCAGCCGGGGCCCTTTTGAGGTATGATGGGGTGGCTCTCTCCTTAGGGTCTACATCTATCTGAAAAAGAGAAGCAGATTCTCCAACGGAGAGTAAGTTAGCACCAGGACAAATGAGATAACCCTTACTTTACTTTTTTTTTTTTTTATAGAGAATTTAATAGGTGTAGGCCCTCTTGTAGCCCACAATTGATAGTAGCTTGATACTGGAGAGTGGGCTTATGTTTGGATATGGTTCTGACTTGTTTCCCAGCTCCAGCTATGGGTCCCATACCAGTGAGGGAATCAGTTAGCCAAATTGAGAGCAGTTGGTTCCCCACCATGGCTGTGTGCCACCACTGCACTTATGTGGGCATCACAATAAGTTATTTGCTGCTAAGTAGGTTAGACCATGCGTTGCTTCAATAGATATTGGTCAATTTCCCCCAGTTGCCCATGTAGCATCTTCTGGCACTAGACGCGCTGACTGTCTGGGGACTGACTCTCATCCAACTTCCAGCCATGCCATT
Source organism: Dipus sagitta (assembly GCA_036346955.1). Taxonomy (NCBI): domain Eukaryota; kingdom Metazoa; phylum Chordata; class Mammalia; order Rodentia; family Dipodidae; genus Dipus; species Dipus sagitta. The sequence goes on along the minus strand of CM070780.1, from coordinate 8,545,048 downwards.
CTAATTTGCATGTCAATCACATAAGGTATCTTCAGCAGTAGGGTCTTACCACTAACCTTTGGTGGGTCATCAAGTACTCTGACAGAAATCTGCCTGTCTTTTAGGAAACCTTGTAGGTCTCTCTGATCAAAAGCTCATTGTAGCTCATGAACTTAAACCATCACTCAACCAATGGGACCACATGAAGCTGAGGAGTTTCTTTACAGACAAGCATACAATTAGCAAAGCCAATAGATTACCCACAGAATGGGAGAAAATATTTGTGGGTTATCCAACTGATAGAGGACTAATCTCTAGAATCTACAAAGAACTCAAAAATCTAAACAGTAAGAAGTCAAACACCCCACTCACAAGATGGGGCAAAGAGCTGAACAGGCAGTTCACAGAGGAAGAAATAGAAATGGCAAACATACACTTAAGAAAATGTTCAGCATCCCTAATCATCAGAGAAATGCAAATTAAAACAACTATGAGATTCCACCTTACCCCAATAAGGATAGCAAGCATCAAAAAATCAAATAAAAATAAATGCTGGCGAGGATGTGGAGAAGTAGGAACACTCATCCACTGTTGGTGGGAATGTAGGATGGTACAACCACTTTGGAAAGCAATATGGAGACTTCTGAAAAAGCTGAGTATAGAGATACCAACAGACCCAGTTATTCCCTTACTGGGCATCTACCCTAAAACCTTCAAACCACAGACTAAAGAGATTTGCTCAACCATGTTTATAGCGGCTCAATTTGTAATAGCTAAGAGCTGGAATCAACCCAGATGTCCATCACTAGAAGAATGGATAACTAAGATGTGGTATATCTACACAATGGAATTCTATACAGCAGTAAGAAAAAATGACACAACGAAATTTGAGGAAAAATGGTTGAACCTGGAACAGATCATTCTCAGTGAACTTACCCAATCACAGAAAAAAAATCGCCACATAGTCTCACTCATCTACAGCACCTAACCTGAATCTACCGAAGATACCTTACATACCCAATAGACCAAATGGCTGATCCTTCACCAGGCCCTTCCAGGGAACACCTGAACCACAAGACACTGGAGAGGGTAAGATTAAGATTAACCTTAATCTCCTACATCTTCCCTCCCTCACTTCCCCTCTCCCTGTCTCTCTCTCTCTTATCTCTAACTCTTGTATATTAGTTATCTTTTTCCTCATTTTCTTAGTGGGCACTGACCTGTAACTCCCAGAACCAGCATGGGGCTGTCATCTTTTTTTAAGAAAGAGTCTCACATATCTTAGGATGGTTTCAAACTGGCTATACAGCAGAGGATGGCCTTGAACTTCTCATCTTCCTGCCGCTACCTCCTAAGTGCTGGGTTTACAGGCCTATACCACCACAATCTGTTTATGTGGTTCTGGGGTTCTGGGGACTAAATTCAGAGCTTTGCGTATGCTAGGCAAGCATTCTACCAATTGACCTACATCCTCAGCAACCCTCCCCTACACCATTGGGGTCTTGAGTGGCATGGCATTGAGGATTGTTTAAAGTAGAGTGATCAAATAGTAGCCCAGTGTCCATATATGGTGCCAACTCATGAAGAAAGATGCTAAGAATGATAAGATCATAACTAAAAGCACAAGGGAGAATGTATAATCACCACCCAGAAGCTTCTAGGGCGGAGGGAGTGAAAGTGAGTATTACTAGCTGTAGCAAAAGAGACCACTGATATTTGACAGAGAAACAATGGGCTGAAAACACCTTGGGCTATAAAATAAGATGTCTTCCTCCCTCTTGTTGTCATCCTAAGTATAAATTGGCCACGTGAAGAGCCACCATGCTCTTCATGAGGGATTTAAAAAAGGGCCAAATCGGGGGTGGTGGCACACACCTTTAATCCCAGCACTTTGGAGACAGAGGTAGGAGGATCACTGTGAGTTCGAGTCCATCCTGAGACTACATAGTGAATTCCAGGTCAGTCTAGAGTGAAATCCTACCTTGAAAAACAAAACAAAACAAACAAACAAACAAACAAAAAGCGCCAAGAATGTAACCTCTGTTTACCTACTTGGATTGGGTGGACAAGACACAGCAAAGGACAATCATGGCAAGGGGTTGGGGAGAGTCTTAGGTAGGAGGCATTTCCTGTGCATTTGAGTTTGGGTCTTGAAGGAAAGGCTAAGGGTTCTATTTGTGGGCGGCAGCTGGGGCCGTACCTTTGAGAAATGCTTGTCAATATGCTTTCTTTTTTCAGACAAGGAGACTGTCCTGTGTCTTTTAGTTTCCTTCCTGGAAGTTCAGACTGAAACTTGATGTTTCACTGTAGTGATCATAGTAATAAAACTTTTGGTATAAATATTCATTTCTTTGTTCTGTGCAAGGAATTTCTATTTAATAAGTATTTAATGTTGCTATATTATACTTTTTATAGGAAATGCTTAGGCTTCATTCATTCATTCATTCAAAATGTCTGTCGTATTGCCTCAATGTCCAGGTCCTGTGATAGGTCAGGGATGAGCACGGGGTCATTTGATTTCTCATAACAGGAATAATCATAGACATAATCTTACTGTTTTTTGTTACATCTGCAGTGTGACAAACCCAATACTAGGTAATTAGGACATTTTGATATTTCACTAATTATGTAAATAAGTGATTGCTGAGTATGGTGAGGTGGGTTTTGAGCCATATAGTAGTGCCTGATATGGCTCATTGTCACATGTCCCTGAGCCTGAGCCTGAGCCTTAAAGGACATGTAGATGTCTGTCTTGTATGGAAATTGGGTACAAAGTCACAGATCACTGAAGGGCTGGGTTGGCTTAGAGAAGGGGAGGTCAGTGAAGTTGTGTTGAAGTGATAGGCCAGGGATGGCACCCAAGTAGATAGTTGGAGTCGGACAGTCAATAATTTGTACATAGGCTGAATGACTTCTCTTGAGGGAGTTGTTAGGAACGTTCCATAGAATATTAACTTGGGAGCATCACTATTTGAACAGCAATGCAGAGGTTGGAACCGGGAGCAAAGAGTGTCCGGAGAGGACTACATGGACCTAGAGAGAGATGGAGCTGTGACAATGGGCGTGGAAAAGGGGGGACCTTAGAAATTAATGACTGGGATAAAAATGTTAGAATCTCATAGTTTTGATCAGCTGTAGGTAGGAAAAGTTTGAGGGCGAATTCAAATCACTTTGAAGGTGATTATCCTAGAGGAGAGACTCAATAACTGCCCTGGAAGGAGTAAAAGGAAGTGATGCTTTTCACTGGGAAGAGAGAGATTTTTGTATCAGCCAACCTTAAAGTGTGTTTCAAATACCTGCAGAAAGATTTAGATGGGGACTATGCATAACAGTGATACCTAAAGCAGTTTGCTCTCAACACATCCTCTGTGGATTGACTATTGTGTATTCTTTTTTCTCTTATCTGCAACAGCACTCAAGTTTCATGGGGAAGGAGACCAGGTCTCGAATTTCTCTTCTCTTACCCAACAGCAGCCAGGTCTGTGGCCACTTACTGATGGTCGTCAACAGTAACTGAGTGCTCGTGACATCTGTGTGTGTACTGTGAGGTGGTTTTATTGCATGAACACTGTGGTGTTTACCTAATCTAAGATGGCTATGACATCACTAGATGATAAGGTCTACTGGGGACCACCATATATGCAACCCTCTGACCAAAATGCTAAGTGATGTATGACTGCCTTGTGACTTACACCTCCTCTTCTGTAGGCCTGGTATTGCCAATTAAATGTCAGTCTTACAAGGTGATTTCTGAAGTCATACTCAGAGGTTTTACATCATAATGAAAAGGATTGTTTTTTTCATAGCAATGAGAAATGGGTCTAGCTACCTCTAACATAGTTATGGGTTATATACTTAGAATCCATACATATGTCAAAGCACAAGGTTGGTTTCTCACATTAATTTATTCAATGTGCTCAGCAAGTATGAATAACTTTCTACATGTCATAGGGTCTAGGCATCAAGGTGCAGTGGTGAACAAAGTTAGCAAACATGTTTGTGTTTTGTAGCATAGGTGGCAAGGAGACAGGTGACAGATATTAAATATGATAAGTACAATATTGCAAGTGCATTAGAAGATGGTCAGTAAGTTCTCATTGAAAAAGCGAGAGTAAAGCCTAAGGAAGAAGAAGGGCAACTTTGTGAGCACCTGGGCAAGGAGCCTGCATGGCGGGAGGAGCAGCCCATGTGCAGGCTGTGAGCTGGGAATATGCCTGGTGGGTGTGAGATCCATGAGGTCAGTATGGCTGTGGCAGAATGAATGGTGTGGGGGGGAGGCCAGCGCGATGTCAGGGTCATGAAAGTCATTTTGAGGTCAAATTTTACTCTGAGTGAAATGGGGAGCTATTATAGGATTTTGAGGAGAATAGTGGGTATGATCTCTTTAGAGCTGTGGTGTTGAGAATAGATCATTAGAGACAAGGATGGAAGCAGTTAGGGAGTTATTACAGTAACTCATGATAGATGAAAGTGGCCCCAACATGATCAGATTGTAGAACCACTGGGGGAGGCAATGGAGTTTCCTGACAAGCTAACCTGGGGGCAGGGGGCGGCGGGCAGGATGATGCTTAGGTAAGAATGTTGATCACATTGACTGGGTAGAGGAGGACTTACAGCAGTGTGTTTTTAGACATTTTGATTTACTTTGTGTGTGTGTGTGTGTGTGTGTGTGTGTGTGTGTGTGTGTGTAAACATGTTCAGATGTGTGTGGGCACACATGTGTGTGCATACTATTTGGAGGCTAGCGGTTGATGTTGGATGTCTTCCTCAGTCACTCTCCATCTTATTTATTAAGGCTGGGTCCCTCACTTGAATCCAGAACTCACAGGCTCCCCCACTGTAGCTAGCCGGCTTGCCCTGGGGATCTTCTGTCTCTGCCTCTCTAGCACTGAGATTAGGGTGAGCCACCACACCTTCCCAGCACTTAGGTGGGTGCTGGAGATCCAAATTCTAGACCTCATACTTGTGGGACAAGTGCTTTAAACAATAATCTATCTCTCTTAGTGCCATGAGTTATTTTTGAAGTATCTTTTATGTGAAACAAGCCATTGGTCACAGAGTCTGGAATTTAGAATAAGTCTAAGCATCATAGGTTGTATTGTAAATACATAAAACTTGATAGTATTACAAAGAAAGTGAATGCATATAGAGAATATTGAAGAAGAAAGTAAAAACAACATTAAAAGTCTGGGGGAAACTGAGTAGGAACCAACAGTAAGTAGGAGGAAAACCTAGAATAATTTGCTATAAACTAAATGAACCCAGTGTGTCCATTTAGTGAGCAGTGAGCAGCCAGGATAGTGGCTGGATTCATTAACATCAGTGCTATTAGAGACTTGATAAAAATGTGCAGGGAAATAATACAGAGCTGTAACAGGCTCAGAAAACCCTGGACGCATCCACATCTTAACACTTGACTGTTCCTTGAGTCTCCTACAGGAAATCTACCCGGCAGTGCAATGAACACATACTTATTAACTGCCCTTTGTGTACCCAACATTCTGGGAAGCCCTGTGGAGGAGATTCAGTTGTCAGAAAATACCACACAACCAGAGCCTACAGGTTGAGGGAGCCATTACTCAACTGAAATGGAAGGCTGGGATATGGGAATGACTGATGTCATTCTAGAGAAATGAAGACTCCATGCTCAGCTCTCCCAGGTGTGTCCATATACCTGAAATATAAGGAAGCCAAAAGATGTCTTTTCCATCTTTTTTATCATTCATGTGACCCTCCAGGCAACTATACTTGAATGGACACATTTAATGAAATGTTTGGGCCAAATTGGTTTACTTGTTGTGGTTAAGACCAACTCCACAATGCATGACCCGTATACCTCAACAAGGAGGGGCCAAGGGGAGGGGGTAGGTCACGGATGAGCCTAATAATGGTACCAAACTGACTGTATTTGCTGAATACAGAACTGACTAATAAAAAAAAAAAGAAAAAAAAGGACCAGATTTCATGGCTGGAGGTATAAAAATGATTGGGAATGAAATGAAGGAAGAGGAGAAGGAGAAGAAGGGAGAGAAGGAGGAGGAAAATGGAGAGAGAGGATGAAGAAATGAAGAAGATGAAGAGAGGAGGAGGTGACTCCACAGTGAAATCACAATGATGACTGGCTCATTGAACCAAATATCAATTGATTGTTTTAGAACAGCCTGTAGTTGATCAAAAATTGTAGGCTTCAACATCAGAAGGGCAAATGATCTCCTTAGCACTAAACAGTGTTAATCTATATGGGAGTCCAGTGAGCTGGTGATTCCATTGTCAGAAAGGGTGCATTTGTGGGAGCTACAGTGCAGTGGCCTTGGAGTCTACTTGGACCAGCAAGGGATTTATGCAAGGAGGTGATAGTACCTTCCTCTAACAGATCTTCCGTTGTCATAGTTTACTGAGAGATTCTGCTGTGTTGCTCAAGTATAACATGCCGGACCAACTTGCTGTGATGGAGGTGAGCAACGTGGAGGGTTGTCAGTTTGCATGCTGTCATAGCTTCCTGAGCTTCCTTATTACCCTGGGCCTGTTACCTCACGTAGAATTGGTTTTCTGCCAGGACGGTGGTTGGTATTTAACGTGTTGGATTATATATATATATATATATATATATATATATATATATATATATATATATGATATTTAATTCTTATAATAACCAAACAGAACAGATACAAATTCTGCAACCCCCCATTTTGGCTATTTCAATTGCCAATTTGATGGTCTTCCCTGAAGCTTAATCAGCTTTAAGGTGCTCTGTGGAAAACAGAATTGCTTCATCCAGGAAGGTGTTTGATGTGTGTTGATGGTAGGGTGGTGAGCAGAGCTTCCTTCCAGAAAGGAGTCTGGGGTTCACACACATTTTTCCATTTCAGTGTTGAATCCTTCCAGCCCAGCTTTGGATGTCTGGAGGATAGCTTCAGCAAATTCCAGTTTAACAGCATTCGTTGTTGGGCCCACATCATTTATCTTTGTTTCAGTGTGCATTTGAATAATGGCCAAGAACCATTTCTTTTCAATATATGGCTTTTACATAATCAATAAATGCGCTGAATTTTAGAAATTGGAGCTGAAGTGTTTACATTTTGACTTTCAAATTGAGAACCTTATTTTCCTTAATTAGTGAATAGATTTGGTGTTGTATAGTCCACACAAACTGGGAAACCAAAGAGCTATGGCTTTTAAAATTATCCTTATTCATCTTTGCTTGAGTTTGAGTGCTCATTTTTCTTATCATATATTTATTGTGTACCTGTTGATAAAAAGGTAGAAACTAGAGTTTATAACAATTAGCAATAACAGTAGTAATTCTATAAAGATAACAACTCACATCATTTGGGTCCTTATAGTGATTAGCATGGGTCTCAGTGTTCTATACAAACTTTATTTGTCCAAAGACCTGCTGAGGTTCTGTTGCTGCCTCTGAGATTTACAGATGAGAAAACTAGGACTCTGAAACATCCTGTGATCAGTTCACACACTGGTCCATCCACAAGTCCCTGGCTTGAATGTAAGGTCTATTTCCTGTTCCCACTACCATAACTCTGTGTTTCTTATCAGATGACCTTATTCTTACTGCCATCCTCAATCCTTTTTTTCCTCTATTAAATAACTATTAAAGTAATATCTGTTCATTGTGACCTTGCTGAAATTTCAGTCTTCTAAAGTTTTACTGGTTGTCCACTTGAGTACAGTTCCTTTCTTATTGATTTCTAATGGTGCTTTACCCTCACTTGACCTCTGGTAACAATTGCTTTATCCATGACAGAGAGCCGGGGAAAAAGGAAGATGAGTAGAAGGAGGTGAAGGAGAAAAAGTAGTGTCAGGGTGAAGGAAACAGATGGCCAAGGATACTCAATACATACCAAAGCAGCAATCCAGAGGTTCCCTCATCACTGACTGAAGTAGACTAAAAACACACCCACCAAGGCTCAGGGAATTTTGTGAAAGAGGGGGAGGAGGAGGGAAAAGATACAACACATGATATATCCATACAAAATATGTTCTTAATAATTAAAAAGAAGACAGGACAGAGTAGGGGGAAGGAAACCCATCACATGTCATACATCTTACATCCATTATCTCATTTAATCTCCAGGACCACCCCAGGTATGACATGATGTTATCATAGTTTGCAGATGATAAAAATTGAGTTATTACATGCCTATGGTCTATCCTAACTAGTAGCTGGTCTTCTCAACCGTAGGGTAACGAACCCTAGTGTCTCTCACAGTGCTTTCATCCAGTCGGTGCTCAGTAGTTTTTAGTTGAGTGTTACAAAGCTAATTAATCAAGTAACTTATGGGCATTGTGCCTGCTGTGCCCCAGGGCAAGGGGTGAGTCTTTCTGACCCTCATGTACTTTCCTGGTCTGTCTGAGTCAATGCCAGGTGCACATACAGGAAGACTACATGCCTCACACCATCACTTTATGCAAACGAGGTCATATAGCAATGGTCCTTCCCATGGACCATGGGTAGATGTGATGTACTCCAGGCCCAGGCCTGACCTCTCAAACTCCATGAGCTCTCTCTTCCTCAGTGTGAATCAGAGAATCCTATGGTCCTGAGGACTACAGAATCTGGATTCCGGACTAACCATAGGAAGCTGAAGCCTACTTCCTAAACACCTGAACTAAGAATGAGAAAGGAAGACTCTGTCCTTACCTGAGTAAATTGAGATTTGATGGTTATTACAATAGCTGCCTTTACTTCTCCTGATTAACAATCTGCTTGTCATGGAATCCAGGCGTGTAAGGAGGCATGTCTTCCCCACATAGTCCTATTGCTCTGAATGAGGCCTCTTAGCCCCCACGTGTGGCCAGAGGGGCAGGTGCAAGCAGTCTGCAGGTGGCAGTCACCTTCCTGTGGCCCTCTACGAGGCTCAGACCGTGACTGAGGGAGGGAGGCAGTCCTGTGGAGGACCGTCCCAATGTCTACCTAGTGGTATAAAGACCTCTCAGCTAAGCCAACAACAACAGCAGCAGCAACAGCAACAACAGAGAAACAAAGAGCCTTATCTCAGGCTTCTCCCTGGTCTCTGTGCTGCCCTTGTCCTCCTGTATGAGATCTTTTTCTTCCCCAACTGTTTATGGTGCTGGAAAATCCTCTATGGCTTCCCTGGATGGCTCCAATATCTAAAGATGTCCCTCACCTCTGGATTTATTACTGGGCTTTTCTGAGTGGGGTCAAAGGGCATCCCAAGTCCCATATTCTGAGCCTCCTCCTTCCCTTATGTGGTCCATAACTCTCCGTTGCCATTTATTGACATTTGAGACACTTGATCTATGACTGCCTTTCTCTCCCTCCCCTCCCTGTATCCATGCCTGGGTTTCTAGGGACAGCAGGAATATATTATTTCAAGAGTGAGGACAGGCCCAACTTATTTCGGCTCTGTGAGTGAATTACTGGTAGGATTTTGCATAGGCTGACATTATATTTAAGACAAGATTCAACATGGCATCAAACACAACTTTAAGTTTCTAGATCCAGTAACTTAAGACTGAAATCAGAAACGACAGTCCATACTCTGTTTCATGTCCTCTTCTGACTGATGCTGGTGGTGGATACCACCTCTACTTTGTGAGAGAGGAAGACTCAGAGACGGATCATGCCCCGAGGAGGCTTGAGAAGAGGGGGGGGCAGGCATTCTTGATCTTTCCTCTTTACCATTGCAAACTTCCCTGTCTCTATACAAAAGACTGCTAAAAATTAGCATTTATGTAGGCATAAGTGAAGACATACACTGAGAAGAAAACCAGATCTGAGCACTGTCAGTTTCTTCAACAGTCTGTTTGACCTCACTGCCAGGACTGGGTGCAAGTCCATCGTGCCCACAGATGCTGGCCTCATTCATCAGAGGTCACTGCCCGGGGTCAGTTACACACTGGACCAGAAGGGGATGCCATGGATTCCTGGGCTTTGAAGATTTGGTTTCTTTATTCTGTTTCAAAATCAACCTTTAATTCTACAAAATGACTTCGAATATTGACTTTAAAAACCAGCTTCTGGGCATTAGGGGATTCTGATGGTATTGGTAACAATAGCTTCGCTCTGTGGTTGCCACACTCTGATCTTTGGAGGGTGCCTGTCCATGATGGATTTTCTATTGTTGCAGCATAAATAAGAAAAAAAAAGGGAACAATAGTGAGTTTTCTTAATAAAGCTATTTGTGTTTCATTTCAACGCCTGGCCTTTATTCTGAGGTTATATTTTTCTATTTTCTTTTAATGGTAATATATTAGTAAAGATATATTTTTTTATTTTAATTCTAATTGGTAAGATGAAAAGTTAGAAGCTGTAAACATATAAGGAAGACTATAGAATGCATAAATATATATATATGTATACACATACATATACATACAATGTGTATATATATATGTATATATATATGTATGTATGTATGTATACACACACACACACACACACACACACATATGGCCATACACATGCATACAAACATATGTGATACTGGCTTATGCACTCAAAAGTTTGGAACTTACTACTCCAGCAGAAAAATTTTTTCTTTCATAATAGCCTTTGTAATTTGGTGAAAGAAATGCACTTTTGATATGTTATCAGTCTCAGGCAACCTGTTTTTATTTTATCTGAGAAAAATAAAAAAAATTATTTTCACATTCATATCAATCAATTCATGTGTGTGGCAAGGATTTGTTTTTCTTTGGCTATAGGGACTTAAGATCTCGCCGTGTCTCTCTTTTTCTTTCTGTCTCTGAATATTTTAGGGGACCAGAACTGGTCTTATAAGGAATGGCCATATAAAGTGACTTAGGGCAGTTTGGGTTTTGCTTACTGCCAATTAAAATAGATGTTGGATCAATTTTATATCTAATGCAATATTTTAGAAAAATAAAAAATTATGAGGCAGGAAATCAGGGCTAACAATACTATATTCACTGATATTCTATTAATAAATAAGATCTGATATGCCAAGAGTAAATTATATTTATTTCTGATTTATAAATATTGTTTTAACGAAGGAGTTAGGACTAATTGTTAGGGATTGGGAGGGCTTCCATCAGGAAAACACTGTAGGTTCTCTGTTGATTCTGGCATTTTGAATGATAAAGTTGAGTTGTAAATTCCACAACCACTCATTGTGGTGAACACACAATGTCACCAGATGCACATTTTGGAGCTCTGTGACATACAGGCCCAATCTGGAAGCACTTTGGTCTTTATTTATTGGGGCTGCATAATCTAATTATCTCTCATTAGTCTGTAGCTGATTATTTCATTTATCTTTGTAAATGTGACAACAAAAGGCTTAACTTTAATTAAGCAGATCTGCAATTAGCCCTTGTTTTATAGGAGTTTTAAACATCCCGGTACTAATAGCAAGCAACGTGATTATAATCAGGATCCGGGGGAAGAATGGTGGCAGAGGACAGTTTGATTTAGAGCCCATTTAAGTGAAAGCTACATAGGCAGAGTGGTTTCCCAACGACAGGGGTCCAGAATGGACTGATCAGAGATGGGAAGGAATTGAGTGGGCCAGGCTAAGACCTCTTCACCTCCATTACCATACAGGCAATGACTTCATTCCTTTAAAAGTTGTATTCACTTGTGACAGTGGGAATGATTTTTTTTTTTATCAATCACTGATTATAACCTGGGTTTTACATCTATTACCATGACTATATTCATCTTCAATAATTCTTACAATAGTCTATTGAGGGAGGTGTTATTATCTTATCCCCATTTAACAGATTAGTCAGCTGAGGGATGAAGAGGTTAAGCTACTTGCCCATGTTTACATAGCTGACTATAACCTTTTCTTGGTTTTTGCCATGTTACATATCAGTTTCTTCTCCTCCTTTAAATTGAATATAAACAGCATCTCTTCCTCCATTTCACTCCTTGCTCTTTCGTTTTCCCTCCCATCTTTCTCTCATTTTCTTCTGATATGTCTGGCACTGTAGTGGTCTGCAGATATTAAAGTGAGTAAGGCATGGTCAGGAAAGGCGAAATCTGCAGTATGGTAGACACCCTACCATTGCAATTCCCAACACAATTAGCTGGCCAGAGCAAGATAGAAAGGTCACAATCTGGCATTACTGACGTATCTGTGTTCTAAATCAACATTGCTTTTTTAAAAATTAATTATGGACTTTTCTATATGAACATATCTCATGTTGGTCATATTCCCATTAGTTATGCTCTTATATCCCTTTTCCTCCATCCACATTCCATTGAGGGCCCTCCTCAGTGGGGTTATTGGATTCACTGTGGGGATGAACACACCAGTCAGTTTCTTGGGTGGGGGGGGGGCAGCGACAGTGCCTCAGGATCTTCCTCCCCACTCTATTGCTCTTACAATATTTCTGCCCCTCTTATACCATATTCCCTGAGTCTTGGCATGAGTATTTTAAGTCTCCTTTATTGTTAAGCTCTGTGTTGGTTTGAATAGAATAGATGGCCCCCAATATACTCAGTTGTTTATTTGTTTGTAGTTTGCATCTGCAGCCACCTAGCTGGAGGCAGTGTCACTGGGGGGATCTTAAGGTATGGTGGTGGGTTTCAGATTTCAATCTAAAGATATGCAAAGTGTGCCTAGCAGGAGTTCCTGAAGTGTGCTGTGCTGTGCGGCTTTTAGGCTTGTGCATCTCTCTCTCTGCTTGGACCTGTGAAGGCAGACCAGCTTCTGCCATTTATGGAACTTCCCCTGGATCTGTAAGCTTCAATAAATATCCCTTCCTCCATAACTGTGCCTGGTCTGGAAGTTTATCTCAGTGAACCTGAAGCTGTCTGCTACAAGCTCTCTGCATCCTCTGAGTTTCTCCTTTGATGAGTTTTGAGCCTCCTTAGTGTCTACCACCATCTCCCTGAAGGAAGTTGTCAGGATAGCAGTGAGAGTGGTACTCATGGCTAAATCTCCACTTCCCTTGTAGAGTCGCCTGGGCCCTGGCAGATGTGATAGAGATGGCACGGCTCGTGCTAGGCAGTCAGCTTTCTTTTCTTGTCATATTGATGGATCTTGGTCCTCCCCAGTATTCATTGCCATCCGTCAAAAGCAGATTCTCCATCCAAGAGTGAGAGCAGAAACAAAAGCGATAAGCATAGTCATTTAAAAGACTTTTTGATGGACTTACTCTCTCTTCTTAGCCAAAGAAGAGTGGGAGCTTCTCTCTAGAGTCTATGTCCTTCCTATACCTAGGATTAGGATTCTGACTTTGCTCTCAGTAGAACCAGGTATGAATCACCTCCCATTGAGTGGACCTCATACCCAATCAGGGAGCAGTTGATTACCCACATAGGCTATGTGCCACTATCACACAAGTGTGTACATCTTTACTGGCTGGATGATTTTGTAGCTTGCAGGATCCCCTGCTTGTTCATTCTGATGGTGACCATTATCCTCCCCCAGCAGCTCACATAGCACTTTTCAGTGTTATGAGGGCTAGCCAGCAGGCAGCTGAGTGCCTTCTAAATTCCAACACGATCTCTCAATGTCCTATGACCATAACCAGTGGTGTCTTCAGCATTAGGGGCTTACCATTTAGGTACAAGTACTTTGGCAATGGCTTGCATTGTTTTAAGGGCCTCATTGGTCTCCATGATCAATAGCTCACTGTGGGGGGGTGGGTAACCCAGTTCAGGGACTGGGATTTACCAGCCAGGGCCCATGGTTTTATGAGCAAATCAAGCTGTTCCAAGTTAGGAACTTCATATGAGAGAGGACATGTGGCGTTTGTCTTTCTGAGCCTGTATGACCTTGTTTGGTATATAAATCAATATTTATCATACTGAACTGTCTTTGCCCCTTTTGTGATTGCATGCCAGGGTCTCTGCTCCTTTTCCTAATAAGGGGTTGCTTGTAACTGCCCAGAACTCTTCTGATCACTCATATTCATTACACTACAACTGTTGTGTGGTATTCACGAGTGTGTACGCATGTTTGTATATGCATGTGTGCATGAGTGTGTGTGTACATGCATGCACATACATGTGGAGACAGAGGCCAGAGCTTGATATTGGGCATCTTCCTCAATCATTTTTCATTGCTTTTCCTTTTTATTGACAATTTCATACACATAAATAATATGCAATTTGATCACATTAGCCCTCATTATCCACTTCCCACTTCTGCTGGGCTTCTTTTTCTCCCCCCCCCATTCTTATTCAAAGTAGGTCCCCTTTCCACTTTTGTGTAGTTTTTGTGACTCACTGAGTTTAATCAGAGTTGCCTGCAAGAGCAGGCTTGGAGGGTTATTTATGGCAGCGTGGTCAGCATACCAGTGTGGACACCACCGAAGCCATTGACCTCCTCTCCCCAAGAAACTGCCAACAGTCCCTCGTGGACAGGAGTGACCTCACGAATTCCTCTTTCTTGGAGTGTTGAGTGGCGGGGTCTTGGGAAGGTGACCACAGGTGCTATGAATTTTGAATGCAACAACCATATCATGTCCAGAAGACATGTGTTCCACAACCTTCCTCCTCCTCTGTCTCTTACAACCCCCCCCCCTTTGGTGATATTCCTTGGGCTTGGTGGGGGTGATATATATATCCAGTTTAGGAATGAATACTCAACCCCTAATTGTTCTAAAAAAAATGTGGCAATTCTCCCTCATCTGTTGCCTGAGATACTAACATACCTAATAGGCATCTTAAGGACCAGAAACTAGGGAGAGTAGGGCTGGAGGGGAGGATAAGGGTGGGCACACAACTGGACCCAAATGGAAATGGTACCATAAAATTCTATATTCTGTATCCTGGAAGACAGAGTAAAAGGTTGAACCCTCATCAGGACCTTAGAGGGAACACCTGAATCAAAGGGCCCTGGAGAGCGTAAGATGAAACCTAACCTTAGTTTTCTCTTGTTTCTCTCTCTTCTTCTTCTTCTTTTCTTTCTTTCTCTTTTATATTACCTATATTTTCTTCCTTTTTTTCCCCCTAGCTGCTTGGCCTGTAACTCCCTGTGCCAGGAAGTGGTTAATATCCACAATGAGCTGTTGATCACAGAGGCCTACAAGGTTTCTCAAAAGAAGACAGACTTCTGTCAGAGCGCTTTATTATCCATCAAAGATTAATGGTAAGACCCTCATGCCAAAGACACCATATGCTGTTGGTATAGAATATGGGGAGAACTGGCTGGAGTCTGGAAGACAGCCAGTCCCCAGACAGTTAGCTCATCTAGTGCCAGAAGGTCCTGCATGAGCTACTGGGGAAAATGCCAACATCTGTCTGAGCAACTTGAGGTCTAAGTTACTCAGCAGCAAACAACCTGAAGTGATGCTCACATAAGTACAATAATGGAACACAGCCATGGTGGGTAATCAACTGCTCTTGGATTGGCTAACAGATCCACTCAATGGAACGGAACCCATAGCTAGAACTGGGAAACAAGTCAGAACCATATCCAAATGACGAGTTCGCTCTCCAATAACAATCTTGGGCTACAAGAGGGCCTACACCTATTAAATTCTCTCTAAACTAACAATGGTTATCCCATTTAACCAGTGCTCACTTCACTCTCTGTTGGAGAATCTGCTTCTTTTTGTCAGATGGATGCAGAACCTGAGGAGAGAATCAGCCTATCGCACTTCATCAGGGCCCCAGCTGAAACCATAGAGTAATTGGGGAAACGAGCAAGAGTGCTGCTTTCTTGGTGAACCTGGTACCAGCACAAGGGTGAAGGAGATAGACACAGAGGATGCTCAATTCCTACCAAATCAGAGATGTAAAGACACAGAGGTTCCCAAGAGCCCATCACTAAAGTAGACCTAAAACAACCCAACATGCCTCATAGAAATTTGCAGAAGAGGAGGTGAAAAGATTATTAGAGTCACAAGTTGGGACATTATGCATAGAGACATTGCCTCTTCCCCATAATTGATGGCTACCCCCACAATGCACGACATACAATCCCCATGGTGATAACCAGCATCCCCAGTGAGGAGGGTGCCTCCTGAGGGATGAGGGTAAGGCTGGTACCAACATGTGCCATTTACACATTGGGTATGCCCATAACTAATAATAATAATAATAATAATAATAATAATAATAATAATAAAGGATAGAAGATAGGGGGAAAAGGAGGAAAAAAGTATTAGGCATTTTGCAGGCTGGAGAGATGGCTTAGTGGTTAAGGCATTTGCCTATAATGCCAAAGGACATTTGTTTGACTCCCCAGGACCCATGAAAGCCAGATGTACAAGGTGGCACATGTGTCTAGAGTTTGTTTGCAGCAGCTGGAGGCCCTGGTGTTCCCATTCTCTCCCTCTCTCTCTCTCTCTGTCTGCCTCTTTCTCTCTCAAATAAATTAATTAATTAATTAATAAAAATTTTAAAAATGTGACCAGTTATGAGTCTCTGTATTAACCACAACACTTCACTGTACCTGGAACTCAGCGATTCAGCTAGACCACCTAGCAAGCCCTAGGGATCTTTCTGGTAGAGGTGAAAGAACTGAGGCACATCCATTAGCTTACCTGGATTCAGGTAATAGGTGAGCCTGGGAAATGATGATTGGAAGGTCTCAGTGGATTTGAATCATAAGAAAAAACATAGAGGTCAATCACTGTGGCTTTCGATGTGCAGGACGATTAGAAATATGGAAGTCATATGCAGTTCAGTAGATGAGCTATAAAAATTATGAGACACAGTCATAGCTCTTTGTTGACAAAGATAGGGATAGGAATCAAATCAGAGAGTCTTAAGGAGACTGGATGATGGAGAAGGTTGTGGAGAACATGTGGGATGGTCTCCAGGTCAAGGAATTTATATCCCTTTCAAGGCAAAGTCAGTCTGATCCTTCCTGCCTCCAACCCCTGATTAGATGGAACCACCCACATCTCCCATCCTGCTTACAAGAATGATACACAATGTAAGAGTAGGAGACTAGTTTGTTTTACTCATCTCTGCATTCCTTGAACCTGGAACAGTACTTGGAGTAGAGTACGTACTCACCGTATAGTTGCTGCCTGAATTAATGACTGATAATCTGAGTCTAGGATTTTCGCCTCTTGAATGATTTTGGGATTTGAAGGAAGAAGGGCCAAGATGGTCCTGTGGGGCATCTGAGAAAGCCCAAGAGATCAAAGCTGGGGTCAATGAAAATGATCATAAAGAAGATTCAGAGCAGGGACTAAAGTTCTACACTCAGAAAAGAACTCTTGTGGCTGGGGAGATGGCTCAGCAGGTAAGAGTGCTTGCTATGCAAGCATAAGGGTCCGAGCTTGATCCCCAGTACCTACGTAAAAAGCCTGGCATGTTCACTCATGCCTATAACCCAGCACCAAGTGGGGTGAAGACTGTAAGATGGTGGAGCTCTGTGACGAGCCAGTCCAACCAAAACTTGAGGAGCCCCAGGTTCAATGAGATATTCTGTCATAGGGAAATTAGGTGAAAGGATGATAGAGGAGGACACTCAACAAGCCTCCTCCTCTGGCCTTCACAGGCATGCATACCGGGTGCATGCATCTACGCATACCACATGAGTATACACACACACACACACACCAAAAAGAAAATAAATAAAAAAGGAAATTACTTGAGGCTGTGTTTATTGAATTCCTGTGGTTTTGTATGTGAGAAGGGTGAAACAAAAAGCTTTCTTCTCTTTAGACAACAGGCTTCAGAGAGAAAGAGAAAGACTCAAAATATCTGAGTAAAAAAATAGATCCACATATTTGCTCCTCTTTCCTGCTGCTCACTGAGGAACACTGAGGAAGGAGGCAGTGGAGGGGATGGGGAGCAGTGGGCTCTTCTGAGTTTTCAGGGCAATAGCTTTCACTCCAATTAGGGTTTGGAACAGGGTCAGGGGCAACTTTCCAGCATTCTACCCAAGGTACCTGGGCTCCTCTTGTCTGTCTGTAGAGATACAGTGACCAAAATAAAAAGAGTTTCAATGTACGGAGACATTTGGTAGGTATCCTCAAACCCTTGGGACCCCTTGTCAATGCAGTTAACTTTATTAGTTTAGAGGCACAAGTTTGTTGACATCATAAAGAAAAGGTGCCAATGAGAGAAGATTCAAAACATTGGTCGGAAGGAATGTAATTGAACATAGAAGGCCTTAGAGTACCAGAATGTCACAGTTAGAAGAGATGTTGTGTCTTGTGGATAGATACTTGCAAAATTTTCAGAAAGACTGTCTGTCATATGGAGCTGGGACAGAACGAGGTCAGAAGATGAAGCGACATTCATTCTGTTTACAGAACAACTACTTCTCTAGAAGGGAGCGGTGAGATGACAGGCACCTAGGCATGTCATTTTGAGGAAAACAAGGCTTTTATATCAAGAAGTAGAAGTTTTGGGCTGGGCAGATAACTCATTTGGTAAAGTTCTTGTCTTGCAAGTATGAGAACCCGAGTTTGATCCCAAGAACTCATGTAAAAAATGCTAGGCATGGTGACATGCATTTGTAATCCAAGTTCTGGGATGGTAGAGATAGGCAGATCCCTGAGGCTCACTGGCCAGTCAGTGTAGTGTAATTGGCGAGTGCCAGGTTCAGTGAGAAACCCTGTCTCAAAACAGGTGGATGGTGCTTGTGGAATGGCACACACACACACACACACACGTAGAGGTTTCACCTTTTTCCTCACTGACATCATTTCCCTTTCTCTATGCAGGGAACGTGAGTGGCATAGGGAAAACACTGACTTTCTCATCAGCTCCAATAAACCTCGAATGCTTTGCAACACACCTGAGCAGGCTTGCGGGCAAGGGCTAAAGAGAAGGTGCTTTCATTCTGAGGTGCAGATGTGACAGGAAAGGAAGTCCTGATTGCGAACAATTTCCAAGCTCGAGGAATAGTTCCCTTTCAAAAGAGGTTCTGGGGAGATGGTGCAGTGGGTGAATCGCTTGCCACACAGAAGTGAGGACCTGAGTCCCATTCCCGGCACTGATGGAGAAGCTGAACGCAGTGGTGTGTGCCTGAAACCACAGCACTGCACAGGCAGGGGGAGGGTACCTGGGCTTGTCGGTCAGCTAGTCTACTGGTGAGCACTAGGTTCAGTGAGAGAGCCTGTCTTAAAGACCACGATAGTGACTGATGAAGACATCTGATGTTGACCTCCGGCCTCCACATCCACACAGGTGCATACGTACCTGCACACACATGTGCAAACACTTATATCCAAACACCACACACATCTACATGAAAAAGAAAGAAAAATTTAAAAAAAAATTGTAAAATAGCATCTAAGTGTGAAATGGGTTAGTACATGCATATCACTGTCACATGTTGAGGACAAAGCCTTCCAGGCCATAAGACCAGGCCAGCAGGGATTTCCTGTTACCCACCTGACTGAGGCCGGCAAACAGTGTGACGGTATGTGGACAGGGTGATTCATCACTTGGAATGATGCACATTTACCCTGTGCCAAGAGGTAGATGGGTCTAGGAAAATGGTTCTTTATTCAAGCTCTCTCTGTGTGTGTGTGTGTGTGTAAGTGCAAGTGTTTGTGAATGTGTTTGTGCAGGTGCACATGTGTGAGTGGGTATGTATGTATGTGTGTGTACGTCCACACTTTTTGAGACAGTGTCTATCACTGGCTAGGCGCTCACCAGCTTGGCTACAATGGCAGGTTATCAGGTACCAGCGATCTGCCTGTCTCTACCTCCCCAGTGCTGGGATTAAAAGTGCACACTGCCACACTTGGCTTTTTGTAGTGGGTTTTGGGCATCAAACTCACACAAACACTTTATTGACAGTTCCCTCCCAGCCCTTGCTCCTTATTTTATTGGCATAGTAATTGTGTAGACTGAGGGTAGAGGTCTTCATTCAACCTCCTCAAGGCTGAGTGAAGCCCAGCAGAAACTGGATGAGACTCACATGGTGATGTCATTGCAGACGGCTTCAAGGAGGAACAACACCCAGCACTTTGCTCTCGTTTTCTCAGAATTCAAGCTCTGTCTTCCTCACCCGCCAGCTACATGGCTTCCTGCGTGCTGGGGCCTGGCCTCCTGGGACCTGGAGCTGACATTCTAAAGATGCCTCCTGGCTTTTCCCACTTGATTTTGTTGATTTGGCTACTTCTCTTCAGATTAGCTTTTCAGCTTAATTGGTTTTGGCATTGAGGATTTTTACAAGACAAGTTCTTCTCCCTACCTTGCTGAAGAAATCCTTTCCATTTGATATTTTGTGACCTTACTCTTGGGTGGAGGAATAATAGAGTATTTTACACAAGAATGAATTGTGATGTCGTAGGTGAACGTGTGGGAGCTCATAAATCAACTGTGTTCCCTGGGGACCACACAGGGCCTCCTGGCCCCAGCCCCTGCTCTCTAGACCTCTTTATGCTAATAAAACAGAGATTTCTCTCTGAAGGCCTCCACCTTTGCAAATGACACTCCTAATAAGCTCAGAGCGGGTTTCAAGTAAAAGGCTGTTTACCTGCTGGTAATTGGTCATTCACCCTGGTGCAAACAGGCTAATGGGCAATCTTTTGCATTTGAAGAATTAAGAAGTAGGAGTGTGTCCACATGGACAGCATTTGTCTGTGGAAGGCCCTGGAGAGAGAGGATAGGGGTGTGTTTTCCAAGGGTATTCTTGCTTAAAATACAGATGTATGAGGATGTTTCCAAATTTTTATATGAATTTCTAAATTTCTGTGAAAGGGTGTCCATACTTATCTGTTTATCTTGGTAAATTGGAAATTGGATGGTTTTATCAAAATATCAAAGGATAGATTGTCCTGATCTTTTATGCCATTATTATTATTAACAGCATATTTTGTATGGATACATCATGTGTTGGTGCCCTCTTTTCCCTTGTCTCTATATTCTAATAATTATGACAGGGGCTATAGAGGCTATGGATAGGCTGGCTGTCATTTAAGTTTGCTGATTTTAATACATTTTAGTACACAAATATTTTTTTTACAGGGCTTCAGGTGGAGGGGCAAGAAAGGAGAAAGAATGCCAGTTTTTATTTATTTTTTTTAAGGTTTAGAGAAACTTTATTAGATTAAGAGAAGGAAAGAAGAGGAAGTACAGAGAGCTCCCTCCAAGAGAGAGGAGAGAGGGTGAAGCACTGAATGCCAGTTTTTCTGAACCAAGTGACCACAAAGAGAATTTTAAAATGATGACAGTGCAAGTTCAACACCATGGAGAATTACGGAAACATGAATATTACTGATATTATAAAGAAACGAGGAAAGTGTAGCTGATATTTACATAGCAAGAACAGGATAGAATTCTGCATGTTCTCTGAGATGTATGTAAATTAAGCATGCACATGGATGAATGCTGAGGGGTCAATGTGCCGACATGGAAATACATGGGGGCTGGAGAGATGGCTCAGTGGTTAAAGCACTCGCTGTACAGGCAGGAGGACCAGAGTTTGGATCCCCAGAGTCCAGGTAAACCTGGATGCTGTAGTATGCACCTGTGATCCCAGCCTTCAGCTTAGAGATGGGAGGCAGAGGTAGGGAAACCCCTGACAACTTACTGGTCAGTTAGCATGGTGTTCACAGTGGTGAATAAGAGACCCTGCCTCAAACAAGGTGGAAGGCAAGACCAACTTCTGAAGTTGTCCTCTGACTTCCACATATGTACTGTGACACATGTGCACCCTGATCATACAACACGCACACACACACACACACACACACACACAGAGAGAGAGAGAGAGAGAGAGAGAGAGAGAGAGAGAGAGAAAACACTTCGGAGAAGGTAGGTTTTTAAATCTACAGAAAGTGCAAGGGATAATTTCTGTCAGACTTATTTTGGCCAATGGGATTTAATGTAAGAACAACTATTCTAATCAGAAAATCTTGGAGCATGCTCTTCTACCTGGGCCTTATAACAGTGTGTTGTGGAGGAAATAGAACTGACACATGGTCTGTCTGATACAGTGAGTTTTGTAGTGTGGAGATGGAGTAAGACATTCCACATGCAGGAAGATCCCCACTGGACCACTGGGAAGTGCTCATGTGAAAACTCACTGAGATAAAGCACGTAGCAGAAGCTTGGGCGAAAAGGAGAACGGGCAGGTGGGAAAGTGTAATTAGGGGCAGATTGTAAATGGCCTGACATGTCTCCTCATGTACCTTAACTCTCCCTGCCATCCTACCCTGCTTTAAGAAAGCTCTGTACCAAATCTCAAAATACAAATGACTGGGTACCCTTGCCACCCCACCTAGTGTTGTGGCTTAAATGTGAATTGTCCCCTCTGGGCACATGTGTTTGAACACTGGGTCCCCAGCTTGCCTTCCCAGTTATGAGACCTATTGGTATCTGTTTGCTGAAGCCTCCACTCATTCGTTATATGGAATTGTGTCCCCTGAGTACTTTCTCTTTCTTTCTCCGTTCCTTCCTGATGGATATTATGGTGTTATAGCCCAGGATGAACATCCTTCAGAGCAAACTGTCCAAGAGAAAGACGGTGCAAACCACAAACATAATTTTAAATCTTCTAGGAACCATATTACGAAAGTAAAAATAAAGAAATTTTTACATTATGCTTTAACCCAACATATCTAAAATATTATTTCAAAAATAATCAATAAGAAGCCATTAATGACACATTTCCACATGTGCATTTCATACTCACAGACTGTCTGAATTCAGATTGGCCACATTTCAAGTGTTCAGTACTCACAGAGGATGGAGGGTTGAATCTGGAATGTGGGTTTCTTGCTTGTCTTGTTTAGAACTACCTTTTAATGCCTAGAGTAGGGCTGTTCTAAGAGCCACTCAGCAAGACCTTTACTGACTAAATGAATGCCAGTCATCTAATTGTGTCCACCCCTAGTCATACTTCCAGAGGAAGTTTATGAGAACTCTATTTCCTAACTCTTGTGTGTGTGTGTGTGTGTGTGTGTGTGCTCACGTGTGTGCACATACATGATTGTGGAGGCCAGAGGGCAACCTCAGAAGTTGTTCCTTGGATGCTGTCAACCTTTATTTATTTATTATTTTGAGACAAGAATTTTAATGGGCCTATAGCTCACCAGTTCAGCTAGGTTGCCTGGACAGTGAGCCCCAGGGATCCTCCTGTCTCCACCTCCCAGGGCTGGGATTACAAGTGTGCTACCACATATTTTTATGTGAATTTTGGGGTCAAACTCCAGTCTTAGTGCTCACAAGGCAAGGACTTCACTGACTGTGCTATCTCTGTAGCCTCCATTTCTGCTTTTATTGTAAACTTTTGTAAGTATAATGGGCATATGGTGGTATTTTTATCTCTATTTAATTTCTCTATTAGTGAGATAGAGCAACTTTTCATATAACACATGTTATCCAGTTTTCTACAGAGTTACTTATCCTTGAGGAGGAGTGTTTTTGTTCCTGTTTGTATCTACTTTGGATATTAAATCTGCTTAGGTTAAAGATGTGATAAGTTGCTTCTGTCAGCCATTGTTAAAAGCAGTGATGCTGTAAATAAAAACCATCTGAAGTTCGGTCTGTCCGCCTAGCTATTCTGTCCATGCGCGTTCTTTGCTGGATATTCTCCTGCATTTTTTTTTTTTCTGTTAACTTTATCATTTCCCATTTATCACTTGGGTCTGCACGTGGAGTTTGTTTTTGTGTGGACTCTAAGACAGTGAGCCAACTCTGTATGTTTCCAACTTGATCAGGCATGTTCAGAGTGGTATGGCCATAGACATACAACTCTATATTTTTCTATAACTGGCCAAGCATTTTGATCCTATTTACTCATCACATCACTTCTTCCCTACTGCTTTTGGATGAAATTTCCAAGAGTTTTCAAGTTTCTGTATTTCTTATTTCTGAGCTTTCCACTCCGTGTTACTGTGGTGTTGGTACTCAAATCCAGGATTTTGTGTATGCTAGAGAATCACTTTATCATTAGAACCATCTATATTCTTAGTCTGATTTTTAAATTTTTTTTAAGACAAACTTTTGTCCTCTTCCTATAATACTAGTAGGACATAATGCTGACATTGTACAGTTGCCAGAATATCTCAAAGGATAGCATCTTACCTCTTGTTTTATTTTTTCAAACATTTGATAGTCAAGGGTTTTATTTCCATATGAATTTCAGATAGAGTTTTAAATTTTTGTCCCCTTCCCTTTTTTGATTTTTTTTTTTGCGGGGAGTTTCCAAGGTAGGGTCTCATTGTAGCTGAGGCTGACCTGGCACTCACTCTGTAGTCCTTGGTTGGCCTCAAACTCACAGCAGTCCTCCTGCCTTATCCTCCCAAGTACTGGGATTAAAGGGGTGCACTACCATACCTGGTCCCTTTTTGAATATTGACTGGGATTATTTTTAAAATTTTGAATATATACAGATCCAATTGCTACATTTATAATATGTCATCATCTCTGGCAGTGATAGGGCATTTCTCCTGCTTTTTTTTTGTTGTTGTTTTGTAGTTTTCTTTTGTTTTCGAGGTAAGTTTTTGCTCTAGCCCAGGCTGAACTGGAATTCACTGTGCTCATGGTGGCCTTGAACTCATGGTGATCCTCCTACCTCTGCCTCCCAAGTGCTGGGATTAAAGGCTTGTACCACCATGCCCGGCCATTTCTCCTTTCATTCACACACACTTTCTTTTATCATAAAGGTTTGTGATTTTTTTGTATGCATTTGCGTGTCACTGGGGATCAAATCTAGGGAATGAGACATACCAGTGTAGCTCTCTGTCCCTGGACTACACACCAGCTTGGTGTTTTGAGTCAGGTTCTTGTTATATAGCTTGAGTTGGTCTTGAACAATTGATCCTCCCATTGGGAAGAAGGGTGCATGTGTGGCCAGGCCTGGTTTGTGCATTCTTGAATAGGTTATTTCCTACATTCAGTACTGTGGTGGCTGCTTCCATAGCTCATTTAAGTTTGTGTTTTCTAAGTGGTTATTACTGATACGCTGGAGCCTTTGTTTTTCATATTAACCTTATATCCAGCAACTTAGGTTAACTTTCTTTTTAATATTTTATTTTATTTATTTATTTGAGAGAGAGAGAGAGATAGAAAGGGGCAGATAGAGAATGGGTACACCAGAGCCTCTAACCACTATAAAAAATTATAGACGCATGAGCCACCTTGTGCATCTGGCTTTATGTGGATTCTTATAGTTTGCTCATTCTTTTGAATTTTTGAATGTAAACAGTCAAGTCTACAAATAAAAACATTATCAACTTTTTCACAAGGCCCTTTATCATTTCTTTCTTTGGCTACTAAATTGTCCAAATGGAGCTGCGCTTAGAAGGACAGACATTGATAGCAGTAGTCTGAGTGCAAATGTGGACATTTCACACTTCTATTTCAGTATGTATTGTTATTACTGCTGTTGGAGTTTGAACAGTCTATTAAGTTAAGGATGGTCTCATCTCTCTTTGGTTTGGGTTTTAATTTTAAATAATAAGTAGTTTCTTAGCAATATCAAACCATTTTGTGCTCCAATAAGATGTGAATATGATTTTTTTCTCTCTTGGGTCATTAACACAGTAAGTAGATCAGAAATAATTTATGTTTCACTCTGGAATATTACAAGTAATACAAAGTTTTATTTAACTAATGTTTATTTAAATTTGCTATCTATTTCTGTTAAGTAAAAGTAATTTCTACTATATCTATTAGGTAATCTTATTATCTAATTTTTAGATAACTAATTATTAGGTAATACACACACACACCTCTCTTTTTTGTTTTTTTGAGGTAAGGGTCTCGCTCTAGCCCAGGTTGACCTGGAATTCGCTATGTAGTCTCAGGCTGGCTTCAAACTCACAGCGATCCTCCTACCTCTGCCTCCTGCATTCTGGGATTAAAGCTGTGTGCCACCATGGCTGGCAACAACTCTTTCTTATTATTTCGTAATGACATTGTTAGCTTCATACAATGAATTAAATGATTTTTTTCTATTTTCTCTAAAATTTTGTGTAAGGTAATGATGATTTACTTTACAGTGTTTTAAGTATTTTTATTTACTTATTTGCAAGCAGAGAGACACACAGAGACAGAGAGTATGGGCACACCAGGGCCTTTCGCCTCTGCAAACAAACTCCAGATGCATGTGCCACCTTGTGTATCTGATTTTATGTGGGTCCTGAGAACTCAAACTTGGGTTGATAGATTTTGCAGGCAAGCTCCTTAAATTACTGAGCCATCTCTCCTACCCCTTTACAGCGTTTAAAATGTCAGTTGTCAAACCTTTTTCATGAAAGAAATAGAGATAGAGAGGAGATCCCAGTGGCTGATTTTTATGCTCTGTCTTGGCAATCCCATATGTTTTTCTCAAAATATTTATGAGATACAGAGAAAGAGAGAGAGAGAGAGAGAGAGAGAGAGAGAGAGAGAGAGAGAGAGAGAGAGAAAGACTGAGAATAGGGGCACACCACAGCATCTTGCTCTTACAAGCGAACTCCAGATGCTTGTGCCACTTTGTGCTTCTGACTTTATGTGGTACTGGGGAATTAAACCTGGGCTGTCAGGCTTTGCAAGCAAGTACTTTTAACCATGGGGCCATATCCCCACCCTCCATTCCATGTGCTTTATATCATTCTGTTATAATATTGGTATTTTATAATTTCACAAAAATTATATCCATTCCATCTAGGATTCTAAAACATTGCTAATTCTTTTCTTATTGATATTCTTTTTAAAATATTTATTTATATGAGAGAGAGAGAGAGAGGGAGAGAAAAAGGTAGATAGAGAGAGAATGGGTATTCATTCCAGAGCTTCCAGCCACTGCAAATGAACTCCAGATACATGTGCCACCTGTGCATCTGACTTACATGAGGACTGTGGAATCAAACCTGGGTCTCTAGGCTTCCCAGGCAAGTGCCTTAACAACTTAAGCCGTCACTCCAGCCCACATTCTTTCTTTTTTTGTTATTTAATTCAGACTTGTTCTCTGCCCCTTTTCTCTCTTTAGCATTTTGTCTGTCTTATTAACCATTTACAATAAACCTTTTGGGGGACTTATTAATCACTTTATTAATTTGTGATTTTTTATTTAATTGACTTTAGCCTGATTTTTATTATTTGCATTTTTCTGAATTTATTTTATTGCCACTGTCTTTGAATTTTAAGTTTAATAACCTTACTTGATTTTCATTTCTTCTAGTTTTTTACATAAATATAACTCAGACTCCAAAACTGTCTTTTATTATTGCTCCAACTGCAAGCAATGCATTTAAATATTTAAGGCTTTTATTTATCTTATAATTTCCTCTTTGTGGACTATTTAACAATAAGCATTTAGATTTCTTTAAAAAATATTTTTATTTATTTATTTATCAGAGGAAGAGAGAGAATGGGTGCACCAGGGCCTCCAGCCACTGCAAACAAATTCCAGATGTGTGCACCCCCTTGTACGTCTGGCTAACGTGGGTCTTGGGGAATCGAACCTAGGTCTTTGGGCTTTGCAAGCAAAAGCCTTAACCGCTAAGCAATCCCTCCAGCCCAAGATTTCTTTTTGTTGTTGTTGTTTTTTTCGAGGTAGGGTTTTGGTCTAGCCCAGGCTGACCTGGAATTCACTCTGTAGTCTCAGGGTAGCCGCAAACTCACAGCAATCATCCTACCTCTGCCTCTCAAGTGCTGGGATTAAAGGTGTGAGCCACCATGCACGGCCTGAGCATTTAGATGTCTATGAATAGAAATTTCAAGTTATGAACTTGTTATAACTGCTTTACTACACCAGGGATGGAGGATGTTTTGCATATAGTTCCCACCTTCATAATTTACTGAAGTTTCCTCTTCGACTTACTGAATGATTAATTCTTGCGAATTTTTATGTATGCCTTTTTATTCTGTGATAGAGCCTCACTATATTGATCAAGTTGGCCTTGAACATAAGATCCTGCTGCCTCAACCTCCTGAGTACCTGGATTATTTATATATCAACTTCAGGAAAGTTTATCCTATGCTTGTTGAATATAAAGTTCATATGCCTAAATTGAACTTATTTGTTAGTTTGTTCATTTTAGTTTCCTGGTTCTAGAGAAGGGCTAGTTGTATATTCTCTGTACTTTCATCAGCTGTTGATTTGTCTGTTTTGATGCTATATTACAGAGACCTTCTCCAGTCTGAATATTTTTTTTTTTTTTTTTTTTGGTTTTTCAAGATAGGGTCTCGCTCTAGCCCAGGCTGACCTGGAATTCACTATGGAGTCTCAGGGTGGCCTCGAACTCATGGCGATCCTCCTACCTCTGCCTCCCGAGTGCTGGGATTAAAGGCGTGCGCCACCACGCCCGGCTCAGTCTGAATATTTGTACACCCACTCCATTTATCCATTAAAATTTAAACTCCCAGGGAGGTGGTGTTAGGGGATAAACAGGCCTTAAGAGGAAAATCATTGATGTTGTCATGAAAGACAATGGAGAGAGGCTCCTTGTTCATCTCACAGGGTGAGGACACAGCAGGAAGATGGGTCTATGAACCAAGAGGACACTTCTCACTCACTGGACACTGCATCTACAGTTGGCTGGATAGGACTTGAACTGGATGTGAGAAGCACCTTTGTGTGGTCTTTTGTTATAGCTCATCTAACTGAGTAAGACAAGTGTGTATTTACTCATGGTTGCTAAGTCGTCCTGTTATATTGTACCTTTGCCATGATGTAATGATGATGGCATTACAGTGATTGTTTTTCATTAACCATCGAGGCTTTCATTTTGGTTTGCATTTTCTTTTTTTTAGGAAAAAGTTTTTTGTTTATTTTTTATTTATTTGAGAGTGACAGAGAGAGAAAGAGGCAGAGAGAGAGAGAGAGAGAGAGAGAGAGAGAGAGAGAGAGAGAGAGAGAATGGGCACACCAGGGCCTTCAGCCACTGCAAATGAACTCCAGATGCATGCACCACCTTGTGACTCTGGCTTACATGGGTCCTGGGGAATTGAGCCTTGAACCAGGGTCCTTAGGCTTCACAGGCAAGTGCTTAACCACTAGGCAATCTCTCCAGCCCCTTGGTTTGCATTTTCTCAGTACAAACATTTTTAACGTTTTGTGCATGTGTGGTTATGTATAGGTGTGCATGCATGTGTGTATGTGCATGCTCATGAGTGTGCTGGTGCGGGTGTGTGTGTATGGACAGCTTTCACATGCCATTCCTCTCAGGTGCATCGTTTTTTTTTGTTGAGACTGGTGTGTTTTATTTTATTGCTTTGTTTTGTACAGAAAGCCTTTTTTACCTACTTCTAAATCTCTGAGCTCTTATTTTAATTCCCTAATCTACCCAAAGGGAAATCAGGGAATATGAGTGAATTGGGTGTAACAATAATGGAGTGAGAACACGGCAGAGTCAGAAAAGCTAGGTTCTAGTTTTACAGTTAGAAATCACCTTTTCACTCTGCCTCTCTTCAGAGGCATCCCTACAATAACTAGTCTTAGAGGATTGCACAGGCATAAGGACATGTAGTCCCTCTATGTTGTTCTTTCCTGCCAATATCCACAACGATATCAACATGAATGGGCTCTGACAATAGAAACCTGTTGAATTGTTTAATCCCAGGCTCCCCCTACTAGTTTAACTCTGGAATCCTGTAACAGAGGAGAACGTTAACTGATGGGCAGAAGGTGAATTTTATGCTTTATGTATTGTTCCTGTGGTGACGTTTTTAATTGCCATCTTGACACTAATTCCTAGCGCTCTTCTCTCAGTGTCCCAGTTCTTTAAGTCAGTTGTCACTGACGATGGATTAAGGTGTTAACCTTGGTTCCTGTATCAGAGCATTTTAATTGGGTGGAATACTGCACATCAGAAAACTCAAGATCCAACCCAAAGAAGTGTTTTGCTCACGGTGGACTTCCAGGCTTCTGACAGATGCTTGGATCATATTTTCTGGTCCATAAGTGTTTCTTATTGTTAGCCAGTAATCTCATCTACTTAGCCACCTCCTCCTAAGACCAGCTCGGTTTTTCTCTAAGTGAAGGAAAGAGGGCATAGCAGCCTCCACCACTATATTCCTTGAGTCACTCAGGATATAAAAGCTCAACTTTACAAGAGACATTGTTTCTTCCTCACTATATAATGATTTCTTTATCCAAAAAGTCCCTTTGTGTCTTCATGAAGATAAAACAGAGCCAATAGATTTTTTTTAAAGTAATCACACAATTGACCATGTGATAAATCCACATAATTGACAAGACTGAACCGCTTTTGGCTGCCTTCACGGACTAGATTCACAAAGCAATTCACAGTTCATTCACTTGAATTCAGCTTTATTTCCTGTTGTGAACTTCACAGGAGACAAACCTGAGCTCTTTGTGTTTTCTGTGGAGGAGGCCCACAAGGGTTTGTGGGAAATCAGACAGTGTGAGTACTGACCTGGGGCCACACACGGGAACTGTAGCTTTCCTGGCTGGGTATCATTTCTCCAACCTGTGGCAAGTGCAAGAAAACAGGGATCCCACATTCCTTCACCCTGCCCTGCCAGGCAACATGGGAAGATCTGGGCAGATGGATTCTGGGATGTGATACTTGCCTCTTCTTCCTAGCCAGCCACGCCCCCATCCAAATAAGTGTCTTTAAACATTAACTACTTCCATCTGCCTGGCAAGTGGTCATTGCTAATACTGTTTGGTAGAGGGAGGACTTATTCCTCTTGTAGGCTGGTAGAGATAGTATATTTGGTGCAAGGAAATTTACTCCAAAATAGGGATAATTTCAAGGCTGAAGTTATGCAGTAGCTGTTGGGATCCCTCTTCACCAATCTGGTCACATGGGCACACCTTTATAGAGCTAACACAGTTCCTGTGCTATATTTACAGTATGTATCCACAATATTCACAGAGAATGATGGGGATGGGCTTTGAGGGAAGTGCTTAATGCTCATTGTGTCTACTGCAGGGTATGCTCCCTTGGGGGAAAAAGAAAAACTCCCAGACAGAATTTAGCAATCAAGATGTTTATAAAGCAGCACCTTTGAGATACAGTCATAGAAAAGAAAGGTAGGAAAGTAGGGATGGGGAGGAAGGAAGATGCAGACTGTAGTTATCCAGGTCGGGATGGCTAGACTTTTGTCTTCCCACATCATTTTGATCAATCACCTTGCAAAATCGTCCTGTTTGGAGCAAGGCAGCTCTCTGTGGCCAGAAGCAGAAGGGGACTCTAGCTCTTAGCTACACTGTCATTCTTCTGTTGGAATTTTTAAGCTTCTAATCTTTTCTGGAATTCAGTGTGTTTTCAAACAAAATTGGTATGGCAAAATCTATCATGTTAAGTTGTTGTAAGAATGTAGCTGATTCTTATTTGTGAATATATATATATATATATATATATATATATATATATATATATATATTTTGAGGTAGGGTTTCACTCTAGTCTAGGCTGACCTGGAATTCCCTGTGTATTCTCAGGGTGGCCTTGAACTCATGGTGATCCTCCTACCTCTGCATCCCGAGTGCTGAGATTAAATGCATGCGGCACCACACCTGGCTATGAAGGTATTTAAAGTATATATATTCCACTTAGCTTAGAGTTGGTCCCAGGGTAGGTATGTAAGAAATAGTGATGGCAGTTGAGAATTAAATAGTAGAACTTGTTTCTTGGTCTCTTTATTGTCAATAAGTATTTTTGTTGATATATGTGTATAAGTATTTATGTTGATATATGTAAATGCTCATTGTGTATATGTATAAAGCCACTTCAAACCCTTGTTTGGGAAATAAGATGCAATTAATGTAAAATATTATTAATAGAAGTATAGTATAACAATACCTGATTAACACACTGTCTCTAACTTATGTTCCTATTCTTAATAAATCTTGTCAATCTATGAACTTCTTTCAAAACAAGCTTCAGCTAGAGCAGGTCAGGGTTTGCTACTTCAGGGAAAGGGTGATGTCATTAAATAAAAGTCAAATTCTTTTTAAAAATATTATTTAATATTTTTTTCATTTATTAGAAAGAGAGTAAGAGAGAGAGAAAGAGAAAGAGAATTGGTGTGCCAAGGCCTCTAGCCACTGCAAATGAACTCCAGAAGTATGCTTCACCTTGTGCATCTGGCTTTATGTGGGTCCTGGGGAATTGAACCTGGGTCCTTTGGCTTTGCAGGCAAGTCCCTTAACTGCTAAGCCATCTCTTCAGCCCAAATTCTTGTTTTTGAGTTTCACCATTGAGGTTTTGACATCAAGCAGAATTGTAGGAGAGAAAATGATCATTTTTCTCACCTTGAAGAAACAGATGTTCTCTGGGAGGGGGAAAACAGCGGATCCCAGAGGTAGGGGGACCAATGGGAAGGGCTTGTACCCTGTCATTCTCCCATGGGGAAAGAAGTCTAGGTTAGGGGTTCCAAGGCTGGTTTTGCACAGTAACCTGTCTCTTGGGCAGGTTCGATGTAAAACTGTGGGGTAGTAACGGCAGTACCAGGGAGATGGGCTTCCTCAAGCATTACCGTGCTCCTCACTGTGGCTGGGGGACAGGGCGGTGTTTTCCTGTGTGGCTCAGAACTAGTGATTCTTGGTTGGCTGGACACATGGACAACTGTGTGACTGTGTCTGGATCCTAAGCAGAATTAAAGGTGTCTTGCTGAGTGCCTCCATAAGCAGGTGACAGCTGATGGTCAGAAAAGTGCTTTTTGCCTCCTGCACTATCAGTCCCATGAAGAACACTGTGTTCTAGCTCCTACAGCTGGTTCTGACTATTCTCAATCCACATGGTAAATTCATTTCCTTACTGACTGCTGTGACAAAATACCCAACAAAAGGAACTGAAGGCGGAAGGGTTTCTTTTGGCCTACAGTTTTAGGGTACACTCCATCATGGGGGCACATGGAGCAGCTGTTCACGTCACACCTGCAGTCAGGAAGCAGAAGGAGAGGAGTGACGGTGCTCAGCTTGCTTTCTCCTTGTTACAGTCCAGGACCCCAGCTCGCAAAATGGTGTTGCTTATATTCAGGGTGCATCTTCCCACCTCAATGAACCCAATATAGAAAATTCCTCAGAAGCATGTTCAGAGATTTGTCCATAACAATCTAGATTAACCATCACATATGGCACTCCCAATATCTATCTCATTGGGTGGTCTGGAACCCAAAATAGATCCAGTCAGGAATGACATTCCATGCAGTATGGCCTGAAAGCAGGCATATGATCTAAGAGATCCCAAATGAGTGATAGGAACCATATGTATTTTAGGGGTGGAGAGAGGGCTCTTTCCATTCATGGATATAATGAGGCAGGCTGCTGCCAACAGTCATCTTACAATCATGAGACAGCTGCTCAAAGAACAGGAATGTAGAAATGGATCTCACCCTTTATCTACTGAACTTGTTTCAGAGGGCAATAAATTTTCTCCTTCTTTCTGCCAGTTCGAGCAGGAGTTTGACTTACTTGTGTCTATACTGCCTGCATTCTACTGGATTTAGCTGTAAGAACTACTTCATTATATACTTTAAGGAGATACCTATTTTACAAACAAAAGTCAATTCTGTCCTTCAGATAGCTTCTATTAGTTTTAAATTATAACAATATTCCTTTACTAACAGAAAGTACAAGAGAGGGTACTTGTGGAAAAATGTTATTCTACAACCAAGATTCAAGGAAGTAAATGGAATAGTTTCAGTTTCCAAGCTCATGCTTATAAAGTCCCTTGGTATTATTGCTCTAAGCAGTGTTGGCAATAATCCCTAAAGGCAATTCCAAATGTCATATTCCCAAATGTTGGAATACCAAAGATGAAAAAAACCAAAGTCCCAAAAATAATAATCCCCCAAAATTAAAATCTAAGAGTGAATTCTGAAATCCTGAAAGTCAAAATCTTAAGCACTATGATTTCTGTTGAAAGATATGGCTGTATATGAGGGGAAGGGCACCAAAGTCTGGGGGAGGGATTAGCTCATTTTTAACTGTGCCCATCACAGTTGCTTCCTGTTAAGTGGGACACATGCCTGTAAACTGGGTCAGTGTTCCTTCTGCTGCATCTCTTCCTTTGCAGTGATTTAGTGATTCCCTGGCCCTAGTGGACTCTTCTACCTGTGTGGTCATGGGTGGGTCAGATCAAATACAAGAGAGTGAGAAAGAGGGAGAGAGAGAACAGTAAGCAATATGATACTCTAATGCTTCTGATACTTTCAAGTCTTTTATATTTTGGAGAATTTTGTATTTTACAGGAGTTGCACTCACTGCATGGAGTTCATTTATACTCTGTATCCAGCTTCTACTAGAGTTAACGTTGTCCATAGCCATGACACACTTGTTGAAATGAAAGAAATTAAGATATTAGTTAAATCACCAACATCATTCTTGCAATACTTCTTTTCTGCTCAATCGTCCAAGGCACTGTAGTACCTTGTTTAATTATTTCTCTTCATTCCATCTGTGACCATTTTTGTTTCATCTCATCTTTCATCATCTTGATACCTTTTCTGGCATGTGCATATGTGTGTGTGTGTGTGTGTGTGTGTGTGCATGTGTGCAATACATGTGCTCGCAGAGGCCAGAGGTTGATGTCACATTTTCTCCTCGATCACTCTCCACTCCATTTTTCTGAGACAGGCACTCTCCCTTGAACCGGCAGCTCACTGATTGAGCTAGTCTATCTAGCCAACTTGCTCAGGGATTCTCTGTCTCTGTCTCCTAAACACTGGGATTAGAGCTCGTTCTCCACAGCCACCTGGCAGTTACTTGGGTTCTGGGGATACAAATTCTGGTCTTTAGCCTGTATGACAGTCGCTTTATCCAT
Organism: Dipus sagitta; assembly: GCA_036346955.1. NCBI lineage: Eukaryota > Metazoa > Chordata > Mammalia > Rodentia > Dipodidae > Dipus > Dipus sagitta. The sequence continues at coordinate 8,510,518 of CM070780.1, read as the reverse complement.
TGAGCTGTTTCCCCAGCCTCCACAGCCCTTGGGCACATATTTTCTGAGTCTCAGGTTTTCACTTGTCCCAAACCCTGTCTGGTGTCTTCTCATTGCATCCAGGCATCCAGGTTCTCTCTCCCCTTGCTTTGCCCTCCTTTATGTCCCAGAGGAATTTATAAAAAGCTTCCCTCCAGTGATCTCAAATTGGCTGCCCCAACTCCTTTCTTTCTTTTTTTATTGTTTTAAATTTATTTATTTGCTTGCAAGGAGAGGGGGTATGAGAGAGAGAGAGAGAGAGAGAAAGAGAGAGAGAGAGAATGGGGAGCACTAAGGCTTCCTGCCACTGCAAACAAACTCCAGACATGTGCTACTTTGTGCATATGGTTTTATGTGGGTACTGGGGAAATCGAACCTAGGCTGTCAGGCTTTATATGCAAGCACCTTTGGCTGCTGAGTCATCTCTCCAGCCACCAGCTCCTTTCTGTTGGGAATCCTCCTGGGTCATATGTTGATCATGGCTTCTTCCATTATCCTTTTCAATGTATTCTTCATTATAATTTCAGTTTTGTTGACTGAAGTTACTTTAAATAAGGTTCTTATGTCTCACAACTGATAAGAAAAAGCCAAATCATGCTTTCTTTTAAATTGTTTCTATATTTTATTTTATACTTCATTATCTATGTATGTTTTAACTGAACAATAAGGATTATATTTATCTATAGTATACACATGATGTTTGGATATTTGTACATGTTCTAGACTGACCAAACCAGGCTAATTAGCATATTTCCTGCCCCACATCTTTATCTTTCTTTTTCTTCATAAGAATATTTAGAATATGAAGCTCTTATGATTTCACTATGTTTAACCCAGCTCTTCCCTCAGGCTTTTCAATAGAAACCCTTTAATATGAGTCTATACCATAGAAAATACTGGAGCAGAATATGAATATTAAATAGGAAAATAAATTATGTATAAAATGTCAGCCAAGTTAAATTTTCAGTTTAGTCAACATGGATGATTTGGAAATCCTCATAATATTATATTCCAACCAGTCCCCTTGTCAAGAGACAGGGAACAGTGAATTATCTGTTTGGCTACATCTAACTGCCTAAATTCATTGGAAAAGGGCCAGCCCTGGACTTGACATTGGCTCTGTGCAGTCCTGTCTCCAACATAATAACTCCCTAGCCTCAGAATGATTTACAGGTAGATTAGGTTTCTTTTTATCCATGACTTGGTGTTTCAACCTTGACCTAGCAAAGGTGCCCTTTCCAGGAGGAATTGGTAATGAAATCAGCTCCATCACTCAATCGCATATCCTTCAAAAGGCCAAGGTCAAAAATAAATAGGAGAGTTTCTATGGGATAAATTCCAGTGTAATACTTCAATTCACAGCAACAAGGAATTAGACCATTTAAAAAATCACCATAAAATATAGATGCAGAAGAGACCTTGGGACTTATCTTACTCCAAATTTGAGTGACAATATTATAAATAACAGGAAATTCTATCTGAAGAGTTGGAAGATGGTATGTGGGAAAAATCCCTGTCTTTCTGTGGTGGTTGCTGTGTGTGTCAAAGTCAGGGGCTGTCGCTAGCCCAGATCAACATGGAAGTGGTATGCAATTTTCATTTAGGAAAACTTTGAAAAGTTTTCCAAAGAATATTATAAGATGATTTTTTTTCAAATAGGAGTGATTTTTCTCTGTAAGGGGTGTTTGGTAATGCGTGGGGACATTTTCAATTGTCGTAATTGGGTGTGTGTAGGAGGGTGTGTTATGGTATCTAAGGACAGCTCTGTTACTAGTGCACAGTGCAACTCCACAACAAAGAGCACCTACCCCAAAAGACAACAGTGCTGAGGTCAGGGGGTCCTACTCTGAATGGTGTGTGGCTCTAATCGGTGTCCCTTAAAACATGAACCAGGCCTGAGAACTTATACGCTTATTAAATATTTGCATTGCGTTTAATATACATGAAGATAATGGACTTGTTAGATTGAACTAGAAATGTAACTGGCAAAATGAGTGTGATCACTTTATGGCATCCTGTTTTATTTATTATTTAAAAATTTTTTGACAATTTCATACATGTATCAAATGCTTTTCCCTCCCACTAAAACCCTTCCTATTCTCATTAGATCCTCATCCTGCTTCCATGCCTTCTTTATTTTAATTTACTTTATTTCCTGCTTGCTGGTTTAAAATTAGGAACATCTGCCTTAATCATGGATGGGAGGTTATTGATACAGGGTCTCATGTAGCTTAGGCTGGCCTTGAACTCACTAAGTAGCCGCGGATGGCTTTGACCTGATTCTCCAGGCTTCATCTTCTGAGAGCTAGATGACCAGCATGCACCACCACAGCCAGCATAAGGGGAGCTGAGATCAAACCCAGCGCTTATGCATGTTAGTCAAGCCCTCTACCAAGTGAGCTCCATTCCCCGCCCGTCCTGTTGGCTTTCAGTACAGAAATACATCCTCAGAAGGATAAAAGCCTGACATTATCTCATTCAGTTTATCGCATGCTTGTTTTGTTCATAACCATGACTGACTAAAAAAACTCCACCAGGTTCTCAGTTCATGGGCACTGATAAGTTTGGTCTTCATTTCCCCTATATAATTAGTGGCTACTAATAGTTTCAAGGGAATCACACACAAGCAGGTGGATATGTGTTCACACAGGCTCACACAAACACCATCACCCATAATAACAGGACAGTTCCTGCTGTGCCTAAATTGTTTGTAAAGTGTGGGGACCCTTATAGAAGAAGTGGGCATCCTCAGCCTGCCTCCATAGAGAGGTCTGACTCAAGGGAGACGCTACTCAGGTATTTATGGCCAGAGCCAACAGAATGCTTAACTATGCAGATCAACTTCTCACTCTTTTATATGGGGAAGCAAAATAAACAAGCTAACAGCTCATGGTTTCACAGAGCATTAGTTAATCGGTCCGATAGCCTTCCAATGCTCCATGTAGTTCACTGTGAGCAGATAAAATGAGTCTTTAGCTACCAGGACTCATTCCAACGACTCTTTCGTTGATGGATGACTTTCTGATTTTTTGAAACAATGCCAGCCTAGGGCCTAGTGGTGGCTGGACAGTGCCTGCCACAGATCTCTTGTTGTGCTTTGGGGAGCAGGCAGGGAGGGGGGGAAGTAGGCAGGAGGGGAGGGGAGGGCAGAAGAAGGCTCTGCAGGACGAGGTCTGGCTCAGTCATTTTTAAAATCAATACTTGCTCTCCAAGCCTTAGATAATTTAGAGAACATAATTCAGAATTCTCCCTTTCAGCATGTCTCTTCCATCAAAGGGGTGTTTTCAACCAGAGTCAGCACAATGCTTGTGTGACCTAGGAATACACAGATAATGTTAAAAAGAAGAAAGAAAAAGAAAGAAAGGCATCTGCTCAGTCTCTTTCTCTAAGCATCTTTTGTGTGTGTGTGTGTGTGTATGCCACACTACATCTCTACTTAAAACAGAGAACCTAAATTAACGTGACACCTGGTATGATTTCATATTTAAGGCTTTTGGGGAGTGCTTTCCATTACAAGCCCTTAGCCTCAGGGATGTCAGCTTCACATAATTTATTCCCTGCAGGTCAGATATAGGATACAAAAATTTTACCCAAGGGCTGTTAAATCCCGCTTTCCACCTCACTTTGGACCGTGCCATCAACAGTCATGTTTTGTTGTAGTGATCAATTTTTGCGTTCCTTGGAAAAGAAACAACAGGCTTCATTTGCTTAAAAACCAGCACAGCACCTATTATTTACTCCTTCATGATCTATTCACTAGGTTACTCTAAAAAAGAAGCCCCAGTGGAAAACATCTTGGTCATTTAAGTACAAAGAGCTTGGGATTTTTACAGCGATTTTCCAATACTAATTACATTTCATACTATCTATCATATGCATGCCTTGCAAAACCCTATTGATTTTAATGGATACTAGTGCATTGGGAACAGGTTATTTTATGACATGTTATGTTATAGGACCTCTATGAAATACCTCGATCTTAAAATGCGGGCACAGATATACTCTCAATTATCCACAAGTGGATTATCCACTGGGTCTATTACCCACAACATATTTTAAATTAAAGCTGCTGTCATTAGGTAACTCAGTAGCCCTAGGCCAATTTCTCTCATCATTATTTCCTCTGCAGCTGGAAATGTAGACTCATTTTGACAGCTTTTGCTAATATGATGAGTAGGGATACTCTGTTACAATTATCAAAAATGAAAAAAGAAGCTGTGAGCACTGTGCCTTGGTTTTGATGATCCTTGTCACAAAGTCCTTCCATTAACAAGAAAAATCAAGAAAGCAACGACAAAAACAGGCTCACAAGCACTTTGTGCATATATCAAGTATATGAAGAAGTGGGCCTCACTGGGCACTGTGTGAAAGTGGTTGGCTGTGTTATGTGGGCTGAGGTACACCCTTCTTTGTGAAGTCTTCCTACACTTTGACACTCAGAATTAATCATTTCTTTTCTTTTTCTCTGGTGTGTGTGTCTGGGGGAGGGGGTTGTGCATGCCAAGACACACACGTGTGTATGGAGGACAGGCTATGGCATCGAATATCAGTTCTCACCTTATTTTGAGGCGGGATCTCTTGTTTTTCACCACTGTGTTCTTCGGGCTAGTTGGCCTGCAATGTTCTGGGAGATTCTCTTTTCTCCACCTCCCATCCCTCCAGTGTTCTGGGATGGCACAGGCTTGTCATTGTGTCTGTGGCTTTGGGTGGCAGTAGGGGCTTTGAACTGAGCTCCTCAAGCTTGCATGGTGAGCACTTTGTCCACTGAACAATTTCTTGCTCTGGAGTTGCTCATTTCTTCTAGGGACATCCTGAGTGTTGACATAAGAACCAAACTTTGGGGCTGGAGGGATGGGTTAGAGGGATGGCTTAGCGGTTAAGGTGTTTGCCTGCAAAGCCAAAGGACCCAGGTTCGATTCCCCAGGACCCACATTAGTCAGATGCACAAGGGGGCACACACATCTGGAGTTTGTCTGCAGTGGCTGGAGGCCCTGGTGCGCCCATTCTCTCTCTCTCTTTCTCCCTCTTTCTCTGTCAAATAGATAAATAAAAATTAAAAAAAGAAAGAACCACACTTCGAATCAGAAAGACCTGGACCTGAATTATATCTCACAACTTATTTGCTGAATAATCCAGAAAAAGAGTACTTAATTTTGCTGAAACTTATTTTCCTTGTATGCAAATATAGCTACACTAGTATCTGTGACAATAATAGATATTTAAAGTCCACAGTCCAGTGGTCATTAACTACTTGCCTTCAACATATGCATGTCTCTTTTCCTTTCTTTTATCCATTTTCTTAGCTTCTGAGTGTTGCTAAAGCCATACTTAATTGATGATTGAGACCCTGGTCCTTATAAAATTACCTTAGAAGTAGGATTTTGATAACATTTTGACTTTTAAGTTTGCATTTTTTGGCTTTATATATGAAAAAATGATATTTTTTGAATTTCCACACAAGTCTGATACAGTTATTTTGTTATTTGCTTCACAGAAACAATAAAATGTGAATATCATCAGCCAAGCAGAAAATTTTTCTTAAGTAAGCAAATTTATCCCTGAGAATATTATAAATATTTGTGTATGGCTACATTATGTGTATATTATTTATGCATGAAGACCAAATATCAACTAAGATTAACAGCAGGAAGGACATTATACCAAATTCATAAATTGCTTTATTGATTTGAGAGGATGATGTCTCAGGCTACATGTTAAGACAAAAGTTTTTGTCATTAAAATGGTATATATTTGCCAGGCGTGGTGGTGCATGCCTTTAATCCCAGCACTCGGGAGGCAGAGGTAGAAGGATCGCCATGAGTTTGAGGCCACCCTGAGACTGCATGATTAATTTCAGGTCATCTAGGACCAGAGTGAGACCCTGCCTCAACAAACCAAAAAAAAAAAAATAGGGTACATATTTAAAGTTTACAATATTCTTTTATTTTTCACTTAGGAGTAGAGTACAGCAAATTCCCTTAGATGCATAATTTCCGTGGAAGCAGAAGTGCTTAGTGTAATAAATAACAGAAGCCTGGGAAGTCAGACATTTCTGTTATTGTACTTCGTGGCAGTGAATTTCTGCTTTCTCCGTTCATGCATCCAGGTGAAGTAAGCTCCACATTCATTCCTCAGCCATGTAGTTTGTGTCTTCTCTGTCCATGGTCCTGAGTGGCCCCTGGGGTAGCCGTCCAGGGCTGGTATATGAGTCCATGTGTTCACATCTCAAAGTGTGGGCTTAGGGACGGGTCAGGGACTGTCAATGTCATTCTTTTCAATGAATTTTATTTAAAATATAACTATAAAAGTAATATACATGGTACAACATTACATAAATATGTATCAAGAAAGTTTGTTCTTTTTAAAACAAATGTACTTTTATTTAAGGCTCTTTAGGGCTAAAAGTGAATGGTTACAGAACTCTTGGACATAGACTATTTCAGATATATTTGTATCTTCTTCCAGCGTCTGTTGGTGCAAATGAAAGCAACAAAAAAGATGCTAGAATATTTGCCATTTACCTCAACAACTTGAACAATCCGTTAACAAATCAGGTTCCTCTTTATTTCAATAATGGTAGACTCTGCTTATCTGAAACCTATATTACCTTCATCCCAGCTATGCAGAACTAATGGAAAGGACGCATAGCTGAGTCTTTCTTGGCTTCTGAATGCAACAGCTTAAATGCATAAGTGCACAGCAACAGCATGTGAATCCTATCTCAATGTAAATATGTCTGAGAACAGCAGGGTGAGTGGGTGGTGGGGTCGGTGTAGTGGGCGGGGGTTAATTTTTGTCAGTCAGGTGAAACACAAATGCATCAACCCTTGCTGGAAAATGGCTCCAACTGTGGCTGAATGGTCTAGTTTCCTGCGGATACAAGCAGCCTTTTATTTCATGTTTTAAAAGGCTTGTTCAGTTCTGACTATTTGGACGAGAATCAATACAACAGAGGAATGGGACAAACATCAGCGATCGTACCACATAGGTTCATGTGCCCGTGATTTCTTTGGTGACCTAGGGGACAAAACTGCCTTGGGCCTGGCAGTGTCAGGAACTAGATGGCCCACTTCACTCTCTTCACAACGTCACTGATCAGATGATCCAGGGTAGGAACAAGAGCTGCCAGCTCTTGATACCCCAAACTTTTTTTAAGCCATGATGGAAGTGAATCAGCCGAGGAGACAAAGCCACCCTTCAGCAAACGTGGGCTAACTAGAGCAGCTGTGCAGGACAGGCATGCTGCTACCTGTGCTTCGTGAAAGCTATGTAGGGTGCCTACAAAAGCTATTGAGAGCAGTCAGAAACAGGGTGGACCTTCAGTTGTATAACGTGTGTCATGGAACTGTAAATGAATGAGGCTAATTTTCCATTGCGTTTTCCGAAGACAGCTTCTAGTTCCTGTATTTTTAGTTTTACTTATGACAGGTTTTAGGGGTGTCAACATGACATTATGGTATGCACAAAGTAGGAATAGGAATCTTCAGACACAAACAGTCCCGGAGGATTACTGAGCTTTCACTCAGTAAGGTGTAGGTGTAAATCATCTCAGTCAAAAGATAGAATAATCTTGGTCAAGTTTTCTCTGCAAGCCAGCCATGATAATTTTGCTAATATATTTAGGCCTTTCAAAAAGTCAAAAGTTTACTTGCAAACTAAGTGACATGACTATTTTGTACTGTGATATTTGCCAAATGATTGCTTCATTTCCCCATGTTACCTGCAATGGGATCCTACTTATATTTTTTGTGCAATAAACATTATCTCTTGACCACTCCCACCTGAGCTGGTGAGTGATGAGCTGGCTCACTCAGCATGAATAGATTGGTGCGTTTTTGGTCTTGTTAGGTTTTGGTCCCACAAGGATGTGTGGACTTGCTGGCCCAAAGCAGTGCCATGCACAGGTATCTTCTTGTTCCCATTTGGGCTTATGTCAGAATGGGTTTGAACGATACAGGGATCTGTCCCACACAGGGCACCAACTCTCAGCTGAAACACTACAGAAAGGTGGCCTAGAAAACAGTGGCATTCTTTTAAGATCAAAATGGGAAATCCTGGCCATTTGGCCAAAAATTTTATGTGAATATGAATCCCTGTAGGTAATGGAAGAAGGGAAAGTAGGCAGAATGTTCCTGCCAGTTCCATGCTGTAGATCTTTTTGGGAAAGCCACTCACCATAGAAAATTTATTTTTTAAAATATTTTTAATGTATATTTTTATTTATTTATTTGAGAGAGAGAGAGAGAATGGGCTCGCCAGGGCCTCCAGACACTGCAAACAAACTCCAGACACATGCACCCCCTTGTGCATATGTCTTATGTGGGTCCTGGAGAATCGAACTGGGATCCTTTGGCTTTGTAGGCAAACATCTTAACTGTTAAGCCATCTCTCCAACCCTGAAAATTTATTTTATTGTTATTATTATTTTTTGATTTTTCAAGGTAAGGTCTCACTCTAGCCCAGTCTGACCTGGAATTGACTATGTAGTCTCAGGGTGCCTTGAACTCACGGTGATCCTCCTACCTCTGTCTCCCGAGTGCTGGAATTAAAGGCATGCACCACCATGCCTGGCTTCTGGAAATTTATTTTTAAGGAGAAAGGGGAAAACCAACCCATGAGGTGTTTGTTTGAGAATCATGAAACAGGGAAGTAAGACACAGAAAGCACAGCTTGTGTCTACATAAGGAGTGATTAATTTTGTGAGGCACTCCATGAAAAGCTGGGAAGTAAATAATTACTAAGTGAAAAGGAGGAAGTTGGTTATATTTTGCTGACTTGTCTAAAGCATCTTTTGGATAAGAACACACAGGATGCATGGCACAAGACTGGCATTAAACAGTCTAAATAGCATTCAGAATGTAGCATCTAGAGTCATTGGAAAGCATTTCAGTGTCTTCTCCTACCAGAATGCATCCTCAAGGTTGTGTAAGAGAGTAACTTGATTGCTCTAAAGAACTAGATGTTTTCTCTCTTGGGCATGACTTAGCACCTTTGACATCTCCACCATTTCTCCTGAGGCGAATCAGCAGTTCTCATATTCCAGTAGGAAAGGCTTCCAAGCTTCTCTTTGGGGCTGTGGGAAAAACCCAAATGCTATAGATGTCTGTCTCACCCTCCCCCACAGCCCAGGCCACTTCATAGGCCTCATATCTCTCAAACCACCTGCTAATCATAACAATTGCTAATTTCAGCCATCTTTAGTCTCTTCAGTGACAGCGCCACCCCTCTGTGGTGGACATGTGGTCAGTGCTCCACCCATGCTGGCAGGCAGCCTGTGGCAGTGGTCTCCATTGTTCTCCAGCCTCTGCTGACCACGACAATTCCTTTCTCCCTAATCTCAGGGGAGAGGCTTTCTTGAGGATGGGGGCAGGGCCGCTTGCTCTGTGTGCAAGATAATCCTCCTTGGAATTGTGTATATATGCAAACTCACCCACAACAAAACCTGACCTTTTTGGATGCTAGAGAATAGGTATATATGGACAACACACACACACACACACACACACACACACACACACAGAGAGAGAGAGAGAGAGAGAGAGAGAGATACATTTCAGTGTCAGTAATAACAAACCCTAGCCAAACCAAATTCATACCTAGAAAATTCTTTTAAAAGCTTCATAGCCCAGATATTTTTCATGTTGCACAATCATTTTTTTAAAAATTTCAATAATTTGGTTTTCTTTTGACTTGATTTAAAGTTGTGATTCTTTACCTTCCAGACCCGACAGTGTTTAAAATCTCCTTCACCAAACCCTCTTGAGCCGAGTGCCCCTGTCCAGACCCTAGCCAAATATTTGGGAAGGAACAGGAGATGAGGCTGATGTCTGCTCTATCTCATGAATGATTAGAATTGAGGAATTGATCGTCTTGGCTCAGTGGGCTGAGCTCTGCTGGTGTGTCTCCCTTGGCTGAAAAGCAGACGAAATTGACTGAATTTCCATGTGTGAACCTAGCCAGTGGTACTCATTACTCCTCCTGATATTACCTTGCTGGACAAGGGAGAGCAGGAATTCAGGGTTCCAGCCAGCCATTCAAATCAGGTCACAGTGTTATTCCCGTACCATTAAGGCTTGCCATAAGCTTTAAAAAGGGACAGAAACACTCTTGACTTTTGGGCAGATTTATTATATTTTTAATGATTCTGTAGGGAAGCAGAAAGTTATCCAGTGAAATATTTTTTAAAAATTTGCCTCAATAAGCATGGAGACTTTTTTAAGCCCTGCTTTTAAAATCGTGTCTTTCTTTCCCCCCAAACGTTGAGGTCAATTAGGAATAGAAATCTCTGCGGTCACATGGGGTGTTGCTGCGAGCTGCGATGCTCTGCGCTGCCGAGCACGCCGCGAGCGCCCCCTAGGCGTGGCCGCGGGACACTGCAGGAGGACTCGGCGGATCCCTGCGCGTCCACATCCACACAAAGCCTGGCCAGGCGCCTGCCCAGGGGCCTCTCTCTGCCCGGCTAGTGTCACCTTTTGTTTTGGAGATTTTCACTTAGAGGCAGCTTGGGAGCCTATCTTTGTGCACTTAAGGGGAAAAAATGTGGTGGACAGTGATGCTGAAATGGGAATACTGACTCCCAATGTGCTTGCCCTTGTCGGGGTCCCTATCAGGGCTTTAGCACGTGGTCTGTACTTTGTCCTGTGTCTCCTGGCGACCTGGGATGAGGTGGAAGTCCAACTCGTGCTAACTTGGTAAGGACAAGGATTAATGTTTCTGTAGATTTACGGTCAAAGACCCAAGGATGCCACCTGGGAGTAAGGAGAGGGGCATCGGTCCAGGAGACCAAAGGCTTCAATTTTCATCCGGTATCCCTTGGTCTTTGCTTTATCGCTGTGTGACTTTGGATAAATCACTCTACCTCTCTGAGTTTCGGAATTCTTCTCTTTCTCTCCCCCCCTCTCTCCCCATCTTTTTCTCTCTCTCCCTATCTCTCTCTCTCTCTCATTTCATAAGCATTCTCAATGGTTATGTCCAGTTATAAAGCATATATTGAATCTTAATACTGAAAACTTTTTTAAAAAATCATGTTGACATGATATTTTCAAGGACAATTGAAAGGTCCAAAATCATAAAAGCATAGAAGATTATTAGAGTGCATTTATTTGGGGGGGGGTCTACGGACTACAACCAGCAAAGTGCTGACTCACTTTACCCTCTGGCACCTTTATAGCCAGCCCAAATTCATTAGATACTAGTTGTTCTCCCAAGATGAACCAGTCATCCGAGCAGGGATGTCTCCCACTGGGACCACCATGTTCTGGCCCCCTTTGTGATGTTTGCATGTGTCGTGGTGGGCTGCATGCTTGTTTGGTTGCATGTGTGTGTGCATGCATGTGGGGGCCAGAGGTTGAACCTCTTGCTCCACAGCTCCACAACAGGACCTCTCACTTGAATCCAGTTCTTGCCGGTTTGGTTAATCTAGTGATCCAGCTTGCTTTGGGGATTCTCTGTCTCCACCTACAAACTCTGGGATTACAGAGCAATCACCATGCCTGCCAGGCATTGGTGAGTGGGGGTGGGGGATGTGCTGGAGATCTGAACTCAGGTCCTCATGCTGGCTCCGCAGGCACTTTACCCACTGAACCATGTCCCCAGGCCCTTTCTGGCCCTTTTGATCAACAGTCACATGGACCTGAATGGTGGTGCCTCCAGCCCAGTCACAGGTGGACAGTGGCCCTCCCTGAACAGATCACTTTCTGTAGCTTCTTTGGACCGGAAGCTCTCAGAGTCCTTTCGTTGAGACTAGCTCACCTGCCGGTGCTTGTTCTAAGGCTGCCTGGGAAAGGCTCCCTTGCTTGTGTGCATCTGAGCATTCAAGGGCTGGGTCTGCATTTCTCCCTGTAAACAGGTGCTCACCCACACATAAGACTTAGGATGGGCCCAAGGATACAGCCATACGTGATGGGACTTAAGTGTCGGTTAACAACAGAGGCCAGTGCCTCAACAAATAATTTGTTTCTCTGTTCTACTGATAACCCCCTTTCCAGTTAAAACTTTATCATGCTGGGTTGAAGTGCTCCACTGGCAGGCAAGAGGACCCGAGTTCAATCTCCAATATCCATGTAAATGAGGCCCAGTGGCTCATGTCTATAATACCACTGTGGGGAGAGGTGGAGACAGGTGAGTGCTTGGAACTCAGTGGCCAGCAAGTCTAGCCTAACTAGTGAGCTCCAGGCTAATGAGAGATCCTGTCACAAAATAAAATAAAATAAAAAGAGAAAAGAAAAGGTATATAACATTTCTGTGAATGGCACCTAAGGTTGTTCTCTGCTGTCTACTTGCACACACACACACACACACACACACACACACACACTCACGCACGCACACACACAAGTGCATCAACATACACACACACAATGTACACAGAGGCATATTCTCTGCTCCCTTTAGCTTCTGTGCCTTTTCCAAACTGATCCGTTTCCTTGAAAACCGTCTTTGAACTTGTCCAGCTGGAAAGAGCTCAGACTCAGAGCTTGGCTGCCAGCCAGCGACACAGCAGTAACCTTGTTCCAGAGTCAGCAGACATGGCCAGCTGGTTCACACAAGTATGGCTTCAGAACCACAGAGTTCCTGTTGGCTAATGCTGCAGCTGAACCCCTTAAATATCCTCCAAGTGTCCTCCCTCTCCTGACGTCTCCAACTTCCAATAATTTAACAGTGAAGACTCGCCCAGGAGAGGGAGAGATGTAGAATTTGGGCCGGGTCTGGGGCAGAGGCCTCAGATGGTTGTTGGCATCTAAACACCATGACTCTTGAGGTGAACACTTTGGGTGTCTTCACCTGACCCAGAGCCTGACTCCTTTAACTGCCCTTCCTGGTTTTGAACAAGATCCCTTGGTGATGATGATCGCGGGCTGAGGTTAGAAGCTCCACCCTTACCCTCTGGTGCCTCATCGGCCCACCCTCTTCTCTAACCCTATAGGAAGATTGAAGATGGAGCATTACTGATAACAGAAACATAATTTCTTTCTCTTTGCCATAGAGAGAAGGGGCTTAGAGCCAGATCTGAGATTTCATATAGAAAAGCAGAACAATTTGTCATTGCTTTTATCTTTAAGCAACAAGTAATTTGGGTTGAAATTTAAAGTTCACTTGCAACCACTGTGCCTCATGCATGTGGGATTCATCATCCTCTGTGGCAAAAATTCTGGTTCTCTAGCTCTTTGAGGAATAGATCTGAGACGTATATGGTCCAAATCTGGAATAGTACCATGTGATTCTGTATTTTTAGTTGTGGAATTTAATGTACAAACACATTGTAATTTGATAATATTCCCATCCCATTATCCTCTTTTGCCTCTCCTCCCCCATCGCTACCTTCCTCTTTCTAGGTAGGCCTTCCTCTGTTTTGTTGTCTCATTTCTTTTGTCCTCCCCTGTCCTCCATGTAAAAATGACAATAGGCTCAGGACAGTGCAGATCCTGTGGGGATATCAGTAACCACTGGGGCCACGAATGCACCAGCCAGTTCATTTCCAGGGGACAGCGCCTCAAATTGTACCTTCTCATCCTGTGCTGTTTCTGTGTTTTTATGCTTTATTTTTATTTATTTATTTGAGAGACACAGAGAGAGAGAGAGAGAGAGGGAGGGAGAGAATGGGCATGCCAGGGCCTCTAGCCACTGAAAACGAACTCCAGATGCATGTGCCACCTTGTGTATCTGGCTTACATGGGTCCTGGGGAATTGAACCTGTGTCCTTTGGCTTTGTAGGCAAGTACCTTAACCACTAAGAAATCCCTCCAGCATTTTTATGCTTTCTTTTAAAGCCTTAAGCAAATTATTACAAATTCTTTAAGTAAATGCTGTTGTTAAGATGTCCCACGACATCTGGGATTTAGTTATTAAACTTTATGTAAAAGCAGTGATTTCTTTTCCATTTCTAAAAGTCATGTATTTAGGAAAAAAATATTCTCAATCATCATATGACAGAAACAAAGTAATTCTTTGCAGAACCATGTGTCAGTCAAGTGGATGATGATCTTGTTTATTCACACCTGTACTCTGGCAGAGTTAAACTCAAAACAGTATGGATATAATCATCTTTGGAAGCACATGTGGCTTAGAGTATCATGCTCTTAGGATAATTTTGGAATTGAAAACATCTAGAATTAAAGTAATAATTTGGAACAATTAGAAAGTTGTTGAAATATGTTTATTCACAGCATAATAGCATCTTATATTAGAGATCCTTTAAGAAGAATGCCCATAACAAGTTGGAGCAGGGACATGGTACCCATTTCTCAGAAGTAGAAACTGAGGCTTGAGATGGTCAATTGACTTTGGACAATGACATAAGACTGTCAGAAGACAGGACATGCTCTCTTCCTTTGGTACACCGTCACAATGAAAATCAGCTTAGATGGCAGCTAGGGGTCATGCTGGGGTTGGCAAATGGAACAGCAAAATGAGATCAATGAAAGGTTCATGTCAGCCTTTGAGTGCCTTTCTGGACAAGGCTCAGGAAGGCAGCAACATAAGGATGCTGGACCTGAACTTGTTGGAAACATGGGCTGAGCAGGGCTCGAACATGTGGAGAAACACAACATGCAGCAGGTTTGGTTGCTCCCAGTGAGTGTTCATGGGCTTCGACATTTTTCCCTTCAGCATGAGCTGTTTTGTTGCACGTTATACAGAAGGGACTTCAGGCAAGGGAGAACAGCTGATGTGCAACCCCTGTTCCACACAGAGTACACGGGGAGATATGTGACGTGGCCAGTGTGCAGGTGGGCCGAGGTATTGCTAGAAGTGCCCAGGGAGGTGACTACCTGCTCCCCTTGTGTTTCTGCATTAGCTCTGATGGCAAGGTGCAGCCTCAATAGTCACCAGCCTCGTGCTTGCTCCGGAGGCTCTGGAAGAAGATCTGGGATTCGTTGCTGATATCACCAGATAGGATCACAACTTCTCAAAAGAAACAGAAACTCACAATGACACAGTAGAATTCTGGAAGCTCTGTGGCAAGATCAGGGGGAGCACAGGTATTTTGTGTCACATAGGCCTGGTTACACAATCCGTCAGTGGCACACAGCAGCTCTGTAATCTTGGTTTTTATGGCTCTCACTCACTTTCCACATCTGCGGCCTAGGATCATAGTGACCACCCACAGAGCGGTGGGAGGGGCAAAAAAAAAAAAAAACATGAGTGGCCACTGAAGGGCAGGGCTATCCATGTTGCCCTAAGAGTTTAAACTTACAGTGGATCAGTATTGAGGTTGGGAGAGGAGGCTGTCTTAAGATACCCCTGTGTTATCATCAAGAAGAAAGAAGTAAGGATGAGCTAGCAAAAGGCAGTTAGTAACAAAGAAGGGAGATCGCGATTCTTCAGTCCCGACTCACTCTTTTCAGTACATGCACATGCAGGGAGTAAAAGTAGACTCTGTTTTACACCAGCCAGCGCTTTCAGCTTGCTTAATCCCACTAGTAAAGGTGAGGATGGAAAGATTCTGTGTTCCCTCTTAACTCAAGCATGAGTTGGAAATTTCTAGGAGGGCATTTCACCTTCATCAAAACTCCAGTCAGGTAAGATACGTGAAGACATTCCCCAAAGGCCATCTAGTTGATCTTTTCAGATTCACAATGCTCCATGAGAGATGATGAAGAAGGTATCACTCCATTTTTATTTATTTATTTATTTTTTCAGGTAGGGTTTCACTGTAGCCCAGGTTGACCTGGAATTCACTGTGTAGTCTCAGGGTGGCCTCAAACTCATGGCAATCCCCCTACCTCTGCCTCCTGAGTGCTGGGATTAAAGGTGTGCGCCACCAGGACCAGCTCCCATTTTTTTATTTTTATTTTTATTTTTTGTATGGAAAAGGCCCTGGCAAGATGCCTCACCCATAGCCAATGCTGATATTCTTTGCTGACATTCCATAGAGAAATGGTGGGGCTGGAATTTGTTCCTCAGTTCTCTGGCCGCTAATGCACAGTCACTCTCAGCTTTTTTTTTTTTTATTGTTCTTTCAAAATTTTTACTGGGAACTTTAATTTATGAACATATTGAAAAGTGGATGTAGTCCCATCAGGTTATTCTTATATCTCATCTCCAGACCCCCATTCCACTGAAGCCCCTCTTTGGTGAGGTGTGCGTGGTCACTGTGGGGTCATGGTTGCATCAGTCAGTCCCTGTGGGGAGTACAATGCCTCACACTGTACTTTCCCACTCTGTGACTCTTACCTGAGGGTGTGTTATAAACTTCCTTTAGTGTTCAGCTCTCAGCAGCCTCTGATTTTCTGCTTTGATGAGGTTTGAGTCTCCTCAGTGTCTACCACCATCAACTGGAGAAGGCTCTCTGGCTAACCATGAGAGCAGCACTCATATTTAATCCACCACTTCCTCTGTAATGTTGGCTGGGGCCTGATGGATCTCACGTTAGGCACTCAGCTTTATTTCTCTTCTTGACGTTCTTGGGTCTTCCAGTATTGGCCACCATTTCGGTCTTGCTTGGTCAAGTCTTCCATGTTCCAGGTGATTTGCCACTTATCTGGAGGTCTTAACTTTGTGTAAGGACAATACATTTTGCAATGGCAGATCATTCAGGCATGAGTCCCTCCTGGTAGTTTGAGGAATCAAACCCTTACTAGAGGCTTTCCTTACATTGGCCTATGTTGCCTGTACAATATAGGGTTCCTGACCTAGGATAAAGTACAGCTGTGTTTACTGTATCCATGTTAGTGCTCAGTTTGAAATGGCATCAGATTTGCATGAGATTTTTCACCTGATTTTCAGGTGGCTCAGAAGCTGACAACAGCCCCCACCCCAACTCCCTGGGAGTGACTTTTATCTGAGCACTGTGCTGTAAGCACTCGCACAGTCTGATGTGAACGGGAGGCTGGACAAATGAACTGAATTGCTCTGATTTAGCTGCCATCCACATTTCCCCCAGTAGAAAAAATTATGAATTAGTGCAAGCCTTAGGAACCTATGCTTATTTTGTTGTGGTGAATTCTAAGTACTTCCCTGTACTTGGAGGTCAGTTGCTAAAAGAAAAGGTTACCTACAAGAGACTTGTTCTTGGAAACTGATTTAAAGTTCTGTCAGGCTTTCTTTGTGCTCAGGTCAGATTTCTACAGACAATTTTCTATGCAAGGGCAGCTCGCACCTTCCTCCTCACACTAGGTGTTCTGTGACTTGCTAGCTAGATGACTGTTGCTTCACAGATTGTATTAGGGAGAAGCTTCCATTTTTGGCTTTTATTTATCTTTTGGTTATTGATTTTTGAGATGGGGTCTGGATGTATAGCTTACACTGGTCTGAAACTCGCTATGTAGCCCAGGATGTAGCCTCACACACACAAGTATCTTGCATTCCCCCCAGATCACTTGGGGTCACAGGTTTGTACCACCACTCCCTGTAGGAACTCTCCTCTGAATAGCATCTGACTGTGAACAGGTGAGTAGAGAGAGTACAGATGTCCAGAATCTTCCAGAAAATTCTATAGGATGCCAATGCCAGATGTCTTTGCTCCAAAGCCACAGCTTTCTCCATTAACTTTATTACTATTATTATTTAATTGAGAGCTTTAATATATGAACATTCTATAATTTGATCATATTCCCATCCTATTGTCCTCTTTTCCCCTCTCCCTCTTCCCACCCCATTCCACTAAGGGCCCCCCCCACTCTATCTAGGTAGACCTTCCTCTGTACTGTCATCGCATTTCTTTGCTCTCCTCGATTATCCATGTCAAAAGGTTGATGGGCTCAGAACCATGTAGTCATGAAGGCCCCAGTAGGCTCATGGAGGGAGGAAAGTGTCCTAAAATACTCATCACCCTGTCTACCCACCTCTTTTGCTATGTTCCCTGAACCTTGGAGATCTGTTAGAAATATCCTTCAGTGTTGAGCTCTCAGCAGCCTCTTATTTTCTGCTTTGGTAAGTTTTGAGTCTCCTCAGTGTCTACTTCCATCTCCCTGGAGACGGCTATCTTGCTAGCAATGAGAGCAGCCAGGCAAGATGTACTCAATAGTGGCACATAAGTTATGCAAGTAATCAACTGCTCTCTGATTGGATATGAAGCCTGCTCAGTGGGAAAGAATTCATGCCTGGCACTGAGAACTGAGTCAAAAGCCTATGGCTTGAAAGGTCATAGATGCTGGAGAGGAGCTTCCACTGTTCTTTAACTAAATGAAGACATTTTGTCCATTAGTATTTGAAAGAGAGACACATCCTTCATTTACTGCTCTGCCTGTGACATAAGGCTCATTTATGTACTCATTAGTCCATACATTAACTATTTAAATAGTCAGACAGTGTGCACTAGACTCTGATGATACACAGATGTCTGAGGGTTCCTTCCAGCACTCCGGAAGTAGGTATGATGCCGAGTGCCTCCTGGGACTCTCTGGTCCTCTCTATCTAGGGAAGAACTATATCAAGAAATCTCTTTCTCTATTCTTAACTTTTATCCTTCTCCTTACCTCATGTGGTCTCCAAGACTAAGCTCATTTATTTTGTATTTTTTCCTGTGTTGTATGTGCACAAGAACATGTATGCACATGCATGTGGAGGCCAGAGGACATCTTCAGGTGTCATTCCCAAGGAGCTGTTTACTCCTTTGGAGATAGGATTTCATATTGGCCTGGAGCTCACCAGTTAGGCTAGACTGGCTGACCAGTGAGCTGTGGAGATGACAGTCCATGCCTCACCCTTGGCTTTTTATATTGGTTCTTGGGCTGGACCTCAGATCCTCCTGCTTGCTAACAAGCACCTGAGCCACTCAGCTCTCCCTCTCCAATCCCCAGATTAAGCTCTCCCTTTCATTCGGCTTTTCATGATCACCTTTTCCAAAAACATTCTCTGAGCACCTATAACACTTTTACTGGCATGGATTTTATTTCTATATTTATTATATAGTCATGTATGCATTTTCCAATAATCCTGATCTGTAATCAGGTGTTTATGTCATAGGTGTTCAACAAATGTTTGTTGGGTGTTGAAAAACTGTTTCTATCTTTTATTTCTTTGAAAGCTTTCAGGTGAAGTGAAGTTGAATGACTGCCAGAGAAAGACACATGAAGTTGTTTCAGAAATAGTGAGACAAGCTGGGCTTGGTGGCACACGCCTTTAATCCCAGCACTTGGGAGGCAGAGGTAGGAGGATTTCTGTGAGTTCAAAGCCAGCCTGAGACTAGATAGTAAATTCTAGGTCAGCCTGGGCCAGAGTGAGACCCTACCTCGAAAAAACTGAAAAACAAAAATGAACAAAAAAATTAGTGACAAAAAAATCTTAGAAATCTGCTGTCAGTCCTGTGCGTGACAGTAATGGTACTGTGTTGTCTCCTGGTGCTGACAAGGGGAATGGCCTCTCTCCTTCAATATGTAAAATACTTGTCTATCTCACGTGGAGAAAAGAATATCTAGGTCCATAGAGAGATTAACTTCCAATTAGCCAAGCAGAAAGATATAGGCTTCTGGTAAACAACTAATAAAAAAACGCCCCTTTGTTACATTTCCTGTTGGAAATTTTGCCCAAATGTCCATTTCTATGGTTAGAGATATGCATTAGGGGGCCAGCACTGGCCACTGAGGTCTGCGGTGTGTCAGCTCAGCCTGTTAAACTTCAGCTCTGCCTCTGCTGGATCATTGAACAGGAGCACAGTGTACAGGGCATGGGGCCACATCATGTCAAACCCAAGCCCAATCCTTCAGATTTTTATTTTAATATTGTTTTAAAAAATGTTTTTTGTTTGTTTATTGGAGAGCAACAGACAGAGAGAGAAAGAGGCAGAGAGAGAGAGAGAGAGAGAAAGAATGGGCATGCCAGGGCCTCTAGCCATTGAAAACAAAGTCCAGATGAGTTCTCCCCCTTGTGCATCTGGCTAATGTGGGTCCTGGGGAAATGAGCCTCTAACTGTGGTCCTTAGGCTTCACAGGCAAGCGCTTAACCGTTAAGCCATCTCTCCAGCCCTATTTTAATATATTTTTTTTATTAGTCAGTTCTGTATTCAGCAAATACAGTCAGTTTGGTACCATTATTAGGCTCATCCGTGACCTACCCCCTCCCCTTGGCCCCTCCTTGTTGAGGTATACGGGTCTTGCATTGTGGAGTTAGCCCACAGTTATGGGTAAGCTAAATGTCTCTGCATATCATGACCCAACATGTGACTCTGACATTCTTTCCGCCCCCTCTTCCGCAAAATTTCCCTGAGCCCTCTTGGGTTCATTTTTGGTCTGCTTCAGTGATGAGGTGTTGGGGGCCTCTGAGGCTCTGGCTCTCTGATTTGGTGGGAGTTGATTTTTCTCTGTGCTGATCTCCTTCCCCCTTGTGCTGGTGTCTGGTTCATCAGGAAAACAGCCCCCTTGCTTGTTTCTCGAAGTTTTCTTAGTTTCAGCCGGGGCCCTTTTGAGGTATGATGGGGTGGCTCTCTCCTTAGGATCTACATCTATCTGAAAAAGAGAAGCAGATTCTCCAACGGAGAGTAAGTTAGCACCAGGACAAATGAGATAACCCTTACTTTTTTTTTTTTATAGAGAATTTAATAGGTGTAGGCCCTCTTGTAGCCCACAATTGATGGTAGCTTGATATTGGAGAGTGGGCTTATGTTTGGATATGGTTCTGACTTGTTTCCCAGCTCCAGCTATGGGTCCCATACCAGTGAGGGGATCAGTTAGCCGAATTAAGAGCAGTTGGTTCCCCACCATGGCTGTGTGCCACCACTGCACTTGTGTGGGCATCACAACAAGTTATTTGCTGCTAAGTAGGTTAGACCATGCGTTGCTTCGATAGATATTGGTCAATTTCCCCCAGTCGCCCATGTAGCACCTTCTGGCACTAGATGCGCTGACTGTCTGGGGACTGACTCTCATCCAACTTCCAGTCATGCCATTCTAATTTGCATGTCAATCACATAAGGTATCTTTTATTTTAATATTTTTTAAATACATGTATTTTGAAATTTTTATTTATTCATTTGGTGTGTGTGTGTGTGTGTGTGTGTACATGCACACAGGTGCACATGCCAAGGTCTCTTGCCTCTGCAAATGAATGCCCATCTGGCTTTACATGGGTGGTTTGGGAGTTGAACCCAGGCCAGCAGACTTTGCAAGCAAGTGCTTTTACCACTGAGCCATCTTCTGAACATCATTCAGTTTTTTTTAATGAAAATCTCTCATATCTTACCTTTTTAAAAAAAAATCTGACATACATAAAGAAAGCTTTCAAGTTTTGGAAATAAAGTGAAAATCAGCTCAGCCTTGCTATACATTAACAGAATGCACCTCTCAGAGACAAGATACATCAGGAAGTAACTTGGGTCTTTCCTCTGTGCAGTAATGCTTCACTTCACTTTTCCATTTGTTCTTTATCTTTAACAAGGAATCATAAGTTTATTTATAAGTACTGTATATTTTTATTAATTTTAAAATTATTATATTTATTTATTTGCAAGGAGAGAGAGAGAGAGAATGGGCATGCTAGGGCCTCCAGCCACAGCAAACAAACTCTACATGCATGCACCATTTTGTGCATTTGGCTTTATGTGGGTCCTGGAGAATCAAACCCAGATAGTTAGGCTCTGTAGACAAGTGCCTTAACTGCTAAGCTTTCTCTCTAGCCCCTATTGATTAATTTTAAAAGCTTTTATGTGGTTGAATGAAGTTAGGTTTTAGTCTTATGTTTACTTTCTTGTGTGTATATGTGTGTGTTGTGCTTGCATATTTGTGTACATGTTTGCATGCGAGTGCACTAGTGTGTGTAATTGTGATTATATGTATATGCACATGGAAGCCAGAAGTTGAAGTCAGGTGTCTTTCCCAATCGTTCTTCACCTTATGAATCAAGACAAGGTCTCTCACTTGAACCCAGAGCTCACCAGTTTGGCTGTTCTAGTTAGCAGGCTTGCCCTGGGGATCCTGTCTCTGCCTCCCAGGCACTGGAATTACAGGAGTGAACCATCTGGTTTCTCATGTTCTACGTGTGTGGTTCACTACATTGATAGTTGATATTAGAGAGAAGTGGGCATTAGTATCTGAATTTCCTTTCTCAAGAAGACTTGAAAGTCTCCGATTACAAGTTTCTCATTTGCAAGTGGGAAGAATAGCAACCACCCTTTTCTTTATAGGTTGTGAGTATTTTTACATAAGACATTACACAGCCTGTCACCAAAGGCCCATAAGTACCACTTCTGACAAGGATGGTGATAGTGGGGTCACAGTGTTATTTTCTTAGGGCTATTATAATAGATATCCATAGCTTAATGGTTTCTTCACAGTTCAGGAAGCTGAAAGTCTGAAATCAAAATGTAAGCAGAGTTAGCTCCTGTTAGGGACTTAGAGCAAAGTGCCATCCTGCACCTCTTGCAGATTCTAGAAGTTGATGTTCCTCCTTGACGTTATTCTGTGTGGGTTTCTAAGAATGTGTAATGTGTGCGCGTGTGTGTTTATTTGCAGGTGGGTACCTGTACACATGTGTGTATGTGGAGACCACAGGTTTGACATTGAGCATCTGTCTCCGTGGCTCTCCATTTTTATGTACTGAAACAGGGTCTCACACTTGGATCCAGGGCTCAATTTATTCAACTTGTCTAGCTACCCAGCTTGCCCCTGGCATTCCCAGTCCTTGCCTTCCAAGCGCGTGAATTACAATGGGTCACCAAGCCTACCTCATATTTATGTGGGTGCTAGAGTTCTGACCTTAGGTCTTCACACTTGCATGCAGGCACTTTATCCACTGGGCCATCTACCTCAGTCCCAATCCTTGATATTATTCTAGACTTTCTTGTAATCTTGTAGATTTCCCCTCCAGTCTCTACCTCCTTGCTCACATGGTTGTCTCTTCTCTGTGTTTCTGTGTCTGAGTCTTACAGGGTTACCAGTCACTGGCTTTAGGGACTCCCTTACTCCAGTTAACCTCAACTTCATTATATTTTCAAATACTCTTCTAAAAAGGGTGTAACTCAGGTTCTATAGACAGAAATTTAAAAAATAAGCTTATGTGTCTGTGTGCATGTGTGGATGTGTATGTATGTGTGTGCATGGGTGTGCACATGCCATGGCACATGAGTGGAGATCTGAGGACAACCTCTCCTCCCACCTTGCTTGAGACAAGGTTTACCTCATTGGTTTTGCCTCAGCATGTCAACCAGCCTAGCTGGCCCATGAGCTTCCCAGTTCTCTTGGCTTCACCTCTCATTGTGATAGACATGTTGGGATCACTGGACCCATGCACTGCTTTGCATCTGGCTTCATGTAGGTGCTGGGAAATCAAACTGGGGTCAGCAGGCTTTCAAGCAAGCAGTTTTAACTGGTAAGCCATCTCCCCAGCTCCTGGAGACAGAAATTTGAAGGGACATTGTTGAATCTACTACACAGCAATATAAACTAAGGACACAATCATAAGACAACATCCTAAATATATGGCTAGTGAAACACTCCAGTTAGATTTGTGGCAGATACAGTTTCATTTGGAACAACTATGGGGAATTTCAATTTATCTATCTATCATCCATCTATCTATCACCATCATCTTAATGTGCATGTGTGCACATATGTGTGTATATATTCATGTATGTAGATGCACATATGTGTGCAGGTATGCATGCCTGTGTGTGCATATGCATGGGAAGACCCGAGGATAACCTCTGGTGTTGTACATCAGCAATGCTGTTTACCTTTTCTGAGACAGGGCTCCTCACTGGGCCTGGAGTTCTTCAATTAGACTACACTGGCTGGCTGGCCAGTAAGCTCTAGGGATCCACTTGTCTCCACCTCTCCAGTGCTGGAAGTACAAGAGCATGCCACCATACAAGGCATTTTTACATAGGGTCAGTGGGTCTAATTTAGGTCCTCATTCTTTTTTTGGTGGGGGACAACTTTCTTTTATTAGTTATGGACATACTCAGTGTCTAAACAACACATGTTGGTACTATCTTTACCCTCATCCCTGTCCCTCCCGCCTCCGAAGGGACCCTCCTCATTGGGAATGCCAGCTATCCCTATGGGGATCATGGGTCGTGCATTGTGGGGGTAGCCATCAGTTATGGGGAAGAGGCAGTGTCTCTCTGCATAATGTTCCAACTTGTGGCTCTAACAATCTTTCTTCCCCCTCTTCCATGAATGAGACAAGAACATTACCGACTGAGTCATCTCCCCAGTCTGCTCCATTACCTATACCTTACTGACAATATCCACTTCTCAATTATTTAGGTTTTGGGTAGGTTTTAGGGCCCTGTAAAGATCATTTATGACCAAAAATTAATGTTTTCCTATTTCACTCAGGTTATGATCTTTTCCTCTTCCCCTTCATTTCAGGAGGTATGTGCCGTACCTCTCCTCAGCATCTTCAGAGAAGTCTAGGTTTGTGCTGGTAAAAGTCACTCACTGAAGGAAAGTGTCCACACAGCTTACATTTGTCATCAATTCAAGAAAAAGTTGAGGCCAGGCATGGTGGCGCACGCCTTTAAACCCAGCCCTTGGGAGGCAGAGGTAGGAGGACTGCCGTGAGTTTGAGGCCACCCTGAGACTACATAGTTAATTCCAGGTCAGCCTGGACCAGAGTGAGACCCTACCTTGAAAAACCAAAAAAAAAAAAAAAAAAAAAGAAAGAAAGAAAGAAAAGAAAAAGAAAAAGTTGAGTACTGTTGAATTCAGGATGCAACGACTCATCATGAATATAATATGGCTCTACTTTAGTGAGCAGAAGCCCGTCAGGGTTAGGAATGCCAGGCCGGAAGGGAGGGAGTGACTTAAAAGTTACTAGCTACATGAATTGCGATGGCAAGCAGGCTCGCTTCTGTATTTCTGATCATGGTGATGGTGCCTGGGTCAGTCTGGGGTGATGTGTGTGAGAGAAAGAAAGAAAGGATTCTCCGAGTAGCAGTGCTGTCAAGAGCACTCTGGCAGTTACTTATGCCATGTGGTCTCCAAAGTAGCAACTCTCATTTCACCAGGAAATAACCACTATTACTTCCAACAGACATCTAAGAATTAACACTTGTTGTGTATGCAGTCATGGAGATGTTTAGATGCACTGCAATGCAAAATGCAAACTAATGTTTCTCAGATTTACGTATCTCCTTCCCCTCTTTAAAAGTATGTTCATTGGTCAAGTCCTACTAATATCATCAAAGTTTTATTATGCTTCCATTTTAAGACGCTACTTTCAAGTATTTTTGACACATGATTTGTTTTCAAGCCAGGGGGAATTTTATCTTAAAACTAAAAGTGAGGGAGAAGACAGTATATTTAAAATAAAATACATTAGTGTTTTCGATAGGATCTGTGCCTCTAAACCTTGAAAATAAATGTTTTTATTTTCGTATGTACACATATGAAACATAGGTAAAAATCAACCATTTTTAAAAACAGATTTTTGTTGTTTTCCACATTATCATATACTTACTACAATTGGAGACATAAGAAAAAAGGGAGTGCTTAATCAGAAGAGGAAACAAATTTAGCAAAACTGGCTAGCTTAGAATAGACAATGCTATCACAAAGATTGTCATTAGTCATAGGTTCTTGTTATTCTAATGACTTTTCTCAGGTTTTTATTTCATCTTAACACTGAAATTTTGTCCTAAGCTGAAGAGTTCCAGCATAGATTTAATGATCTGAGAAAATGCAACTTAAATTTAATGTACCCAATATGAAAGAATATTTTCTTAAGATAGTCTTCACACATTTAAGTTCAAAAATTTCTTCCTAAAGCTGTACAGAGAATATGAAAGAGGCCCATAGAATACAACTTTAGAATTCAACCTTGAAGTATCTTCATCCTCCAGACCTTAGAGGGTCCTTAAGTTCAAAAGTGAGACAAGGTGGGGGCTTACAAACACAGTAGTAATAATTTGCCTATGTTTCCAACACCTTTGCCCTAAGTAATCCCACTGAGCTGAATTTATACAGCCTTCAAATATAGGAGAGATGAGCTCATTAAATTTTAATCATCAACATGCTGCATCTAATTATAAGGTGTCTCATCTTAATTCATGATTGCTGTATAATAAATTCAATTATGTTGGTTTTCTGTCCTACCTATATAAACTGGTTTTCAGCAAAAGCAAGGGGGATGAACAACCCTTAATTTTCAAGTACCAATCTCGTTAGAATACGTGTGTCTATTTGAACATGTGTGTAAAATATGGTACTCTAAAGGAGATGAAAGACAATGTCTTTATAATTAGACACCCTTGGGCCTCAAGGAAGTCCCAGTGAAAGAATATCTCACATGCCATTCATTTCCCATCTCTTCATCTCTTTGTTCTATCACCCTGTTGTTAATAACACCCTGCAGCAAAAAAAAAAAAAAAAAAAATGTTTGGAAGCTAAGAGCTGTCCAGATAAGAGAAAAGGTCACGATCCCTCTCCTGTGTGTCCATCAGCCAACAAACCTGCCAATCTGAAACCAAGAGGACACCTGTCATTCAGAGTGGGCAGGTGGCAGTGACCTACCAACTGGAGGCTGGGAATATTCACAAGGTTGCGCCGGGCTCTGACCCTTACCAAAAATCAATGACCAACAAAGTATTACAATATGAAATGGCTGAGTCATAGGAGGCAGGGACAGACAGAGGGACACATGTGTGGAGTCATCAATGTTAAAATGAGGACTGTGTGATGTTTCTCACCATCTTTGGATTTCTGAGATGAGTGATCACAAATGAGTATGTGAATAAAATAAGCCCAAGACATGTCCCATTTTACTAATGTAGAGTGGGACAGAATTCTTTCTTTAGTATAAGTTCATTGACAATTTTCATACATGTACATAATCTATTTTGATGATAATCCCTTTCCATTATTTTTTTGGTCCCTCTCCCATCCCTTTTCTCACATATCCCTTTCTTCTTTTCCAACTTTTTTTTCTTCTAGTATGATGTCTTTTTGTTTTTCCTTCATGCATTATCCATAACAACATGTTAATGGACCCAGAATTGGGCAGGTGAATGTTGAACCTTGATAAAATGGAGAAAGTGAAGTTGCTTGTCTGATTTCAGGCCCAAGTTTTGAATCCAATGAGTCATGTTAATTCACTTGTATTTTACAGTTGTTGATTTAGATTGATGTATACACAGCAACTATGACATAGTGCAGATTATATATATATATATATATATATATATATATATATATATATATGAAAATGTGGTAAAAAAGACCCAAATGGAATGAATTTTCAAAAAGAGTTAAGAGCCATTTTCCCCCAGATTTTTTCAAACATCCTTTCCTTGGAACTCTACCAAGGTGGTGTGTGGAGATCTAGAAGAGTTTCCTTAAGGGCTGGGAGTGAATTGCTACCCAGAAGCAAGGATCCATCTAAGAGAAAAATAGACTAATAAGCATGTAAAATGCAAAGGAAAGCTGAAGAAAACATCTCATATCTATATATAGAGCATCTTGTAAATATATCGGTTACTCTTTTGCCTAATATCCTCTAAGTGAGATTTCTTCTAAGAGAACTTCAACACAACTATAAAACATACTACACATATGTGCAAAAAACCCTGTAAAATAGAGTAAATACATTGAGAGCTTCGCTTTGAACTTGCCTTCAAAATTAATAACTAGTTTCTCTTTCTAGTAATCTACATGACTTCTTTTTTATTTTGTGGCTATGTATATCAGGTATCTTATCATTTGTCTACAAATGTTTATCTCTTTATTATCTATCTATCCATATCTGATCTATTATCTATCATCTTTCTATCCATAAATAAACCAGTCATCTTTCTATTAACTATCTATTGATCATCCATAAGTCATACATATATCTATCCATAAATCTACCTATAAATCAATTTATCATCTATCTATCAATCACCTATTTATAAATATCTATCATCTATCACCTATCTATAATCTGTAAATCATCTATCACTAACTCATCTATCTATCTATCATCTATCATCTATCTATATCCATTCATCTACCTAATCTTTCTGTTTATCATCTTCTCTTTTTGGCCTGTGCTGCTGGTAGCCTACCTAAGTACTCTGGCACAGTAGCCTCTTCTCTGAAGCCACTGCATAAGAAAAGCGCAGGAACCTAGATAAAAGTCTAAGAACACTCAATGCAATTACAATATAAAGTTCTGTCAGGTACTCTAGCTAAGTCTGAAAAATCCAGGGCCAAAATGAGGTGTTTTGCTTGCCTTTTGTTTTGGAGCCCCTGACCATCCAGGGATTGCCACTTTGAAATTCTCTTTGGCACTTTGATACTATCTCTTATAGCTCAAGATGTCCTGTACTTTGTTCGGTGACTACTGTTCCCCAACACAGGTGCATACATGCATAGATGGTTTAACAACAAAAATACCTCCAAAATATCTTTATCAGAAACACTGATGAGGCAAATGAAATGAGACAGAGAGAAGTTACCTCCTGGGAATGTCTGTTCATATTTTCTCAAATCTCTCCCTCCCAAAAAAGTCCAGAGGAAGATAAGATAATCTTAAAGAATGTGATTTGCAGTAAAAATGAAGACTGAGGGGCTGGAGAGATGGCTTAGTGGTTAAGGTGTTTGCCTGCAAAGCCAAAGGATCCTAGCTCGATTCTCCAGGACCCACGTAAGCCAGATGCACAAGGGGGCACACAGGTCTAGAGTTCGTTTGCAGTGGCTGCATGCCCTGGTGCACCCATTCTGTCTCTCTCCCCCTCTTTCTCTTTCTCAAATCAATAAATATATACAATATTTTTAAAAAATGAAGACCGAGGTGTGTGAGGTGGGAAAGGAGAGAGAAGACCAACCATTCAGCTGAAACCCAAATCCCATACCAGCACAAAAGGCTACTGTGGAGTCATGGGAAAGGACAAACATGACTGCAGCTTTCATAAGCCAGGGCTTTTTTTTTTTTTTTTTTTTCTTTTTGAGGTAGGGTCTCACTCTAGCCCAGGCTGACCTGGAATTCACTACGTAGTCTCAGGGTGGTCTTGAACTCACGGCGATCCTCCTACCTCTGCCTCCCGAGGACTGGGATTAAAGGTGTACACTACCACGCCCGGCAGCCAAGGCATTTTTTAAAAAAAGAAACTTTGATAATGTAGTGGTAAAAACAAAACAGCAACCCAGGAACATGGGTTCACTCTTCAGGTTTTGGGATTATTAACCTGAAAGTGAGTTCCATCAGAAAATACAGTTGGCTTCAGCTTTGTTCGTACACTGCTGGTTTCTCAGACCCCACAGAGCCAAGTTTCCCAGCCCGTACTTCAGATTCCAATGTGTTTCTTAGATCTGGACACAAGCTTTGAGGTGAGTATGGATACAGCAGTCTACAACATTTGAGGCGCCCTGGGGCACCCCTGAGGGTGAGGAGGAGAAGGTGCTGGAAAGCAGTGCTCCCTTTCGATTAACAGCTGCTTAAGCAGCTATCTGGGGATGCTTTTACAGAAAAACCTGGGTCAGCCTATGCCAGGTCAACTCTATGCCTGGAAGAATAAGTATACAGCATTCCCATTCAGCACATAATACAACGCTCTTCACACAGAAATAAATCAATAAGTGCTGTTGACTGGTGACTGACTTCACTTAATGCCTACCCTTTACGTGCCTCAAGCACGTCGGAAGCAGCACGTCACTGATATTTTGAGCAATCTCCTGTACAGCATGAGACAGTGCCTTCTTCCTCATCACTATGCAGATGAGGCTATCCTATTGCTATGCAAATGAGGCCATGTGTTAGAAGAGTAGGTTGTCACTTGGTCTCTATCTCTCACCAGCACTGGCCAAGTTATGTCACCTGTACGGGCCACAGTTTCCTTCCTGTCAAAGTGTATTTAAAGCAAGGCACATGGAAAGTTAAGCTTTCTCCCACTTCTAAAATAAACCTTTGAGAGCTGATTTAATCTTAATTAAAAATAAAATCCCCCTGTAATGCTAACACCATCAAGTTCAAAATGTGCCATGCTTAACATTACACATACATGACTACTTTGACCCTCACCCAGTATATGAAGTGTTGCTATTCTCCATTTCCTATGAGAAAACAGGCAGAGAGAAGTTAAATAACAACTGTGAGTGGTAGGGCCACTAATCAGTGATTACAAATTCTTAATGATTCTCACCTTCTTCCAGCCAATTCTTCCCCCACACATGCATGCACACAAATGCATACACATATGCCCACATAAACACATGCACATATACACATGTACATACTGTAAAACCCAGCCTATGGAAGATCCTTGGAACACTGCAGACACAGATTCCTCAAATTCTAAAAATAAAATCCGATGCAAGCTATTAATTTACAGAAGCAGTGAATCCAACCAACCCTCAACATCATTTATCTTGAGATATAACTCATCACAAAATTTTCTTTTTTTTTTTCCCAGAGTGTTTCAATTTATGTAAGTGACAAGGTCTCAAGTTATGTAAGTGCCTGGAATTATATAAATGACAAGGTTGATTTTCACGTGTGATAAGTGGAATCAGCAGAGTTACTTTATAGTCATACCTCACATTTTCCTAAATTACCAATCCAGGAAAAGATGAGAACATCAAATTATTGTCTGAGGGAACCTCATCTGAGTCAATATTTTATTTTGCTGGTGTCTCTGATATGTATTGATTCATGGATTGATGGAATGATTTGAATCCCATTCTAAAAGTTGTCGGAAGATATTTAATTAAAGTTTTGGAGGAGTCAAAGAGATTGTATCTGAATTAATACCAATAATTATCACTTTTAGAATGAAGTTTTTACAATTTTTTTTGGATTCAAGTGTCAATTTATGTTATAGTTCTTTTCCAAATATAAGTAAGGAATCTCAAGTATATTCGCTTTCTATTACTAACCGCCAAAGACCACATCAGCTGTCTTTTCATTCATATTTACATGGTCTTGCCTCACCTGTTCAGGTAAGTATCAGCGAGAGCTCAACACTGTGGGTGGAACTGACCTCTGCTGCCCTTTCTCCCCTCACATGAACCTTGGGAAATGAAAGTTGGGGGAGAACTGGGTACACGTTCAGCACTCGTTGGGTTGTCTGCCAAGCTAAAGCCTCTTGTTTGCTCATGCCAGGGAGCAGGGTTACCACAAATGACGATTTCCTAGGGAACAAAGACATTTGGACAGGAGCTCAGCCTCATGGGTACCCACAAGCAATAGCCTCAGGCAACGAAGAGGCTGCATGGACCATGAAGCAGAACATCCAAGACAGGGTCTCCCTGGCAGACTCAGAAACCCATCGGTCCTGTGAGGGCAGGTCTCCTCATTTCACGTGGGGTAGGAGATGGTGGCACTGAGAGGAGACTAGGAGTATAACAGGGACACTTGTGGGATGATGATCACTCATCTGCATTCTAAGTTTTTCCTGTGTCCTTCTGAGCATCCTCCATTTTCCTGTCCTGGAGAGAAGGCTTACCTGGCACACATGAGTCCTGAGAAACTGCTGCCTCAGCAAGGCGACAAGTTATTACCTTGTTAATTAGGGTCAGTGCTCACTAATAATTTAGCCAATAACATGGTATTTTTTAACAAGGCATTTACTACATTTATTTCCTTTGGCAAGAGTGATAATAAATACAGCGAGTTTATTAATTTATGAAGCTTTTATCTAATACAAATGCATTTGCCATGGCCCTAAATTTTCCTTAAGGCTGCATGTCTATATTCTGGTGCTGTGGTGTTTTCGTAGCTCTGACATACACACTTCTTTTTCATCCAAGTACCTTCATCCACAGCAGCGCCCATCGTACAAGATGCATAAGCATTAAAGGATACAATGTATAGGAAATCAATCTAAATATGCACAGCAATTTAGGCATGTATAGAAGTAAATTATTCTGTTTAAGGTGCTAAGACAATTGAATATGGAGGAAAATTACATTTTCATCCTTATGTTGCAGTTACCTTTTCAGGCTGGCACATCCCTAAGCGTGCCTTCAATATCAAACCTCCTCTAGCAAGCTCTCTTATCCCAAATTGCCATCAGCTGGGGAGCAAGCATTCAAAACACCTGAGTTTGTGGGGACACCTAATTCATACTATCATAGCTTACTTCACTTAAACATGTATACATTTCATTACATTTATAACCTTAAATGTACTAGTGGAAAAAACGAGCATCATTTTTGCCTGGATAAGTATAAACCAAATGCCATGATAAAAGGAAAGATTGATACCTATGGATATAGTGAGTTCAAAAAAATCTAAAAAAAAATCTAGGAAAGAAAATCTCAGAACACAGTTGAAAGAACAACAGGGGAGTATCTTCAATGTATATCCCAAAGGGTTTTGTTTGCATGGATATGTCCTATTCTTCCCATAGACCTGGGATTTTGAATGTCAGATACTAAAGCAGATCTTTGCACTATGCTATCCTTCTTTCCTGGCAATACATGCAGACTGACAGATGGGCCAAGTGATAAAGGAGTGTCATATCTGTCATCATTAGGCATCTCTTCATGTCTCAGTGCCCTAACTCTTTTCTCATTCCCTCCATTTGATTCCCCTCAAAACTCTGGTAAGAAAAAAAAAACCCATCACCTGTCAAAAGAACACCATAAATACTCTCACTTTCAACATTATTACTTACTCGAGGGTTATGGAACAACAGAGCTTTTATTTAAGGGTTTCCAAGCCTCTTATGTCCATCATCTGTCTACTTGGGGTCATTCCTCATCTCAAGACTCAAAGCTTGGCCTTTGGAGACAAACAGAGCTGGAACTAAGCCCTGGCTTTAAATGAAAAGCGAGATTTCTATACTCACTTTCAACATCTCTAAAATGGGCCCAGCATACCAATCTGGTCAATGTGTGATGGCAAGTCAGTGAAAGGGTTCTGGTGTCTCGAGTAGCAATGGGATCAGCCCTCTCTCTCTTCTGTCTTTGTGTTCCCCTCGTACTCTCTCTCCAAACATGTATCTATTGCTCAAATATTGTCATTAAAGTACTAAAAAAAATACAATCAAAGATAGAACCCTACAGTCCCTTAACCATATTATTTTCATTTCCTAGTTTTTGGTTTTATTTAGCCCCGAAGGGTCTCTTAGGAAGAAGGAACACACTTTGAATGGACTTTTGTATTAAAGCAATTCAATATTCTTTGAGAGGGGCTGAAAGAATATTCGCTGCTTTCATTTTTAAATCTTGGGCTCCAGGATTTGGGTAGGGACTGTTAAGAAAATAGCAAGAGGAGCGAGAAGAAGAGGGATAAAGATGGACTAATGGGCATAAAAGAGAGGAACAAGGAGATTGAGCCTGAAGGGTCAGGGCTTGTCTTGTAGAATAGAACCAGTGATGGTTCCTCTCCAAGTTAATTTTCTCATCCTCTGCACTATGATAAATTTTCTTTTCAGATTATGATTATGGATTAATTTATGGCTTTCCTTAATTGTCTGAGCAATGCAGGGTTAATGTCCTGGTAAGGACAAGTTCTCTTTTACTTTATGAGAGCAATCACTTAACGAAAATTAGGCCATTACTTTTTATCTCCCTCTCCTTGGCAGTGCCTGAGACCATGGGGCGCTTTTGCAAGCTCCCCTCCCCTTGTCCTGTGGTAGGGAATACATCTTTACTTGGCCTTGATGCTTTGAAGATGTCCTGATGGCTTGATAGCTGATAAATAAGATGGAACTGTCGTCCAGCGGTGGGTGGGTGCAGGAAGTAGTTCTTCCCAGGGCCCTGAAGGCTTTTTTTAAAAGAATTATTTATTTGGAGAGAGAGAGAGAGAGAGAGAGAGTATGAATGGGTATACTTGGGCCTGTAGACACTGCAAACAAAGTCTAGATGCATGTGCCACTTTGTGCATCTGGCTTTATGTGGCTACTGGGAAATCAAACCCAGGTCATAAGGCAAACACCTTAACCACTGAGCAATCTCTCTGGCCTGCATAAAGGCTTTTAAAACATTTTGAGTCAACACTGATTTTAGAGGACAGTACCACTGAGAGGGAATTCAGTGTTGAAAGAGGTCTAAGGGGTGTGACATATGCTTCTGATTCTCAAAACATTGAACCAGGGCTAGAGAGAATATCACATAGTGCTCCCAGAAAATCTAGTTTGGGCCAGCCATGCATGGGCTTTGTATTGGCTTCTGGCTCTCCCAAGTACCAGTCATATGAGTCAGAGCAAATATCTATCTGTATCTGTATCTATTGTCTATCTATATCATCTATATCTATATCTCTGAGAGAGAGCAAGAACATGGGTGTGTCAGGGCATCTTGTTACTGTCAATGAACTTGAACTCCAGACATAGGTGTCACTGTGCATCTGGCTTTATGTGGGTACTGGGTAGTTTAACCTGCACTGGCAAGCTTTACAAGCAAGTGCCTCTAACTCCTGAGTCATCACCTTAGTCTCAACCTACTTATTCTTAACTTCTGCTTTTTCAGATGTGACATGGGGATTAATACACCTGCTGCTTTGTAGAAGTCTGCCACCAAGGATGGGAGACTTACTAGTTTTTCAGCAGATGTCTTAGGTTGGGGCTTCTAGAAGCAGTCTCTAAGACAAGGATTTGTGTAGGAGTCACTTATAAAGGAGACATTTATCCCCCGGTGGTGAGAACAGCAAAGGACAGGGCTATGCCTGACAGGCACTCCAGGCGAACCCCTCAGTGGTGGCTTCCATCAAATGCTACAGAGAATCCAGATGTACACACTCCCTTGCAGCATTCCTTCCGGCTGATGGCAAAGGAGGAGTGTCTGCATTCCTGTACCAGTTAGTAGCTAAGGGCCGAACCATGGACAAACCCTAGTCACGGTCAGCTATGTCCACACAGGACATGACTAAAATCCATCCCTCCAAAGAGGGAAGGCACAGGCCATCAGAAATAAAAGCACATGGTGGGTGGGCTGAGGAGATGACTCGGTGGACAAAGCACTTGCCATGCAAACATGAGTGTCTGAGTTTGGCTTCCCAGCAGCCATGTAAAAAGCTGGACATTTAGCAGGCATCTACAATCCCAGTGCACCTATGGCAAGACAGGAGGTGGAGCAAGCAGAATCTCATGGAAGCTCATGGGCCAGCTAACCTGGAGAACATAGTGATCAATGATGAGAGACACTCTGCTGCTAACAAGGTGGAAGGTGAGGATTGATATCCAGGGTTGTCCTCTAACCACACATACATGCTGTAGGAGAGAGAGAGAGAGAGAGAGAGAGAGAGAGAGAGAGAGAGAGAGAGAGAAGTATATGGAAGAGGGAGAAGAGAAACAGCGACAACAAGGGCATTTCCACGAGACACAGGCATAGTAGCCTTCAAGTACCCTTCAAAAGAGACATAGATGGATGGCCACATGCAGTATTATGCATGCTATTGCCGAGGAAGGGTTATGTGCTGTGACAGAAAGTGGGACGGGACACTAGGAAAGGATCCAGATGTCTCCCAAAATGACATGAGGTCAGAGATGGGTAGGGCTCTGCTAGGCAGAGAGGAGATCAGAAATTTTATAGGAATGGGCTCTGCATACACACAGTTCAGAACCAAGGCAGTACACATATTTGATGTGCTGCAAGAAATCTAATCTTGATTCAAATGGAGTGGAAGGCGGACAAAGTAGAGGTGTTGGGGAATGATGCTCAGTGCTTTGATAGTACAGATTGTGTAGGGCTGATGAGGACTGGAGGAGTGACATCAGTTATGTTCAGTGTTCAGCAAATGCTCCACACACAGCACCTCATGTCAGAAGCATCTATTTGCTAGAGAAGTAATTACCAGCAGTGTTCGTGCTGCCAATTCCACCTCAATTATTACTCTTTTGTAACTCTTGGGAGTTACCAAACAAAGGTCTGGCTAATGTTTGTCTCTCTGAACACTTTAAATTCCACAAGGGTAAGGACTGGATTCTATCCAATTATTTATATGTCAGCATTATATATTTGTAAGCAGATGGACAACTGCTTTGAGCCTTGATGTGTGCATGTGGTGATAGAAAAGGAGTTAAAGAAGAAATACCCATCTCTATTTTCAGAGAACACATTCATATTTACTCAAGGCTTTTAATGACAGCATTTGGAGTGTGTGTTAAGCCATTCTTAGGTGGTAGGGATACAATTATGAATGAAAGAAAGGGACACAGGTCCTCACCTTGTGGCAGCTACTACCCAAACTCATGTTTATCAAGGGGCATAAATAGAGTCATACAGTATTTGTCATTTTTTTTTTTTTTCCTGAGGTAGGTTCTCACTCTAGCCCAGGCTGACCTGGAATTCACTCTGTAATCTCAGGGTGGCCTCGAACTCATGGTGATCTTCCAACCTCTGCCTCCCGAGTGCTGGGATTAAAGGCGTGCACCACCACACCCGGCTTAGTATTTGTCATTTTATGGTTGCCTTAGTTCATGTATCACAATGTCCCCCAAATCATCCCTGTGTCACAGAGCAGGACTTCCGTCCTCTTTGAGGCTGATTATGTCTTAACATGCACACACTGCATATTTGAAATCCATTGACTGGTCAGCAGTACGGAGTTGTTTCCTCCTTCTGCCTCTTGTGAGTGATGCCAGTAGGCGCACGGTCCTGCAAGTGTCTTTTGGAAGTGGAATTGCTGGTCATATAGAAATTCCATGCTGTTTTTTTTTTCTTTGAAAAAAGAATGCAATGCATTCTTTTTTTGCAATGGTAAATCAAGGGAAAATTGCATCATACTCTCCTCCACCACCCATGAGGGGATGCTGATGGCTCAGTTTCTTTCAGGTCTTATGCAGGTCATGACAGTCATCGTGAGTCATGCATGCAATGGCCATCCCTTGTCTGGACATGTATAACACAATCACAATACTTTGTATTATTTAGTAAAATTATGATCAAACATAATGTAATAACACATGCACCTTTTGTTATAATTTATTTTCCTTTTATTTCTCCTTTCTATTATAGAAACATATTGAGGTTTTTTTTTTCAAGGTAGGGTCTTGTCCTAGGCTAGACTGACCTGGAATTTACTCTATAGTCTCAAGCTGGCCTCAAACTCACAGCAATCCTCCTACCTTTGCCTCTTGAAGGCTTAAACTAAGACATGTGCCATCATACCCAGCTCATATTGAGCTTTTGGAAACATGTTTAGCAGGTTATATTACCTACAAATTTTGTTTATAGAAGGGTAAAGAAGAGCTATAAAATATTAGTTTGAAAAGGAAATGTTGCTTCTGGTTGGCTGAAATGTTCTCAGCTTTTGAGGTGAAACACAGTATAATGAGAACAAATTGAAACTAGGATACTTGTTGTACATGTCCTTGTTTTGTAAGTCAGGCAGGCTGGTGTACACAAGGAATCCTGTAGACATCTAAAAAGTTGGCCATGCACTTACCTGGATCAGGGTTCATTAACTTTCTTTTTTCCATTTGCCCAGTTTCAGTGGCTATTTGGAGTGACTGAAAATGATGGATTGCCTTTGGTTTTATGATTCCAAGCATCTGTCAGCAGGACTACTTTGTCTCCTTTTTTTTTTTTTTTTGATGGGCAAATTAGCATCTCATTTTGAAGTTTCCATTTTGAACAATCACAATGCAGTTATTGCTCATATCTGGAGTTCATAGCAACACATGTCCATCAGCCCACACTGGCCTGGGGTTAGCATCCGACGACTGCCTCAGTCTGCCTAGAACAGTCACTTCAGAGTTTCCATGTATTGAAATACGTACTGTTTTACTATAACTTACTTTCCTTTTATTTCTTTTTTATATTACATCTAGGGCATTATATTGATTTAAAAAAATATGTGTGTGGGCTAGGTTATATTATCCATTAATTTTATTTCAGGCCAGTAGGAGAAGGTACCAGAAAATATTTGTCATAAAAAGGGGATTTGGGCCTGGTAGTTTTGAGAACCACAGGTCTCATAAACAAATGATTATACTAACAACAAATCAATCTCATCTGTGATAAGTGCCACACAGGAAAACAAGAGTGACTGGAGTACACTTAGCAATCTACTTGGGACTCATGACATGCCACTGAACTTTTGCATTCTGTTAATTCTCTGGCCAGCTGCGAGTCACATGTCCATTGAATCCCCTCATCAATTCTGAGGGTAGTGGGTGGGGAGAAAGAGTGGGGTGTCCATTTGGAGAAACAATAAGGGGATCAGCTGTAGCACTTGAGGTGACATGGCCTAGGTGTGGTAAGGACAGTGAGACAGGTCTTGGGTTTATGCTCTTGGTGGAAAAAAAAAGAGAAGATTTCACACCTTTAAAAGGACATCATTAATTTATTCATATGATAGATGCTTTGTCAGGCACCTTTCATGGGCTAGGTTCTGCTGGAGACGCATCAAATTCAAATAGACAAGAATCACGTCTGTCTGGATCTGAACTGGCTGTTAGGACAGCCAGCTCAGCTTGTAAACAAATAGCTAAGTGACGAGAGTATCAAAGGATGGTAAGACAAGGCAGCATGTCAGGGACCCGGAGGCTGGGAAGGCTTGGGGGGAAGGTTCTCATTGGAACAGGTGGACAGGTCATAGAACAGACATACAGCATGTTTCCCACACAGCTAGAGCAAGCTGGACTGTGGGTCTCTCCACCTAATTCCCCTCCAGTCTCCCACTCCTGCTGCTGGCACTCCCTGGTTCACCCCTGGCACCTCATTCCCAGAGCACTATGATGGCTTCACCCTTTCCCCCCATTCCTCCACCCAACCATTTTCCCTTCCATATAGCTCACTCCTGTTATATTGCTCTTTCTGGAACAAGTGCGTGCCACTTTCAAAACCTTTTATAAGGTTAATTTTTACAAAAAAATCTAGACGGCTAAGAATAATATTCAGTCTCCTGGGATCTGAGATGGGTCTTCCCCTATCCCAATTTGTCCAATGTTCTCTCTTACTGGTAACCTTAGTAGAGTTCATTCGCCATTGAAGCCAAACTCCTACTCGCAAGTCCAACCATGTCTTGCCTTTTTCTTTCCCACTCCCTCTTACAGTGCCTTTCTCCCAAACTGCTCTTCCCAGATTACTAGCCATCAAGATGCATGTCATGTTGTATTCTTAAACCTGAGCAGAGGACATTTGCATGTAACAATGCCCTGCAAGAAGTTTACATTCCTTGAGGACACACATAAGAGTCTCACTGTTGGATGACTTCTCCATTCCTTGCTACCTCATGTCTCTCCTATTCCATTTTATCTCATGGCCCCTTCCTTATTAGATAGTAGCCATGAATCACAATAGGCCATAAGCTTGAGTAGCAGGGGCGCAAACTCTGCTGACCCTGAGAGCCACACCATTAGCACAGTGTTATGTGTATGGTGAGGGGATTCCATAGTCATGGCTGATTAATACCTTGAGTTAGAGAACAGAGTGTGGGATGGAGGCTTGAGGGCAAACTCAGGGAGAGGGTAAAGTGCTGGGTGCTAAGACTGGACAGAGCTTAAATGAGCAGCTGACAAAAAGATGAAATATCATAAAGGAAGGCTCAGAAGTGAGGAAGTATGAAGAAGAGATCATCTTGCTCCTTTGATGTGTAATTTTGTAAAAACATCAACATGGCTGGTGTGTAGGGTTAGAGTAAGCCAATTAAGAGAGTCCTTTTGCTGTTAACCTGAGGGGCAGGTGATATCCCCTGGGGATTTCAGCCATCAGATCCTAGTGTGACTTGAGCATTTCTCTCTCTCTCTCTCTCTCCCTCTCTCTCTCTCTCTCTCTCTCTCTCTCTCTGTGTGTGTGTGTGTGTGTGTGTGTGTGTGTGTGAGAGAGAGAGAGAGAGAGAGAGAGAAGGCTGGTTCCTTTCACAGCATGGTGTGAAGCTGGCCTGTTCCAGGTATAGGATAATAGAATAATAAGCCATTACTATTGAACAGGCCTATTTAATGCACCTGGGAAATTCACTCTCTGTTGTACTGTATCCCTGAGCAGGGCGAACACTGAGACTCCTGTGTCCTTGGGGAATTCAGACTTCTTGCAGGGCATCGTTACAGGCACGTGTCCTCGGCTCAGGTCTCAGTTGTCCATTTTCATCACTCTGCCTCTCTGTCTCAGCTGAGAACAAAGTTTTCCTCTGCAGTCCAACAACAACAACAACAAAAGAAACACTTAAAAAAAAAACCCTTTCTAAATTGACAATTTTCAAGCATGCACATAATGCATTTGAACATAATTACCCTCTTGCCCCCACCTCATCCCAGAAATGACATCTTTGATGGTGGACAAAGAAGGTAGCTGCAATCACGTATGTACTTCTGTAATATATATGCACAGTGTCCATGATCAATTTTACTAAAGGCAATTGAATACATTTTAACAGAATTAGACTTGTTCTCGGGCTGGAGAGATGGCTTAGCGGTTAAGCGCTTGCCTGTGAAGCCTAAGGACCCCAGTTCGAGGCTCGATTCCCCAGGACCCACGTTAGCCAGATGCACAAGGGGGCGTATGTATCTGGAGTTCATTTGCAGTGGCTGGAGGCCCTGGCGCGCCCATTCTCTCTCTCTCTCCCTCTTCCTCTCTCTGTCTGTCACTCTCAAATAAATAATAATAAATAAACAAAAATTAAAAAAAAGAATTAGACTTGTTCTCAATCAGTGATGTGCACAGTGTTTTCTACCAATAGTAAAGAGAATGAATATAACTATGCAGATAATTGAGTAAGTATGAATAGTCATCATTTGCAGACACACACACACACACACACACACACACACACACACACAAATATATGCCAGCCTGGATAAATTCCAGGTAGAGAGTGCAACATTATTTCTTCAGCTGATTTCCAGTGAGGTGTGTGGACTAATCACTTACCCAAGGGCGATGCCAGAGCTCAGGCAGTGTGGGTGGATAATTCAAGTAACGAAGGCTGAATGTAGATGGATTCAGAAGTTTTGTCTCTGTTTTAAATTTCAAAACCTACTTTCACATGTCTTTAAAAAGGACATAAAAGTAGGAGGGGGACATGCAGGGGAGAATAAGTTGGGTCAGCAGGCATGGAAGAGGATGAGGGTGAATATGGGGATGAATATGATAGCGGTACATTGTAGACGTGTATGAAACTGTCAAAAATAAAAACGAATGAAACTTTTTTACTGTACTTTTTTAAAAAAAATAAACAAAACAAGGGGGGAAAGGCTAAGGATTGTTATCTCAAAGTTAAAAAGTATTCAGACTGAAAAACATAAGGCTAGTGGAGACTTAGAAGGGTGTGGCACATAGCATAGCATGTATGCATGTATGTGCACACGTATGTACTAGAATCTAGGATGGCTCACATTTGCTGGAAGCATGGAAAAATGCATTCTGCAAAAATGTGGCTAATCTACTTTTGGCAAGTTTTTTGCAGATGAAATTGAAATGCTTACAATTACCTAAATTTAATAATGTTTTTATTGCATGACCCAATGCACCAAGTCCAACCACTTGGTTATGATATTAATTTTCCATTTGATATCTTTACATGTACCTTACACCTTTTCATGTGCAATTGCATAAGGCTTCCACATCTTACTGATGTCAGATTTACATCGAAACCAGTTTACATGAAATAGTGTTAGAACTGATATTGTTCTGATGAATTTCACAGGGTGTGTGTGGTATGTGTGTCTATACCATACATGCATATTGTATGTATGTGTGTGTGTGTGTGTGTGTGTGTGTGTGTGCCTGAGGGGTATGCACATGTGCATGCAGTTGTGCACGGTTCATGCACATGGATGCCAAGGCCAAAGGCGATGTCCCTCTTATGCTTCACTTCATTGAGACAAGGTCTCTCCTTAACTGGAAGCTTACTGTTTTTCCACTAGACTGGGTGACCCATAATTCCCCAGGGATCCCTTATCAGCTTGGGGATTACAGGTGTCAGCAGCCGAGCCTGACGTTTCCTGTGGGTGCTGGAGATCAACCTCAGTCCTTGTGCTTGTGCAGAAGGGCTCTTTTCCACTGCACCATCTCTTCAGCTCTCAAGGAGGATTTTAAACATAAAGCCTCACACCATGATAACCAACCATAATGCTCTCCCTCCCCCACAGAGGACGTCTGTGGGCATGGCACAGGGTTTAATTAAAAATCCTTCAGAATTAGTATAAGAACTTGTCACATGATTTATGGTTCAAGCAGTCAGCACCCGTTGTGGGACCACGTAATGTTATGGTGTTTGTCAGCCAGACATCAGGGCTTCATTGAAGGGTTCTGCTGTGGGAAAGTAGATGTAAGATGCAAAGCAGTTTTGAGACTCCATACTTCCGTACTACACTCATTATTACTATTATAATGATGACACCCGTCGTCTCCATCCTCCTTACGACTTTGGGCCCTTTTTCATTCCCTAGTAGTCTCTCTACTACATTCAGATCAAGTCACTTTTGTTTAGTTTAGTTTTCACATAGAAGACAAAATACATCATACTTGTCTCTGTATGTTATATTTTAAAGACGGTACAAATGGGAGTGAAAATGTTTACCGTCACTGAGCAGAATATAACTTCAAGGAAGTGGATTTCTCCCATCATGCCTTGGGCCTACTGAGCTCATTCCAGAGGTAATGGGGGAAAACATCTTCACAAACACCCTTGTCTGGAAGCTCTGGAGCCTTGTCTTATGAATGGGGCTTAGCACTGGTACACACTTAACCTCCACTGACACTCCTGTTTCTTATCTACTAAAGCATGAAGGTACACCTTTTGAAACTATCAAAATAATTGAAGTGAACATGACCATGCCGTGAGATTCTAGGGGACATTTAAACCACAATTAAGTGTACAAATGACACCAGGTCTGCAAGGCG
Organism: Dipus sagitta; assembly: GCA_036346955.1. Taxonomy (NCBI): domain Eukaryota; kingdom Metazoa; phylum Chordata; class Mammalia; order Rodentia; family Dipodidae; genus Dipus; species Dipus sagitta. The sequence goes on along the minus strand of CM070780.1, from coordinate 8,467,916 downwards.
GGTCCTGTCATTACCATAATTGTGGAATAATCAGTTTTACTCATGAGCTAATCAAAAGCAATACCCAAAGTGAGGATTTCAGTCTTGAATGCTGATCTTTTTCCTCCTAGGGATGAACTGACTTTTGGCAGGAGATTCTTCCCATACTATCTTTAGTGTGCATGAAAAACAAAAAGCAAAATGAAACCCTCACTGATCCACAGTGAAAAATTACTAAAATCAGAAAATCTTGGGCTGGAGAGATGGCTTAGTGGTTAAGGCACTTGCCTGCAAAGCCAAAGGACCTCGGTTCAATTCACCAGGACCCACATAAGCCAGATGCACAAGATGGCCCATGCATCTGGAGTTCATTTGCAGTGGCTAGAGGCCCTGACACACTCTTTCTCTCTCTGCTTCTTTTCTCTCTCTCTCTCTCAAATAAAAAAAAATTAAATAAAACAAAACAAAACAAAAACAAAACAAAACAAAAATCTAGTTGAGGTCAGAGAAGTATCATCAGGCTGGATTCTAGGTCACCTTGTCTGTAAGCACAGAATGGAGGTGCCTGGCTTGGACACTGGGCAGCAGCTTTGTCTTGTACAAGTACTTGTGACTCTTGGAATTGTAGCTCTCTCATCTCTAAGACGCTGTTCATAAGGCATCCTTCATGAGCTTGTTGAGATTAACAGTAGAGGGAGTCCACGGCAAGTGTTTGTCTGTATATCAGCATCAGAACATAGTTATTTTAGGACTACCTATATAGGATGTCAGTGTCACACATGAGTGGAAGAAATCTTGGCTTTGTTTTCAAGACCAGGGCAGCTTGTTTGCTGACAAGTGCTGCCATTACTTGTGTTTTGAAACCTTTATCGTAGATCACTTTTACAGCAAAGCATCGCAAGAGCCAGTAGAAAGAATGCTGAATGGAGAATACAGTCTTAGCAACTAAATGAATGGGTGGGTAGAACCATACGTGCTTTCCCAGATCATGTGATCTCTTCAGCCAATATGCCTCGGGCATGCACTGTGTGCCGGGGTAACGGAATGAGCTTCATCAGGGTAGTAGGCTCTAAACGTGGGTAAGACAAGGTGTGATGGTTTGAGTTTAAAATGTCCTCAGTGGCCTAACATGTTTGAACGCTTGATCCCCAGTTGGTGGCACTATTTGGGAGGCTTGCTGGAGGTGAGCTTGCCATGTTATAGCCCCAGCCCAGTCAGGCTACACTCAGCTTGCTCTTGCTGCCTCCTCTCAGCTGAAGTGCAAATGTGACGCCCAGCTGCCTGCTCCTGCGTGCTTGTTAGCAAGGAGTAAACTCTCCTCACGTTAGCTGCTTCTAGCCAGGTGTTTTGCTCCAGCACAAGGTGCATCTTTTCTCCAGAGAGACTGAGGGATAGCTGTGTAAGCAAATTAAGATGATCTGAGGTGATGAAAGTAGTCAATGAGATGTGGGTTGAGAGTTCAGACTCCACCCTGGCCCCGGAGAAAGCTTTGTGAAGGAGTAGGCAATGTGAACTGGGCCTGAAAAATGAGTAAAATCAAGGAACAGAGCATGTGCATGAGGTAGAAGGTGCAGAGGGCATTTTATTCTTTGAGATCCGAGGATCTTTGTTTGTGTGTGTTAGTGTGTGGTGTGGGTGCATGTACGTATGTGTGTTCATAGGTATTTGGTCGTGTGTGTGTGTGTGTGTGTGTGTGTGTGTGTGTAGGACACAGGACAACCTCAGGTGTCATCCTTAGGAACACCATCTACCTCTTTTTGAAACAGTGTCCCTCATTTACCTGGAAGTCATAAATTAGGCTAGACAGGCTACCCACTAAGCCTCCTGAGATCCTCTTATCTCTGCCTCTCCAGTGGTGGGACTATAGGTGTTCCAGTCAGCTTCTCTTTGCTGGCAGAAAGCGCTCAACCATTGCACTTGTGGGAGGAAAGGGTTTATTTTGGCTTACAGACTCAAGGGGAAGCTCCACGATGGCAGAGCAAAACTTGGCCTGAGCAGAGGGTGGACATCACCTCCTGGTCAACATCAGGTGGACAACAGCAGCAGGAGATTGTGCCAAACACTGGCAAGGGGAATCCTATAACACCCATAAGCCCGCCCCCATCACAGTTACAATAAGATTCCAATTCCCAAATTGCTATCAGTTGTGGATTAAACATTCAGAACACATAATCTTATGAGGGACACCTGAATCAAATCAGCACAACAGGCATTTGTGTTCAGCATTTTTTTAAACATAGATTTGGGGGATCACACTTCCGGTCCTCATGATGATAAGCATTTTTACCCACTGAGCCTTCTCCCAGCCCTGAGGAACTTTTCCAGTGAGGCTGAAGTAGATAATAGAGTGAGGAGTCTGTGGGGCCAAACCTTATAACTCCTTTTGTCCTTCATTGAGTAGGCAGCATGTGTGATGGTTTTGTGGCAATGATACATGGTGCTGTAGGCAGGAAGCTCATTCATGAAGCTTTTGGGGATGGTGAGATGGTAGGTAACAGAGGCTCAAACCAAGATGCAGGCCAGTAGTACTTGCTGTAGGGAGTGACGAATAGATCGGATCCTAAAGTAAGCCAGGTAGTTCTAGTGTGAACCATGGGAAGAGAGTCTCTTTTACCTTGGTGGACTCTGAAGGTTCTCAAAATCTCACAGTTTACAACTAGTTCCATAATAATACTAAGATGTAAATTGAAGCTTTTGCTGTCATTATTTCTCAATTGTTCAGAAATGTACTAATGTCACTGCTCTGGAATATATGTTTATATATTTTTATATTCACTCTAGAATTTTCTTAAGTAGCAGATGTAGGGTAAAATATGAGCATTATTTAGAGTTTTACTCAATGTTTTCAATAGTTTGCCTGTATCCCTGATGACAGATCATACCTGCTATAATTTTGTAAAACTAATTCTTGTCCACTAGGCAATATTCAGAATCTTTCCTCCCACTTATGTGAAAACCTAGTAAGAATTCTATTTTATTACCTTGTGTTTTAAAATATTTGAAATACATGTGAAATGTTTGTATATACATATTTTATGTATAACTTATTTTGAAATTTTAACTATAAAATAAAATATTTATATTTTGTCTTATATGAAAGGATGGACTATGGTGTAAAAAAATATGAGCTCAGAAAAGCTTTATCAGCTCTCAGACAAACTGTATATATCTAAGGATGATAAGTACATGGACCCAACTGTAGATTTTTCTGACTCATTGAAAGGAGGAATGACAATGCAAAAAACTTTAAATAGGAAAGAAAATTGTGATGAAAGCTCTTTCCCATGGGCTTGGTAATAATAGTTTTGTTGTACAACATACAACAGAACATTTTTGAATAGTGTTACAATGTGATTCATGGTACCATTTTGTGACAATTATTTCAGAGTTTGAAGCACAAGGAATTGGCTCTCTTAATACAGATATGAATAGGCCTTTTAAAAACATGTGCTATTGTTACAACCTTTCAAATGAAGCATCTCTCTCTCTCTTTTTAACAGAGGGGGTGTAGCTCAGGGACAAAGCAATGGACTGCAATGGGAGAATCTTAATGTAAATTATGTTTTCAAATTGGATGGAGAAGTGTTCATAACAGCTGAGTGTCTAAGCAAACTATGTGTGCATAAATGAGGAATGGATTAACATCTCACCTGAAGTTTGCCTGATAAATGGGTGAATCTACATGTCATTAGTAGCAAGGACTTGTCACAATGATCTTTCCTATATAACCTCATCAACAAACCCACTGGGGTGGAAATATTTGAAAGTATTAAATAAGATCTTTTTAAATCTCATGCCTTATCTTGGAACAGCCATGGCAACATGTCCCTGGATGGCACAAAGCAGTGGTGGCTGGAGCTGCAGGGATCTTAGCACAATAAGATGTACTCACAATATGAATTAACCAACAGATTTTAATGTGTCCAATCTGAAAATATCAGCAAGGTTTCATGTCACACATGACATTATTACTTGTTTATTGTGAGTTGGATGTCAGAAAAGGTACAAATATCTGAAAAGGCTATTAAAATAGCTCTATCTTCAACTACACAAATATTTCTAAGAGTCCAGGTTTTCTTCATATATAACTAATCACACCAAAATCCCACATTTTAACAGGCTGAATTCAGAGGAGATATGAGAGTCTAACTGTCTTACATGAAGACAAACATTAGAGACTTGAAAAATGGTAAAAACAATGTCACCCATATTGTTAGTTTTTTTAATCTTAGAATACTTATATTTTATAGACATGTCATTTATATTTATATGTAGTTAATCATCATATTAGTTTATATATATTCATAGCTATTTTTATATTTCCTTTGTTGCATCCTCTTGTGCAGTAAATATTGATGGACATGAGAGTCATAAACTAAAACTCATTGTATTGTTAATAATTTTTTGAAACAGAGTCCATGTAGATCAGGTTGGCCTCAAGCTCACTATGTAGCCAAGGATGACCTTGAACTTCTTATCCTTCTGCCTTTAACTCCTAAGTGCTGGAATTATAGGCATGGGCCACCACACCCTATTTACATGGATGCTGGAGTTTGAACCCAGGGATTCATGCATGCTACCAACTGAACTACACCCTCAACCCCATGTTAATAATAATTTTGGGTGGTATTTTATGAGGCAGGGTCTTGCTCTTGCCCAGGCTAACTTGGAACTCACTCTATAGCCCTAGGCTGGCTTTGAACTCATGGCGATCCTCCTACCTCTCAGCCCTCCAAGAGCTAGGACCAAGGGTATGCACCACCACTCCCAGTTCCCATGTTCATAATTTTTAAGAGAGCAGAAAGTTTGAGAACCACTGACCTGGATGGACTGTGACGTTCTACTGGAGCATGAGAACATCTGGGGAGAGATGGAGTTAGGAAGCAAATTGCACCTCCAGCTTCTGGGTTCATTGTCAGATCTTGGTGTGTGGTTGCGGGACACATGAAAGTCAGGATAAATCAATATAGCCAAGCTAATCAATCCAAGAGAATGAAGCCTCTGAGATGAATAGATTATTTTACCAAGGGCCCATCATCTCAGATCATAGGGGCATCTTGGTTGGTATAGCTGCTGACATAATTGATCTGTAAAAGACAAAGGGTGGGCTGGGCTGGAGTTGATGGTTGGGCTGGAGTGGAAGCAATTGCTTGTGTTGCATGAGAACATAATCAATGTAGAGAACACCAGAACACAAGATCTGTGGCAGAGCTGACTGGATCCCGAGAGTCAACAGGGAAGTTTGGAAGCAAGTTGTGTGGGGAAGAGGACCAGGGCAACCTGGCCGTGTCAGGCTTGTACCAACATATCTGAACTTGATGTTGTCCAAATGGAAACTTTTGCTGAGGTTGCGATGGCCCAGGTTCAGGTTCTACTAGGGCAGGCAGAATGAGAGTAAGGAGGCAGATGGAGGTGGTGGTGGTGGTACTGGGGAAGGGAGTTGGCAGAGATGGAAGTGTTATAGGAGTTTGCTTTCTCGCATTTTCCCTCTCACTTCACTCTTAGCCTGAATCAAAAATCCTACAATCCTTAGTCTTCACCAAGAACTGGGAGTTGGGTTTTGCTGGAGCAGGGTTGGGAAACAAGTGAACACAATGTCTCAGCACAAATTAGTAGCTCTGCATCCCAGCAGCCGAATTTGCTCTCATATAACATTTATTGTTCAGTTTTCTTCCCAAGAGATCCTGAATTTATTTATTAACTTTAAAAAATATTTTATTTATTTATTTATTTGAGAGAGAGAGAGGAAGAGAGGAAGAGAGGATAAGAGAGAAAGAGAGAGAGAGAGAGAGAGAGAGAGAGAATGGGCATGCCAGGGCCTCTAGCCACTGCAAATGAACTCCAGATGCATGCACCAGTTTGTGCATTGGGCTTTACATGGGTCCTAGGAAACCAAATGTTGGTCCTTGGCTTTGCTGGCAAGCACCTTAACTGCTAGGCCATATTTCCAGCCCTGGATTTATTTTGAAACAGATTTTTTTAAAAAATATGCATGGTGCCACTATTAAAATCATATCACTAAGCTTTGGCCTTGAAAATACAATGAACTTTCCTTCACATCTGGCAAGGTCAGAGTCTTTGAAATGTGTTTTATCAAAATCAAAGGTTAGATTTTAACAGATTAAGCACAGGTTAACTGAGATTCTTTATTAATATTGTATTTGTGGTGACAGTGCATTATATATAATTCTATAGGAATTCTATTCTAATTTAGTAATAATTCATGTTCACGTATCCATCCTGACAGCATCATTAATTATAGCACAATGAGTATGGAAAACATATAAGCTGCTAATGGAAAGTATTACTAGAGGTTATATCAAGTTTTGCAAGCTACTGAAAATAAATTGTGGCCTCAACACTTCATCTTTAATAAACACAGGGAGTACCCCCAGCTTGACACATCTTTATTTACAATATGTACTGGTGCATATATTTATTTATGTGTGTGTTTATTATGGGAAATGCAAAGTATGTATTTTGTCAAGAATTTCTCTTAGCAGGAGTGTGGTTATATGGTTACCTTCTGCTGACTGCTTCCTGTTTGCAAAGTAAAGTTCTTTTCTCCCTCTTTCTGCCCAATATCCTGCAAAGGTACCAATTACCCTACTGATTATCAGTTGCAAAGTATTCTTGGTGTGAGAGGAGCATCGATTCTTTGTGAGCAGAGAGCAAAGGCTGCTGGACTCACACTCAGGGGTGCTGGAGCTTCCAGCTAATAGCTTGTATCAAAAGGTGCTGTGCAGACTGACGGCAGCGGGTATCAGAAGTCTATGCCTCAAAGAGACAACTAGGCTGGATTTTCAAACTTTAATGTTTGAAAATTAAACAGTGGCATAAGAATTAGTTAATGTTAATGAAGAAAACAAGTGGGACATTTTCCTTTAATCCACATACCCTTTAACACATACTGCAAATGTATTAATAATCTTGACTTTCCCTTGCTGATGCTGGTGTGCATGCATGTGTGTGTGCATGTGCGTGTGTGTGTGTCTGCTCTGCTTCTCAGTGTTAGCAGATAATCAGGTGAAGTTAGGCCCCAGCTGGGCTCAGTCCCTTTGTCTTCCGTGGTGAGCTTTTGAAGGCAAGTCTGTGAATGTCCTGTGGTCCTGTTGTCTTACCATTTCAAGTTGGGTTTCTTCACTTTCATTGCCACAGAGGGTCTTAAAGAGACCAGGAGAATGGCCGAATGCCAGCATCTATCAACCTGGTATGGACGATGAGTTGTCAGGAGGAACTCATGCCTCTGTCCCTTCTGATATCCACAGAAAATCATCCAGAGCTCAGCGGTCGGGGGGATTAGCTCAGCGACTAAAGGTGTTTGCTTGCAAGCCTGCCAACAAGAGTAAGTTCTCAGCACCTGCATAAAGCCAGACACAAACTGGCACACACGCCTGTAATATCAATGTGCTTATGGCAATGGGAGGTGGAACCAGAAGAATTAGAAAGCTTGTGAGCCAGCTAGACTGGCACATGAAAAACCACAGTGGCGAAACAATGAGAGACTCCATCTCACAAAAGAAAGTAAAGGCTGGATATGGTGGCCATACCTTTAATTCCAGCACTTGGGAAACTGAACTAGGAGGATAACCATGAGGTCGAGGCCAGCCTGGGCTACAGAATGAATATAGGTCAGCCTGGACTAGAGTGAGGCTCTGCCTCAACTTTTCCCCTCCCTTCCTGCAGGGGGCCACATCTAGTTGCCAACACTAGATGGCGCTGGCACTGCAGGAAGCCACATCTAATCCGCCATTACAAGATGGCGCTAACCTCGTGGTGTTCAGCTTCTTTACGACAGTGCCTTGGCGCCAACCGTATTCAAGGTACGCGCATGCGCTTGACGCAACCTGTCCTGAGCCTATCCCGTGGCGCCTGGTGGTGGCAAGCTGGTAGCAACCAATCAGTGGGCGCCTCATTGCACTTCCCTCTATAAAAGTAGCTGCACATCCCGCCTCCTCGCCCCTCGCCATCAACCTTTCTGTTAACCAAGAGCTCTCCAATAAAAGTGTGATCAAGAAGGATCCTCGTCTTGTGGTCGTTCTTCCCTGCGGGTCAGGGGGCTCGCCGCAAACTGGTGCCGAAATCCCGGGATGCCGGGAGCCTTGTGGTCACCAGGCGAGGGGCCGAAGAGGATTCAGAACTTGACACACGGAGAGGAAGACGTCGGTAAGTCATCCCCAGTCATGCAGTTTTCTGACCTAGACTTTAATCTGATCCTTGCCGTTTTCCTTCCCTTCTGGGTTTTGTTTTTTATTGCCTTTGTTATTCATTCTTGTCTAAGTCAAGGTAGCCACACAGACATTATTAGACAGGGACGGAAAGCGTTGGCAAGGCATCAGGATAGTCTTTCTGAGTCAGATACAAATGGGGAAACCCCAGCTAGGCCTAGGAAAAGGAAAAAAACAAAAAAGGAAATACAAAGGGAAAAAAAGGATAAAAGCTTACAAGATGAGCTTAGAGAAATGGGTGAAGTTTATGATTATGCCCTCATTGAGCTTTCTAAGGGAAAGGAAAGACTGCAGAGGACTTTGTTGGAACTGGGCTACTGGCATAAGGGCTGGCTGCGTCCTGCTGCCCAGGCCCAGAGTGTTTGATCAAGGTTAAATTTGTAATGGACTGATGTGCTTGGCTAGAGATATTGGACTGAGAGATTTAAGATTTTAAGCTGGAAAACCTCAAGCAAGTTAAAATTACAGGCACTGAGACTGGTTTTAGGTTACTGAACCTGCTATTGTCAAACACATTAGCAATCTTAAGGAAGATGTTCCAACTGCTTTACATTAAAACAATGGAAAGGATGCCTGAGGAAAGGCTATCATAGAAATGCAAACACTTTTGGAAAGAGTTGACTGGAGGAGGAACCTGCTTTTCAAGGCTATTGAACTTGAACTGCCGAAGTTTGATGTTTGTTTGATGGTGGTTGAGTTTACATTGTTTTAGTCTCTCCTTGCTTTAATCCCAGAGGAATTCGCCCATTACAAATTTGGCAGATGGATGTTACTCACGTCCCATCTTTTGGCAAATTACAATATTTACATGTTTCCATTGATACTTGTTCTGGAGTTATGTTTGCTTCCCCATTAACCGGGGAGAAAGCAGCCCATGTTATTCAACACTGCCTTGAGGCGTGGAGTGCCTGGGGGAAGCCCAAAATTCTTAAAACTGACAATGGACCAGCTTATACTTCTCAAAAATTTGGACAGTTCTGTCACCAGATGGGAGTGACCCATTTGACAGGTCTCCCGTATAATCCTCAAGGACAGGGTATTATAGAACGGGCTCATCGCACTCTAAAGTCTTATTTAATAAAACAAAAAGGGGGAGTCGAGGAGGCTCTGCCCTCAGTCCCACGAGTGACTATATCCATAGCACTCTTTACTCTTAATTTTTAAAATTTGGACAGTCAGGGCCATTCGGCGGCTGACCGTCATTGCTCAGAGCCTAACAGGCCACAGGAGATGGTTAAGTGGAAAGATGTTTTGACTGGTCAATGGAGAGGCCCGGATCCTATTTTAATAAGATCCAGGGGAGCTGTTTGTGTTTTTCCACAGGACCAAGAATCACCCCACTGGGTTCCTAGTCGGTTGGTGAAGACGGTCCGACCTTCTCTAGAGGACAGCTTGGAGAGCCAGGATGATCCTGAGAAACCAGAAAAACCAGATGTGGACGAGTCTGTGGATGCTGACCCTCCAGTGCTTGGCACTCAGTAGAGGAGAACAACGCTGGGGCATCTTGTCAGCCTTTCCTAAGCCCCTGCCAGTACATCATGCTGCAGCGGTCTTCCCTCGCTTCTTCACAACTCAGAAGGAGCTGGGTCTCCCCACTGTGATTGGGGATACCACGTATGTCAGCTTAGGGGAAGATCGGAGTTTTGAGAAAATCGGAGCCCTTTGCTTCACAATTGATTCACCCCGTAATTTTTGTATAGGGCTGAGAAAACAGGCCTTTGGTTGGTTTAAGGATGATAGGATATGGGGAAAAATTTCCCAAGAGAGACGTAATTCCAGATTTGGTGCAGAAAATAGTACTTCTCAATATCTTTTGCAAATTATACGGACCATCCTGGACGCGTCTTAATACTTCTGGGGGTATTGAGAAAGTCATATATACTTTTGGGAGGATGTGTGCTTTGCCTCTGGTTGGTTTGCCGCCTGCGAGCCCAGACCAGGCGGGACAAGGTGGTCATTTCTCAGGCACTTGCCGCTTTGGAGTGTGGGTCCTCCCCCCAGATTTGGCTGTAGGCCCTAAAGAGCACCTAGTTTCCCCTGGCCCTTGCACCCTTAGGGCCTGAAGTGCCCATTGCACAAGGATGGGCAGAGGGTTGGTGTTGGGAGCACGGCACTCATCACGCTCAGGATGCGAGACAAAGTACTGCACATGAGGTATGCTCTTAGCAGCCTCATGGAGGGCATGTTTGATTGCATATGGGTTGGTACCGACATCCCATCTCTGAGAAAAGGTACCGGACAGGTGAGGCACCAGCCTGGCTGGCCACCTGGCCTGGGGTCTTCACAATGTCCTTTTGTTTATCAGAGATCAAACCTCTACCTTCACCTGCTGCGCATTATAATAGAAAGGGGGAACTGCAGGGGGCCACATCTAGTTGCCAACACTAGATGGCGCTGGCACTGCAGGAAGCCACATCTAATCCGCCATTACAAGATGGCGCTAACCTCGTGGTGTTCAGCTTCTTTACGACAGTGCCTTGGCGCCAACCGTATTCAAGGTACGCGCATGCGCTTGACGCAACCTGTCCTGAGCCTATCCCGTGGCGCCTGGTGGTGGCAAGCTGGTAGCAACCAATCAGTGGGCGCCTCATTGCACTTCCCTCTATAAAAGTAGCTGCACATCCCGCCTCCTCGCCCCTCGCCATCAACCTTTCTGTTAACCAAGAGCTCTCCAATAAAAGTGTGATCAAGAAGGATCCTCGTCTTGTGGTCGTTCTTCCCTGCGGGTCAGGGGGCTCGCCGCACCTTCCCCCAAAAAGAAAGAAAGTGGACAGAGAGGACTGACCTCTGACCTCCATATCTATACACAGACAGGAATTCAAAAGAAAATAATCCAACTTGACTCTTGAACTTTCTGATTACTATTACAGAATATCTATTAAACACTTAAAAGGAGTTGAATATACCTTTTAAAATCAAGAAGACTTTTTTGTTGAGGTAGGGTCTTGCTCTGGTCCAGATTGACTGGATGTCACTGTGTTGTCTCAGGGTGGCCTCTAACTCACAACAATTCTCTACCTCTGCCTCTTGAGTGCTGGGATTAAAGATGTGTAGCACCCCACCTGACCCAGGAAGACTTCTTTTTTTTTTTCTTTTTTGGTTTTTCGAGGTAGGGTCTCACTCTAGCCCAGGCTGACCTGGAATTCACTATGGAGTCTCAGAGTGGCCTTGAACTTACGGCAGTCCTCCTACCTCTGCCTCGCGAGTGCTGGAATTAAAGGTGTGAGCCACCACGCCCAGCCAGGAAGACTTCTTTATAGCAGAATGATAGCTCTAGATCTACTAGTAAACTGATTTAGGTAGATGGGGAAAGTCAATAAAGATCTTCTATTTGGTATGTATGGTAGATGGTTTTCATGTAGGTGAGTAAGGGTTAGCATTGATATTTTAATGTGTGTGCATGTTCAATATGTGCTCACGGACGACATGAGTGTGGAGGCCAGAGGACTGCCTTGGGTGTTGTTCCTCAGGAATGTCATCCACCTTTTTTGAGATAGGCTCCCTCATTAGCCTGGAGCTCGCCCAGTAGGCTAGATTGGCTGGCTAACAAGCCAAGGGTTCCTCCTGTCTCCATGTCCCCAGTGCTAGAATTATCAGTCCACCCCACATACCTGGCATTTTTACAAAGGTACCAGGGATGGAACTCAAGCCTCATGATTGCAAGGCAAGCGCATTAATGGCTGAGCTATCTCCCCAGGCCCATTGATTTGTTTTGCAAGAAAACCTTTGAGAATAGATTTTGAGAGTTGCAGTGATAGCACAGAGTGCTCGCTTTCCCTGCACCTCTGTGCTGTGTGGCCCACCACTTACAGCGCCATAATATATTGGCTACAACTAAGAGTCAATCTTGGTACCTCGTTATATATTGATTTTTAATTTCATCTGGATATTTTTTATTTGTAAGACATTGCTCCAATATTAGGAATTGTTCCAGTATTTACTTATCATCATAATTTTCCAAATCAATTCCATTTTTACACCCTGGAGTGCTGCCTTCCAGGCTGATGGTGGTTTCCTCCTGAGGGTGCTGGGTCACATGGTGTTCCAAATACATCTAGGTCTTGTTGTTTTTCTCAGACTCTGGGTTTGGCGCCACCTGTAGGGGATGAGGGCCAAGGGTGTGAGTGAGCGTTTAGATCCAGAATAAGAAGGTTATTCATTAGAAAGTGGACTTGAAAAATACTAGTTCAGTTAATTGCATACATTTTTGGAGGAGAAAATGGAGGCCCATGGAGGCAAGGGGACTCACTCAAGACCTCACAGAGCTGGTGGCAGGACCTGGGTTGAAGCCCAGTGCTTGAACTCCTCTGTGTTTATCGCCTCTGATCAGATCTTCACAGTGACACTTTTGCTCTATTTATTATTTATACCTGGCCTGTTTTAGAACAGAACTGAAGCTAGCTGCCTGTGATTTCATTTGCTTTGAACACAATATGGATCATTGCATCATGCATGATTTTAAGTGGATTAAAAAATGAATAATGCTCCCACCCATAATTATTTTATAAATACCTTTTACCACATAGTAGTCACACTATTGATGCCTTGCACATAGTAGGCACTCAATAAATATAGGCAATGTAAATGAATCCTGCTAACTTGGATTTATGAACAAACGAGCTCACAGAACGAGCCGGTGGGTGCAGCACGGCTGGGCGAGGAGGAAGAAATGTGGTCATGGATTCCTGGCCCTGGAAAAGGTCTGGGCGATACCGTGAGATGACTTAAGATTATTTTGACTTGGAGCTGTCTTTATGCAACTAGTTGGGCCACACGAGGTAGTACACAGTGTTTGTGTAGGTCGAAAACATTTCCAGTTTCAAATGTGACCTTGGGTAATTGTTTGCTTAGGCTATTTATTTTTGAGAATAAGAACACCTGGCTCTTGGGGTTGTTGGTGCTGTTAAATGAGGTATTGTGACCACAAAGGGATTTGCAAGCCTAAAACATGCCCGCAGAGGGCTATTTAGAAGAAACACAGCATTTAAGGAAGGTTTTCTTCAAGGTACCTAGAGCCTCCTTCCATGCTTTCCTACAGAGCTAGGCTCAGTGAGCATGGTAAAGAGATGAATATTGGGAATTGACAATGGAAACAACTGCATATCAGTAAAATGGTTTTATAACTCAACCATGAGACAGAGAAAGTTGAGTTAAAATATAGCTGATGTTGGGCTGGGGAGATGGCTTAGAGGTTAAAAGCATTGCTTGCAAAGCCTGATTGCCTGGGTTTGGTTCCCACGTTAAGCCAGGTGTACAAAGTGACACCTGCAGCTGGAGTTCGGTTGCAGAAGGCCATGACACACCCATTCTCTCTCTCTCTCTAAAATGAATAAAACTTTTTTTTTTTAACAGTTGACATTGGGACTTGACACCTGCTAGGTTTGGGGGCGGTTGTGGCAGGGACTAAGGCCGGCAGGGCCTGCCCTCGCTTAGATTTCCTTACTCTGTTCTGAGGTGTCCTGAGCCCATGTGGAGGCTCTTTGTAGTTAAACTGTGGTGTGTATTAATAATCAAGCATGAGAAGATGGCTCAGTTGGTAAAGTGTTTGACTCACAAACATGAGGGCCTGAGTTTGATCCCCAGAACCCATGGCCAAAAGCCAAAAACAGTGGCAAGTGTTGTCATCAGAATGCTGAGGAAGGTGGAGCCTACTGACCTGGGGCTCACAGGCCAGCCAGTCTAGCCTACTTGTTTAATTCCAGGCCAGCATTCCCAAGGGTGTCCTGTGGCCTCCACACACACATGTATATATTCCACCCACACACACACATGGGCGCTCACCATAAGCATGCATGGACACTTGTACACACACACATGCATTAAACAGGGAAACTGTTACAATAAAAATCCTCAAGGTGACTTGGTGTTTCTGGGCCTAAACTTCTAGAGGAAGCCAGAGCCAGGGTGAAATGGAAAGGGAATAGCATTTGCACAGCCAAGACGCACGTATCACAGATGGTCCTTGCTTGGAGTCCTGTACTCTCAGAAGCTGGAGCTGGGCTCACTCAGTGCCATGTTACTCCAGGCAAGAAGCGGTAGTGACCTTGGTTGGCCTTCCTGTCCCCTTTCACACTCCTGGGACCGCTGCTTCCTCTCAGCCCAGATCTATGACATCTGTTTCTCCTCTTTTCTTTTGTCTTCCCCTCCTACTGAGGTGTGGCCTGGCTGATTCATCGTTCTCTTAGGGCCTCTTCCATTTTCTACACCCTTAAAACTGAACTCATGTCCATGCAGAGAAGAGTTCACGGGCTATGATCCTGGGTGGCAGACTGTTTAGAGAACTGACCTGTGGAGAAAGCTGAGTTTGGTTTTAGACAAGGTGGTAGATGTCAGATTTCCTTACAGATGGATTCCTTAGATATAGGCTTGTGGTCAGGAAAGAGCTCTGGTCAGGAATAGAAAGATAGGAATTAGATAGTTGATGAGAGGTTAGACTGACTGTGTGACCCCCGAAAGTAGAAGTAGCACTACTTGGAAAGTCATAAAATCTTTGACAGGATAAGTAATATTTCTGTTTCTCCACTTGTTCTCATAGTTTAAGTGATATAGTACAGCTAATTTTTAACAGTTGATTCTTTGTTTTTTCTTGGTTTTTCGAGGTAGGGTCTCATTCTAGCCCAGGCTAACCTGGAATTCACTATGTAGTCTCAGGGTGGCCTCGAACTCATGGTGATCCTCCTACCTCTGCCTCCCCCCAGGTGGGATTAAAGATGTGTGCCACCATGCCCGGCTAACAAATGATTCTTGTTCAAAGACATAAAAGGGCTAAAGCTTATGGGTTTTTGAACATTTTGGCATTTCCTTATAAAATGGCAGAAAGAGGAAGATCTCCCTTGGTGGATCACTTGCACATTTTTTCACTGATCCACTCCACCAACAGGTGTGTTTACTATCTGTCAGGTACTCTTCTAGGAGATCAAGGTAAAACAGCGAAACAAGACAGATGGAGTCTTTGACTTCACAGGAATGGGAGGAGTCAGAGGATCAAGAGACTGCAGAATAACTGGCTAAATGTCACAAGGTGACAAGTGTCCTGGAGGGGGATGGAGAAGTGAAAGGACAGGATGGATGACAGTGGAGTCCTAAACTACCCAGGGGGTAGCGTGAGGTAACATCTGGGGCCTGAGGACAGGAGGGCCGGGGTTTCACAGTGTGTTTGCTATTGGCCAGCCAGCGCAGGGCGTCCTTGCTAAGGCCTGTGCTTCTGAGTTCTGAAACATGGGGTCTGAGAAGGGGCTTTGCATCCTGTGACCCCTATCAGAAACATCCCGATGCTTGCTGCTGCTTACTCCCCCCCGGAGAGAGGCGGCTCATCACCTTGACACAAACCTGAGGCTGAGGCCTCAGGTAGTAGAAGAACACCACTCAGGAGTGCTTTGTTTTGTGGTGGCTACTCTCCGCAGACTGGGTACTTTTCTAAGGAGCTTGTCTTTTCAGTTTCTGAATTTAACTTAATAAAGCCCTGCAAGTGAAATGCCCGAGATGATATTGAACTTAGACTTCCAAACCAGTTTGTTGGCACGCTGGAGAGATGGCTTAGCAGTTAAGGCACTTGCCTTCAAAGCCAAAGGACCAAGGTTCTATTACCCAGGACCCACGTAAGCCAGATGCACAAGGTGGCACATGCATCTGGAGTTTTTTTCCAGTGGCAAGAGGATCTGGCATGCTCATTCTCTCTCAGTGTGTCTCAAATAAATAAATAACTTAAAAAAAAAAACTTTTAAAATAAAACTAGCTTGTTGGGCATTTCAATTGACTTCTACTTAGAACTTTCCTCACATGGAATTTTACCACACAATAAAATGCATATTTAGGTTACATGTAAGAGTATCTATGTATACCACACATATAATAAACAGTTAACATATTAAATTCAGTATAAAAATGGCACAAATCTAGAAGGTCATAATCAAAGGGGGAGGGGGAAGCTGGAAAGACAATGTCCCTCAAACCCTTTGGGGCTTTTTAGTAGGACTGAAATTTGATTCTAAGCTTCTGGGTGGACACAGAGATAGGAAAAAAAATGTCATGTCATAATTTTGTTTGTCAGAAAGGGAAAGTTACACCACATTCTTTTAATTTTTTTATTGTTTAATTTTATTTATTTGAGAGAGAGAGAATGAGAGAGAAAGAGGCAGATCAAGAATGGGCAAGTCAGGGCCTCCAGCCACTGCAAACGAACTCCAGATGCATGTGCCCCCTTGTGTATCTGGTTTACATGGGTCCTGGGGAGTTGAACCTGGGTATTTTGGCTTTGCAGGCAAATGCCTTAACTGCTAAGCCATCTCTCCAGCCCCAGTGTTTATGTCTGCAAACAAACATAAATACTCCACGCCTCATCCTTAGCAAGTCACTGCATAATCAACTCAATGTCCTGGCACTTTGTTCTTTCATGTCACTTAAAGAACTAGAAAGGACATCAACAAGGTGAATGCTTTTCACCTAAGTTCCTGTAGAAAAGGGTTAGTTCTGCTATGATGACTGGTTATATAAGGGCCATCAGGAGAGTAGGTGAGGCACTGTGTTAGTTAGGGCTCTTCAGAAATGTAGAACTGATAACTCACACATCATGTATAATAAAATCACATCATATATAAATTATACATTGTCACATATCACATATGATAGTGGGTGGGGCACTGTTTGGGTTCTTCAGGGAAGTAAAACCAATTATACAGTATATAAAACATTATAAGGTTTTGGCCCATGTGACTCTGTGGGCTAGGGAGTCTTATAGTCTCTTGTCTAGTATTCAGGGACCCCAGAAAGCCAATGTGTAGTTTGTGGACTGGAGCAGTTTGGTGGTGACAGTGGATCCCAGTCTGATCTGCAGGCCAGGGAACCAGGAATGCTGAGGGCAGATGGTCCATACTCAGCCCAGGTAGTTAGACTGAGAGCAAGACTACACCCAAGCTTCCCCAGACTTTCTGCTGTGTTCAAACCCTGATGGAATGGGTCCTACCCACCCTGGGACAGTAATCTGTTTAATTTACTACACCAGTTCGTCCAGAAACACCCCCTTCTCAGACATAGTCAAGTTAAATTAACCATCCCAGACAAACACACCTCAACACTCTTTATAAGTCAGGCCCAGTATTACCTAACAAAAATAATCTTTGAAATGTACTGGGATATGAAACTTGATTTTCATACCTTTACAAGGTTTTTCATCTATACTTGGGGGTTCTATCTTGACCTTGCCTGCTCTGAAATTCAGACATGCCCATGAATATGGGGTGAATTGTTGCAAGGAGGAATTCAGGCATTCAATCAGAGGGAGGTGATGGGCCTGGAGAAAGGGGTTCTGGGTGAAGCAGCAGAAAGGAAATGAGGAGGGTGGGACTTCGTGGTGTCTCTCTGGATATTGATCTGCTGTCTGCTCTCTGGTCTTTGAGCCTGATGAGTGAACTGCATGCACAGATATGGAAGCTCTTTTCACAGGCAGCCTGGCGAGATTCAGGCTCATCAGGGGCGCTGCTTTGTGGGTAGAGCAGGACTCAGAGTGGGAGAAGCAGTCATACTCTCCATGCACAGAACACACCTGGTGTCTGAAGGCCTGTCACTTCTGAAAACACAGGAGGCAGTATGTTATAATGTTTTATTTATTTATTTGAGACAGAGAGAGACAGAGGCAGATGGGGGGTGGGGGAGAGTACGGACACACCAAGGCCTCTTGCCACTGTAAACAAACTCCAGACACAGGTGCCACTTTGTGCATTTGGTTTTATGTGGGTACTGGGGAATAGAACCTGGGACATTGGGCTTTGCAAGCAAGTGCCATGAACCACTGATCCATCTCCTCAGCCCAGGAAGCAATGTCAGCAATGGGACCCATTCTAGAAACTTCTCACCAGGAGCACTGGTGGTGGTGGCTCAGAGCGGAAAGAGTTGTCAAATGTTCTCATTCATTCCTTTTGTTTGTTTATGGCAACTTTAATCATAAATAATTAAAGAATTCTTTTATAGAGGAATGGATAAAGTATGGTACAATGAGTATATCATTGGGATAAAAAGAAATGAACTATCAAACCATCAAAAATAGGAAGCAGGGGCTGGAGAGATGGCTTAATGGTTAAGCGCTTGCCTGTGAAGCCTAAGGACCTGGATTCGAAGCTCGATTCCCCAGGACCCACCTTAGCCAGATGCACAAGGTGGCGCACGCGTCTGGAGTTCATTTGCAGTGGCTGGAGGCCCTGGTAAACCCATTCTTTATCTATCTGCCTTTCTCTATCTGTCTGTCACTTTCAAATAAATAAATAAAAATAAACAGAAAATTTAAAAAATATGAAGGAAACAAATGATTATTTTTAGTTGAAAGAAGCCCGTTGACAAGGACTGAATGCTATGTGACACTCAGGAGAAGGTAAACCAAACTGAGAGAGACAGTAAAATCTTAGCAGTTTCCCAGGATGAGAGGGAGGTAGGGAGGAGTGGTCTGGGCACCAAGGGTGTTCAGGGCAGTAAAGTGACTCTGTGCCCACCTGCAAACTCAACGCAGAGAAAAAGAAAGTTGCTTTAATAAGAATGCCAGATGGCAACCTGGAAGGAGTGGGACTCATGTCTCATCACTCGTGTTCCACGTCTTTGGGGAAGTGGGAGACTGTTTAGGAGGATCAAGGTAGGGGCTCGGTGCAGAAATCAACCAACCTGGAGCCTCAGTCAGGAAGTCTGGTATTTTGACCTAAGACTAGAGGTGATAATCTGTTGGTACCTGCTTGTTCTTATCCTTTCTCTCATTCTTTTTCTCAGGTGCTGCCCACCTTTTTTTGAGACAAGAGTCTTTCACTGGCCTGGAACTTGCCCAGTAGGCTCGATAGGCTGGCCAGAGAACCCCAGGGAATCTCTTGTCCCCACCTCCCCAGCTGGGATTATAGGAGAGCGCACCTGACATTTTACATGGGTGCTGGGGGTAGAACCTGGCGCTTTCCTGACAGAGTCATCGCCTGAGCCCTGTTCTTATGCTAAGGGCAAAATGCTCTGGAGTGTAGAGTGAGGCCACATCCTGGGAATGGGGACAGGAAGGAGAATGGGGCCCAGCTGGCAGCTCATCACCACATCATCCACACCGCATACATGTTCAAACCAAAGCACCTACCCAAGTGAGTCCTGATGTAACGACTGTAACCTGAGGTGATGTGCACCACTTGTAATGAAATGTCTCACTGCTGGGGAGGGCAGCACAAAACGAGGCACACATAAAATGAGTGTATAAGGGTGGGTCTTTCATTCAATAGTTAGTGTCCTGATAAGACTCTGCCTTTCTGTCTGTTTATCATCTATCATATATCTATTCATTTCTCTTCTATCTATATTTATCTGTCATCTATGGATATATCATCCCCCTAATCAATTGATCATCTGCATATTTATCTATCCATCCATATATTATCTACCACCTACTGGCCATCTATCCATCTATCATCTATCATTTCTCTATCATCTACCTAATCAATCATCTATCTATCTATCAGCATCTATCATCTATTATCTTATCTATGTATCTATCTAATCTACTTATTCTGCTATTCTGTATGTCAACCCAAGGAGACCAGCATCTTCTTAATAACTAAGTTACTTCAATGTGGTCTTACTAATCACCTTTGTTTTGGTTTTAATCAAGCCATCCAAATGTCAGTGTTTATAACCCAGGGACCCATCTCTGGCTGCACAGTCTGGAAGGCCATTTTAGATCCCCTTAGCTCTCCCTGCACTCCCTGCTGCTACTTCCCTTTGCCACCTTCCCACTCCATACATGGCCAGCCTTGTGAAAGGCACACAGACATTCCTGTTTAATTTGCTTAACAAAAAATTCTTGACCACCAACATTTTCCCCATGCCAGACTGACTAGCACTTGCCTGAGGTCCTTTGACTCTCAGAGGTGAGTCACCCAGTCCTCAGCAACAGACAGGTGAGGGCTTCTGTCATGTTCTAAATTCTGTCTCCCACCTGGTCCCTTCTTGTCAGACCCAAACAGCTTCCATAAGTCAGTTTACACAGTTGGCTTCAGCACCTGTAATCAGAATGTGAGGATACTCTGGAAGTCACCATCATTGATCATCAGAAGAGGTATCATATACGGATATTCTTTTTTTAACAAAAATAATCGTAGGGCAAATGGACTTACTTCAGCATTCAAGTCAAAGCAATATTTTTGTGATTCTTGGCCTCAGTTCCATGAAGGGGGAAAAGGACTTTTCCAGCAGACAAATGTGTTATCATGAAGCCAAGAAAAGATTAAAAGAAAAAGCAGTACTCCAGTCCTGCCACTCAAGCGGGTGTTGCTTGGACCATCAAAGCTTCCTGCTGCCAATGCTACTTAAGTATTCTCCTCCTCCCCCCAGACACAGACCTCTTCCTCTGAGGCAGCTACCTTTGATATGGCTTGATTCCATTCTTTGTCTGCTGGGGGATGGGAGGTCATCTGTCACTTCTCCTGAGGCACAGAGAAGACTCCTCCCAGGATGCCTACTTTCCCGGTTGGGAAGGAGGTGGGGCCCTCTCTGACACACCTCAGAAGTGGTGCATGCTTGGAGTTGGAGCATCATCCTACCTTAGGGGGTGGGGAGAGGTTTGGCTTAAACTGACAGAGTGATCTGTGTCACAGCACCATAAAGTAGCCTCGCCTCACGTGACAGCTCACCACCAAGTGCCGTGGAGCAAAGTGCAAACTGCCTGGTCTGCCCCATGAGGCTGTGCTGACTCTTGAAACAGAAAAGGGATTTCAAGCAAGTGCATTTAACCACTGAGCAATCTCTCCAGCAGACGAGGGGCTTTCAGAGCTGCAAACAAACTCCAGATGCATGTGCTCCCTTGTGCATCTGGCTAATGTGGGTCCTGGAGAATCGAACCTGGGTCCTTAGGCTTTGCAGGCAAACGCCTTAACCACTAAGCCATATCTCCAGCCCTACCTTTCAGATTCTTGTGAGCCTTCCTTGTCCCTCCAGGAGGGAGTGCTTCAATTTAGAAGAAATAGCTGCAAAGCATTCAGAGAAGCTGAAAGATGTTTGAGAATGTCAGACTTGTGTAAAGGAACATGGGAGAAAAGGAATCGTGAATGCTGGGCTTTCAAGGATAGCAGTGTCTGATCCTGGAAGAAATTACCTGTGTAGTAGAAAGCCATTTGGGTTTACTTGGGCCTTCAGGTATGTGGGAGAAGAAGCTTCCCATGTGCCATAGCTGAGCCATGAGAATTTCACTCCTGATTTAAGATTGGGCAAGTTTGAATATGTGAGTGCTGGAAGTGACTAGAGACCTGCTATGTGAGGGATTAAGCTTCAGGAGATAGTCTGTAATTTTCTTTCCCTTCAGGGGTGGTCAGCCTTTCAGTTTCTCTTGGACATATTGAATGAAGAATTATTCTGGGCTGTACATTAAGTGCCCAGATTTAGGGCATTTGATTTAGATTTCAATTCCTTCTAACCACATTTCCTTTCTTGGGTTTCATTTAAGCTCTCTTTGTTTCTTTGCAATATTTTCTGGGCTATCTGTCTATCTATGTATCTATCTATGTACTATCTATCTATCTATCTCTCTATCATCTATCTGTCTGTCTCTATGTCTATTCATCCATCCATCCATCTATTCTTTGGAATGAAAATAAACTAATACATTGACAATGCTTCTTTTTATAGATATGTCCTGGGATGATCCCTCCAGATAATCAGAGATGCCCAGGGGTGAAGCCATCCCAGGCAGGGTCACAGACAACCAGAGCACACCAGGTCACGTTTGTAAAGGAGACAAAGGGAGATGCATGGAGAACACGCATATACATGCAGGCTGACCCTGTGCAGTTCGGTTCAAACTCTGGCTTCCACAGACCGGACACCCTGGACATCTGGGGGAATAAATCAAGGGTCCTGACAACATGTCGTTTCGGCAAGAATTCTTTAATTGCTTCTGGGTCTCGTGTCTTTCATGCAGTGTGCCATGGAGTCTTTGCCACTCTTCCAGTAGCAAAGATGTGTCCATCCCAGGACTGTGTTTAACATGTTATAGTTTAAACCCAGGACTCATAACCATTGAAAGAGTCCTAACATCTGGACAGAGCAGTCTCTGCTCTTAGCACCATAGCAGGCAACTTAGATTATCTATCAAATTCTTCAGAGAGGTTTAGAAGTTGTGTGTGTATGTGTGTGTTTATGGATGCATGTGCATGTGTGTATGTGTGCTTGTCTATGCATGGGTCCACGTGTGAGCCCATGTGCAGGTGTGTGTATTGTGGGTCCATGTGCGTGCGTATGTATGTGCACGTGGGTAGTGCCCGAGGCTGACACTGATGTCTTCCTTCTTCATGCTCCACCTTACTTACTGAGACAGGATCTCTCACAGGACCCGGAGCTCTCTAGCCAGCAAGCCCCAGGGAGCCTTCTGTCTCCACGTCCCCAGCACTAGGATTACAGGCACTGGGATTTGATGTGGCTGCTGGGGATCTGAACTCAGGTCCTCATGCTTATGGCATAAGCACTTTGCCCACTAAGCCTTCTCCTCAGCCCCTAGTTCAAAAATACTTATGAGGGTCATTTCCTTAACTGTTACGATGTGTTGGCTCTTGTGAATTTTAAATGAAATCATCTATGTAAAGTATCTCGGGTAGTGCTTGGTTCAGAATGGCCATTTGATAAATGGGCTCGGTGATTAGGGGAGGAATCAGGCTCCAGGAGACAGGAAGTGTACAATCTGCGCTTAGCTCAGCCTCTAATGAGTTCTGTGAGTTTGGGCGAGTCACTTAGCTGCTCTGGGCTTCAATTCACCCATCTATCAAGTTGTCAGCTGCTATTTGATGGCTTACCTATCACCGTGCAGAGAAGGCAATAGCCTTGCAAATATTAGGAGCTTAACACGTATTTGTCAAAGGATCAAATAGGCATAGCAAGTACTCTGAAAAGTTAAAATGGTCACACAAGTGTGCAAGGGAGCACATCTTAGCATACAATCCATGTGCTCATATTCCCCAAAACGTACAAGCCCCAAGGCAAGTAGGAAAACAACTATATTTTATGGAGATTTTTCTTTTAATTTGAAAATTGGTGGGTTATCCTTATTATGGTAGCATAGTAAAAAAAATAGGTGCATTGGGTGAAACAACACAAAAACTTTAGGCAGTTTGAAGACAGCCCCTTGTATATGCCACAGAAGACACAGAGATGAATGCTAAAAGGAATTAAAAAAACCTTTCCCTCTTCCCCTTCCTCTGCTCTGAGACAATCATCAGTTACTGTTATCCACCGGCTCCATCTCATCTAAGTTCATTTCCAAGATGAAGTTTCCTCGTTGGATGGTGGCTGTCCAATCCTCCTTCTGTCCATCACAGACTGCCTCAGAGCTGTCCCCAGATTGACAGTTTGAGAGCGAATCAATAATAATTATCTCGCTGCAGCCATGGCGAGCTGTGTAATTCTGCCACGGGACAGCATTGTGCAAACAGAGCTGCATCCCGGCTCTGCAGGTTTAAATATGCAGGCCAGGCTGTCCATTTCGGTGTGCTGATCATGTGATTACCGGGAGGTAGTACGCCTTCCCTGTCTGCATGAAAACCTTTCAAATGATACACTCACCTTTGGGGATGCTGGCAGCTGGCAAGCATTGCACCATGTAAAATGCTGTCTGTGGGACCCCAGACCATAAATCAGTGACTTAAAGACACAAGGCTGGGCGAGGAGACGCATGGCTCCCATTTTGTCTGTGAACTTTGACAGGAACCGTGCAGATGGAGAGTGTATATATGCATGAAGAAATGAATGAGTGAACTCTGTTTAAGTTTATATATTTTTTTTAACTTTACCTTCTGAGGTTATCTATACCTTAGTTGATAATTCCGAGTTAGTTCATTCTAACAGTGGTGTTGATTTTGGCTTCACTGAGGTGCATGAAGCCTCTCTACTGAAAGCAGCTGTGCCTAAGCACTGCGGCTGGCTGACGCGTTAGTCACGTGAAAAGCAGCCATCATTTCACTGGTCATATTTATGTCCACTGGATATTGAGGGTGATAGGGTTTTCCTTGTGTTATTTTCTGGGAATCTTCTTTGGCTCTTGGGAGGGAATAGCCGTTTAACTTTTTAACAGAACCCTCTCAAGACTGCAGCATATAACTCTGCTTCCTTCCTTCCTTTTCTTCATTCCTTTGTTTCTTCCCATCAGCCAACCAGTCAACCATACCACCAGTCTTTGTTAGCTGTGGCCTATTTACAGGGAGCATGTGTAAACCACGGCAGAGTCTTGTTCTTGGGGAACCTGCAGAACAGTGAGAGAGATGAGGCATTGGGGTACCAATTAGAGCACTTGACCCAGGTGGGGAGTATTAATTGTCAAAAAATTACAGAGAGAGCGTCAAAGGCTTCCAGAGCCTGGGCAGAAGTTTCCAGCTAGGCGATCATAGTTGTAGCAAAGCATCCTGTGATCAAAGTATATACCTGCTATTTTGCAATGAATTAATTAACTGTAAAGAAACCAGGAAGCCAATTAAAACACCGAAGACAGATAAATCAGTGGTGAGTTCAAAAGACATGAAAGTAAAAACAAGTTGGGCATACTGAGAATCATTTTTAAAGCTCTTGAGAAAAGGTCTATGGAACTAGAAACACAATAAAATCTGGATTGTGAAAGGCGATAACGAAAATGATGCAATCCCATATAATAAAGCATCCTTTCAGATTTATAGGCTGAATAGAATTCCAGATACCATTCTATTCGATTCATTTTTTTAGTGTGTGAATGAATAATCTAGAGGTCAACACTGACTGTCTTCCTCAATTGCCCTCCACCTTTTTATTTGACAGGGTCTGTCACTGAATCTGGAGTTTACCAATTCAGCTAGACTAGCTAGTCAGGGAGCCCCAGGGTTCCTCTTTGCTCTGCCTCCCCAGGGCTGGGATGACAGGTGTACACCATCATTCCTGCATCTTACATGGGTGCTAGGGGATCTGAACTCGGGTCTTCATGTTTGTGCAGCAAGAACTTACCCAGTGAGCCAGCATTAGGGTTAACTGTAACCCCAGCCCCAGATCATCATTCTTTTCTAGTTTGAAAACCTGAGATGTAATCTCAAGTTTATGTTACCAGAGGTCTCTGGTTGTTTCTAGGTTCCTGGCATCTTACTCAAAGAATTGAAGATAGGCACACACAAGTAGTTACGCAGAAATGCATTTTATTAAGAGCAAAGCAATGCCAAGGGCTTGAACACACTGCAGAAGGGACAGTGAGGCACTCAAGTGGAGAGAACCCAAGGACCCCAGGAAGTGATTTGGGGCTTCTCCTCTTAGGGATTTTAGGGGAGGGTGGACCAGTTGCTAGGGTGTAGTTTGGTGATCCTCTGGTTGACTGACAGGTTTGAGTTATACATTGTTTATTCTATTGCACTTGTTACTTCCCATGACGCATCTGCTTTTAATCACATATGCGTCCAGCAATGCACGGACATGAAACAGTAAACAGGAGTTTCTCCTTTAATTATTTAGAGGGCTCATTTTACTTTACTGTGCAGGCACCCCAAACCGGTCCTTGCTGGATGTTCCCCTGCTCTTCTGATCCTGGATCTATTTGAGAGTATACTGGAATGGGTACTGACCATGTGATGGTCATGAAGGAGAGGAGAAAAGTCATTCATTGTGTGGAGCCAGTGTGCTATACAAGTGTCTGTGTGTGTGTGTTGGGGGGGGGTTCCCAGGTTCTCAGCTGTATGTGTGGGGGAGGGGTCCCAGGTTCTCAAGGTGTGGCATTGTGCAGAAGGGTGTGTTTATTGCTCAAGCCAATCAGTGTTCTGCATGGCTAAAGTATTCCCTATGCTGGCCTGCCTCATATATGTCTAACAAAATGCTATGCTGCTGGATTGATTGATTATATATGTGCTTCCACAGATTTCTGGAGAAAAGCATTTAAACAGTTGTATTTTCCTCTGAAACTAGCCAGCTAGAAAGCACCAAGCACACAAGCAGAGATGGCTGAACCTGTGAGTAAATGATATATAAAATCAACCCCATTCTGAATGTCCTGTTAAGCAGAGACAAGCCATTTTGTTTACATATACACAGAAATTAATTTCTTTATTCAATCTTAACTTCTCAATTCTTAAATTGTAGATCAGGATCTGTCCCATCTTTTCTCTTCCTAACATCTTTTTAATTACTTTTTGGAAGGAGGGCAGATAGTATCTTGTTTCCTTCTTTCTTTCTTTTTTTTTTTTTGAGATAGAATGATCTTGTCATCATAATGGTGTTTTGTGCTATCATGTCAATGAATTCCTTTTTCTTGTGAAGATTTCATTTTAAAGCTCTTTCTTAGAACAGTTTTACATTCAGCCACCAAAGTTTCTGTGGAACAAGGCATGAGAATTTTGAATTCTAGATTTTCTGAGAAAAAAAAAAGCCAAAATTCCTTATTTGGAATAGTGAAATGACAGCATGTTAGGAATATATTTTACAGAAACTTTAATGATTATTTCAAAAAAGAATACTTTAATTTTATTTTTTCTACTTTTGACATTTTTATACACGTATATAATGCATTTTGATTTTATTCCAACTGTGCACTCTCATTCCCTACTCCTCCCATGAAGGTTCTTCTTCTCCCCATTAATCACCATCTTTCATATCACGTTTCTGACCCTTTTTAAAAGTAAGGAAATCTAAGATAGATGCATATATGCTTTCAAACTTATTTGGGAACTACCTTTTTATCCAATATGCTATTCCCTATAATTCATTGAAATTAGTTTTATGATTTAATCTGTCTAGTATTTTCTAAACTACCAACAATTCACTCACATAATTTGAGGTAGGGTACATGTATTTTAGGGTAGGTGTATGTACAATACACATCAAACTCACAGTGGAATTAGAGGGAGCTAATGAATGCATGAGTGGAATCTGAACTCTCAATCCTGTTTCTTTGCTAGAATATGATTGGCAGCGAGACCTCTTGGCTTAGTACACACACAGCAGATGGGGAGGAGAAGGTGGCATTTTACACAGTTTATCTTCCATTATTGTATTTAATTTTTAAAGGACAAGGGGAACCTCTGGGAATTCTATCTCAGCCTGAAATTCTCCTACCATTTCCACATGTTATTTCTAGTTAGTAGCAATAAAATTTAATGTCTTAAGATAAAATAATATTTAAAATTTGCAAAGACAAGCAATGCTTGTTCCTAGAGGAGATGTGACATGTTCAAGTCTCCAGATCATCATCATTATTGTAACTGAGATGCAGTTTTTCCACTAGGCTAATGCTGGTGAAACCATCCCAGAGAGGGAGCTGGAGGCTGGATGTGTGGGAGCAGCTTCTTCTGTCACCGATGGAACTCCTCGACCTGTCAGCTTGCAGTAAATCCCTTCCTCCCTAAACTGTGCCTGCTTTGGATGCTCACCCCAGCAACGTGGTGCTCTCTACAGCAGTAGTCCTTCCTGTTTTGTTATGTCAGACTTTTAGGAACTTGGATTCAGGAACCAACATCAAAGACTAAAGAGGTTATGATCAGGCAGCTCAACTCTTTTATTGATAACATCCCCTTAGGTTCATCACTGTTCAAGACCATTTCCAATCTAGTGTCATTCACAATAAAAACCTCCCCTTTTATGAGCTGATGAACAAAATATTGTACAATTTTCAACAATGTGTCATCAATAGTATTTAGCAAGGCTCTGTACCTAGTAGAGGATAAACAAATGATAGAATTACATTGAAGTCAACTTTGTAAATTTTATTTGCTAAGTGCTCCATTTTCTGGTGATGTTTATTGGGACTTAAAGACAGGGTCAGATGCAACAGCAGTCTGGTATAAAAGACATAGATGGTGTGTGGTGGTTTGATTCAGGTGTCTCCCATAAACTCAGGTGTTCTGAATGCTAGGTTCCCAGCTGATGGAGATTTGGGAATTAACGCCTCCTGGAGGGAGTGTATTGTTGGGGGCCAGCTTATGGTTGTTATA
Organism: Dipus sagitta; assembly: GCA_036346955.1. Classification (NCBI taxonomy): domain Eukaryota; kingdom Metazoa; phylum Chordata; class Mammalia; order Rodentia; family Dipodidae; genus Dipus; species Dipus sagitta. The sequence goes on along the minus strand of CM070780.1, from coordinate 8,439,784 downwards.
GCCAGCTCCCCCTTGCTAGTGTTTGGCACACTCTCCTGTTGCTATTGTCCACCTTATGTTGGCCAGGGGGTAATGTCTACCCTCTGCTCATGCCATCGTTTTCCCTGCCATCGTGGAGCTTCCCCTCAAGCCTGTAAGCCAAAATAAATCTCTTTTTCCCAGAAAATGCTCTTGGTTGAGTGATTTCTACCAGCAATGAGAACCTCCTGACTGCATCAGTAAAGTGGCACTGAGGAGGAGTGGTGTCATTTGCTGCTAGACACCTGACTGTGTGGCTTTGGCCTTTTGGAGCTGATTTTCAAGAGGAATGTGGAAGGATTTGATACCTTGGCCTAAGAGACGCCTTGCAGTGCTCTAAGTACAGCTTGATGGACTATTCTGGTCAGAGTTGAAAGTCCTGAATGCAGTAAGAACTGTGGACTGTAAAGTTTGGCTTATGAGGGTGAGAAAGAGCTTTGCCTGGACTGGGCTAGAGGCAGTTTTGTGAAAAGTTTGCTCTTATGCTCCTTTCCTAGAAGTTGTGCAGGGTTGTACTGCATAGAAATGAACTGGTGTGAGCAGAGGGATATGGCACAGGAAAAAAAGAAAAATCTTTGGGTGAATTGTTGCCCATTCAGCTGCAACTGAGAGATTACAGCCTTTGAGATTGGGCCCACTGCCCTGCACTGGGACAACAGGAAGAATGTAGACTCTTTTGAAGGGATCTGAGTGCTCAAGGAGTGTCCTGTTCTTCAAAGTCTGCTTTATCCCCCCTGGATTAACAAATTGGCACCCTACCTGGTATTGTGGAATATAAGAAATGCTGGAAAGAGGGTCTTGTAATTTGCAACATGGTCTTGTGTTTTGGAAATGGCCATGGGCAGTGTGAAGCAGGTTTGCTGGATGCCTGAATGGAGGCCCCATGGGGCCATGAGGATGAACCGTGGATTGCAGTGGAGACCCAGTGGAGATGCCAGGACCACAAGATGGCTGCTAAGGAGAGCTGCTGACCCCGGATGAAGTTTTCCAGGACTCTGAGTAGCCTAGCTTGGCAGGTAGAATTGGAATGCCAGAGACTTGTTTCTGGTTAGAATTACTGGACTTGGAGATTTTTCACTGGCTAGAGTTGTTGGACTTGAAGCTACAGAGTTTGATGTTTGCCCTGGTTGTTTTAAATCTTGTATTGGTTGAATATTTCTTTTTTTAAATTTTGTGTTTATTTTTATTTATTTATTTGAGAGTGACAGACACAGAGAGAAAGAGGCAGAGAGACAGAGAGAGAGAGAATGGGTGCGCCAGGGCTTCCAGCCACTGCTAACAAACTCCAGATGCGTGCGCCCCCTTGTGCATCTGGCTAACGTGGGTCCTAGGGAATCGAGCCTCGAACCGGGGTCCACAGGCTTCACAGGCAAGTGCTTAACCACTAAGCCATCTCTCCTGCCTAGTTGAATATTTCTTTGCTATGCCCAATGCCATCTTTTGCAGTGTGAATGTTTATTTTTTGCCATTATGGGTTTTTTGAGGTTTTTTTTTTGATATTATGGCTCAGTTAGAAGATCTTAGACTTTGGGGATGTATGAATATCACTGGAATTGGTAAAAACTATAGGGACTTTTAAAGTTGGATGAATGCACTGCGTTTTATATCATGTATGGTTATCATTTTATGGGGGCCAGGAGTGGAATGTGGTGGTTTGATTCAGGTGTCTCCCATAAACTCAGGTGTTCTGAATGCTAGGTACCCAGCTGATAGAGATTTGGGAATTAACGCCTCCTGGAGGGAGTGTATTGTTGGGGGCCGGCTTATAGGTGTTATGGCCAGCTCCCCCTTGCTAGTGTTTGGCACACTCTCCTGTTGCTATTGTCCACCTTATGTGGGCCAGGGGGTGATGTGCACCCTCTGCTCATGACATTTTTCCCCCTGCCATCACTTATATTCTTCCTGGAATCTGTAAGCCAAAATAAACCTCTTTTTCCCACAAGCTGGTCTTTGTTGAGTGATTTCTACCAGCAATGCGAACCTGACTGCAACAGTTGGCGTCCTGAGAATCTGGTGGTAAGTTTCATGAAAAGGAAATTTGTGTTTTATTGGACACGTAGCTCACTCTCATTTTCTCCTAAAAATATTCTCCAGAAAGGAAACAAAATACAAATAAGGTTGTCAAAATTAAAGAAAAGGCTGTAAATCCCAATACAAGATTACAGTGTCAAGGTGGAGGAACTAAATATGTGCCAAGAATCACACCTGGATGTCTAAAGAAGGTGACAGGCTCAAGCCTGGCGATTCCTGCCATTCCAGACAAATAGCCGCTGTCAGACATGACTGAGACCGGAGGAGCGTCAGTGGGCTGTCAAACCTCATGAGAGCCGGTCAGCAAGAACCCGAGCACTGTCAATACGTGAGCACTAGTGTCTTGGGCATATTCCAACAGAATTTTCTCTTAGTACAAACCCCTGAAAAGTTAAAAAAAAATTAGATAAATTTGGGAATGGTACAAGTAACTCATTCTTAGAAAAGGAATTGACTGTCAATCAACATTTTCTTAGTAAAAATTGGAGTTTATTAGTATACACATCAAATTAAGAAGTAAAGTTGATCAGAGTAATTTGATCGAGATGATATTGAACGGATATGCAAAATAGGCTATAAATCAAATCAAAGCTAAACATCCCCCCACACGGAAGCAAGAGGCTAGCAGTTCGGAGGCAGTTGGTTTTTATAAGTGCTCACATTTAATAGTCAGAATTAGGAAAATGCGCCAAACTCAGACATATGCGTAACATTCAGAAAACCTGTCATAATAATTTAAAGCAAAATTCTAGAGATTTTCTAAGAAAATTAAAGATGGATGCAATGAAAGAAGGCAGTTACCCCGGTATTCATTGGAGTCAGGTGTTTAATCTGAATAATTCAGACAAGAATCTTGCCACTGTGATCTCAGTCGTGCTGTGACCCTCTCTCTTTTCAGCACCTCCCATGCACAGAGAGGGCCTTTGTGGATGGAGCAGGATGAAGCATTTGTTTTTATAAAATAAAATGCTGCCCTTTCACTCAAAACGTCTTCCCCTGGAGAGCCTCTACAGATCAAACGTATTCTTTTTCACAATTGAACAGATCCTTGCCAAAGCTGTGACCACAGTTTTTTATTTATTTTGGCCTGTGATGAAAGGTAAGTGCCTTCGGAACGCCTCCTGCGACGGCTTTCAGCAGGGAGAGCCCTCCGGGTGGAAAAGCAGAAAGCATTTTGAAGGTGCAAACACATTCTCTGGTGAAGAGCACTTTCTCTGAGGTCCCACCCTCGGAAAACAACTGTAATGCCCTGTAGGATTTTAAAATATTTAGTCATTGTTACCTGGTCACACTGTGTGGACAGAGACTTTCTTGTGGTCGGAAATTTAGAGTCTTCCAATTCAGGTCGAAAGTTATTCTTATGAAAGCAATGGCATCTCCTTACTAACATCCACTTAGCTGTCTCTAGTAGCCTGTTTTTTGTTACTCCAATGGGTAACCAAAAGAAACATATTTTGCTCATGGGTAGGAGTTCAAGGTCAAGGGACTGTGTGTGGGGCTGACTGTCTTACTGACAGACTTCCAGGGAGGTACATGACTTCACATGGCATGGCATGGAATATATCTGTGCGTGTATCTCTATCCCTTTTCTTTTATTATTTGGGCGTGTGTGTGCATGCACACGCACACACAGGCACTTGTGTACACATGCACCATGGCATACGGGTGAAGGGCAGAGGACACACTCAGCTGTCGGTCCTCACCTCCTCACCTCCTCACCTCCTCACCTCCGCCTTGCCTGTCGTAGGGTACCTTAGGTTAGCTGGGTCAGGGGCTGTGTCCATCTCCCATCTCGCCAGAATGTACTAGATTACAGATGAGCGCAATTGTGTCCAGCTTTATGTGGCTTCTTAGGGTCCTCATTCAGGTCCTCACACTTGTGCAACCAACCATTTACCCAGTAATCCATCTCCACGGTCTGCCTTCTTGTTATAAAGCTACCAGGATTCCATCATGGGGCTTGATGACCTTAACCAAGCCTAATCACCTCCCAGCAGTCCCACCTCGACGCATCATAGTTACATTTCACCCTCTTCCCTCCTCACAATGAAGGTTAAATTTCCACCCGTGAACCTTTCAGGAACACAGCCAACCCCTATCCAAGGGTCAGGACTGTTATATGCAGTCAGTATTTCTGTCCAAGTCCATCCTTCACACAACGGCTCATCTCCCACCTAAGACCCTATTAACTCTGATTGAACAACTGTGGAGGCTTCAGAAGTTTCTTTCTGCACCCAAACTTCTCCCTTAAAGTGTAATCTTCCCACACTAGCCAGGTTTTCAAACTTATACCACTGTTCATGATCCCTGAGATGGTTAATCTCTAATTGTCAACTTGACAAGACTTAGAATCATCACAGAAACAAATATCCAGTCATAACTGTAAGAGATTCTCTAAAAGAGAAAGTTGAGTTGGGAGAGTCCACCCTAACCTTGGGACGGTCTCCGGGAGAAAGCTAGCTGAGCACCCAGCGCTCATCACTCTGTGTCCTCACTAAGAGCTCAGTGTGAGCAGCTCCTGCCACAATGCACAGGAGCTGGAACTGTCAGCTGCAATAAAGCCTTCCTCCCTTAAGCCAACTTTAAAAAAGGTATTTATTATTTATGAGAGAGAAAGAGAGAGAATGGCTATGGACATGCACGAGTCTCTTGTCACTGCAAATGAACTCCAGATGAATGGGCCACTTCATGCATCTTGTTTCATGTAGGTACTGAGGAATCAAACCCAGGCTATTAGGCTTTTCAAGCAAGAGCCTTTAACTGCTGAGCCATCTCTCCAAGCCCTCTTAAACTGATTTTTATCAGATATTTTTTCCCAGCAACAAAAAGGTAGCTAGTATGGTCTCCAAGTGACTTCATGTCCTATTTGAATGACATTCAAAGTGCTTAGCCTCCTCTATGGTCTGGCCTCAGCCCCTCAGCCCTCATCTGTATGCCTCAGAGTACTCTGTCCAGCACACTCTGGTCTTACTGTCACTGACACATGCCACTCATCCTGCCCACAGTCATTGTTGCTCCCTCAGCCTGGAGCCCCATGCCACCAAGGGCCCACATGGATCATGAGGTCACTTCACCATCTCTCTGCTGGATGGCGCCTCTCCATAGAAACTTTCTTCACTCCCCCACCACTTGGTGGTCCTCATCCCAGGCTTTGTGAAAGCCTGTACTGCTGCTGGCCATGTAAGTATTTCTTTGTTATTCCTTATTTTCCTAATCTACAATAAAATGCCATCAGGGGAAGGATGTTATCAATCCTGTATTCATTTCTCACAGTGTGGAGTCTGAAATGATGATGTTCTCAGAGCCTGTGTTAGTTTGCCATGCCAAAGAACCAGAAACTAGGTAACCAGGTGGCCCGTACAACTAAAGCTTATTGTCTCAGTCCTGAAGGTAAAAATCTATGACTAAGGTGTGCTCCAGCACTAATTTCTCCAAACACCTGAGAAGTGTCTGTCCCCTGACATATCCCTACTTCTGGTGGTATAGTGGCAGCCTTTGGTGTCCCTTGGCTTTGAGAAGCACTATCTCCACCTCTGCCTTCACCTCCACATCCATGGGGGTCTCTGTATCCAAACTTCCCAATTTTATAAGGCGATTAGTCTTGTAGGATTAGCACTCACTCTGCTCCAGTGTGACTTTGTAATTGCATCCGCAAAAACTCTCTTCCCTAAATAAGATAAATTCTGAGGTATTTGGGGCTAGGATTTCAACCTATGACTACTGGGGGTGTATTAGTTTCTGTTCTACAGAGGAACAGAACTCGAAGGATATGGATATGTAACAGGAGGTTTAATATGGTAATTGGCTCATGTGACTATGAAGGTGGAGATCGAACCAGAGAAACTGGAGAACAACAGAACCAGTGTTGTAATTCAGCTTGTATGAAGGACAAAGAACAGAGAGAGCTGTAATTTAACTCTCCCTTCAAGGCCAAAGCCTGAGAATGAAAGCCAGGTCAAACTGGGGGTGGGGGCAGGGAGCTGGATTGGGCACTGGTGTGATTTCTGCAGTCTGAAGACCAAAGAACCAGGAACTCCAGTGTTAGTGTAGGAGAATATAGCTGTCCCAGAGCCCTACCTCTAACACTTTCTTCTTTTTGAGTCCCTAATAAACTGAATGATTCCCCATCCCCATTATTGAGGGGGAATGTCTTTATTCAGAATCCTGAATCAAATGCTGGTAGCTTCCAGAAACATTCACAGACATTGTCCAATGATCTAAACATCTCTTAACCCAATCAAGATGGCACATAAGCTTACTGTTGGTCAACATCTGACTATTCAGTGGTCTTTTTCTCCAGTACCGTTCTTGTTCTTCTCAACCTCTAACCATGCCCTGCTTAAGGATGTGACTGACAGGGGCCTCTGATGTTCAGCCGAGGGTGAGGTGGGGAATGACCTTAGGTTTAATTTCCTCACACCTACTGAGGGGGAAGAGCATCGGCTTCTCCTCTGACAGCAGCTGCTCACCAGCTCTGGGGATGTCACTGCTCTGGTCCTACCTCATTTAGATACAGATATCAGTCCCTGGAATATTGATGCTGTCCAATCAGTGACCTTGGACAGAAGCACTGGTTAGGGTCTGCTGCACACTGACCTGTAGGCTGGGCTTCACTGATACCAAGTGCGGCTGTAGCACTGTAAGAGCTTATAATAGACAATGTATTTGCCCATCTGGGTCCACATCATGTAGAGCTTACAGCGTAACTGCATGCTGCATGTTAAGTACACGGTGGCTATTTTTCAGTTAACAAAGGGCCTTCCCAGCGCTTAACATGCGCATGCTGAGAAGTAGTTTCAATTTCCTAGGAAGATGCCTCCACTTGTCAGACAGACAGGAACTACACGAGAGCTTAAATATAAAGATGGGAAGGATCTAACTCATATTTTTACCTTTAACACGTGGTAGAAAATCTTCAAAATGAATGGTTCAGAGATTTCAAGATGAGAATTACTGGTCTTTTCAAAGGCTCTTCTTTTCACCTATATCTTTATGTTTATAGAGAGTTTCTTCATTTCTTAACCAATTATGGTAATATCTTTAATTGGGTGTTTAGAGGATTTACATCTCATGTAATTTTTTTGCTGTTGTTTTGAGGTAGGGTTTCACTCTAGCTCGGGCGGATCCAGAATTCACTGTGTAGTCTCAGGCTGGCCTCAAACTCCCACTAATCCTTCTACCTTGGCCTCCCAAGTTCTGGGCTTAAAGGCATGCACCACCACACCCTGCTAATGTAATTTTTAAATAAAGTTGGATTTATATATACCATTTTGCTTATTATTTCTCTCATTTATTTTGTTCTTTTTAAAATCTGCTTTCTTGGGCTGGAGGGATGGCTTAGTGGTTAAGGTTCTTGCCTGTAAAGCCAAAGGACCCAGGTTCATTTCACCAGGACCCACGTAAGCCAGATGCACAAAGTGGCACTGTTCATTTGTAGCAGCTGAAGGCCCTGGCATGCCTATTCCCTCCCTCTCTCTCTGCCTCTTTCTTTCCCTCAACTAAATAAAAAAAAGTTTTTTTAATATCTGCTTTATTTTGAATTTATTTCATATTTTACCCAATTTGTCTCACTATTAACTTTACCACTTAAAATAGTATTTGTAGAGCTAAAGAGATAGGTCAGCGGTTAAGGTGCTTGCTAGCAAAGTCAAAGGACCCCACTCAGGTTCAATTCTCCAGTACACACATAAAACCAAATGTACAAGCTGGTGCATGTCTGGAGTTTGCAGTGGCTGGAGGTCCTGGAAACCCATTCTCTCTCTCATGAATAAATAAGAATATTAAAATATAAATTGTATAATTAACATCTTTAACTTATCAAATTCAGTTTTTAAATAGAATTATGCCAGTTCTTATATAGGGTAAGAACCTTAAAATGGGATTCTTCCAACTTTTTCCAAAAGGTTTACACTATTGCCATACATTTTACCTTTACATATTTTGAAAAACATTTTATTTATTTCTGAGGAGAGAGAGAGAGAGAATGAATTGGTGTGCCTGGGCATCCTGCCACTTTAAATAAACTCCAATGCATGTGCCACTCTATGCATCTAGCTGTACCTGAGTACTTGGGAATCGAACCCAGGCCATCGGGCTTTGCAAGTAAGCACCTTTAACAGCTGAGCCATCTCTCTAGCCCTACTTTTACATATTTTATAAACTCTGTAATGCAGTGGGTTTTTTTGCATGTGGAAGTCAATTGTTCTGCATGCATGTGTGTAGAATATGTGTGGTTTGGTATGTGTGTGTGTGTGCGCCTGTGTGTGTGGTATATGCACATGTGTGCAGATGCATGTGCCTCATGTGCATGCTTGTGGAGACTAGAGGAGAGCATTGGGAGTCCTCCTCTAATACTCTTGTGCTTGTTTCATTGAGATGGAGTCTCTCACTAAACTTGGAGCTGCATTTTTTGGCTGACGAACAAGCCTCAGAAATTCTCCAGCCATTGCTCCCCATAAGACCGGACGTGTCTGTTCCTGTCTAGCTGTCCGTGTGGGTGCTGTGGACTCAGGCTGAGGATGAAACCCGCTCACAAGGGCTATCAACCCTGTGGGACAAGTGCTCCTAATTACTGAGCCATCTCTCCAGCCCAGAAAGTCACTTGTTTTTAGGTGTGATTGAATAAAGGAGAAACCCTCTTATATTTGACTTCACTTTTACCATTCAGAGATCTTTCTTCCTTTATATAGATTTGAGGCTTTGCCTGATATCATTTATTCCTCAACCTTTCTTTCAAACATGTCTGCCTGCAATGTATTCTCTCATAGTCCATTTGTTCATGCAGTGTTCACGATGCCTTTATTTTGAAAGGCAATTGCTTTGGTGAGGCTTTGTGGGTTCGTAGGGGTTTTCTTTCTTCTTCTTTTCTCCTTCAATACTTTAAAGATGTGTTTTCATTGGGTTTTTGCTCATGTAATTTTTTTAATTTTATGTATTTATTTGCAAGGAGAGAGAGAGAGAGAGAAGAGAAGAGAGAGGCAGAGAGAGAATGGGCATGTCTGGGCCTCCAGCCACTGCAAACAAACTCCAGATGCCTGTGCTCCTTGTGTATCTGGCTTGCGTGAGTCCTGGGGAATCGAACCTGGTCCTTTGGCTTTGTAGGCAAATGCCTTAACCGCTAAGCCATCTCTCCAACCCACTAATGTAATTTTCAATGAGATATCTTCTGTGATACTTATGATTAAACTCATGTACTTTAAAAAGTTAGCCCATGTTAATTATACTAGAAGCGGGTGTCATCATGATATTCTAGTGCATGCATGTCATGTGCTTGATATTGCTCACCCACACATCACATTCTACTGTCCCCAAGGCTCCTCCCACTGATCCTCTTCCTTTTCCAAATAGTCCTCCCATCTCTATGTCTGTCTTATTTTTCCAGATTTTACATAGGAAAGAAAATACAAGTTATTTTTCTTTCTAAGTCTAACTTGATCTTAACTTGAAATTCAGTTCTGTCAGTTGAGTAAGAATATGGTTTATTTATTTTTACTCTGTATATAGTTGTTAGTTGTTTTAGCTTCTCAAGACCTCTTAAAGTTTTTAATTTATATCTTTGTATTTGAAAAATTCTCAGCAGAAGATCTCTTCAAACATATCTTTGGCATGTTCTTTTTTCCTTTTGTATCTCCAGTTATAGGTGTAGGTTACACTGTTTAAATTACCCATTATTCTTTAGTACTTGATTTTTATTTTTTCCTTTGATTTTCTTCTTTATGTTTTCAGTGTGCCTAATTTCTACTGCCCTGATTTGAAGATTTTTCACAGCTATATCTAGTCTTTCATAAGCCTGTAAGTATATTTTTTCATTTCTGAGATTGTGCTTTATACAGCATTTACATTTCACATTTTATAGTTGCTCCTGCTTGTAGAAATGTATTGTGTATATTGTCCACCTTTTTCCACTAAATATTTAAAAAAATTATTGCATGACTTTAAATTTCTTTTCTGACCCAACATCTGAGTGATCTCTTGGTGGAGTCTATTGATCTCTTTAGCTTTTGATAATGAACTTTTTCTTTTTTATCTGCCTCATGATTTGATTAATTGCTATTTTTCATGTGTATAAAAATATAGGCATCAGAAAGTATATTCATGCCTAGAAATGTAGGCAGCACAGCATAGTCATACAGCTCAATCATGTTGAGAACCTGTTTTCTGCTTTCTAGTGAAGCCCTTGCAATGATTTCAACACACCAAGCGCCCTTCTCTGAGCTCTCCCTCCATCTGTCTCTCCTCACACCCCACATTTCAAAATCAAATCTCCCCCAGAATTAACCTCATTGTCCCTTGTCCCTCTGGGACAGCTTAGTAATGCCCTCGCTTTCATCTCCATACTAACTGCCCGAAGCACCCACTTCATGTTTCTCAACCAGGCACCATGTTTTCTCCTAGTATTTAAATCACTTTAGATCCATGTAACTTCACTCTTTCAATTTTTCATGTATATGTGTATGTGGTGTACATGTGTATGCCTATTCACATGTACGCGCGCACGTGCGTGTGTGTGTGTGCCTGTGAAGGCCAGAGGAGGATGGCATGTGTCTCCCTAGATCACTCTACCTTATTTACTGGGGCAGCGTGTCTCACTGAAGCCAGAGTTTGCCCATTCAGCCAGTTTGGCCAGCCAGCTAGTCCTGGGGAATCCCGCCTCTGCCTCCCGAGCACTAGGATTATAATTATGCTGCCATCCCCACCTGTATTAGTCAGGGTTCTCTAGAGGAACAGAACTGCTAGAATGAATTATTTTAAAAAGGGGATTTATTGGATCAGCTTACAGTAGTCCAATAGCAGTTGCAGGTCCGAGAATCACCGAACCTGGTAGCTGCTCAGTCCACATGGCCAGATGCCTCAGCAGTCCCGACCCGGCACTGCAGATGGTGCCGGAAAGCCTGGAGGCTTCCTGAGGAGCCGCTGGGCTTCAATCCACGGGGGTCTTCAGTTGATGCTGGTCTTTAGTCCGCACTGGTCTTCAATCCACACTGGAAGATAGTGAGCAGCTCCAGCAGCCAAGTGGAAGGAAGGAAGGAAGGAAGGAAGGAAGGAAGGAAGGAAGGAAGGGACTCTTTTTACCCAGAGCTTCCTTATATCAAGTCCCCCTCTGAGCGGGGCTGCCCACTCTGGGGGAAGGGCTCACCCTGGAGGAAAGACTTCCTCCTTTAGTTGATCCTTCCCAGAAGCAACCTGTGGGTTACTAAACAGATCTAGTTGACAACACCTTAACTATCACACCATCCATCATTGATGCGGTGCTGTGGATCGAAACTCAGGTCCTCGTGCATGCAAGCACTTTACTGATTGAGCTATCTCCCTGGCCTCAGCCTTTCAAACTTAACCACTGTGGAACCCAATATTTAAGCTCATAGTTTTCCTACTTTCCTCCCACGTCCAATTTCCTTATCAACTATCATTTTCCTCCTCCTCTTGGTCCTTTGGTATCACATATTGGGACTCATTTTATAATTGTGTATTTAAATGTTATTGAAATGAAATATGAGATTGTGAAGCAGTTGTGTTCTCATTGCTGGGACAAAGCATCTGACTGAAGCAGCTTGTGGGAGGAGAAGATGTATTTTTGGCTTACAGCTTTGGGGGGAAACTTCATCACAGCAGAGAAGAGTACCCAGCTGGCCCCTCACACATCTGCTGCCAGATAAGACTAGCTGGGAACCCACAGTAGTCTGGACTTGTCAAGCCCAACGTCCATCAACATATCTCCTACAACAAGGCTCTACTTCCCAAAGGCTCCACCAGCCAGGGTCTATGTAGGAGGCTTAACCACAAACACCTGAGGCTATGGGAACATTACATTCAAACCACCAAGGATTGTCTTTTGCTCTGTCTTCTTGGCCCTGTCTCCATGTTGGGGTTCAGGTCCTTTCTGCCTGGCTATGGGTGGCTGCCTCAGCATCTTCATCCCTGGCCTTCGTCCTGTCTCCTGTCCAACTCTTACTCCCTTCCCCACTTTCTTGTTCCCTTTAGCTGGAGAAACAGCTTTGCCTCATCTCTTCTCAGTCCATGGTTACCCAATGTCATTGTACGGATAACATCCAAATATCTCAGCTTTTGGAATGCAGAGCCTCCTATCAACTCAGCATCACTGTCAACCAAGCACTTATTAGTGTCACCTTTAGGTCTAGGTTTCTGGACTCCCAACTCCGTGTCCTGCACTGCACACACCTTGTACAGGGACATACGGGTGCCAAGGGACTCATTACTGACTCAGCAACCGTAAACAAACAGCACCAGGTCTCTAATTTGCAACGTGTATGCACACATGCATAATATGTGTATAACAAATTTGTATTGAACTGGCACACTGGTGATGATATAATTATCTGTCATGGAAATACCATACAGGAGAGTAGTCTTGAGCAAAATGCCAGAAGAAAGAGTTTCTTTTCTGTTTAACTGAAGGGACAATAAGATCGATGATTAGATTTAGCTTTATAAGCTACGTTTTTTTGTTTTTTGTTTTTTTTGTTTTTTTTTTGGTTTGGTTTTGATTTTTGGTTTTCAAGGTAGGGTCTGGCTCTGGCTCAGGCTAGCCTGTAATTCACTATGTGGTCCCAGGGTGGCCTTGAACTCATGGCGATCCTCCTACCTGCCTCCTGAGTGCTGGGATTAAAGGTGTGTGCCACCACTCCTGGCTACTTATGTTTTTGATAACCAATTTAGGAAGCCTTTCCTTGAACATACCAATGTGCTAATTGAATGAAAAATAAGTGATGGGAATGATTCCCAACTGGAAGACAGCTTTAAATTTTTTTAAATTTTTTTTTGTTTATTTTTATTTATTTATTTGAGAGCGACAGACAGAGAGAGAAAGGCAGATAGAGAGAGAGAATGGACACGCCAGGGCCTCTAGCCACCGCAAGTGCGCCCCCTTGTGCATCTGGCTTACATGGTCCTGGGGAATTGAACTGAGGTCCTTTAGCTTTGCAGCCATTTCTCTAAGCCAACTCTCTAGCCCTCCCTTTCCTTTTTTACTTGCAACAGTGTAAGTTAAGAAGCAGCCAGAACTTAACAAGTGTGGCTTATGGTATTTGAATTTAGGGTGCATGAGCCCTCTTCAAGAAAATACGAAACATTTTAGAGTCATGTATCTCTTAGAAAATCATTAAAATATTGTTAAAACCTATGTCAGTCTTATGATGTAAACTGATTATTAATACTGTATCTCATCTTCCTACCTATAGTTTAATTCTGTCTCACTAAATTTGCTAAGAAAATGATTTTTGAAGCTCTATAAAGGACCCAATTCAGGGCCCAGCTCTAGAGTCTTATGTCTCCTTTTTTGCATCTATTAGTGAAGAAAGACTCTAGAAAAGGGCTGTGTTATTCTTGCAAAGCTGGTTTTCAGTTAATATATTCCATAGTCAACCTCTTGGCCTGTACATTACTGCATTTTTCATTACTTCATTACCGTGCATTTTGTTATTGATTTTGATTCAATCCATTCGAAAGTCCATATTCACAACAGTAAAAACAGAGGGTAGGAGAGACTGTTATATATAGTGAATTCATCCTTTTATATGATACCCTAGAATGTGTATTAAAGGTCTCATGGCCAGGTGCTTTCAAAGCAAGAAATCACACCCAGCCAGTTAATAATCAGGGCACTCCAAGTAGGTGGGGTGGGAAGATGTTCAGTGTTTTGAAGGTGTCTTCTCAGTGCCTGGGTAGTAGTTCCAGTTTAGCGTCCACAGTGATGTGTTGGAAATGCTTGCTGTTACTAGCCTTGCAGAGCCTCAGGCATCAGCCACAGGGAAAGCGACACCCTCGCTGTGAGTTTCAGGACGAGGAAGGCTGGGAGGTGCTGGATTAGAGAAAGCAGTGTTTTCCAGCCAGCTGAGACCGGTCAGCCGTGACTAAGACAGAGTAGCCTCTCCAGCAGCGAAAACCACCAGTGGGCTGGAAAGGAGCGTCCAGCGCTTTCAAAACATGGTCACCTGCCAGCGCGCGGCCAGCACCATCACCTATTGTTGCAGAACAGAGCACTGCAGAGCATGGCTCCTCCTCCACCCCCACGTTTCTGCTCCCACCTCTGGTCATTCTATAAAATAAAATGATTTGTAAGTGCCGCTTCCTCAAATAAACGAACACTGCCTTTAAAAATAAAGTCATGTCTTTGATAAGTGGGTCATCGTGAAATTTTTGTCCTAATTTTGAGGTTTACAAAATAACGACATGGAAGATGGAGGGCAAAAAAAGACATCAAAATAGAAGAGAGACTAGCCAGAGAGAAGAAGGGATCACTAAAGGAGGGCCAGGGTGAGAGGCAAGAGAATGTAATAGGGAGATTATGATGAAAATACGTTATGTACATGTATGAATGTTGTCAATAAATGGCTAAAAATATAAGGGACTGGGCGATAGCTCAGTTGGTAAGGTGATGACCTAGCAAGCATGAAGACCTGAGTGTGATCCCAAGAATGCCTGTGAAGAAAGAAAACTGGTGAACACGTTTACATATACCTGTAATTCCAGAGCTGGTGTGTGTGTGGGGGTGGAGACAGGCAGATTCCCAGACCTCCCTGGCCAGCCTGTCTAGCCTCCTCAAGTATCTTCAGGCCAATGAGAGATCCTGTCTCAGAAAAGGTGGAACAACTTTCCTGAGGATGGCACCTGAGGTTGACATACACACACACACACACACACACAGAATTGTTTAAGACATCATTGATCTTGAGTTTTGAGTGTTTTGAGAACCTTCTTGAATGTGATCCTTTCCTTTCAGTCCATCTCCAACTCTGCGGACAGAAGGTTACCACACTCACACCTCACACTGCATCATATTGAAGCAAACACTGTGACTCTTTTACAGATGATTAAGGTTGAAGAAGAGACTTGTCTGAGGATGTGCAGAAAGGTCATGGCAGAAATGGATCTTTAACTTTTATTTTCTAGAACCCACTCTGCTTTTCTTTTCATTTTGAAAATTCCACATCCTCCACTTGCCGCAAAAGAATAATCTGGGGAGGCTGGAGAGATGTTTCAGTGGTTAAAGGAGCTTCCTTACAAAGCCTGGTGGCCTGGGTTCAACCCCCTAGTGCCTTGAGAGCTTGTCAGGAGGTTCCAGCAGGGGAGCGCAGCTACTCAGATACCCTTGACCAAAGACCAGTCCTCCTTTATTCAGGGAAGGTTGTCCTCTTACACCTAGCATGTAGCTTTGGGAGGGTGTAGATAGATCGCTTAGGGAAGAAGGTGACACCCACTAATCAGCACTCACATAAAACGAGATGCATAAAAAGCAAAAAAACAAACTCTGTAGCTCCAAGTCCAACAACTCTAGTCTCTAGAGTTCCAATTTCACCCCTCCAGCTAGGCTACTCGTACTCCTGGAAAAATTCATCTGGGGCCAGCAGTTGTCCTTAGCATCCATCTCGTGGTCTCGGAATCTCTACTGGGTCTCCACTGCAATTCACGATCCATCCTCATGGCTCCATTGGGTCTCCATGCAGGCATCCAGTAAATTTGTTTCATACTGCCCATGGCCATTTCCAAAACACAAGACTGTGTTGAAAATTCAATGACCTTCTCTTTCTTATACTCCACAATACCAAGTAGAGTGCCAATTTGTTGATCCAGGGGAGAATAAAGCAGACTTTGAAGAACAGGGCACTCCTTGAGCACTCAAGCCCCTTTAGAAAAGTCCACATTCTTCCTGTTGCCCCAGTGGAGGTCATCTGGCCAATCTCAATGGTTGTAATCTCTCAATTGCAACTGAATGGGAGCAGTTTAGGCCCAAAGATTTCATTTTTTCTGTGCCATATCCCTCCGCTCACAGCAGTTCATTTCTATGCAATGCAACCCTGTACAAATTCTCAGGACAAGGCCATAATAGCAAGTGTCTCACACAAACTGCTTCTAGCCCAGTCCAGACAAAGCTCCTTTTACTCTCATAAGCCAAATTTCACAGTCCATAGTTCTTACTGGATTCGGGTCTTGCAACTGACCAGAATAATCCATCAAGCTGTACTTACAGCACTGCAAGGTGTCTCTTAGGCCAAGGTTTCACATTCCTCTTGAAAATCAGTTCCAAAAGGCCAAAGCCACACAGTCAGGTGTCTAGCAGCAAACAACACCACTCTTCAGTACCAACATTACTGTTGTGGTCAGGTTCACATTGCTGGCAGAAACCACCTGACCAAGAGCAGCTTGCAGGAAAAAAGGTTTATTTTGGCTTACAGACTCGAGAGGAAGCTCCACAATGGCAGGGGACATGACTTCTGGACTAAAGAGTGGACATCACCCCCTGGCCAACATAAGGTGGACAATAGCAACAGGATAGTGTGCCAGACAATGGAATGGGGACACTGGCTATCATACCCACAAGCCCACCCCCCACAATACACCACCTCCAGGAGATGTTAATTCCCAAATCTCTTATCAGCTGGGAACCTAGCATTCAGAACACCTAAGTTTATGGGGGACACCTGAATCAAACCACCACAGGGTGTGTGTTTGGGGGGGGGTATGGTAAGGGCCCTCACAGAACAAAGAGAACAGCTCCATGTCTGTATGCATGGAAGCAGCCTTGAAGCCCAGTCTGCGGTGGTAAAGGAGAACTAGAAAATAGAAACAAGGAACCTGTGCAGAGCAGGCTAGTGAGCATTCTCCACCCTACCTTCTCCCGCCTCCTCTTGGAACCTTGCCCTGCCTCGAGACAGAAGTAAACAACCATGCAGTGCCAGATATCATCAGCATTACCCTATGCTGGTTTTTACCATAAAACGTGTAAAAGCCCTTCAGTCAGGGCTCAGGGTTTAGAGGTGACTCTGTCTGAGTATTAGTTGGCTAAGAAAGCTGTTTTCTTGTGATCTTGGTCCCTTGGTCTTTACTCTCCCACTGCAAGCGAGGTGGTTCATTTCAAAGGTACATAGCCCAGATGATAGGCAGGGGAAAGAGAGAGAGACAGACAGAGAGAGAGAGAGAGAGAGAGAGAGAGAGAGAGAGAAGGACTCACAGAGCACATGAGAGGCAGGTGACTCATGAACGGGTAGGATGAGAGATGACAGACCCCAAAGAGTTCTCAGGGCTCCTTGTGATACAGAGAGGATGGTGTCTTAGGTGTTGAACAAGGACAGAACAGGAAGGTTTGTTTTCAGGTCTTTGCCAGTGAGTGGCTTGTTTTAGATCCTGATGTCTGTGAGGTTAGCCATGCTGCATAAATGGGAATGCATGAATGTCTACCAGGGGAAGGAAGGAGTGACAGCAGTGTCTCCAATGACGACCAAGACTGCTTCTTTCCCACAGTGTGGCTGGAGAGGCATTACCCAAAAGGCAGAAATGGGCCAAGGAGATAGCTCACTTGTTCAAGGAACTTGCTTTCAAATCCTGGCAGCCTGAGTTCAAATCCCTAGTACTCATGTAAAGCCAGATGCACAAAGTGTTGCACACATATGGAATTCATTTGCAGTGGCAGGAGGCTCTGCTGTGCCCATATTGTCTCACTCTGCTCAAAAATAAATAAAAATATTGAAAAAAATCAAAGGCATAAACTGGGCAGAAGAAAGCACTCTGGGCTTTCAGGTTTTATCAAGGAAGTGAGGTTTTAGCCTTCAGGAACTGGTGATGTGAAGTAGAGCAGATGAAGGACAAGCTGAGGACCCAGGCCACCTCTGTGGGCAGCAGCTGGGTAATAGAATAGTGACACTTAATGCCTTGGACTTGTAGAATCCTGTCGACCCTTTATTAATAAGAAAATGATTCCAGGCTGGGGAAATGGCTCAGCGGGTAATGGCACTTGGTGGCAAAGGCTACCAGCATAGGTTCCATTCCCCGGCACCCACGTAGACAGATGATGAGCAGTGATGCATGCCTTTGGTATTTGTTTGCAATGTCAAGAGTTCCTGGGGAAAACACACACACACACACACACACACACACACACACACACACATAAATAAACAAATAATTTATTTTTACAAAGAGGCAAAATGATTTCCCACTGGAGAGTCAGTTTTGTAGATGTTGAATCTGAAGGGGATCTGAGCTCAACTGGGAAGAGGGGAGATAAGAGAGCAGGGTATTGGTGGAGGATTTTTTTTTTTGAAAAAATAAAAGAGACTTTGTGGAAAATTTAAAAAGCATGAAAATGAGGAATTTCCCCAAATTATTAAGCATTGAACTGGGGCTATATGCTTTAATGTCTATATATATTTCATTAAGAGAATGCCCAGGGAGCTGAGGATGTAGCTCAGTTGGCAGAGTGCTTGGCTAGCATGCATGACACCCTGGGTCCATTCCCCAGCTCTGTGTAAAACCCAACATGGTGGTCTCACACACCTGAAACCCCAGAACTCAGGAGGTAGAGGCAGGAGGATCAGGAGTTCAAGGTCATTCTGGGTTACATGTCAAGTTAAAAGCCAACCTGAACTTAGAATAACAGGAATGTTTGCCACTTTCTTCCAAGTCCCTCTAGCACCCCCGTCACATACAGTGTCTTCCTACACTTGGAATACCGTGCTTGCTCACAGCAAATGTAAAACAATGCCATTGCTTTTTAGTGCCTAGGAATATTTTATAAACCTGGGTGATGTAGTCTTGCTTAAAACCGACAGTTATAGATGGTTTCATCTTTAGCCCACGTCTTCTATGACCTCAATTACTACATTAAAATATTGTTAGCAAATTAAAATTCAAATAACAGTTATTGCACAAGATCAAGTTCATTCTACAAGGAATTTACAGATTGTCATTGACTCTATGCCAGTTGCTTACAATGTCTACATTGTTTGTGGGAGAAGAGCCAGCACTAATGCACACAATGGGGCTGTAATTTACTATGAAACTTTGTGCCTCTCTGCTGTGGGGTATTTAGAGACATGGTGTCATCCCATAAGACAACACACATAATAGCACCAGCGTGGACCAGGGGATACAGGTAGGAAGCAAAGTGACTTTCTAAGTGATGAATCTGAACACTTCTCTTAAGTCATGCTTTATCTCCACCGAGTTTTCTTAGTTTTGTCCTTTGGTTCAATGCTTCAGATAACATAGAGCTTAATTTCATTTTAGTTCTGACCTTAGGCCACTCATTTAACCCTTCTGTGTCTCAATTTTCTCACATTTAAAATGGGAATAAATATACTGCATGTCTCCTAGGTTTGTTCTAAAAACTGAATGAGATAGAAGAAGAGTGTCACACATCGTAAGTAGCACAATATCTTTGGCAGTTCTAATTTTCTGTTACTCTGGGTGTTATATTTCTATATCCCCTCCCATCTTTTTCATTCTGTCGTAATGATATTAGGTCACTTTAGTCTTTCAATCATGGTGGTCATTCAACAGCAAGCAAGCATACACTCAGTACATATAATTCCCAGAGTGTTCAAATGGAGGCAGACGAGGAGAGCTTTGGCCTCATTTGCAGAGTCCAGGCAATTCCTGTACTGGTCGTCGCCTCTCAGCAACCCAGTGGTTGCTCTGTTTCTCTGCCCAGAACCGCTGGTAAACCCAACACAATTTCGGTTCTTCCCTGTGTGATGATGGCAGGGGGGAGTTCCTCTGGAAATCATCGAGTTAACCATACTCTACAGCCCATAAAACTTATCTTTTCCTTCTTGCCGTGGTTCTGGTTATAACAAGTTTCATTGCGCAGGAGTGGTGACTCTGTTTGGGTTGGAATCTGGCCCAGCATTATGGGCCCATCGATCCTTGACAGAAACGTAAGTCCACAGCATCAACCTGGGCCCACATGCTGGCAGAAAAGCCCAGCAATCTTCCTTTCCATTTTTCTTTCTATTTTTCCATGGTCACTTTAGAGGATTCTTCTACATAGTGAAGTTCAAGAAACTCTCCTCAGAAGGATTATTGTTCTCTAGCTACAGTTCATTAACACCGACTGCTCCAGACACTGAAGAAGGAGGTAGGCTGCCATCACAGCCAACCGAGAGTCACCACAGGAACTATGCAGGGTCTGGTCAGACGTGGTGGGATGTGCCTTCAAGGTATTCATTTATCAAATTCTAGCAACAGGGGCCAGGGTGATGGCTCAGTTAATAAAGCGCTTGCCTTACAAGCACGAGGATCTGATTTGGGATACCCAACACCCACATAAGAAAACCAGGCTTGGTGGCTTGTGCTTAAAATCTCAGCTCTGGGGTGGTGGAGAGGTGGAGATTGATGGACCCCCATGGCTTTCTGCCAAGCCAGTCTTGTTGGATTGGTGAACCCCAGGTTCAGTGAGACCCTGTCTCAAAAAATTAAGAAGGAGAGTGATTGAGGAAGACACCCACATCCACCTCTGGCTTCCGTATGTGCATGTGCTCGCGTGCACACACACACACACACACACACACACAAACATGCATTGTGTATTCTATGCATGCACAAATGAAAATCAGCTGCTTAAAAAAGATGATCAAGGGCTAGGCAGATGGTTCAGCAGTTAAGGCACTTGCCTACAAAGCCTAAGGACCCAAGTTCAATTCCCAGAACTCATGTAAAGCCAGATGTACAAGATGGCACATGCGTTTGGAGTTCATTTGCAGTGGCTAGAGGCTCTGATGTGCCCATTCTCTATCTGCCTCACTCTCTCTTTCTTTTAAGTAAATAAATAAAATATGTTTTAAAAAAGATGATCAACTGAGGGTTTCCAGAAAAGAAAAATGAAGCACATACCTTTGCCCTGGGGTTATGAGCAGAAAAGCCACAAGAGTAGAAATCAAACCCCATCCAACTACATCCCCTAACTCATGGTTCTTTCCAATCCATTCAGCTGCTCAAACCTTGAACATGACATTGGGTACACAGTGTGTGTATGTGTGTATGTGTGTGTGTGTGTGTGTAGAATATGTATGTGGCATGTGTGATGTGTGTGATGTGTGGTAGGTGCACATGACACATGTAGAGGGCAGAGGAAAATGTCTGGTATCATTTTAGCTCTCATTCATGCATTTCTTCCCTTGATATGGGGTCACTTTCTCAACCTGAAGAGGCTGTCCTTCACCGAGCCCCAGTGATTCTTTGGTTTCTGTCCCCACTTTCTGTGAACTAGGATTACAGATGAGTGCAGTCATGCCCAGCTCTTTACCTGGGTTCTGGTGACTTGGACTTGGGGCTCTCGAGCAGGAGAAGCCTCCATGCCAAGTGGCAAGCGCCCTAGCCACTAAGTGTCTGCCCAACTCTCACACCTTTCTTCTTTGGGCTTAGCATAAATAGTTCCATTTAAAATAAATATCTTAGCCCAGCATGGTGGTGCGTGCCTTTAATCCCAGCACTCAGGATGCAGAGCTCTGTGGATTGTAGCAGACAGCTTCAGGTCACTGAGATGAGCTTTTAGACCAGGCAAGTTATGGAGGAAGAGATCTATTGAAGCTTACAGATCCAGGGAAAATTCCATAATGGCAGAAGAAGTTGGCTCCCTCTTAAAGGACCAGGCAAAAAGAGAGAGAAAGCTAAAAGCCAAAAGCCACACAGCAAAGCACACTTTAGAAACTCTAGGTAGGCACACTTTGCATATCTTTAGATTGAAATCTCAAACCCACCACCACACCTTAATGACACCACCTCCAGCCAGGTGGCTGCAGATGCAAACTACAAACTAATAAAACACTGAATATATTGGGGGCCATCTATTCAAACTACCATATGGATCAATGTGAGTTTGAGGTCAGTCTTAAACTATATAGTGAACTCTTGGTCAGCTTGGGCTAGAGAGCAAGACCATACCTCAGAAAACAAACAAACAAACAAACAAACAAACAAACAAACTATATATATATATATATATATATATATATATATATATATATATCTTTTTGTTTATCAAAATGCCAAATATCTGTGTACATCCATATATGGGGATTATTGATCAGTCCTGGGACTCAACTATTTTTCCATTTCATTTCTGAAAATATTGTTAAAATCCTTCTCTGTGCCCAGTATTATAGGTATTGTAAAGTGTTCATGCTGGTATCTCTGACATTGGAGGGACATCTTCAGTTACTGAAAAGAGAAAAAGAGGTGAAAATTAGCCTAGATAGCTCAGATAGATAGATAGTTATTAAATATTTAAAGTTTGGCATACTAAGATAATTAGAAACTTCTCCATAGATAATTATAGTGGTTAATTAACAGTATTGACAATTTTTTTGTTCTTTGAATTTTTCCTTTTTTTTTTTTTTGAGGTAATGACTCACTCTAGCCAAGGCTGACTTGGAATTTACTTTGTAGTCTAGAATGGCCATGAACTCAAGGCTATTATTCTCTTACCTCTCAAGTTCTAGGTTTATAGACATAAGCCACTAAGCTCAACTGACTAATTTTTATTTATTTATTTACATATGTATTTATTTTCTGTGTCCATCCCTGTATAATATATCTATTGTCCCCTTCCCTTAAACCCTCCCTCTCTATCATGGCCCCTTTTTAGTTTACTGGACTCCACTAGTGTCTTGTACACAAACTCACAAAGAAATCTAAAACTTCAAAGCTAGGACCTGCATATAACAGGTAACATATAATGTTAGAATTTCTGAGCCTGGATTATAACCTTTTCTAGATCCCATCCATTTTCTTGCAAGTTTTATAATTTCAGTTTTCTTTATAGCTGAAGAAAACTCTATTGTGTCTATGTACCATAAGTTCATTATTCTTTCATCAGTTGATAGGCATCTAAGCTGATTCCATTTCCCTGACTAATTTTTAAATTAGATAGCTTAAAAGTCACAGTCTGAGATGAGGGGAAGTGGGCACTAAGTTTTAAAATAGTTTCCTACAAATGTTTATAAGGTGTTCATTTTCTCCACAAGAATTTATTGAAGGCTTGTTATATGCCCAACACTTTACCAGGTGCCAGGTATAGTAGAAAGAACTAGAAAACAGAGCCCCTGCTTGCAAGGGGAAGCAAAGGTCCTTTGTCCTTCGGCTTCCCCCGCTGTTATCAAGATCAATCACTTGTTTAAAAACAAGTTCTCTTCTGCTTCAGGCTATCAATGATCACACTCACATAAAAATGACTTGTTTTCACACCAGCATCTTTGAATTTCATTCTATATCCAGGGGTCTCAGCTCAGCCAATCTCTCTATGTTTTCACACACTAAATCTGTAGTAGAAGAATAAAGTCCCATCAAATGCAACAAATATTTGACTTTTAATTCATTTTACAAATGATTGTGGTCTCTGGGGTTCCAAGATAGAAAAGAAAGTCCCTAAAATCAATGAAGTCACAATCAGACATGCAAACACATTATTACAACAAAAATGTACAGTATTGTAGTTTGTGAAAAATATTAATAGCCTACAAGACCAAAGTAATATGTCTGCTTGTCAATGTTTCATGGAGATGGCGCCTAGTATGAAGAGCCTTGGAGGATTAGTAGACACTCTGTGGGGAGGCATAAAGAAAGAGAATTTTAAGTGCAGAAAGTAACATTTAAAAAGGAATGCACGCATGGATCACATGATATAATAAGGAAACTGTGATTGTAGCCTGAGTGTATTTAAAGGGAAGAACAAGAAATTTAGATGACAGAAACAAGTGCCCTTCCCATGTTCAGGATCTTGAAGTTTGTGTCATAAGCAGTGAGGACCCATGGGTTACATGACCTTTAAGCAAGAGAAACAAAAGTTCCAACAGGACTCCAGGAATCCTCCAGGCCTTCAGCACCAGATTGGGACTGCTGAGGCCTCCAGCCTTGTGGTCTGAGCAGCTACTGGGTTATCAGGCAGTCTGCAGAAAGATATTGTTGGACTGCTCAGCCACTTTTGTGTGAGCCAGTGTAATAAATCCCTTTTGTAATTTATATTTATCAGATATGTTCCTCTGGAGAGCCCTGACTACTACAGTGGCCATCCAAGACCCCAAAAGCTGCTCATCTCTAGTGGTCCTGGGTGTTAACCCTACATCCAATCATTTCATAGATGAGGTCATTTGCCCTCATGGGCTTGTATTTGAGAAGTGACATATAGAGTGTAGACAAAGAAAGTAATGAGTAAATAAATTAATTATGGATAAAAATAATTCAAAACACTATTAACAGGTAGTTCCAGGTCCCTAGCAAGATTCTAGGTGGCAGTTTGAGGGCTGGAGGAGACCTTGACACATTGTTCAGAGACTCCCAGTCTTCTTGTCTGGAGGAGACCCAAGCTGAGACACTCCACCACGAATCTGCTGAAGTGAGAGCCTCACAGGGTCTCAGAGCAGCAAGGACTTCCCCTTACTACCTGTCTGTCCCCTGTGCTGCTCTGTTTTGAAACAACATGGAATCCTTTCTAGGCACCAGGCCAGAACTTCCTTGAAGGTTCCAAGAAAGCACAACTCCTGGGGCGGGGGGAGCACATTAAATTAGGCAGAGATCCAATAAGCTTAAATTCTCTGATTTTGATTGCTTGCTGTGAGGCACGCTATGACATGATTTAAAATGATGATTTAATGTAGCAAGAGGAGAGGGGCTCTAAAAACCAAACAGTTCTAATAAAATTAGTCTATTATGGGCAAATTGATTGCTGGTGCCTGGATTTACATGATGTTTGTGATATCAGAATATCTGACGAAAATTGCTGTCAATATTTATGCCTCTATAAATTACTCACACAGCACTATTATGATGGCTTCTAATTAAAGTGGAACCAACGTAATTGACCTTTAAATGCAGAGGACTTTGTAACCCAAAGCTCACACTCACCGGGGTGGTAGACTGGCCTCCTATGGGAAGAAAGAGGAGTTCTGGGTGTTGTAATGGCTTGCTATGAAAAAATAATTGTGCACATTGCAAGGACTGGTTGTATGAAAGATGAATTTTACATTTTATTTAACTTGAACTTGATCTCACTTAAACTGCTGCCACAAAGATTCTTGGTAAGCAGACCCAAGATTTTATATCCAGGGCAGTGGAATGCTTTTATGGTGCTGTTTGTTTTTTGGATTGTTGGCCAAGATATACCTTGTTCCTTTGCTTTTGAAGGTCAAATGAGATAAGTGATCAAATCAAAGAATCTCTTTTTGTTGTGGGTTTTTAAAAATTGTTTTCTTTTAAATCCTTCATCTTGGGATAATTTTATATTTATTGAAAAGTTTTAGACCATGTATTCACTGAGGGCAGGGGATTTATTTATTATTTTAATTTCACTTGGCCCCTAGCAGAAGACATGGCATAAAGCATCTGCCAGGGACACACCTACTCTAGCAAGCAAGGTTTCACCAGCTGAGAATCAGTTAGGAGGGAGGTATTACATCCAAACCAACACAAAAAGTGTTACTCTGTTCTTTTTGTTTTCTTCCTAAAATCTAATACTAGGGTTGGGGGATTAACCATTGCACCATCTCCCCCGTCTTGGGGGTGTTAGGGTCCATCCCTGCTTGTGGCACTCAGCTCACTCTATCTACTTTCTCCCTGCTAATGTGACAATGTGACACCGTGACACCTGGCTATCTGTCCCTGCCATGCTTTTCACGCCATAACACAACTTCATCTCAAAACTGTAAGCCAGAAATAAACCCTGTCCTTCCTTTACCTGCTCCTGGTGTTTTGTTCCAGCAGTGAGACAGTGCCTGTCACATTCCTGGAATCTATATAATAAGAGGGTTCCATTGTTATTTTTAAAATATTTTATTTATTTATTTGACAGAGAGAGAGGGAGGGGAAAGAGAGAGAGAGACAGAGAGAGAGAGAGAGAGACACAGAGAGAGAGAGAATAGGCATGTCAGGGCTTCCTGCCAGTGAAAACAAACTCCAGACTCATGTGCCACCTTGTGCATCTGGCTTTACATGCCTGGGTCCTTATGCTTTGCAGGCAAGCAGCTTTAATAGCTGAACCATCACTCTAGCCCCATCCATTGTTATTTATTTATTTACTTATTTTGGTTTTTTGAGGTAGGGTCTCACTCTAGCCCAGGATGACCTGGAATTCACTATGTAGTCTCAGGGTGGCCTCGAACTCATGGTGATCCTCCTACCTCTGCCTCCCGAGTGCTGAGATTAAAGGTGTGTGCCATCACGCCCGGCTAAGCTAACCATTGTTATTTTTGATGAAGTTTTACCTTGGCTTTCTTTTTTTCTCCAGTTTCTAACAAGCAAAGTATATATTGACTAGATTAAAGTATAGAAAATTCAAATATCCTTTAAATACATACTATTTTGAACACTAGTAAGATTAATTTGATGAATTTTAAAAAAATATTTTATTTATTTATTTGAAAAAGAGAGAGAGAGAATGAACACTCCAGGGCCTCCAACCATGGCAAACAAACTTCAGATGCATGTGCCATCTTGTGAATCTGGCTTATGTGGGCATTGGAGAATCAAACATGGGTCCTTAGGCTTTGCAGGTAAGCATCTTAACCTCTAAGCTGTCTCTCCAGCACCTGATTTAGTGAACTTAGGTACTATAGGGGAAGAAATGTACAGTGCATCAGGATTCTTGTGCTGGTTTTGACTGTGACCTTGAGCAAGCTACCACTGGATAAGACACTCGCTTCTGCAGCTATACAATAAGATGAACTCTACTCATGAAGTCCTCCAACTTCCACATGCTACTGCTTCTATGTGATTCCACAGGGTCTTTCCCCCTCCTGTGCATTCATTGCTACTCCAAACTGCTTGAAAAGAGATGCAGGTATTCCACACTGTAGGGTTTTGTTTTGGCCACTGTGTGTGTGTAAGAGAGAGATATACTGTAATCATGCCTGTGTATATACCTTTGCAGTGACCCACATACTGGCCTGTGGGTCACTCACAGGTGGACATCAGAGTAGAAGTCAGATGAAGTGCTCCCTAGATGTTATGCCTGGTCTTATTTGGAGACTCACTATTATCTGGACATTTAATACTATAACGTCTTTATATTGTTCAGTGATCTTCTCAGTTCTTTTACTGGCCCTTTGGAAATACCTCTCTCTCTCGCTCTCATTAATTCCAGAGCTTGTGGGACTCTGAAAATTCCTGGGCCTCTGCTCCCCTGTGGGTCTGGGGTTGCAGGTACACCTGACCATGCCCAGCTGTTTTACCTGGGATTTGGAGATTTGAACCCAGGCTCCCTCAAGCTCTCATGCTTGCACAAGAAGTGCACCTAACTGCTGAGCCATCTCTCCTGCCACACACTATGTGCTCTGGTGAATGTATTTAACTAAAGAATCCACGCATATTTAAAATTCATCAGTCCTAGGGATTCACTGTTATGTACATTCCCACCATTCCATTCTTAATCCTTCTTATCTTTTACTGAAAAGGTTTTTATCTAAATTTCAGAGGGCTGTTCAGTTTTGTTATAAAACCTCATTACTTTTTTTTATTACAGACTTAGTGGAGCCTTCTCTGTTGAATTGAATCATAGGACTTATTATTAGCTGGACATTTAATACTATATCGTCTTTATATTGTTCAGTATTCTTCTCAGTTCTTTTATTGGCCCTTTGGAAATGTTTCTCAAGAGAAGCAATTGAAAGATAATATTTCTTTCAAATAATTCTCCCCTGGCTCGGGAAAGCTGTTTTTAAAAGATAATCATTTAAACAAAATATACTACTTTTTTCCTAATTCTTATCAATTCAAACTCCTTATAGTAGTGAGTAGGGAGAATAAATAATTAAGAGATCCAGAAAATAATGTGTGTTTTTTAAAAAAAATATTTGAAAAATTCCTTCAAGATCATTAGCAATTACCAAGTATTTCTAAACTGATGTAGCCATGGACTTCTATTATCTATGTATTATGGCCACTCTCACTATCCTTTAGGGCAGGAAATATTCATGTTTAAATGTTTTAATTTTCTGTGTGTGCATAGGATGCATGGTGTGGTGTGTGCACCTGTATTTGCTGGTGTGGGGGCCCTTGTGTAATCACCCGCAAGGACCAGAGGAGAACGCCGGGTGTCCCCTCCATCACTTGTCTGTATTTCCTTGCAATGGAGTTTCTTACTGACTCTGGAGCTTGCCATTCATAAACTCCAGACATTCTCTGGTCTCCACCTCCACAAGACTTGGGTTACAGGCTTGCGTGGCCATACCCAGCTGTTTACATAGGTTCTGGAGATTAGAACTCCAGCAGCCTCAGCGCCCCTCCGACTTTCACACTTGCACAGAAAGCCCACTCAACTGCTGAGCCATCTCTCCTGCCCAATAAGGTCATGTTTGTTGTTGTTGTCACTGAACACTGAACCTGGGCCCTCACACGGGCTGGATCAGTACTTTGCCAACTGAGTTGCATCCTCACCCTTGGGATATGCTCAGTTATTAGACACACATGTTTAATGAATGAAATGAAAGACTCATGGCATTGGTAACATTACCTCACAAAACTGCTGCAAGCAGGGCTGGAGAGCTGGCTTAGCAATTAAGATGCTTGCTTGAGAAGCCTAAGGACCCAGGTTCAATTCTCCAGTACCCATGTAATCCAGATGCACAAGGTGATACATGCTTCCGGAGTTCATTTGCAGTGGCTGGAGGCCCCAGCACACCCATTCTTGCTCTTTCTCTCTCTCCTTCTTCCTCTCTTTCTTAAATAAATGTAAAAAAATATTTTAAAAAAATGTCTAGAAGCAGATGTGACATGGTTAAATATTATTTTAGGTTAACTTGCTATTAAAAGTGCACCACTTTCCAATGGTTGTTTTCACTCCATCACAATTAAGATGGTCTCATTCTGTATGGGTGGATTGTAAACCACTCCTAGATTAGTAACTGAAGACAGCAACTACTTTGTTTTGCTCATTATTTCCTGGGTGAGGAGTTTGGAAGGGCCCTACTGGATGGTTCTTCTTGGACCGAGTGGTATCAGCTTGAGGGTCAGGTCAAAAAGGGATTCCTGGGGCTGGAGAGATGGCTTGGTAGATAAGGCCCTTGCCTGCAAACCTAAAGGACCTGGGTTGAATTCCCCAGTACCCACATAAATCCAGATGCACAAAGTGGAGCATGCATCTGGAGTTCATTTACAGTGGCTAGATGCCCTGGCATGCCCATTCTCTCTATTTACCTTACTCTCTCTCAAATAAATAAAATATTAAAATGGAATAATATTTTTTTTTAAAGAAAGGGCTTCCTCACTTACAAATGCTCCTACACATCTGTTTCTTAGGGAAGTTTGCTCCTCTCTCACTCCTTCTCTCTCCCTCTCTTTCTCTTTCACTCTCCCCCTCTCCTTTTCTACTAGGCCCAAATGGGTACATGTGTATGTGCATGTATGCAGAGGCTGAAGGACA
This sequence comes from Dipus sagitta, assembly GCA_036346955.1. NCBI lineage: Eukaryota > Metazoa > Chordata > Mammalia > Rodentia > Dipodidae > Dipus > Dipus sagitta. Next base: position 8,410,590 of record CM070780.1, on the reverse strand, counting down.
ACCTATGTGTCTTCCTTCAGAAATGTTGTCCAGTTTCTTTACACTGTAAAAACCATGCTAGCAGAGAATCATAATGCTCCCATCTAAGGTTCAGAAGCTCCCACTGATAAAATTGATGTGAAAATATCACATATCCGAAGGAACTAGGAAGGAGTCCTTTGTGTTTTAGTCTTAGTGTTCTATTGTATCATTAAGCTGTGATCTTGGTTTTTGTGTTGGAAGAGCTTCAGCCATCTGCCTCATCTGGTCACTATGACCATCTGTTCTTACCTATTCTTACTTCGGGCACTAGGTTCATACTGAACTTCATAGGGCAAGAGTCTTCTCATCATTATGTGTGTGTGTTACATCAGCTCCTCACAGACTTCCTGACATTCCCCTGGGAAATGCTCTCCTTTCAGTACTCTCAGAAACAAGTCTATCTCCTTCTTTGCACTTACCTCTCTATATAATTATTATTTTCTGCAGTTTTTAGTCATTTCCTATCTCTAATTTTTATTGTTGTATAGCTAGGTACAAGTACTTTGCACCAAGTATCCAGATAAGAGTACAGAATCTATTTGTTGGATAAAATAAATAACTACACATATAAATGAAAGCATTTGCTATGATTTAATCACTTCTCTCGTGACAAGATCAAAGAATATCTGCTATGTTAAAGCAACACAAATACCGCTAAAGTAAAACTGATTAGCAAGGAAGAAAACTTTCTGTTAAGAACTAAGCTAGGGGCTTTACCCCTCCTGCCTTCTCATGGGTATGAGTTTTTTATACTCTCTCTTCTTTCCTTCCTTAATCTAATAAAATCTCTTGTTCAAAAAAAAAGAACTAAAATAAAGTACATGTTGGCATCATGCAGCCTGGCACAGCTCCCAAGAATACCCACACACAAGGACTGGACCACTTAACAGCATTCTTAAATGATAAAAATTAATGGTGAATATGATCCTTTTATTCTACTGTTTTGAGTGTAAATTACTGAAAGTATTTTATTGTTCCAAGAATATTAAAAAGGAATATTTTTTACATAATAATTCATTTTCTAAGACTTCCCCATAAGAAAAAGTCTGAGGCTGAGAAAAATAGTATTCATAAAGATTTTCATTGCAATATTGGGCATAAATTATACATGCCTAATGATTTTAGAATAATTTAGTATGAGGAAAAATTACTTCATAAAAGTTATGTTTACTAAGAGTGAATTCACATTGGAAATGGCTTTTGACGTGATTTTCTGGTGTAAAATGGCAGAGAACAGAATTGAATCTCCAGTTTCAAACATGACCAAAAATAAGTTTAAAAAAAAATTGAAATGAAATACACCAGGAAGCAATGCAATAGCTATTTTTGGATCGACTACCAGACATTATAAGTTCTTATTTCTTTCTTGTATTTGTATGTTTCTTTAAAACAAAAACTGAGGTAGGTGCTGGAAACAGTTTAGCATTTGAGGTGCTTGCCTGCAAAGCCTAAGGACCCAGGATCAATTCCCCAGAACCCATGTTAGCCAAATGCACATGGTGGTGCATGCATCTGGAGCTCTTTTGCAGTGGCTAGAGGCCCTGATGCACCCATTCTCACCTCTCACTCTCTCTCATAAATAAATAAAAATACCCTGAGGTGGCAATAGTACCCAGTGGTGTTTGATATAGTATTCACTGGCACTGTTGTCTGCTTTGCACTTAGTGCCCCCATATGTCCTTATAGAATTGACCATTCACATCCAGACTCAGTCAGCAAAAATAATGAGCTTCCATGCCAAGGACAAGGAAAGGTTAAGAAAAAGAAGTAGAAGGCATGTTACAACATAACAGACATGAGTGATGATATCTCAGACCTTTAAGAAGCATGGTGATGACTGGGAAGATAGCTCAATCAGTAAAATGCTTGCCTTGTAAGCATGATGAGCCAAGTTCAATCCTCAGAACCCATGAAAAAATGGTGGGCAGGGTGGTGTGCACTTGTAATCCCCGTGGTGGGGAGACAGAGACAGGAGGATCCCAGAAGCTCCCTGGCCAGTCTAGTCTGTTTGGCCAACTCTAGGACAATGAGAGTCCTGGCTCAGAAAAGGTGGATGGTGCCTGAGGATAAACACCAGAGGTTATCCTCTGGCCTCCACATGCATATGCTTACCTGTGCACACACACCTGCACGCACATGAACATGCACACATGAAAACATTAACATTTTTAAAATTAAAAAAATCATTGGTAACACTCAATCTTTTAATAACAGTTAATAGCATACAACACATTCTCTTATTCATTATCTGACTTAATCTTCAAAATCTGAGGGAAGTAACTTGATCCTCATTTTACTGGTTTATGAAACAAGGCAGCTAGAGAGCAGAAGGGTGGGACATCATAGAAAAATGGTGGTCAACTCATGCATGAAAAGATAACTTACTTTTATAGACTTGTATATTGTTGATGTTTAGAACTCTAAGAATTTCTAAAATTAACTGTTGTCAAAAATTTTCCTTGTGTTTCTCTTAATTTATAGTCTAATTCATCATAATTTTGTAAATTAATGGTTTTTTGTTTATTTTAATTTAATTTTTTATTAGTTATGTACACAGTGTATACAGTCATGTTGACACCATTGTTAGCTTCCTCCCTGCAAAAATTCCGTGATTCAAATCACACACACACACATATAATTTACATATGTCTATATGTAAATTAACATAAAAACAAATCTTTTTTTAGGACCAGTGTTTCTGGAAAGTGTAAGAATGGATCTGAAATTGAGATACAATTCAAAATCTATACTATGGTCTGTGGAGTATGGATTTTCAAAATGACTGTTTTCCAAAATGTATATTAGCATTTGAGGAAACAATCATTTATTCTTGGAGTCCTTGGAAGAGACTTACTTTGAGAATTATTTCCTCTTTAAACCTAACAAAGATGTCATTTTAAGTAAAACAGCAACTCAGAATAATAGGGACTGTTTTATGTAGCATTTGTGGGCAGAGCAGGGCTGGGAGTCAGAATGAACATTTGCTCTTTGCTTGGAGAAAAGAGCATTTGCAAACAGAAGGAGTGCAGAGTGGATTCCTGGGCTTTTGTGTCGGTGCTGTGGGTGGAGTCTGTCTTCAGATGACAAATAAGACACTGGGGTCACCCTAACTGAAATTTGGAGGTTAGGAATTTGAGCTGAAATCCCACTAGGACTGCCTATGTCACATTTCTGGAATTTTGCTGGTATTCTATTTGAGGTCACATGAATGGCAGGTAATTGTAGCAGCCCTCTCATAAATTGCAGTGAATAGTGCCTGACAGGTAAGGAGGATTTAAATTACACTAGAATTTTCTGTGTACAATTTCAATAAGGATGATATGCCCTTAAGGAAATTTAAAAGAAAAAAATCATTTTCATGTCCTGGTCTCATAAATAAATTTACCAGAGGAAAAGTGTGCATTGCAAACATTTCTGCCTCTCTCCATTAAATAAGTTATTTTGCTTTTTGTAGAAAGCAGATACTCTACTTCAAAATGACCTACATGTCTTACCAAAACTATTGGAGGAAATGCCTTTTATAAATCTGTATTTGAAGGAAATTCATGAGAGTGCCACTGGTTCAACAGTACATACACACATACATATATGTACATGTACATATATACATGCATATAAACATGTCATCCATTCACTATTGTAATTTGTAGTGGTTTTTTGACTTTTGAAATTTTAAAGGCTTCCAAGCTAGTTTTTTCCGGAGTATATTCATTTTTAGGTAGAAAACATTTGTGTAAATATTATATCTATCTATATACACATATGTACATATATGCATGTACATATATATGTATTTGATACCACTGTCCTGATTTTGTGTGTAGCAGAGGCAAACCCAATCTGTAAGCTTGAATGCACTGGACTTCGTTTCCAGCAAGTCAATAAAATGACGGATGGATTTGAGCCAAGTTGGAAGAGAGGACACACATACCCTCTGTTGAAATAGCTGAAAAGACAAATTAATATTGAAGTATGGGATACTGAATTGGACTGACTTTCAGTGTACAGAGATAGACTCAAGGTATATTTACAAAATGAGGCAGGAGCCCTTCAGACACCTAGCACTGACCTGCACGACAAATAGGAGAAGAAAACTGGGGAGTTATATACAGGACAGTGGCCTGATTCCAGCCTCCAAGATCAGAACAGGACACCTCACATTTTAGGACATGTACAGGGACAATCACATGTGGAAGTGGATTGTTTGCACTGTCTGCTAAGTCACCTTTAATGGTATGATTGCCCTTTAAGTAGGGCGGATTTTACAAGATATCTTCCAATATATTTAGGGTAAGGGGGATGGTTTCAATTTAGTTTGATAGTTTATCAGTGTAGGAGAAACAAATTCACAAGGAAATCCTTCAAATATTGAGTCAAATCCTGAACAGTTCCTGTCATCTACTGACAAAATGCTCAAATTCTTTTAACAACTAACCTCTTTGATGATCAGGCATGATTATATTTTTATGACATCTATAGGTCAAATGCCAAGGAAAACTGCACCTTTATTTTTAATAACTTTTTGTTGAAGTTTAACATTTTCTTTGATTAGAAGTGCCCCAAATCATTCAAGCAGCATTCCCAGTACCTGTGACTTTCTCACCAATAGAAATTGTGGACATTTCCTTACTATATTATAAATGTTGTCTCCTGGAATATGCATTTATAGCTTATAATTTAATGTTTCTGTTTGTTATTGGATCCAATTATGTATTACTAGAATTTAACACATATTTTCAGATATTTTGGGAAATGTATCTCACTATAGCTTTTCTTTATAATTCTGTTCTGCTCAAGACATTTAGAGAAACTATGCAGAAATGGTTCCCAGATATTAGAAGCCCATCATAGAAGAAAGGTTAGTGGTCTGCATTCTTGACAAAGGGAACTGATGACTATGGCCATCTGCTGGGGATTCAGTTTTACTCTTGTATAAGTGTCTAAAATTCTGCAACTCCTGAATGCATCCACATCACCCTGCAATACCTATTCCAGATGTTTCCACACCCATTCAGTTATGCCTGATACCACTATTGAGAAGCAACTGGCCTTTGGATTCTCTTTATGTTCTTTCTTTTTTTTTTTTAATTTACTTATTTACTTGCAAGGGGAGAGAGAGAAAATGGGCTCACCAGGGCCTCCAGCCATTGTAAATGAAACGCCAGATGCATGCACCACTTTGTGCATTTGGCTAAATGTGGCTACTGGGAAATCCAACCCAGGTCATTAGTCTTTGCAGACAAGTGACTTAATTGCTAAGCTAGCTCACCAGCCCCAGAAAACTGAGAAACTAAGAAATCATTCCCTTTGATGAGTGTTTTCTTTCTAATCTCCCCATTGAAGATGTTACCCCTTTAAATTACACATGTAGGTGAATTTTTAAACATGTATTTTTATTTTACTGTGGCCACAGACTAGGCATCCTGTTTCCTATTAAAATTATGGTCCTAGGCAATGAGCATTCACACATTTCTCCAGGCCAAGTGCTAGTTCTAACTCTCATTTTCAGAAACAGAAACCAGATATTAAGACAGTGTCCAATTTATCATTTTTCCCTGCCTCTAAAACACTGACTTCCACACTGTGGCTGATAAATGTTAAATGTGATTAAAATTATAGAAGACTGGAGCTCAAAGGAAGGTTAAACTTGAATAGTTGTGTCAGGGGTGGTATGGTGTGCAAAGCCTGAAGTGTTTGTTTCCTGACCTGTTAGGGAAAGCATTTTCTGAGTCCTTGTCTCAGGAGAGGGTTTTTCATTACTCCATGAGGCCAGAGGCCAGAATAAGGCCAATAATAAGTTTTTCTTTAGAAGCTCACTTGTCCTGGGAAGGGTGTCCTGTATTTTAGATACAGAGGACCTCTTGGTCTCAGAGGTGCCTGGGAAGCCTGTTAGACTCAGGGCTCACCTGCAGCCCCAACAGAGCAGACATGGCAAGAACCAGCACATGAGTGCCTCTCACTGAAGCGCCTCTCCTTCTCTTTGGGTCAGCCTGACATCCAAGGAGCCAAGATGATGTCACAGTTACATGCTGACTTAGAGATTGAACTGTTTGGAAGAAAAGACAGAGACATCTGAGATACTGAGAGACCCTGGTTGCTAATTAGCCAGGTGGTTGTGGAGTGGCCTCAGATGGACCACTCTCCCCATCAGGTGAGAGAATGGTAAGTGCAGAGATCTGTAACTTCCCTTCTAATCCAATGTTCTATGACTCCAGAATCAAAACAAAACAAAATTATTCTTTTTCCCAAGGCTATTCCCTTTATCCTTCATGAAGACCACATGAAGAAATTCATGCTGAATTCTGAAAACAGAGCTTGGCACACAACACATACAACTCCATTAATGTTAGTGTTTTTTGTTTTGTTGTTGTTGTTGTTGTTGTTAGTATCAGTGAACAACGCAGCCACTAATCACTTACTTATGGAGAGTCATTCCTCATGCTCACTGGTGAGAATTTGTTTGGACATCTCTAGCTCTGGAAAGATATTACGATCTGCATAAAACAGCACATTGGTGTTGTCTGTGCTTTCAGAGGGATTGATTCATCGCCCCACTAATGCCGACTGCCTCATCAGCAGGTGAACCACAAGCCACAAAGGGTGGACCAAAAATCTGTATGTACAAAAGAAAGATGGGTGATGAAAAAAAATCTCAACTCTGAAACCACAGGCTGGGCCAGGCTTCCCCGGAGATGCTTATGCCCCGGGCTGGAGGAAGGGAACACTGCTGTGATGGATGGGTTACGGGGGAGGAGGGATTCTTAGCCTATTACTCTAGCTAGAATCCCGATGCCCCGCATGTCTTCTGTACCCGTTAGAAAGAAACAATGCATGACAGGGAATTCAAGTGAAGAAATTTTCATATCAGTAACATGTAAGGGTGAGGTGAGCAGATGAAAGACATGATAGGATGCTGAGATAGCATAGGACTAGAAAAGGAGGAAAAGCTTTCATCACTAAAAGAACAAGGGGAAAAGAGTATAACTGAACCACAAGGAAAACAGGGTTCAAGGTGTAAGGGTTGCCAGGCAAGGGGACATCACAGGGGTGTGTATGGACACCTCGAGATAACCAGGAAATCCACAGGCAGGTGATACCCATCTCCTATTTCTTCTGTCTTCTTATCTCTCATGGTGCCTCCCACCATATGAATCTCATTGGAAACCAGACAGCAAAGGTGCCTTGGCAGTGTCTCCTGTATCAGCAAGAATGCACAGGGAACGCAGGAGTGTGGTGGGGAATAGACAGCTACCCTGGCCTCCCTGGCTTTGCTCAGCTGCCTTTCTTTTAGTTTATTTGATGTGTTCTCCTGATGGTGTTGTAGTGTGAGTGAGGACAAGTCTGTGTCACTCTTGCTTAGTGTGTGTGGTGTAATGGAAAATCATCCAGTTTCTATCTGGATACCCAAGTTTTGTCTGTGAAAGAAAGCACCATGCTAAAGAGGTGAGGCAGACTTTATTCAGGGTTGTTGTAATAGGCACATGGTCGTTGGACTTTGCCATACAGAGGCGAGAAGGGGCTCCACTCTGAATATAAAGAAAAGGGAGGGCATAGGAAGATGCTTCAATCAATAAAACACTTGCCATGCAAGCTTCAGGACCCAAGTTCAGGTACCAAGAGTCCATATAAAAGCTGAGAGTGAAGCCGGGCGTGGTGGCGCACGCCTTTAGTCCCAGCACTTGGGAGGCAGAGGAAGGAGGATCGCCTAGAGTTTGAGGCCACCCTGAGACTACATAGTTAATTCCAGGTCAGCCTGGACCAGAGTGAGACCCTACCTCGAAAAACCGAAAAAAAAAAAAAAAAAACCGCTGAGAGTGGTGGTGCATGTCTGGAATCCCAGTGCTGGGGAAGTAGAGGTAAGAGGATCCCTAGGGCTTGCTGGCTAGCTAGTGTGGCCAAATCAGCGAGCCTCGGGTCCCATGAGAGACCCTGTTTCAAAGAATAAGGTGGAGTGTTATTAAGACACCTGATGTTGATCTCTGGCTTCTATGTGCATGCACATGCATTTGTGTGTACAAATGTACACACACCTGCACTCACACATACACAAATTACTACACACACACACACACACACACACAAAGAAAAGAAAGGAAGAACACAGAGAATGTATAGCCACTGCAGAGGAGGGCAGAGTTGATGGTGGAACATTACTGAGAAGAAACGCTATGTGGAACGGGTCCTGGCTGTACCACCTTGACGTGCCTTTGCTGCAGACAGGTCACGGTAACCAGGCAGCAGCTCTGGCTTGAGGTAAGGAGTTCAGTCAGATGTCAAGGATGAGGATGCTGACTAAAGTGATCCCTATGATTCTGGACAGAACGGACTTTGAGTTCACATTTAAGGACAGGGCCTCTCATAGCTGCCTGGCTAGTGTTAGGTCCAGGACAACATCATGTCTGTGTTTTGCCCCCAGAAACATGAACGACCTTAGACAACTCATTTAAATTCTCAAAGTCTTCTGTTTTCAATTTGTAAAACTAAGTCAATAGCACATAGCTCAAGTTTCTCATTGAAGTTTAAGGATTGAATGAAATAATGGTTAAAAACAAACTGAAGTGAGGGTTGAAATGAAGGTTTGTTTCTGGTAGAGGTTTTGAGATCCTTGGGATCTTAGAGCTCTGGCTAACAACCCCCAGAGTGGGCCGAGAGAGCTGGCCCTCATCAATGCCATTTTCCTCTTCTTCCATAGCACTTAAATGATAATTCTGTATAAGATGGCCCCGAAACACCTATTTCCCAGTTACTTTCTCATTGCTGGAAAGAAATACCTGCACAGAAGTAGGTTTGGGAAGGAGAGAATTTATTTTGGTTCAATGTTTCAAGGGTAGAGTCCGTTGTGGTGGGGAAGGCATGGCAGGAGTAGGAGGCTGGTGTTGTGCCCACCATGTGAGCAGGACACACAGACAGCAGCATGTGCAGCTGGGCTGGGATACCTCAAGGCCCACCTAGGAGACACACATGGTGGGCAGCTTTCTGATCCCACAATGCTTTCTCTGACACAATGGACTCCAAACTGGACGTTCAGTTTTGGCTATTAGGTGTGGGAAAAGTGAACTTTATCCTGGAATGCTCTCAATGGTGGAGCCTCTCCGCTCAGTAGATTAGCCTGCTCCATAGTAGGGACAAGATCATTGTGCACAGTTTGGCTCAGCTAACAACCTGGCTCTATCAGTGTGCTCCTGGGAATGGGCTGAGATGGAGAGGGAGCTGGGAATTGCCTTTGAGATGGGACTCTCAAAAGTGAGAGTGACATCTCTACAGAAGCCATTGGCAAATAACTCCACTTAGAAATGACACAATTTCAGATTTCAGAGCTTACTGACTGGAGCAGAAAAGCAAAGTCTCCATGCTTTTAACAATGCAATATGCTCTTAGGGATTTTCAGAAAACACTGGGAGAGACCTAAAGTTTTGGGAGAGCAGTTACTTTCCATAGACACACAAATTCTATTAGATGGAAAATTTGTATATTAATATCTATGAATGACACCTAGTTTGAACTTTGTGTCAGAACGTCTTGTTCTCTGAGAAACCATCCACTTGAGTTATCCTAAATAACACAGACATTTATTATCTCACCTAATTAGAAATGCCGCAGTAGAACAGGCTCTGGACCACGTATTCTTGGGAATTCCTCTGTGATTCTCTGAACACCACTTTTCTTCATGCAGATGCTCCATTCTCAGGTTAATACCTTGAATGATCGTGCATGGCTATTAGCAGCAGTTGCTACACTGTTTTCATTTGTTTAGCGCCAGCAAGAAAGAGGGAAGGGAAAAGACATGGAGGGAAAGAGGACAGAAAAATAAAACAAAAAAGAACATGGTAGGAGGGGGAACAGAAATCAACAAAAACAAATTGTATTTGAAAATGACAAAAAAAAATTTAAAAAGAGAGAACAGCTTTTCCTACCATAGAATAAATCCTTTTTTTTTTTTTTTTTTTTTTTGAGGTAGCATTTCACTCTACCCCAGGCTGACTTGGAATTCACTGTGTAGTCTCAGAGTGGCCTCAAACTCAGGACAATCCTCCTACCTCTGCCTCCTGAGTACTGGGATGAAAGACATGTGCCACCATGCCTGGCTAGAGTAAATTCTTTTTGCTGGTATTTCCAGATCAGTCCAAGTTATGTTCCCAGCCCTGCTGCCATGCACGAGACAAATTTCCTAGCCACCAGTGGAAAAGACCCTTGGATTTTTATGGTTATTGAGACCAAGGGACTACAAGCTATAGCATGTGAGTCAACTCCAGCCAACCATCTTTCCATGACACCCAGTAGCTAAGAATGGATTTTGAAGTATCTACATTGCAAATGGTTAGATAATATTTTGGTAATAACTTCGCTCTTATTTTCTTACAAAACCTAAATTCCTATGCTAGGTATGATGGTGGATGCCTGTAATATCAGCATTTGGGAGGCAGAACTTGGAGGACTGCTACAAGTTCAAAACCAGCAGGGTCTATATAGTGCATTCCAGGACAGCTTGGGCTACAGTGAGAACCTGTTTCAAAAAAACCAAAACTTTAGGGCCCTATAATTAACAGTTTGACAACAGCTTTTAAGACTGTTCAGAGTCTGTTTTAGGAGTCAATGGTGAGGGCCGCTGTGACTGGCCACTCCTGGGCCATTCTGAGGAGAACCACCAGAATGCTAGTGAAGACTGCTGGGATGTGTGATGATACACACACCTGTTACATCAATGGCAGATACTCGCACACTGCCACGAAGGGCCATAATTCCCAGTGTTAGTGTGTGCTCCTAGAATTGTTAATCAGTGTTTATTGTGTCTGCTCTGTGCTGCACTCTGATATCAGCACTGACTCAAGTGATCAGAGCCTGCCTGCCACTGGTAACTCACCCTCCTGACAGACACTGTTTGCTGTCCTGGTTCCTTGCTTCTTCTGTCTTGATGTCGAGTAGGGGGGTGTGAAGGAAAGTGGGTCTCAACTAGCAAATATGTAAAGTGAACCCTCTGAGCAAAATGATGTAATAAGAAAAAGATCTTCCTCTCTCTCTCTTTCTTTTTCTCTCTCTTGGTGGAGACCGGGGTCACCACCAATGCTACTCACTTAAGCTGTCCAGCAGCCTTCACCAGTAATATAAAACCTGGTTCTGTGTTTTAAATGTAGTTAGAGAAATGTGCAATTTAGATTTTAAAAATCAATGTAAATTAGTCTTAACCTGAATTCACTTCAAGAGAAAGGCAAGAGTTCGGGAGATAGGCTAATGAGTGGGAATCAATTTTTACTGGGCTTATTTTTTTTAATGTCACATAAGTTCAGCCTCTGAAACTGGCTCTACAATAAGGTTATGAAAAGGTAAAATCCTAGAGGACCATGGGGAGTGGGGGTGAAGTGGCTGTTGTCTCACTTATGAGACTTCTAGATTACAGTTTGCTTGAGGATTCATGAGCAAAGATGATACTTGGAATGGCAGTATGGTGGTGAAAACTAATCCTTGTCTAGCAGTCCAGGGAGGCAAAAATACCCAACCATCTGCTTTTGCCATGGTTTTTCTGCAAGAGCAGACAGCTGGGTGTCACATCTCCATGGCAGCAGGGAGGAAATAGAGTGAGTGAGCTGCTAGCAAGATGCATTATAAAAGCTCAAGGTCTGACTTAGTGGCACACCTCCTCCAGCAAGGCTCCACAAGCTGTGGATTAAGTATGAGGCTTTATCACAAATATATGATGTGACATTCAAACCATCACACCACCCAAACAAGCCACTAACTGTTTCTAGAAAGTTCATTCTGATGTGTGCCAACCATCTCTATCTCAGAATCATTGCATTCCTCCCAGGGGTATCTTACCTAGGTCTTCTTCTCTCTAGCCTGGACCCATGATGTCTCCTTTGGTCTACATACCTTATGCCTCTCACACGCAAATGAGTCAATCTCTTCTTTGTATTATCATTTTAAAAGAATTATTTGGTTGATTTTATGTTTCTTTATAATAGTGTTTGCTCATTGTAGAAAGGTTGATAATAAATATTGGAAACTATGAATGCCCTTCTAATCCTACTCCAGTCACTCTCTATTCATTCAGGCTAATTTCTATCATTCCATACATCTTTATGCATACATAAAAATATATCCACATACATATGTGCATGCACATATACAATGTGCACACACTGTAGTGTAGATGGTTCTGTAATTGGACTTTTCATTTAAGAGTAGATGCAGAGACCTTTCTATGTCTGTGTATATCAATTTATCCTTTATTTTAAAACAGTCCATTTATTGTATAGATTTTCTGATTTTTTAACTAATCCTATTGATGAATGTGTAAATAATTTGGTTAGTTAAGCTTTCACCATCCCAGAAGATAGATTAAATGAATAGCTTTTATACATATCTATGAACATATTTATTAAGAATTTTTTAATGCCCATTGATTCTTGCTGTCTGAACCATAGCACTTAAGGAACTAAAAATGTTTCCTGATTAATAAAAGTGTTTGAACAGTCAAAACACAGGGTTAGAGTAAAAGAGCAGGCTTTGTCTTGCTACACGCCATGTTCCTAACTCAGGAGTATAGTTTCTGTTACTTGCACTGTGATCTCACATGTTGAACAATTTATTACTTCCTCTAAAATAATTGTCTGATTTATTCACAATTTTTCTTTTCTATATCTGCATTCCCTAGTTGTCCTAAACTTATGAATAGAAGTAAAATCTTTCTTGCTTTCTCCATTTTCACCATTTGATTATGCCAACATTCTTTTTAATTTATTTCTTGAAACTATACTCATTTACAGATTTCTCTTTCTGTAGTCAGGATTCTTTGGTCCCTTCTCTTGCTGGCCATATTCACAGCCTTTTGCAGAATACCTCCATACAGAAAGCACTCAATGATTTTTCAGCAGATAGAATAAATAAAAGTATAATTGAATGAATATCTTATGCTAAGTTATACTATTGGTACAGCTAGTAAAACAAACAGTGCAAATATTCATTTGCTCAGAATTCCATGAAATCTGCACAGAGCAACTTTGAGCACTGAGGAGACTTTGGTAAGGAGTAAGTGTCTGAGCTGCATGGCTTGGCTTAGTACACCCATGGGGGGTGCAGTATGAAGCTGAAGCTGGCTGGCTTGTGCAGGAACTCAGCCTCTCGCCCTTGGCCCCATTAACTCTTTATTCTGTCCAGCAGAGCCATGGGCGAGCTGCTCATGATATCGCCTGCAAAGATGCCCCCATCATGGCTCCTGGCTTTTGGCCATAATGAGGATTGTTTCCTGTCCATGAATTTAGTTCAGGTCCTCCTAGCAGGTTGCCTTTGAAGGACATATCTTATCAGCAGTCATTGCCCCAGCAAGGTGAGGAGGGCTTTATCCCCTCATCATGACTCTCTGTGTTTTGTTGGGACCAATTTACCATGGCAACCTGCCTTCACCCAGCACATCTGTGATCTAAGCTCTGGGGGTGAAGGTCAAGCTTTCTTCAAAAGTCTTTCTTCCAAAACCTTAAATCATTTATTTGCCTTCCACGGCACTTTTGCTGAGCTCAGTGAGCATTACCTTTTCCTTGCCTGCCTTTGCAACTGCAGGATGGACCCTTTCTTCCACTCAGACTTTCTCCAGAGCAAGCAGCCTCCAAGAAAAAGCCTCTCTCTTCTTGTTCTGATGTCCTGGCTGTTGGGCTGCTGCTCTGACTGGATCATGTGGACATGGATTCTACCCAGGTGACGGTGACAGGTGCAGTTAGGAGGGGTGGACACTAAAAGTAGCTGTGAGGAGGCAGGGCTGCCCCAGTAAGAGCTGCTTAGGGCAGTTTGCTCTGCTTTTTCTCCAAGATGAGAGATTTTCCACCAAAAACAATGCTGGCTTTTCTTTACTCAAGACCTGTTATGTGCCCAATTCTACATATTTATATAATTGCACTGAATTTTGTGCATGGGTTCATGTGTGTGCATGTTTGTATGCATGTGTGTGGGACAGTATGAATGGTGTCTGTGTGTGTGAGTGTCAAGCCCAGAGGTAGATGCCAGATGCCAATCATTCCCTGTGTTTTTCTTTCTTATTTCTTGGGCTTTTGAGGTACGGTCTCATTCTAGTCCAGGCTGACCTGGAATTCACTATGTAGTCTCAGTCTGGCCTCGAACTCACTGTGATCTTCCTACCTCTGCTTCCCTGAGTGCTGGGATTAAAGGTGTGTGCCACCATACCCCACACCCTGTGTTATTTTTTGAGAAAGGGTCTTTCACTGAATCTAGAGCTCACCAGTTCAGTTAGGGCAGCTAGCTATTAAGGTCCAAGTATCCTTCTGAGTTTACATCTCCCAAGCACAGATATGTGCCACCACACTTGGCATTTCTTACTGGTCCTGGGGACCTGAACCCCGGCAGGTGTGCTTGCTCTATTAGCACTTCACTAAGTGAGCTATCTCCCCAGCCCCATTGCTTTCAATTTTTACAGTAATCCTATAAGGTGGGGTCTTCAGTGGAAGCTTACTTGCCTAAGGCTGTGAAACTATGAGTGGTCTAGGGGTTACTTACAGGGGCATTGGTGGCAACCCCCCCCCAACAAAACAAAACAAACAACAAAAAAACACCAGCCACATCACCAAAATGTCTACTTCAGTGTAAATGAGAACTTATGAAATTTGTATACCTGGAGCTCCCTGTCCAATTTTTTGGCAATTCCATGGAAGAGAGTCTCATCTTCCTAGCAATTTACTACTTTTATAGCCTTGTGGTGGGTCCTTGTGAATCTTGTAACTTTCTGAGCTATCTGAGCCTTGTAGGTCTCATCACACTCCTGAGTCTGAGGAGCTTTCCTCTAGGAGGAAGTATTTCAATTCAGAGGATATAGCTACAACAGTGTTCTTGGTATCTTTACCAAAATTGAGTGACTGTATATAATGCAGGCTTACTTTTAGACTATTGATTCTGTTCTGTTAGTCTGCATGTCTGTTTGCATGCCAATACTGCACTGTTTTGAATATCATGGCTTTGTACTACACTTTGAAGTCAAGCAGTATAATGTCTCCCGATTCATTTTTGTTGCTCAAGATGGTTTGTGTTATTTGGGGTCTTTTGTGGTTTAATAAAAACTTTAGGATTGCCTTCTTAAGCTCTGTGAAGGTCTGATTGTTATTTGATAGGGGTTACATTGAGGCTATATGTAACTTTGGGAAGTATGGAAATTTTAACAATATTGATTCTTCCAATGCATGACACATGTCTTCTTTTTCTGTGTGTCCTCTTCAATTTAGAAGATAAGTAATACTAATTATTCTTATACAAAATATTGAGTAGGAGGAAATTCTTCCAAATTACAAGACCAACATTATTGTATAACCAAACCAGACAGCAGAACTGTAGACCTATATTTTTGATGAATGCAGATGCAGAAATTCTCAATAAAATAAATTCTCAATCAACCAGATGGAGCAGCATATTAAAAATATCATTCATCATGATCCAGTGGGATTTGTAAAAGGATGCAAGGATGGTTCAACACATGTAAATCAATAAACACAATACACACTATTCACAGAATGAAGGACAAGACTCACAATCATCTCAATAGATCAATATCCTTTCATGCCAAATACTCTGAGGCAGTTAAGGATAGAAAAAACATATAGTAAAAGTCAGGGAGAATGAACCAAGAGCTAACATGAACTGAGTGGGAAAGCTAATTCACCACAAACATGGGTCCCGTGTGCGTGACTCAGCTCACAACTGTACAAAGAGCTCAGCTAACATAATTGGATTCTTTATAGATGCTTTAAGGTGAGCTTCTGGGTGTCTAGACAGTCTGGAGAGCTGGAGTAGGCGTCTTATAAGAAAATACATAGGGAGATGCAATCTTACTTTTTCTTGGAATACCAAGCTCATTGCAGATCAGTTTTGTTTGTGCTTATTTCTCAAAAGAGAAATTACATGCACAGACAGTATGATCTCCTAATGCTTTGGATGAAATCACTGATTTATGCTGTCTTAAGCACACATCTGGCAGCTAAATTTCTATGATACTTATGTTACTAGATCCATACTAGTGTCAAGGGACAGAGAAGCTGCCATCTCTACCGGGTGACCACTTTATGTGAAATTATATTGTAAAAGATGGCTCAGCCCTATGGTAACTCTGAATCAACATAGTAACAAGGGCATGCTCTGGCAGTGTTTTGTAGGACAATGAAATATAGTATACTTGGCTTAAGATGCACCAGGGTGATCTTAAGTATTATGGTTAATGGAAACTACTATGGTCTGATCCCTCTCTGACTCTATGGTGAGGCTCCCACACTTGCATCAAGAATGAAAGTTAATGAAATTTGTGTTAAGACTCAATAATCTTTTAATTTACTGAATTAAGGACTTCCCAATTAGAGGCAAGAGTCAGATCTAGGAACAGAAATGTGCAAGTATTTACTTTCTATTTAAAGACTTTTTGGATTAGAAGATATTGGAACGGATAACACCACAGAATTAGTTTTGCTGTGATGGCAAGGTTAAGACTTCTGCTGTTGCTAGGATATACTGCCCTATCACAGCTGATCTCCACGGTGAAAATTGGTGCCTTAATTTCCCAGTGGTCCGTGCCACTTCTGACTTAGGCCTCATTCTGGTTAATCACACTGTCATTCTCACTGCAGACTGCCTTTTGACATCTTCATCTTCATCAGCCAGGATTCAGGGCAAGGAGGCAATTCCACACTTCTGCCATCAAGACCTCCTCACAGGTCTGTGGACCTGGTGCTGACAGGGGAAGAGAGGACGTGACAGCCAGAAGCAAAGGCCACAGGATACAGCATTCTCTTTGTGTGTGTTGAGGGTGGGGGTGAGGAACAGGGTGTGCTATAACAACCTGCAAGTGAAATTATGGAGATAATCCTCATGTGCAATACCAAAATCTATAATTGTTAGAGCCAATGCTGTTTAGTAAGTCATCCTCATTAAAAAAATGTCTATCACAGTTGTGAATCCAAGGAAGATGAGGAAATCAGTCGTATTGTCTTTTCAAATCTAGCTCTTTTCAACCTCTTATTTTATGTCTTAACCAGTGACAAATGTTTTGTTTTAGGTAGGTTCCTTCACCTGAGGTATGCACTTCCCTAAAGAACACAGTTTTAGCAAGAACACTGCTAACTCAGTTCATAACCCCTTCTCCCACCAAGTTCATTCTCTGCTGACCCACAGAAGCTGCTCCATCACTCCAGCCTGTCCACAGAAAGAATGCATTGGGTCAGTTTAACCAGCCTCCCCTCACTCCTGATGGTCTCCAGTGGTAATTCTCCACCCACAATCCACTCTGCTCCATGAGTTCCCACTTTCCCATGCTGTTTTTAGGTGTGAGCCAAGCCTCTCTTCCCTGCTGCCAAGTCCCATTGTAGCACCCCCTTACTCTGTCTTGCCAACAAGCTCTCCTACCATGGGCTTTAACAAGGATAATTTAGGAAATTTTTCTTTACTACCAGTGAATACATTGATAAAAACTTTGAATCACTAGTTTATTTCCTAAGGCTTTAAGGACACCTTTGATGTATTTTCCACATTGCCACATATTTTCATTATATTGAAAATGTCCAAGATAGGCATTTCTCACTAGAGTGCCATCTCCATAGAAAGCCCTGGCTTGAGTCAGTAGCATTTGTTCAGTGTCCCTCTGCATGACTAGTGTATAACAGATATGTCTCTAATACTTGCTTGCCTCTAAAGGGCAGGCATGATTTACAGATGAAGGGACTAAGGCTCAGTGATGCTAAGTCATTTCACCAGGAACACAGAGCTGGTGAAGGGCAGAGACAACCCGAACACTTGTCTCTCTCACTCTGCCACCCATGGTCACGTTACTGCAATAGATTATCCTGCCTTCTTACCACACTGGAAGGTGTTATATGATTCTAGGGGCAATATATTCTATATAGTAATTATAGTAAAAAAATGACTCAGTATATTTATTTTTTTTCACAATAGTCTTTTTTTTTTCCTTGTTGCAGTAGCTTGAATATACGTGTCCCATAGACTCAGGGATTTATTTTTATTTATTCATTTATTATTTATTGTTTATTGAGAGAGACAGGTAAGTAAAAGAAGGAGAGACAAATGAACTCCAGACACATGCATCGCCATGTACATCTGTCTTATGGGTTCTGGGGAGTTAAACCTGGGTTCTTAGGTTTCATAGGCTAGTGCCCTAACCTCTAAGCCATCTTTCCATACCAAAGCTGTTTTATTAAAGCTTATAACTTGGGTCTCCAGGCACTTGGCTGGAGTAGGTGTTGGGGGGGGGGTGGATCCTGGGGTCCAGCCCTAAGGTGTGTTTGGGAGAGAATCTGATTTCTAGCCCAAAGGCAGGCAGAGAAGTCTGAGTTCTGGCCTGGTCCCTACTGCTTGTTGCTTTTGGTTTCTATGTGCTATTTGGATGTTTCTCTGTGCTTGGATGTATGGAAGCTGCTTCTTCCATCACTGATGGAACATCCCCTGTGTTGGTAAGCATGGAACAAACCCCTTCCTCTCTTAAACTGTGCTTGGTTTAGATGTTCATCCCAGCAATGGGAAGCTGTCTACAACACCTGTCGTTATGTCACAGGTTGCCTGAAATCACCTAAGGAGTCATGCCCTGGGTGTAGGATGCAGAGAAGAGTGTGAGGAGGAAGGAGTGAGTATCAATTTGGTCATCATCATCCTTCTTCCGGAGGCACAGTGCCCTCCTGCATGTGGCTGGCCAGAGCCATTTTTGTTTTAGGGTTCTTATGTCATGGATGCCTCACTGCATGATGGGGACGCAGCCCACTGTGGAGTCAACCAGGGTTTCTATGGCTGGTCTGTAGAGTGGTCTCACTGGAAGCTGAAGAAAGATGGCAGTGTCTGTCACTTTTATTTGAAATCCACAGTATTTTTCATGACTAACTTAGGTGAGTTCTAACAGGTCCTTATCAAATCTCTTGAACAAGGAAGTGCATGTTTTTCATACTTTCCCTCTAGGATGTTGGAATATTTGCATTGTTGCTTGAAATATTATTTAATTCCTTCTTAATATTGACATTCTCTTTTTCCATGATTGTGTACTAGTTGGGTTTTCTCTTTGAGCAGGATATATTCATTGTAAAAATAATAGAATCCACTATGGCATTTTAGTACACGAACATGATATACTTTGCTCATAGTCATCCCAATATTCCCAGTGTTACCCATTTGCCTCCTGCTGGCTCCCTCCCTCATTCCCTCCTTCATTCTTTTACTTCCACATCATATTTGTATGTTTTAATCTAGATTATACATAGGAAATAACTAATGCAACATCTGTCTATGATCTCTGGTTCTATCCTTTTCCTGCAAATGACATCGTTTCATTATTCTTTATGACTCTGTGACTTTGTGACTCCATCACATTCTCTCTATCTGTCCATCTGTCAAAGATATCTAGACAATTCCATAATAGGCTATTGTGAATAATGCAGCAACAGGCAGGAGTTCAGGAAAATTACCTAAATCGAAAGAAAAAGGAATATGGCTCATCTCACTAACTCAGTATGACACCGGGCAAGTCACTTAACCTTTTTAATTTCCACTGAATGACTAGGTGAGGCTATGTGCTTGCTGGCTTTTTATACCAGTCAAAACTCATGTGATTCAAACACCAGAGGCAGACACAGATGAGGTTTAGAAACTCTCCATGTGGGAATGTCAGGTCTAACCAACTCATAGTATGATTTCATGTCCACAGAACATCCCTAGGCAACCTCAGGATGGGGAGATAGCTCAATGGGCAAAGTACCTGCCTCTTAAGCATGAGGATCTGAGTTTGGTCTTTAGAACCCACATAAAAATCTGGGTGTGGTAGTGTGTGCTTGTAATTCTAGTGCTGGGGAGGAAGAGACAGTGTCCCTGGAGTTCAATGACCAGCTGACCTAGCCTAACTAGGAAGTTCCAGTCCAATGAGAGACCTTGTCTCAAAAAAAGGGAGGCAGTGTTTCTGAGGAATGACACCCGAGGTTGCCCTCTGGCCTCCACATGCACACACACATACCACCACACATGCATGAAAAAGAAAAAACAAACGGTTCCCCTAAATAGATCATGCCTAGCCTTTTTTTTTTTTCTTTTTGGTTTTTTGAGGTAGGGTCTCACTCTAGCCCAGGCTGACCTGGAATTCACTATGTGGTCTCAGGGTGGCCTTGAACTCATGGCGATCCTTCTACCTCTGCTTCCCAAGTGCTGGGATTAAAGGCATGAGCCACCACGCCCAGTTTATGCCTGTATCCTTTACTAATCTTCAATTTCTGACATTTCTATTGGGCCCTAGGAGCATATGGGTGGGGGCTGAACCTTTTCCTCTGAAGAGCCCAGAGGAGCATTTACCTGTGCAATCCAAAGATGATTGCTAACTCATCTGGAATAACCCTAAACATCACACAAACTGCACTAACGATGTTTGCATATAGAGAAGGAACATAAGAGTCTATGAGCAAACAGCACAGGAGGCAGAAACAGCTGAGATCAGTGGGAGAATTTCACAAGAGGATGCGCTTTCGTGCCCGTGGTCAGTTCACTTCCCTGTGTGTGCTGACTCTATCTTCGTGTTGGTACTGTGAACATATGCTTCCCACAGATCTAGTCAGTGTCACACACACACAAACACACACACACAGACACGCTTTGTGAACTACAGTCAATCCCTTTGGCACTTGCAAATTTCAAGGGCTGCTTCTATCCAGCTGTGTTTGTTTCTGTGGCCACTGTCAGTCAGGTGGACACAATCTCTACCACTCCCCACTCCACCCCGTATGTGTTGATCTGGGAATGGTCACAGACTCTTAGTAGATAGAAAAATCAACCGTTTTGTTTTTTATTTCTTTGCCCAAGTGTGTGTGGGCGTGTGTGCATGTGTGCGTAGAGCATGTGTGGTATGGGGTATTATGTGTAGTGCATGTGTGTGCATATATGCAGATGTATTCCCCCACATATGCACATGAGTGCAGAGGCCAGGGGAGAACTTTGGGTGCCCTGTGTTACTCATCCCCCCCATCCTTCCCTGAAATAGAGTCTCTTCCTGGAGCGGCCACTTTCTGTCAGCAAGCACCAGCAATCCTGTAGTCTCCACCCTCCATGGACTACTGTTATAAACATGCGTGGCTACACCCAGCTGTTTGCATGGGTTCTAGGGAGTTGAACTCAGGGAGTCTCAGGCCCTCCCGGGCCCTCATAGTTAAGCACCAAGTACTCTTAACTGATGACTACCTCCCCAGCCTCAGCCTCAGCTCACCAGAGGTCACTTGCTTTGTGCATAGCAAAATATTGACTAAAGCTGCCCCTGCGGCCAAGCTGTGCCAAGTGCTCATCTAAATAGAAAAGCAGTTTATTTATTCTTCCTTTAGAATGTATTTATTATCATCATCTTTCATGGCATCATATGTAACATAGAGATTTCTCTCACAACTGTCCTTTTAAAAATATTTGAATATTCAGCCAATAAGATGACCTCTAATATGTGCACAATTTTCAGAATATATACTTTAATATACAAAGAAACAGCATATCATTTTCCCCCTTTTTTAATGAGAGAAACAATGAGGAGGAGTAGGAAGAGAGAGAGAGAGAGAGAGAATATTGGTGTGCCAGGGCCTCCAGTCACTGCAATCAAACTCTAGACTCATGTGCCACCTTGTACACATGTATGACCTTGTGTGCTTGGACTATCTTGTGCATCTGGCTTATGTGGGATCTAGAGAGTTAAATATGGGCACTTAGGCTTCACAGGCAAGTGCCTTAACTGCTAAGCCATCTCTCCAGCTCCAAAATAGCCTTTTTAACAACTGAATTATTATTACAAAATTATTTTGTTTTTAACTACAGAAGAGAAAACTGCGGCTCAGAGAGGCTAAGTGATTTATCCAAGGTCACACAGCCAGTCAAGGGCAGATCTGAAACACAAAGTCAAGCCAGTTAAGCCAGCTAATTTCAGAGACAGGGCTCATTCCATTATTCCTCTCTGCCCTCTCCTAATTAAAGAACAAATGTTTGCCTCTGAAATAGTGCAATTGCCTTTTCCACGTGCTGAGTCCAATTTCAGAGGGTCCGTGGCATATCCCACCCACACCACATTTATGAAGAGCAGCCAGCCTTGGAGGAAGCAGAGCTTACCAGAAGCAGCTCTAAAGCCTGAGCTTCCCTGCAGGTCCCTGCACAGCCGGGCATATGCCAGGAGAGCCTCATCAAGCCAGAAACTGCAGCTGATGGACAGTGTGAGCTCTGTCATCTGGTGTTTTGCACACATGTAGTAGGGAGGCAACGTTCTGCAGGGCAAAGGGGCATCACAGGCAGCTGTTCCACCTGATCTGTTCAGAAAGCCCCATGGGTGGCTCTGCAGGAGGATCTGGATGACACTTGAGGTCCCTGGCCAGGGACATTGGCCTATGCTGCTGTCTGCTCCACTTGGCCTGCCTGCCTGTCTGCCCTTCCCTCCCTGCCCCCCACAGCTCCCACGGAGCTGACAATAAAAAACACTGCCCTGGGCTGTCCTGTTTCATTATTAGCTGTATGGCGTCATAAATGAACATAGCCATGCTCAGTAAATGAAACCAAATTCCAGACAGGGCCACAGCCACCAAGATCTTTTGGCCCTAGGGCAAGGGCAGAATAATATCAGAGAAACAAAGGGAGCCCAGAGCCTGCATAGGTGAGGTTTCAGTGCCTTGGGTCTGTGGTAGGGGAACAGAGTGGCAGCCAACAGGCCAGAGAGAGAGGGTAGAGAATTACCTGTGGCATCACTAAGGGGCTTAGAGGCCAGAGCACACACCCCAGGGAATGGACTAGATCTCAGAAAGTCAGAGGGATCAAACCCTCCTGTTACTTCAAAACATAGGCCAGGGAGGGGTGAGGCCCTTTGCTTTGATCATGAGCAATGACTTTATGAGGGGAGGCAGACACCCAGATTCACCCTTCTGCTGTGCATCCCCTCGGATGCCTCGCAGTATTGAATTGCAGACCTCTCTGGCACAGGCAATGTGTAAATATAGGACAATAACTGGAAATTTGTGAGGGTAAATACTAAGGAATTGCTGAGTAGTAAAATGAAGAGCTAATTTACAGGAAGGGCTGTGCTCCACCAGTGCATTATGCACAAAGAGGAAACTTCAAAGAAACAAACACCGGAGGGTCTGGATGGAGAATTCCAAGCAAAGAATGGTCGGATGGGACAGTCCAAAGTCAGGGGCGCTTTGTCACTGCACTCTTTGGGGAGGACAAAAAGAGCATTTAAAGGAACTGGCTCTGTGTGTGTGAAAACAGACTGGGAGAGAAAGCTATGGAGTAACTGTGCCTCACTACCCACAGAGCCTTGGCCAGGCTACTTAGTGTAGGTATATTCGTGCTAGTTGCACTTACCTTCACATTGCTGGGACAAAGCACCCAGCCCAAAGCAGCTGATAGGAGGCATGGGTTTATTCTGGCTTACAGTCTCAATAGGAAGTTTCATGATGTCAGGGGAAGCATGGCATGAGCAGAGGCTGGGCAACACTTCTGACACAGCAGGTGAAAAACAACAGCAGGAGAGTGAGCCAGACTCTGGTGAGGGAGTGCTGCCTATGACAGCCCAAGACAGTTTCCAGCCACACACCCCCTCCAGCAAGGCTCCACGTTCAGTTGCTATCAATTATCAAGCATTCAAAACACATGATTTTAAAGTCCTAAGAATGACCAAGGGCAGATTCATAGGCCATCTATCCTGGCATATAGGAATGTTAAAAAATGAATTCCCTGAAAGACTTCTACCAAATGATAGGGTGTTAACCAAAGTACAGAGGAGGAAGTAAGCTCTAGTCAAAGAGTGTGGGGAAGACTTCAGTGGAAAAACATTTGAGAAGCTAAATTTTCACAATGAGGTAGAAGAACACGGTTCAGAGAAGAGAGAGAGAGAAGGAAATGGGGGGTGGTCGAGGAGTATTTTGGCCCCAGACAGCAGAGGCAATCTGTGTGTGCATATGTGTGTGTGTTCATGTATGTTATGCAGGCGAATGTTGTGTGGTGCTGCTCATGCACAAATGCCCACATGTGTGTGGATGCCAGAGGACAAGCTCAGGTACTACTTCCCAGGTGTTATGTCCACCTGGTTTTGAAGCAGCTTCTCTCATTGGCTTAGAGATCACTGATTAGGCTAGACCTGGCTGTCCAGGGAGTTCCAGGGTTTCTCCTGTCTCTGCCTCTCCAGCACTGAGATAACAGGCATGAGTCACCACACCCAGACTTTGTACATGGGTCTGGGGATTGAACTCCTGTCTTCATGCTTGCAAAGCAAGCAATTCATAGACTGAGCATCTCCTAGCACAAAAGGTCGCAGACATGATTCTGGAACACTGTAGCAGACACACTTGAGTTTGGGGGAGACCGAGGCACAGTCTACGCAAGCACTCCTGAGGGCCTGGATTTGGACCAAAGCAGTGGGGATAAGACACAGGGATAAAGGAGGGACATTGAAGAGGCTTACCTAGTGGAACTGGTTGTCAATCCACTCTGGAGAGGGAAGAAAAGAGAGAGAGAGAGAGAGAGAGAGGTATAAGAGGCACTGAAGTTCTGAGTTTAGGTGACTAAGTCCCTGGAGGAAGGCGGGGAGGGGAGAAGCGTGAGCTAGCTTTTGGATTCACTGAGTCCGGGGTACCCGGAGCATTTGAAGAGGCCACTGGCTTGAGTATGAACCAGGATGTGGGTCCTCAGCACTGAAGGCCAAGTTCATGAATATCCAAAACTAGGGTAGTAGTAAAATAGGGGTTGGAAGACGGAAAGGGGGAGAGAGGAAAAGGGAACATGCCGGGAAATGTATCTATTTCAGGGCAGGAAAATTAGGCTATGAAGGAGGCAGAGACAGGGCATGATGGGGATGAGGGCAGGGAGGATGTTTCTTGGTGACAGAGCCATCCACAGCATTGAAATTCCCAGTAGAGACATAGCTCCGCCAAACCAGTAGGCAGCATAGCTCAGTGGTAGAGTGCTGGTATAGCATGCACAGAGCCCTGAGTTTCATCCCCAGCACTGGCATGAACTGGGTGTGTTGATCCACCCTTTGGCCTACGACTTGGGGGATATAGGCAGGAGCATCAAGTTCAAGGTCATCTTTTGCTACATAGTGAGTTTGAGGCCAGCCTGAAATACATTTGGTCCTGTCTCAAAGCAACAATAAAAATTGGGTCCATCCAGGTAGAGCTGAGATGCAGAGAGACTAAGAAGCCTTCGCTCTTGAAGACTGTGGCGGTTTGAACGTAAAATATCCTTCACAGGTCCATGTGTTTTTAATACTTGGTCCCCAGCTGGTGGCAATGTAGGAATGTTGTGGGTTCACTGGAGGAGGTGTGTCACTAGTGGTGAGTCTTGAGGTTTGTTAATCCAGCCCCACAGGGTATAGCTACCTCTCTTTGGACTACTTCCCTTATGCTGATGTGAAGATGTGACTCGGACTTCCTGCTCAGGCCTGCAGTGGTGAAGCTTCCCCTTGAGACTGTAAGTAGAAATAACCCGTTCCTTCCACGTGCTGCTGTTGGTCTGGTGTTTTGTCCCAGCAAGAAGAAGGTAAGGGATATAAAGACTTAGGTGACAAGTAGTTTTCCCAGCTCTCTTCTCAAAGGTACTGAGAAGATGTAAAGATTAAGGCAGACTCCAACAGTACAGCATTTGAAGTAGACCATTACCAAGCCAGCAGAAGGTGGCACTGGCCATGAGTCAAGTTTGGAGCTCAGCACTAATGGAAGCTCCAAGCTTCTTGGCAGGTAAGAGGTTGAGAAATCATGTTTTACCCTTAAGAGTTTGGTTTCTTTAGGGGTAAGAAACACACAGGCTATGCTGCAAAGGATTATTGGGTAGGAAGGCAAGGAAGGAAGGAAAGGAATGGAAAGGAGGGAAGAAAGGAGGGAGGGAGGAAGAAAGAAGGAAGGAAGGAAGGAAGGAAGGAAGGAAGGAAGAAAGGAAGGAAGGAAAGAAAGAACCACATCAAGTTCATATATCTGTTAGGAGTGGTTTTTATGACACAGAGAAAAAGGGTGATTAGTTACTTTACTGGTTCTGTGACCAAGAAGATACTTAAGCAAGGAAAAGGGTTTATTCTGGCTTGTTCCTGGAGTATCGTCCATTATGGTGGAGAAGTCACAGTGGCAGGAGGAGGCTTCCAGCTGGTCACATTTCACCCACAGTCAGAAGCAGAGAGAAAGGAGGCAGGAAATGAGTCTAGGTTATAAACCTTAAGGACTACCCCAAATAACTCACTTCCTCAGCAAGGCTCCACCCCCTAAAAGTTCCTCAACCTTCCAACTGGAGGCCAAGTGTTCAAACAGATGAGACATGTACACACTGGAGAGACAAAGGATTACAAAGAAATATTAGGGCTGGAGAGATGGCTTAGCAGTTAAGGCGCTTTCCTGTGAAGACTAAGGACCCATGTTTGACTCTCCAGGTCCCATGTAAGCCAGATGCACAAGGTGATGCAAGCGTGCATGGCCACACATGCACATAAGATGGGGCACGTGTCTGGAGTTTGATTGCAGTGGCTGGAGGCCCTGGCATGGCAATTCTCTCTCTCTCTCTCTCTGTCTTTCATAAAAAAAGAAAAAAAAATATTACCATGGAGATAAGGGGCTGACAAAGACCTGATTCCCACCCTCAGGGGACTCCCAATTC
This sequence comes from Dipus sagitta, assembly GCA_036346955.1. NCBI lineage: Eukaryota > Metazoa > Chordata > Mammalia > Rodentia > Dipodidae > Dipus > Dipus sagitta. The sequence continues at coordinate 8,383,950 of CM070780.1, read as the reverse complement.
TGACAAGAAGTTACATAAGCAAGACCTCTTGAAATGCTCACAAAGTGGCCTTTGATGAAGGGGTAGGCACGAGCAAAGACTCATGGCATATGAAGGAAATATGAAATAATAAGCAATCTAAAAGAGTTAATGCAAACAAAAACAGGAAAAAAAACTGTATTTAAAAATATTATCAAATTTCAATGGAGAAGGCTACGAAAGAGATGTCTCAGTCAGTAAAGTGCTTGCCACGCAAGCATGAGAACCTACAATCCCAGGGCTGGGGATGTGGTGGCAAGTGTGTCCCCACTGCTCACTGGCTGGCTAGCCTACCTACATTGGTGAATTCTAGGTCTGTTGAGAGACTGACGTGAGAGTGACTGAAAAGGCTTTCCAATGTTGACCCCCAGCCCCATGCATGCACACGCACGTGTGCACCCCCCACGCATGCCCATATACACACATGTAGACACAGCACACACACACACACATTTCAGTGCAGAGGGGAGGTATGAGGTTAGACAAGGTATTCCTAAGTCAGCGAAACTGTGCCTGTGCTCTGAGAGTTGGGGGGTGTGAGCGGGGTGGGGGAGAGGAGGCTGCAACCCTCTGCCGGGATGCAGATGTGATTAGTTTGAAGACCGTGGGCTTCTTACCTGATCTGGAGAATGACAGGCAGTATTCACAGAAGAGATCCCCTAAGCTCAAAGGAATACGCACTGCCAAATAGCAAAGAGACTGAAAGGCATGGAAAGATGACGGCCAGGATTTCACAGGACTCACTGGACAATGTGAACATGAGCTCAGGAGTCAGCCAGAACTACTAGGACCCCCGTCTCCTTCCTGCTACCTCCTCAGCAGTGGTTAATTTGTTCCAAGCCCCTGAGCCTCAGTTTTCTTATCCGTAATGTGGGGAACACAAACACTGACTTTGTTGGGAAAACTTAATGAACTACTGCAGATCAACATCTCTTAGCAGGGGGCTAGAGAGATGGCTTAGCGGTTAAGTGCTTGCCTGTGAAGCCTAAGGACCCCAGTTCGAGGCTCAGATCCCCACAACCCATGTAAGCCAGATGCACAAGGTGGTGCATGCATCTGAAGTTTGTTTGCAGTGGCTTGGAGGCCCTGGCATGCCCATTCTCTCTCTGTCTATCTGTTTCTTTCTCTTTCTGTCATTCTCAAATAAATAAATAAAAATAAACAAAAAAATTTTAAAAAGAAAATCTCTTAGCAGATCAATAAAGGGTGGCCAACCAAAATTCTAAGAAAATGGCTCAGTCAGCCACAGCTGCACACAGCCTCTCTAGAAAGCCTTCTAGCTGTTTTGTTCCTAGGTTTTTACAGTCTCTTCCAAGGTATGGTGTTCTCTGCAGAAAAATGCCACCCACTTAGTAGATTCTTTTGTTTCCATTTTCCACAGCAGGCATCAGGACCCTGACATATTACGGGCTGTTTCCTCGGGTTTCCTTTGGCCTTTTACCCAGCAGCGGCCACACAAACAGGAGCGACTCCAAGACTTCGTGGGGCCCCAGAACAATCCCAAGAGAGGAAAATACAATTAAATGCTTTGTGTTTAAGGCCAAAATAATGCGAGGGGCTAGAAAGATGGCTCAATGGGTAAAGGCCCTTGCTTGCAAGCCTGACGGCCCGGGATTCGATTCCCCGGTACCCATGTGCATGTATCTGGAGTTTGCAGTGACAAGAGGCCCTGGTATGCCCATTCTCCTTCCCTCTCTCTCTTCAAGTAAATAAATAAATATTTAAATAAAATAATGGGAGGAAAGTCATCTTAAGTGACTATCCGAGTTGGCCTCAGGTTACTGAACAGGGTGTCGTGCCTGCAAAAGAGACAGTGCCCGATCCTTGAGGTTCGTATCTTTTTCAGACACGTGGCTCATAAATGGATTCTCTTACCTGAGCTTTCCCTCGAATGCGGTGATTATGTGTTCAGTGCGTTGCATCAAAGACTTGTGAAATCAAGCAACATTAACTCATTAAGTCAATAATTCATGGACTCTTTTATCTAAAGTGGCAACATCACACCATCAATTCACAAAACAGCCACTTCTCTGAAGTGTGTGTGATGATAATAATGGATTTTCTAACAATACCCTCTCAAAGCAAGGTCACGGCGCCTAGATGCTGCGGACATGCTGATCTGACCTAGGTCAGCAAAACAAGCTTTATTATCGAACCTAATTATGAACTATCAGGATAATGGTCTAGACTGAAGCATTTCCTTGGGGATTATTTAGAATCAAGCAAGCCACTTTAGTTTTTACTGTACGTGGCTGTACCTGTGATGGTGAGGGGGTACTTTTTCCATATAGATCGAACCATGATTCACACAAATATTTTTGCAATCTTAGGCACAGTTGTTGCAGTATATATACGATGCTGTTCTGTACTTGTAAATAGTTTTCAAGTTAGAATCCATTATATATCATCTGACAGAGAGCTGTGTAGGATTAGCTCTTACAAAGTTCACAATGCGGGATGCCATTCTGAGTGCTGGTCACCATTTCTGTGACACTGTTGTGACAGCTTGCATGTCTTGACCTAGGGGCTGGTTGAGAGGTATTTCTTTCTCATATTTCTTATTGTGTAAAAGTATATTTTATTTGTTTATTTTGCAGACACAGAAAGAAGCAGACAGAAAGAGAGAAGGAGAGAGAATATGGATGTGCCAGAACCTCCTGCCACTGCAAAAGAACTCCAGATGCATGCACCACTTGGCGCATCTGGCTTTACATGGGTCCTGGGGAACTGAGCCTGAGCTGTCAGGCTTAGCAGGCAAGTGCCTCGAACTGCGGAGCCATCTCCCTAGCCTTCTTTCTCATATTTCTGAGAAGTCCCTCCTGTTGTTCAAACAGGTGGTTAGTGTGTCTCTCCTACTCAAGTTCATAAACTAACCTTCAAGTTGCCCAACACTGAGCACCAAGTTGGCTCACCCTGTATATCAGGGCTCTCTAAGGGAACAGAAGGGGGTTTATTAGGCTAGCTTCCAGGATGCAGGCTGAGAAGTCAAACAATAGCTGTCTGCCAGACTGGGTGTTTCCAGTGTCTCAGTCTGGCATGGAAAGCCTGGAAGATTTTGAGTTTTAAGATAGGGTTTTACTCTAGCCAAGGCTGACCTGAAACTTGTTCTAGCTCAAGGTAGCCTCAAACTCATGGCAATCCTTCTTCCTCATCCTCCCCAATGCTGAGATTACAGGCATGAGCCACCATACCAAGGTGCAAATTTTATTTTTAAAGAAACAATAAACAACATTCATGGAGGTAATATTAGAAATACTCCTACTTCTATGCATATATAGAAAATAGAGAGGCACCTAGACAGGCTGAGATGATGGGCCATTTCAGTGAGAGTGATGCTGTAGAGTTTGTTTGCTGCGTCTACTCAGAATACACAGACTGAATGTGGACTCAACTTTGGTAAGATATTGCTTGTTGAGAATATTATTATTATTGTTATTTTAGTTTTTCAAGGTAGGGTCTCACTCTAGTCCAGGCTGACCTGGAATTCACTCTGTATTTTCAGGGTGGCTTCGAACTCACTGCAATCCTCCTACCTCTACCTCCCAAGTGCTGGGATTAAAGGTGTGCATCACCACGCCCAGTGAGACTATTACTTTTATCACATTCTGATTTTCCTTATGATTATTGAAGTCTAGAGCAATAATTTTTGGTGAAGGTAAGAAATGTTAATGGAACTTTCACAGGAACTCAGACAATGACCCCAGATGAAGCCTTTACCCTTCATCAGGACATAATGAAATGATTTTGTATAATTAGTACATTTTCCATAGATGTTACCAGGCACACAGGTAGTTAAATTATTGCATTAAATGTGTTGGAAATGAAAATGTCAAATTTAGGTAAAATCATTTCATTTATATGCAATTCTAATTTTAAAAAGAATAAAATTGACTAATGTGTGAAACTAGGTCAATAGAAATATCCTTCTCTTTCTATTTATAATCTAAAATAATTTCGCATATTCCTCTTTTCCCTGTGTCTGAGTTTCCAATAAAAAGATAGCTATTAAAATGGTCACTTTTAAAAATGTGTATGTGCCTGTATATGTGTGCTCAGGTGCATATAGGTATATTTCCACGTGGGAAGTGCACGTGTATATATGTATGCGCATGTGGAGGTTAGAGGACAACCTTGGGTGTCACATTCCGCGGGTGCTGTGTGTGTTTGAGACAATGCCTCTCAATGGAAACTCTCACGGGGTAATTTACCAATTAGGCTAGACTAGCTGGCCAGCAAGCCCCAGGGATCCCTGTGTCTCTGTTGCTCCAGCACTGTGATGACAGGTAGGCACCACCACACATGGTATTTTACACAGGCTCTGGGGACTGAACTTACATCCTCATGTTTGTGAGGCAATCACTAGCTATCTCCCCACCCCACCTTTCTTACTTGTTTGGAGTTTGTGATTTAGCTCCAAGGAACCTCCTAAGATCCACTTAATATTAAAAAGCTTGCGGTCAAGAGGGGATTCTTAAGATATGAATTTTCCCCCAGATAAATAGGTGTTTCTATATCAAGTACTAATCAACCCCTCTGGAAGTGATCAGCAAGTCCTAACAGCTCCCTGGTCACAACTGGTTGGTGGCTGCCTTGATATGCCCAGGGAGGGTGTGCACTTTGATGAGGGTTTCTGCCTTGGAAGGCGGCTTCCAGCTACCCTGAGACAGCTCATCTGCAACATGGCCCTTTGCTGCGGCCGCCCCCACAGGGGGCTCTGGGACCTGGAAGATTAATTACTCCGACATGTAGCTCACCGGAGCCCCAGCCCCTGAAGCCATGGTAACAAGGTAGAGAGAGATTGATTCACAGCAGCTCTGGAAAGGGAGGTTGGATCTTTGGAAAGGCCAACAGCACAATGACATAATGGGGTGAAGTGAGAGGAGTTAGAGAATCCCAGGGGCCCAAAGGCTGTGGGCCCTCATCCTGGTTCCTTCTGAGCCCTCACCAATTCTGACCACTATGCTTCTGGTTGGAACTCTGGACTCTTTCTCTGGACTCCTGTGTGGTGAGTGGGCGACCTCAGGGAAGAGTTCATATTTCTCACCAGCTAAAGGAAGTGGGAGGCATAGAGCAAATGGTCATAATCCTTCAAATTGGTGCTTAAAGGACCAAGGAAGAACAAAGGGATGGTGTGGGCTGATTGGCTATTAACTTTCATGATCTCAGTTGTGCCTGCAATCCAGTTGCTTGGTAGTACAGTTTTTGCAGAAAAAAAAAAAAAACCTGAAGTTTCAAGAAATGAGATGCTCTGCTCAGATGTGCCGCCTGGATGTAGCAAGACCAAGGTGAGACTATAGAAATACTAACACTGAACTGCTGTTCTTTCCACTCTAAGAGATCAAAGAGGCTGGTGAGAGAGAGGAGTGAAGGACAGGAAATTAAGAGTATAAGCAATGAAGTTGTGGAGGAACAAGACAGGAAGACAACTTGGGGATGGGGAGGATTGCCTCACCACCTGGGTTACATGCAGTAACAATATCACAACACAGATTTCATTTTTACTTATTTATTTGCAAGCAGGGAGAGACAGAGAGAAGAGAGAGACAGAGAGAATGGGTGCACCAAGGCTGCTGAAAACAAACTCCAGAAGAGTCACTGTGCATTTGGCCTTATGTGGGTATTGGGGAATCAAACCCAGGTTATTAGGCTTTACAGATAAGTGTTTAAAGGGCTGACCCATCTCTTTAGACCACAAGCACAGATTTTAAACCAAACCCAGAACACACAACAATGCAAATGTGTGGGGTCCATTTAGAGCTATCTGCTTGAGAAGCAGGATCATGGATGGACTTGTGTTTTAAAGAAGGAAGACAACTAAGTCAGTGAGAGCTATGAGTGATACGGAACCTGTGGTTCATTCTAAAACAAACTTTTCTCGAGCTATGTACACATGCTTCCAAAATATGGTGATATTAGAATCTTGGGTCCTGTCCCCTCACACACTGCTCCACTTAGCCACAGAAGTGGCCTTTGGGGGAACTGAATCCCACAGGAAAGTCACCGAGGTTTTATAATAGGTACAAGTCCACAAATTATACTTACAAACACCCAACATCAGCCTCCTGACTCTAATTGACTCCAACTTTAATAGCGTTGGGCTCATTATGCCCCTTTTAGCAGGGTCCGACATCAGCATTTGGGAGCCTTTGAAATGTCTGCATGGCCAATCAGTTGCAGTTTGATCACAGCAAGCACGAAGATCAATGGTCTAGGCTCTTGCTGCATGGGGCCGGAGGAGCAGACTGCAGGAAGACTGGTCCTCTTACCACTGCGGCAATTGATACTGATGGCTGCATCCTCATCAATTGGTCAGCGGTCCACATCAATTAAAGCCTCTTAAAGGCACAGAGAGAAGTTGCTTTATCAACTCCACTTAGAAATATAGGAGCAGCCAAGGGATAAAGAGCTCTAGTGTGACTTTCAACAGAATATGAAGTATGTTGACCCATCACCCGTCGATCTGCCAAATGAGAGGAGAGTTGTAATGAGCAGCTCTGCCTTTCAGAAAAGGACAGCTTTGGGCTTCTCTGCTCCTGAGCCCTTGTTCTTTGCCCCTTAGGCCACATTACAGGACCTCTGGAGGGTAAGCAAGTGGGTACACCTAATTATACCTCATTTGATCATGAATTAGTTAGTTAAGCAATATTTGATTTAAATAAATATTGATTAAATACTTACACTAGGTCAGGCACTGTGCTAGGATATATCAGTGAACAAAATATAGTCTTTGCCCCTCCTCGTCTGTTACACTGCATACGACATAGACATTTACTGAGCTGTGCTCTTCCTACATGAAACAAAGCGTATAGTAGGAAGGTACCTGCAATTCTTGTTGTTTAAGTATGATGTGCCCTTTTTGCCCATTTGGCAGGTATTTACACATTATCTAGACTGAGATCGTGCCAATGCGAGTCACCAGTGCACCACTCAAGCCATTCAAGAACATCTTGACTTTCTTTCCTACTGCTCTGTTTACCACTTACTCAAGGTAACCAGCTTGCCCCTGTTCCTAAAAGAAAACAAGACAGGGTCCTAACTGTACAACTTGCTCTAAGTCTCAAGTGCAATCCCAGGTCAGAACATAGAACACCCCAAACAATAGTAACTCCCATCAATGAAAATAGTATCCCCACCCCAACCTGGGAGCAGCTTTGGCCTCCATACCTGACATGAGGTGAGTGTGGGCTCCCAATCTTGTTCCCTTCTTCCAGAGTACTAAGAATTGTCACTTTGTGCCCTGCTGAATGTCAGGAGGAGGCAAGGGTAGGGGAGCTGGTACACAGTATGTGACTTCTCACTTTCTGTACCAATGAGATGTTAATGATGAATCTCTTTCTATCTTTTCACAAGTTCATACTGAAATAAATTATTGGATGAGCAAATACATGGGAAAGATGAACTGTTCTCTTGTGTAGAAGAATGTTGAATATTTTAAAAAAAATATTCCACCAAGGAAGGGGAACATAACTTCTCACTCCTAAGTGTGGAGTGTGCAAGTGAACTTGTTCCAAAGTGCAGTATACGAAAGGGTCTAGGGGTGGTGAATAAAGGCAGACCTTACAAACCTCGCCCAGTGACCCAGGTCAACATCAACAGTAAGGATCCACACCATGAGCATATATCCTGGATATGATATGAAGGAAAGGATAGTTCATGTCTTTCTCCCCAAAATTCGTAGTCCCAATCTAATCATCATACAAAATATCAGACACATCTCAATAAGAAAACATGAGGCAAGTTCCATTAAGAGACATTCTATAAAATCAGTCACCAGTGTATTTGAAAATTTCAATATCCTCAAAGACAATGACAGTCTCAGGGACTCAGGTCCAAGAGGAGCTTATGGAGGTATGTAAATAAAATGTACTGTATGATCCTAGGTAAGATCTTGGACTAGGAAAAGAACATAGATTAAAAACCAATAGAATCTTAATAAAGTAAGGAGTTTGGCTAACAATAGCATGAATATAAGTTTATTAAATGTAACACATACATCAAACTACTATCAGATGCTAAGAACAGAGGAAACAGAGCATAGGCTATATGGAGACTATACTTTACTTAGACTTCTGTTACTGTGCCCCTTTGTGCTCCCAATCGAAACGTTCCATCCTGGAGGGATACACCTTTAGACTCAGGAAGCACACAACCCCGAAGTCTTGAGACGTTCATGAAACTGACAAGACTGACAGGGTCCCCTCCTGAGGTTAGCTCCCATTCTCACTGGTCTGGGAGACTTCTGAGTCTGTGGTGAGGCTTTTATCTTGACCATAGTTTTAGATCGTTCGCCATAGTGTGAGCATCTTTCTTCTTTCCAATTATTAATTATACAATCATCTTTTTCTTTTTTTTTTGAGGTAGGGTTTCACTGTAGCCCAGGCTGACCTGGAATTTACTCTGTAGTTCCAGGCTGGCCTCAAACTCCCAGTGATCCTCCTACCTCTGCCTCCCATGCTGGGATTAAAGGCATGCACCATGCCTGGGTACAATAAACTTTTTAAAAAAAATATTTTTATTTATTTGAGAGAGAGAGGGAGGGTATGGGCAACCCTGAGCCTCTCATTGCTCCTAATGAACTCCAGATGCATGTACCATTTTGTTGCAGGCTTTACATGGGTAATGGCGAATCAAACCCAGGCTGTCAGGCTTTGCAAGCAAGAGCTTTAACCACTGAGCCCACATAAGCATCTTTATTTATTTGACCAAGAAAGAGGGAGAGAGAGAGAATGGGTGCACCAGGGCCTCCAGCCACTGCAAACGAACTCCAGATGCATGTGCTCCCCTTGTGCATCTGGCTAACAGGGGTCCTGGGGAATCAAAGTTGGGTTCTTTGGCTTTGCAGGCAAATGCCTTAATCGCTAAGCTATCCCTCCAGCCCATAATCATCTTTTTTAAGGAAAGAAACAAGGCTCTTCCTACTTTTATACCTCTCGTACTTAGCACATGAAGTGCTAATAACAGCTGCCAACCATGTACACATTAAGCTGACGCTCACCGTTAGGCAGTAGTCAATGCTTCTACTTTGTGTAGACCTTCCCCTGTACAGATGTTAGCACGCCAGAGTCAGATGCATGGTAAATATGGAAAGATAATTCCTTTCACTTTCAAAAGTGATTTCTTTCATTGACCTGAAAGAAAAAAGAGTGAGTGAATGAAGTTGTATTTCTCCATCCTAAAAATCCCTGTTTTTATTTATTTATTTTTTTTGCTCCCACTGAGCTTAGGTTTCTGATTTTGACACTTTTAACTACCTTTTCATCCACATTCCCTTCTGTCTCCTGTAGCAGCACATCAGTCTAGGGAATCAAAGCACTTCTGAATAATCCATATGCCCAGCGTCAAAGCCCTTCCTCCTCACACTGCTTGGCTTCACTCACAAGGTCTACCAGGTGAGGCTTCACAGGGGACACTCCAGGGTTCGCTGCAAAGGATCATGTCAGTTCTTGGCTGGCTACAAGACTAGCCTCCAGTTCACCTGGGCTGGTAATCTTTAATCCAAACTTCTGTCAGAACCAAACGAGTTGACTGGACTGTCTGACTATTGGGAGAAAATGCTGGTGTGGACATAAGTACAGACTTCCATCAAAAGCATTTGCTCGCAGGAAGAAAAGATAGGTAACAGGATGCTCCTCTTTTTAGAACAGCTGATAGAAACAAAAACCTATATTAAAGGTGGTACCTGGAAAAATACTATGATACCTCCTATTATTTAACTAGAGAAACAGAAACAGCATGGTAAGAATATTGTTTGAAAAAAATTCTTATCCACAAAACACCCCAGATGGATAAAGAAATCATGAACAAAAATGAGCAATGCAGTGTCATGACACTGGATTTCAAGTTGTACTATAGAACCATAGTAACAAGAGCAGCATGGTACTTACATAAAATTTGAGATAACTGAATAGAATAGAGAGCCAAAAATTAAATCCACATAGCTACAGCTGTTTAAATTTTGATAAAAATTAAACAAAATATATTTTAGAAAAGATAGCCTCTTCAACAAATGGTGCTGGGAAAAACTGAATATCCATAGGTAGAAGACTGAATCTAGATTCTTGTCTCTTTACCTGTAAAAAAAAAAAATCAATTCAAAATGGATCAAAGGTCTTAATATAAGACTTGAAATGCTGAAACGGTTACAGAAGAACATAGGGAAAGCACGTCAAGGTGCAGGCATGAGCAAAGACTTTCTGAAAAGGCCTCTAATAGCTCAGGAAATAACACAAGAATTGACAAATGGGACTGCACTGAGTTAAAAGGGTTCTGTACAGGAAAGGAAACAATTGAGTCAAAACACAAGATGGCTTAGCGGTTAAGACACTAGCCTACAAAGCCTAATGACCTGGGTTCTATTCCCCAGTACCCAAGTAAAGCCAGACGCACAGACTGGTGCATGCATCTGCAGTTTGTTTGCAGTGGCTAGAGGCCCTGGCAACCCATATTTTTCTCTGTCCTTTCTCTCTCTGTTTGCAAGTAAATAAGAATACGAAAAAAATTAAAAAGTAAACTTAAAAATATTAATTTAAGAAAACACAGGATGGTAGAAAGTCTTTGCCAGCTGTACACTTGACAGGAAAATAATCAGAATATATAAAACCTTGAAAGACCAAATACTAAAAATCTATGCAGTGCAATAGATAGACTAATGAACTGACAGTTATCAAAAGATGAAGTAAAGATGACCAGTAAACATATGGGAAAATGCCTGATTTACTTAGCCACCAGGAAAATGCAAATTAAGACTACAGTGAGACAGCTTCCTCCCTGTCAGAATGGCTAGCATAAAGAAAATAATACTGTAAAAATAAAACAAAAAAATGCTGGTGAGGATATGGGAAGCAGGAACCCTTATACGCCACAGATGGAAATGTAAATTAGCCAAGCCACTATGGAAATAAGTAAACAGGTTCCCCAAAAGATGAAAAACAGAGCAGCTGCAATACGAACCAACTGCAGTACAGTAGGTGTATGCCCAAAGGAACCTCAGCAGCATACCACAGCGATACCTGTACATCCATGTTTATTGCAGCACGGTTCACAACATCCGAATTCTGGAATCAGGCTAGGTGTCTACCAACAGATGAATGGATAAAGAAAATTTGATATTCAAACACACACAAACATGCAGAAGTTTATTCTATCATTAAGAATGGTGTTATGTTATTTTCTGGAAAATTAACACAACTGGACCATTATATTCATTTGATATAAAATGAGCCAGACTCAGAAAGACAAGTGTTACAAGTTTTTCCTCATTGGTGGTTCCTAGAATTTTATAGACACATAAAAACATATATATACATATATGCATATATATATATATATATATATATATATATATATACACTATTGTATATATCATTATATATACATATGTAAATACATGAAAACAGAGGGGAGACAGGGGAAGGAGGGAGTAGCAAGAGGAAGGAATGGGAAGGGTGGGTAAAGGGGAGGGTATGGAGTGGTGAATATGGTGAAGATTATTTATATTGAAAGAAACTGCCTTTGTGAAACCCAACACTATGTAAAATGAATATACACCAAATACATAAAACATTTATTGTTTGAAAGCCATGTAATAGATTTTATGAATCTATGTCTGTTGAGTTTCATGTTTAGTATAAATAGCAAATCATAATGTTGTTTTCTTTAAGTGTGCATAAATCAATAATCTTCAAATTGTGCTCACAGGTAGATACGGCACAGAACATGTAAGCAGAACACAAGAATTTTGACTCAATGGTCTTCAAAATAGCCCTATTCCAACAAGAGAAGAACTGATTCTAAGATTATGTGTAATTAAGTGTGAGGCTACAGTCAGGTATATGTACATATATGTTACTCAGGATTCTCCAGATATAGACTCTCTCTGTGTGTCTCCTCTCTCTCTCTCTCTCTCTCTCTCTCTCTCTCTCTCTCTCTGTATGTGTATCTGTATCTGTATCTGTATATTTGAGGAGATGTAGAGTATGGGAATTACCTCATGTGGTTATGGAAGCTGTGGAGAAGTCTCATGTCTTGTGATGGGCCATGTGAAAATTGGAGAATCAGCAAAGAAAGGTGTCATTCAATCTGAATCCAAAGAGGAACTAGGGGAGTTGATTGAGTGGCTTCCATTGAGAGGTTAAGGTCTGAGATTTGAGGGGGAGGAAAAGAGGGAGGAGGGCGTGGGTTCAGATGTGCTGAATGCAGAAAACTAAGAATTACATCCAAGGAAGAAGATGACTATCCTAGCTGAAGAAGAGAAAGCCAGTTCACCTTCTTCTGCCTTTTGGCCCTTTGTGAGTCACATTGGATGATGTCTGTCCAAGTTAGTGAATGCAGCAATACTGTACCCAGGCAACTGATGACAATGTGAATCTCCTCTGGAAACACTCCCCAGACATACCTGGGGACAATGGTTAACCAGCTCTTAGAGCATTTTGGATCTTAGTCAAGTGGACACAAAGTTAATCATCACAGTATACTACAACCAAAATTTGAGACAAAGTCAAGCAAAAAATTCTTTGAAACTTAAATTGCATACAAACTCTAGATGCATGTACCATTTTGTGCATCTGGCTTTACATGGGTATTGGGGAATCAAACCCAGGATGGTAGTGGTTGAAAGCAGGCACTTTAACCATTGAGCAATCTATCTCCCCAGCCCAATTTTACTTTCTAAATCAGCCACTTGTGATTTTTATTAACATGATAATGAGGGAATGGCAACTTTTAATGGGACAGAACAAGTGTTTGACCTGAAAAGCTAAGGTGGGACTCTAGACCCTTGCTAACCCTATAAATGGTATGGCACACTCAAAGCTAATCCTGGACTGGCCAATTTACCTCTTCATACCACTGTAGTAAGGCATTGTGAGCCTCATCGTGTCATTATTGTCTGAAAATTGTCTCTCTCCAGTGTCTTTATTTGACTTTGGCACATATTAAAATTCTGGGAGGAGACTTTCCACCATGGTCTAAATTTATTTTGAAATTATTTTTCCATAATGACTATTATTGATTATTAATTAAAGTAGAATGAGGAAGCAGGACAGGACATGGTGAGATCACACATTGGTGTGAAATCAGTATTCATCCTAGATAATCTACAAATAGGGCCAGGAGAACTATCTGTCTGTCTGTTCAACTACCTTTCTAAGTATCTATCATATATTTTTATATCATCTGTAATCTATCTCCTATCTATCCATCTTTTATCCAGCTACCATCTATCTCCTATCTATCAGTCACCTACCTATCATCTATCTCTTATTTATCATCTCTACTTATCATCTATCATAATCTCTATCAATTATCCATCACATGTGTGCATATTTTATTTCAGCATATTTCCTTTAGATTTCAGATTTCAAATTATAGTTCACATATTTTGCTATATCGATGACTAAGCCAGTAGATACTGTTTGGATACAGGGGCTTGTGTGTCCTGTCTCTTAGATCTGAGCCTGCAATTTTGAGTTCTGAACCCCAGGAAAATGTTCTACTATCTGTGGAGGAAATATATAAATCCTAAATCTGTGTGATACACTTCTTTCCAGACTGTTTCTTCATCTTTCTGTGCTTACATTATTTATCAAGGAAGAGGCTCTCTGAGTTGATGGAAGTTTTTTCTTTTGGGATGATCATGCCAGTAGCTTAGAAAAGAGAAGACATTTCCTTGCTGATCCACCCCATGGAGGATGGATGAGACCCTTTGAAATATGTTTGTCTCTTAGTCCCCATCATTTCCTCACAGGTCCTCACAATCAGTCAGACTGATAACTTCAGAAATGCTTTCTCCTAATGAAAAAGTATTTTCATTTTAATAATGTAGCACATGATTAGAATGACTCTTTAATTGACTTGCTTTCTGGAGGATTAAAATGGTTTTGAATTTTTTTCCCTGACAGGAGAGCTTCATTCATCAGAGTAGAGTAAGCCGTGTACAGATTTAGAGAGTTCACTCAGACCTCCCTTTGTTATTTTGTGGGCACAAGCCTTTGGGACAGCAGCCCTAGAGTCTGACACACAGAGAAGCTCACATTATAGACCATAGCCTATAATTATTATCATTATTTTAGCTCCCAAATATGAGGATTTATTACAGCCAGGCATTCTGTAAGCCCTTGGTTGGATCACCTGCTTTGATCCATGAGGAGTTGCTATGAACATTAGCCCCAGCTTATAGGAGAGGGAACCAAGTCTCAGAGGCATTCAACAATTTGTCCAAGATTTCCCAGCTAATAGGTAAGACTAGGATTTGAACAGAGATTAATTGGGACACAAAACACGTACTGTCAGTTAATATGCCTCCTCCACTTCCCAATACTGCAATGTGATAGGAGCATTTTCAGACCTTCAAAATCTCCAAAATTTACTATTTCTTATTCATTGATCTCTCCCACTTTCTCCTGGGGGTAGAAGGGACCAATCAGGAGGCTGCAGTTTTTAAGATTTGGAATCTTCCTAAAAAGTAAAGTGTATATTGCCACAAATAACTATTGACAAGCAAGGTCTTATAAATGGTTGTATTTCGGAAAACTGGAACCTATTGATTATGAGATGCACCATTAACTTATATACACTAGGATAGAGACAATGATGCCAATTAAATAGACTCAAAGCTTTCTTATCACTTAAAATTTTTGGTTTTAATTTCCTGTAGAAGTTTATCCAGAATCCGTTAGACAGAGAAGCAGTTTTACATCATTACTCTGCATTTCTTCATGTGGTCACCCCAGCATCATATCCTGTGTTATCAAGTGTATAAAAGATGAGATTTTATTTAAAACCATTGAGTGACCAAGCCCAGTGCCTTTCACATGCTAGGCAAGTGTTTTATCACTGAGCTACGCCCAATCTCTAAAAGATAAAACTTCCTAAAGATGAATGAGCCAAGAATTATTTGCTCTGTGTCCCATAGCTGAAAAGAAGAGATAGGGAGATGAAACTTATGTGATGTTTGATCTTCATTGTCAACTTGATTGGATTGAGAGGCACCTAGAAGATTAGAAAAGAACACCACAGGTATATCTAGGAGAGTATTTTCATCTACAGAGAATTAATCAAGTAGTGAAGACATTAATGAATGTGTTTGGCACCATCAATAGGCTGGGGGCTTAGATATAATTACAGGGGAAGGAGGAAGAAGGCAGACAGTGTAGTCCCTCTCTCTCTCCCCCATGATGTGAAACTGCTTCTCCCCAAACTGATGGACTGAAGTGCCTGAACCCGTGAAGCAAAATAAATGCTTCATTTAATGCTTCTTTAAATTGTTTATGTCAGATATTTTGTCACAGAAATGGAACATGGCTGATTAACATTAACCTAGATTTAGTAATGCTGCTGAACATCTCTAATTCACCCTCTTTCCTATTCTGAGCACACAACCACTGGCTCATAGAAGTTAAGAGATTTTGTGTTATCTCCTAGATTTTTTTTTGTCAAGCCCATAATATCAGCTGTGATGATTAACCTTACATGCAGTTTGGCTAGGCAATGGGATACCCAGACCCCCTGATTAAATACTATTCTGAGGTGTGCATGTCAGGTTGTTTCTGGGAGACATCAGCGTTTGGTGATCTGAGTAAGCAAAGGGTCCTCAGGATGGGCACAGGGCAGTTCCTTTACACATGAAACAAATAAAAGGTGGAAGAAGGTTGAATCCCCTGCATCCCTGACTGCTTGAGTGGAAAAGCCAATCTTCTCCTGCCCTCCACCTCCCTGGTTTCAGACCTTCAGACTCAGAGGGAAATTTACATCAATGATTCTGTTGGCAGCTCCACCAGGAACTTTCTTAGAGCTCACCATGCAACCAGACTATGGAGGACTTCTCCTTTTCCTCAGTCATATGTCAGTCTCCTCCTTCTCTCTCTCTCCCTCTTTCTCTGCACACACACTTACATGAATCTCCTATTAGGTCTTCCTGCAGAATACTGTATTCCCTGGGTTTTGACTTTCTGGTACATATTTCTGTTCCTGTGTGTTTTAGGGGTTCTATATGTCTTTATGCTTTCAATTTTATGATTGTTGAAGCATAGAGCCCAGTAGTTGTGAAGGAAGACTTTCAGATTAATCTGGCGAGCTTATTAAAACTGCATTAGATTTTCTGCTTCATTAAGTGTGTGGTGGGTCCTAGAAACTTGCATTTTTAATAGATTTCCAGGTGACATCGGATGCTGTTGGATGGCTGGAAGTGGCTAACTTTTAGAAGCCTTGGCATAAACAATCTCAACCCAAGCTCTGTGGTGCTGACAGCTACTACAGGAGAACATTGATTTTAAGAGGCAGCCTAATTTCAGAGATATTAAAATTTGAAAATAATGCACAACTTTGCATTGATGAAATGTGATGAATTCCATTTTCCCTTTAACTTGAGCTATGATATCATTTCCATTCTAATTGATTGCCTATTGACTCATTGAATCTATTCATAACACTCTTGGCTTATTTCAAGATTTATTGGAATGCCTTCTATGATTTTAGCTAAAAATTCTTTCTTGTATTGTTTCAGGCCAAGAAGTGGTCTGTTTTAGGCCTTGTGGCAGTTACCAAGTAGAGCCCAGTCATTGTCAGTGCCCTGCAGGCTGACATGAGCTGCCCTTGACAGAAAGCTCACTATTGAGAGTGGCTTTATTATCATTATCAGAGTACTACTTGAGTGTGTGCACTTGAGTGTGTGCATGTGTGTGCACATGTGTGTGTGTGTGTGTGTGTGTGTGATGCATGTGTGTTTGTGTGCTGACACAAATATGTGCAGGTGCGTGTGGAGACCAGAGGTTGACGTGTCAGGTGTGTCTTCTTCACTGGCTTCCCACCTTATTTATTGGGGCAATGTCACATTGAACCCGGAGCTCATTGAGTCAGTTTGTCTAGCTGGCCAGCTCACCTTAGGGGTCCTCATGTCTGGGCCTCTCCACTGCTGGGAGCTGTTGGGCTTTTATGTGGGTGCTAGGATCCTTGTCCTCACAAGACTGAGGCCATTTTCCAGGCTCAAGTTCTGTTTTCTATGCTCTGAAGCAACAAGTTCGTGGCCAATATCATGACACGTTCTGACAAAGAGCCCATTGACTCCTGCAGCCTCCCACTTTGCCCATGCTGCAGACACAGGTGAAAAGGGTCTCCAACTGGTTCTACTACTGGAAACATTTACGTGTCTCCTAAATGACCTTTTTTTTTTTCCCTCTTTGAAGGCTTTTGTCTTCACAGGTATTTTTTTTTTGTTTTGTTTTTTTTTTTTTTTTTTTTTTTTTGGTTTTTCGAGGTAGGGTCTCACTCTAGCCCAGGCTGACCTGGAATTCACTATGTAGTCTCAGGGTGGCCTTGAACTCACGGCGATCCTCCTACCTCTGCCTCCTGAGTGCTGGGATTAAAGGCATGCGCCACCAAGCCCGGCTCGACAGGTAAATTTTTAGTTGACAAAATTTTCGCCTTTTCTTCTGGTCACTGGTAACTTACTGGCAAGTTTCTTAAGTATTATCTTAAGAGAGAGTGAGCTCTGGGCTGTCTGTTTGCTTCCCCTCTGGAGAGAGTTAGCTCTGGATTGTCTGTTTACTTCCTCTCTGGAGAGAGTGAGCTCTGGATTGTCCGTTTGCTTCCTCTCTGGAGAGAGTTAGCTCTGGAGTGTCTGTTTACTTCCTCTTTGGAGAGAGTGAGCTCTGGGTTGTCCGTTTGCTCCCTCTCTGGAGAGAGTGAGCTCTGGATTGTTTGTTTACTTCCTCTCTGGAGAGAGTGAGCTCTGGGTTGTCTGTTTACTTCCTCTCTGGAGAGAGTGAGCTCTGGGTTGTCCGTTACTTCCTTTCTGGAGAGAGTGAGCTCTGGGTTGTCTGTTTACTTCCTCTCTGGAGAGAGTGAGCTCTGGGTTGTCTGTTTACTTCCTCTCTGGAGAGAGTGAGCTCTGGGTTGTCCGTTACTTCCTTTCTGGAGAGAGTGAGCTCTGGGTTGTCTGTTTACTTCCTCTCTGGAGAGAGTGAGCTCTGGGTTGTCTGTTTACTTCCTCTCCGGAGAGAGTGAGCTCTGGATTGTCTGTTTACTTCCTCTCTGGAGAGAGTAAGCTCTGGAGAGAATGAGCTCTGGATTGTCTGTTTACTTCCTCTCTGGAGAGAGTGAGCTCTGGATTGTCTGTTTACTTCCTCTCTGGAGAGAGTGAGCTCTGGGTTGTCTGTTTACTTCCTCTCTGGAGAGAGTGAGCTCTGGATTGTCTGTTTACTTCCTCTCTGGAGAGAGTGAGCTCTGGGTTGTCTGTTTACTTCCTCTCTGGAGAGAGTGAGCTCTGGATTGTTTGTTTACTTCCTCTCTGGAGAGAGTGAGCTCTGGGTTGTCCGTTTGCTTCTTCTGTCTGGAGAGAGGTAGTTCTGGGTTGTCTGTTTGCTTCTTCTCTCTGGAGAGAGTTATCTTTGGATTATCTGTTTGCTTCCTCTCCATACTGGGTTGTCTGTTTACTTCTTCTCTTTCTGGGCCCTGAGACAGCTCAGATCTCTACATAACCTCTCTGCCCTCAACCCAATCTGCTCAGGACTGGGAGATGCCAGTTACCCCAAGGGAGGATGAGGCTTCCTCGGTGGGACTCACTCCCCATCAGATTCTGAAAGACTAAGATCCCCACATGTCCACGAGCCTGAGGTGCTGTGAGCATAGCTTTTACAGTTGCATCTGTTGGTGATCTGTTAGTGGCTCAAGTGTCTGCTGGAGAGGAAAGGTAAGCAGGGCATCCTCTTCACAAAGTTTGCAGGGCTGCAACCCATCATGTTTCTGATTCCTGAGTTCCACTGTCCCCCTGAGCACAAACCCCCCCCCCCCCCAGCCATCCATCTTCTCTACCACCTTCTATGTTTCTTCTCAGCCTAATTCTTTGGCCCCAGTCTTTTCACTTTGATCTCAGGAATTCTGATTCGTAATCATCTTTGATCTTTTAAAAAAATATATATATATATATAATTTTTTTATTTATTTAAGACAGAGAGACAAAGAGAGAAAAAGAGAATGGGCACTCCTGTGCCTCCAGCCACTGCAAACGAACACAAAATGCATTCACCCCCTTGTGCATCTGGCTTACGTGGGCCCTGGGGAATCGAACCGGGATCCTTTGACTTTGTAGGCAAAAGCCTTAACTGCTAAACCATCTCTCCATCCTGATCTTTAATCTCTTAGTTGAATATGTCTTTCACTTCCTTCCAGATCAAAATATGACCTCTAGAAGACTTACTCCACATGCCACCTCCCAAAGGGAGGAAGCTTTACTTCCATCTGGGTGCTGTAGAATCAGGAGGCAGAGCTAACACCTGTCAGATGCTTGCTCACTAACTGACTAGTGGCCATTCTATTTAGCCCTTTTCTCTACCTTCCCACTATGCTCATCGTGATGGCTTGAATGTGAAATGTTCCTCATAGTCTCATGTGTTTGTAATTAACACTTATATATCAATACCCAAATGATGGCAATTTGGAAGGTGGAACCTTGCTGGTAGAGGTGGGTGGCTATGGGCAGGCTTTGGAGTATTACAGCCCAGCTCCCCTTTACCAGAGTTCAGCTTGCTCTTGCTCCTACATCCCAGCTATTGTGGTGACACATGATGCCCAGCCTCTGCTCTGCTATGCTTTGATGAATCTTCGCCTTAAGACTGTGGCTGAAATGAACACTTTTCATGCTGCATTTGGTCAGATGTGTTGCCCTAGCAACAAGAAGGTAACTGCTACACTCATCTACTATGGGAGTCAGTTTAGGAGGCTATGACAAAACACCATAAACTGGGCAGCTCTTTGACAAGGTCATCTTTTCCCTCTCACAGTTCTATAGGCCAAGAAATCCAACATGCAGGTGTTGGCAGCTTCATGCCTGCTGCAGGCCTGTCTTTTGGCTTCCAGGTGGCTGTCTTCCTGCTGTGTCTGAAATGGCAGTGAAAGATGGTGAGGACTCACTGGAGCCTCTTCTGTAAGCCCCACCATGAGGGCTTTGTCCTCACATCATCATGACCTAATTATCCCCCAAAGGCTGGTTTCTGTTATCATCACAGTGAGGGTTCAGACTCCAACATATGAAGGAGTTGAACATTCAGTCCACTGTCAGCCAAAGGCATCTTGCTCCTACCTTTTCCTTCCTCTCACACTTACATCCAGTTAATCATCAAAATCTGGCCATCCTAGCCTCCTCTCTGTCTCCCATTTCTTCTTGTCCATCTCCATGGCTATGATGCTAGATAAGATGTGAGCCACCCTGCTCTAAGGTCACCCCCACGTTCTCCCATCTTACCTCAATGCTCCCAATTTTCCCAGACAGTCTGACTTTCCAAAGCCACAGTTTAAGTTCTGGGGACTTGCTATTGAGTATTGTCTATTAGCTCCCCAAATATCAGTAACTTGAGAGATTTCATTCTTATCCAATCTGTACGTGGGAGCTTGAAGATTATCAGTTGTAACAGGAATAACATATATTACTATTAAAATAATAAAACTTTATTTCTGTAGAACATTCGACTTTAGAAAGCATGGTCACATCTACATTTAATCCTTAAATTTGGTTTGCTCCCCTTGCATGAATAATTGAGATTGTGGTACTTGAATCATATTTCAGGTTCACATCATGGTAACAGATCAGGGGTTAGTGCTCTCCCACTTACCACCTCTGTGCCTGTTTTGGTGTCCCAGGCGATTTGACCACAGGACCGTGTTTTACATTTAACAGGGCAATGACCCAAGGGTTAAGTGAAAAAACAGTAGCAGCCATCAGAAGCCTATCTTATACTGAGCTGGCATCCCCATGTGTGAAACTGCAGAATGGGTGCTTTGCCCATTCTCCTCACATTTGCCCACCAGAGAGAGCCTCTGCTCACTTCATGGACCCCAGTGCAGCTCTGTACAAGACAGGCTTCTGAAGCCTTGCTAGCGATGTCATTTGGGGGGCAGGCTTATAGGTGTTATAGTCAGCTTCCCCTTGCAGGTGTTTGGCACACTTTCCTGCCATGATTGTTCACCTGATGTTTTCCAGGAGTTGATGTCCACCCTCTGCTCATGCCAGCCAACAATACCAACCTATTTGCTTCCCAGGAAAAATTACTTTTCCTTTGTTCTTCTTCCTTTGATTTGAAAAAAAAAAAAATTCTGGGTTTATCTCGTGTCCATTTGTTTGAGACAGAAGTGGCTTTATTTTTAAAGTCACAATCAATAATCTTGAAAATAGAAACAATACTAGCAGCACCCGGAGTTTTTACAGAGGTGTAGAAACCCGATGGATGCATTCCAAGTTTAGTTCAGGAGTGATATTTATTTGCCCCTTTTCTTGAGGGACCTGGACTCTCTCCTCTGCCCACAGTGCATCACATGGCTAGAGTGGAAAGACTGTATTTAATTGAGGAAGAAATAGTAACCTACCGCCTGTTCTGCTAGAGGGGACATTTGCCCTGTTCACTGGGGAACTGCTCTTTAAAGGGTTTTGAGAAAGCTGCCAACAGCTGCAATTTACCAGCTCTGCTGAGCTATTGGGGAGCTTCCAGGTGTGGAGACATCACTGGGAAATAAAACCTAGTCAGAGCAGGAGGAGACTAATGGTGACCCTGTGGACCAGCATTCTTGGGCCTAGGAGAACTGTGTCTCCATTCCGTCTTTGGTTGTGGGCTATTGGCTTAATTACTCACACACCAGCCAAGAGATAGTTTCCTTTTTTGAGTGACATCTCACACTTTATTACCTCCTTCAAACTGGGGACATCTGTCATATTATGGAGAGTATTTTGGGGTATTTGTGTTGTGAGCACACACACCTTGAGCAACACTGGGGAGTGACCTCTAGTGGAACTGAACTTTATTTCCATGTTGTTGCTTTTTCTTTGTCTTTCTCAATTTAGCTTTTGCCCAATGGTTCTATTACTGGGTTTTATTGATGTAAACAGAGAATCTAGAAACCAGCCTAGTTATTAAAGTAACTCCTTTCCTGCCGTGTGTATGTGTATGTGATGTGCATGCATGTGTACATGGGTGTGGGTACATGTACTGAGGGTATGTGTACGCCAGAGGTTGACTTTAATTGTATTTCTTGATCATTCTCCATCTTATTTACTGAGACATGCTTCCTCACCATGATGAAATCTCCCCATGAAACTAAGCTGAAATAAACCCGGGTGCACTTCCCTTCTCATTACTGGCACAAAGTACCAGACCAAGAGCAGCTTGTGGGAGGAAAGGGTTTATTTTGGCTCACAGACTTGAGGAGAAATTCCATGATGATAGTGGAAAATGTGGCGTGAGCAGAGGCTGGACATCACCTCCTGGCAAACAGCAGGTAGACAATAGCGGCAGGAGAGTGTGCCAGACCCCTGCAATGGGAAGCTGGCTATAGCCCCCCATAAGCTTGCCCCCCAAAACACATCACCAGTAAGACTTCAATCCCCAAAACGTCATCAGCTGGGACCCAAGCATTCAGGACACAGGAGTGTACATGGGACACCTAAGTCAAAGCACCACAAACCCCTCCTCCCACGGGCTGCTTCTGCCCAGGTTCTTTGTCTCAGTGACGAGAAGGTACCTGCAATGGTCTGTCACTTGAACCCAGAGCTCACTGATCTGCCTGGTCTGTCCACTTATCTTGCTTGAGGATCTTGTGTACACCTCTTCAGCTTTGGGGTAACAGGTGAGCCACCATGTCTTCCTAGAATCTATATAGATTCTCGGTATCCAAACTCAGGTATCCACGTTCGTGTGGTCAGCACTGTATCCACTGGGCTTCTCCTCTGCCCCTTAAAGTCTTTCATCAGCCATGCTCTACATTCAACACCAAGGCAGGTGAACATGGATGAAATGAATGGCAGTGACAACGGTCCTCACGTACTTTCCTGGTACATATAAAATCTCAAAGAAGGGCTGAATTTTTCAATGAGAAGGAATGAATTGTTAAAGTGTGTGACACACAAGCATGAAGACATGTATTAGAACCTCCAGCAGCAGTGCATAAATTGGGCATGGCTGTGCCCTGCTATAATCCCAGTGCTGGGAGGCAGAGACAGGAAGATCCCCAGGACTTGATGTCTAGTCAGTATAGTTGGCCAGAACCAGGTTCAGTGGGAGACCCTGTCTCAAAAATCAAAATTGAGCCCAGTGTGGTGGTTTACATCTTTAATCTCAGCACTCCAGAGGCTGAGGTAGGAGGATCACTGAGTTCAAGGAAAGCCTGAGACTACAAAGTGAATTCCAGGTCATCCTGGGCTAGAGTGAGACCCTTGGGGGGGGGGCGGATAGAGAGTCAAATAATAATTTGAAGAGTGATTGAGGAGCGCATATCCAATGTTGATCTCTGGCCTCTACGTGCATGCATGCATTCACACATGCATCACACACTCTACACACACATACACATGAAAAAACTCAGGAACCTTCCCATTGTATTTTGTGTCTCCTTACATCTAACTGTCTTTGCCTCTGCAGCAACATGGGTTGACTAAAACTCGGAGTGTAGACTGGAAGCAGCATGTTAGAACTGCCTCTGGATGTGCGATTCGAGCTAAATTTACTTACACTAGCTTAGCATGCATTGCTTATATGATGGTTATTCCTGTCCATGTTGCTTTCTGTAGATGAGTTATCAGGAGCTCGGAGAAATATGAGAGCAAGATAAATATAACCGTGACATGAGGGGAAAACGCAGAGACTAGGAATCTGGAGACCTGAACTCTAGGTTATCCCAACTGTTAACTTCCAGGCAGGCTGTCTGTCTTCAGCTTCTCCATTAGAGAAATGAAGGGCTTGGACCAGATGTACAGTCAGGTCCTGCTGGTTTTGACATCCAATACTTTTGTGTGGGGGTGAGCCATTTTGTAAAAGGAGATGATTACAACTTGAACATTGTGCACGAAGTCTGCCCTCATGAAAAATCAAGCAACTCAAGCCCCGAAGATGTGTCAGTATCCTGGGGATATGGCCGTCTTAGTAGCAAGGGAGTTAGACTCAAGGAATTCCTCACACATGAACAGCAAAACTCTGGGAAAAGGAGACCCAGACAGAAGAGGCAGCTGGTAAGAGACCTAGTGAGTGAATGGAGCTCAGGAAGCAGGAGATCTGAACCAGAGGAGCACATCCCCAGTCCACATGCCCACACACAGTGGGAGTTCAGGAAGGCCATGTCAGTTCAGACTTAGAAATCAAACTCTAATTCTTCTAATTCTAATTCTTCCAGAGCAAATTTTCCCTCTGAATAATTAGGAGAGTTAGAGTAATGTTCCGATTCTTTTCTTTCATGAACTGGGGCAGAAGCATAAAACAGTATGTGGGTGTTACTGATAAAACAGGAGTGGCTTCCTGGTTAGGTCACGTTCTACCTGAGCCTTGAAGGGCAGGGATGGATTTCACAGAGCTAAGTGGGAAGATGGGAGGTAGCTTCCATGGAAGGAAAGCAAAGTTAAGCTGAGCATGGCTGCTGTAGCAGTATCTTCTCATTGCTGAGGCACTGAAGCAATTATCTTCTCACGACTGGGGAAAACCACCCAACCAAAAGCAGCTCATGGGAGGAAAGAATTTACTGCACCTTTCAGTTTTGAGGGGATGCCTCATCATGATGGGGAAAGAATAACAGGCCAGAACAGTAAGTCTGGGTCACATCTCCACATCAAGAGGAAGGGAGCAGTGCAGTGAACTAGCTCTGGACATCCAGAGGGCTGTAATAAACCTCAAGGTCGGCCCCCAATGACCCACCGCCTTCAGCAAGGCTCCACTTCTCAAAGACTCCGTAGCTCTCCCAAATGCCACAAAATGAGGGAGCAAGCACTCAAAACACATAAGGCTTTGGGGGGCATTTCATTCAAACTACCACAGCCGCCCTTCTGCTATCCTCAAACTGAAAGCCTCCATCTGCTGTAATGGCTTTTTGTGCTGAGGCATCTTCTAGGCTGAACCCTGAAACCTGCTTCCTGACAAGTCACCTCAAACCTCACTTCTGCTACTCCAGAAGCTGATATATGAGAGTTGGTGACACTGGCAGGGATGAATGCTTTGTAATGTCACTTCCAGAGCCACAATGGATTGGTGACAGGGGGACCTTAGGGCATGTACCCTCACCCCTTCTGCAACACTTAAGGGCCTCACTTTCATGACTCAGAGATAACTTACCAAAAGGCTAAGCATGGGGTTAATTTATTGTCAAACTGGTTTAAAAGTTAGAGCAGAAACAGATTTAAGAATTTGTTTATTTTTTTCTAATTTGTCATGAGGTTGAAGTCCATTTCTTGCAAGAAGAAATCACTCTTGGACAACTGGGGCAAGACTCCCACCCTGTGACACATTTTATGGGCTCCAAGCTTTGAGGTTAAGGGTAAGTCGTTTAACTTATTAGACCCAAATGGTATTTGGTTTTCAAACTCAGACTTACCGCCAAGGCTCTCTAATTTATTTTCCTTTTTAAAGAATAATGAAATTCACATGGATAAAGGCTCCCTGGAATTACAGAAAGGGTCACCATTTAATATAATTTTGACAGTAATACTTTTAGGAAAGTACTGGATTCTAATTTTGAGTAAGATTTAAGAAAATATATATTCATAAAATAGGGCCGGCCTGGCCAACCCAAATTATACAGTAACTCTAAAGAAATATTTGAAGAAGAAAAATAAGTAATTTTTCAGACAATGCCTTATAGTAAAGAGTAATGTCAGTTTTGGAAACCACTACCTGTGTTGGGTGGGAGCTCTGTGGTTACTGATGGGAAGGAAGTAAGACACATTTCCCAGTACATTCATTGAGGAATTGGGATCCTCTTTCCTATCTGTGGATTATTTTAGTATCTTCGCGACAGTGGGTGACGCTCCATGAGGGCGACTTTGGATGCTTTCTGTTCGTGATTCTCCATCCTGGGTATTTGAATTAGACTTGATGCTTTGGCCTTTAAACCAGTCAGGTAAAGCTTTAGTTGTCTAGATAATCTGTTCCAATTCTAGTGTCATCAGCAATTCGATACTGATCTTTGGAGTCAAACTCTTCTCAGGGATGGATCAATGGCTCAGGGGACAAAGCTCATGCTGCACAAGTGTGGAGAACCTGAGTTTGGGTCCCCAGCAACCACGTGAAAAGCTGAGCATGGTGGCCTGCTCCTGTCATCTCAGGGCAGAGGAGGCTGTGGCAGCTAGGGTTTAAGGAGAGATCCTGTCTCATGAGTAAGGTGGAGCGTGATTGAGGAAGACTCTCAGTGTCAATTTCTGCCCTCCACACACATACACATGCATATGCACCCACCCACATACTTGTTCCCATACACATTTGAACACATGCACTCACAAACCCCATTCTGATTACTGTTTTAGCTCTATTTCCCTTGGTAAAGCTATGCTGACCTAGTACTTGGAGATAAGTGCCCAGCACCCTGCCACCTTGGTACTCACCATCCACAGCCTCACACATTCATGATCTGGGCTTGATGGATCCACTCCTCAGCATCGCTCCCGAGCTACAGAGACCATCACAGCAGAACACTTCAAGGATGTTGGGGCTCCTTTCGTGACTGTAGTCTTCACAGGCTTAGTGAAGGAGGTGAGGCAGTTATTTTCTTGTTACAGGGAAAACACCCACCAGAAGCAGCTATGGGAGGAAAGGGTTGATTTCAGGCTTACAGAGTCCAGGGAAACTTCCACCATGGCCAACAGAGCTGGTTCACTTCTATAGACCCACAGCAGAGAAAAATAGCCAATGCCAGGAAGCATGAACATCCAGAGCCCACGCTGGCTCTCTACACACCTTAGGACTGGGCTCAAGATCCACTCCCAGTGACACACCTCTCCCAGCTCTGCCAGCTGATGACTAAGTAAGGATTTTAATTAAAAATACCTAAGGCTTGGGCTAGAGAGATGGCTTAGTGGTTAAGGTGCTTGCCTGTGAAGAATAAGGGTCCAGGTTTGATTCCCTAGTAACTACATAAGCCAGCTGCAAAAGGTGGCACGTAAGGCTGGACTTCATTTGCAGTGGCAAGTGGCCCTGGCATGCCCATTATCTCTCTTCCTCTCTGCCTCCCTCTGATAAATAAAAAATATTTTTTAAAAATACTTAAGGCTATGGGGGACATACATTTATATTCAAACCACCACAGGAAGTTTGCTTTGGAACTTCCCAGGGGCACAGTCAGAGAAGAGGGCAGAGTTCTTTTGTAAATAATTTTAATTTTTACTTTTTGAAGTTCTTACATGGTAAGTGTACTCTAGTATTCCAGTCTCCCTCAGATTTCAAGTGCCTTCTGAAAACTAATGGTCCAAAATCATGCCCTATGAAACTAAATGAAAAGCAAATACCTCAAGATAAGTAGAGGAAAGGAAAGAAAATAAATGATTATTTCTTTTTTCTTTTTTTTTGAGCTTGGGTCTCACTCTAGCTCAGGCTGACCTGGAATTCACTGTGTCATCTCAGGGTGGCCTCGAACTCACAGCGATCCCCCTACCTCTGCCTCCCGAGTGCTGGGATAAAGGCATGTGCCACCACACCCAGCAGAATGATAAATTTTTAATGTCATGATAACAGTACATATTAAGATAAATAATGAATCAAATTGCAAATAACTGAGAAAATTAACAAAAGATTAATGTGCAACTATAAAATGAATGTAGAATACTGCATTGTATTCTTTGGGCATATTAGTAAGGTGAAATATATAATTCTACAATTTAAGAAAGAAGGCTCTATAAAATATGCATGTACTTTTATTATTATTTTCTGCATTGTATATGTGTGGTATGTGTGTGCATGTGAATATCTGTATTCACATGTATGTAGGCACACATGTGTGAGGGTACGTGTTGAGACAACAGTGTCTTCCTCAATAATTCTCCATTTCATTTACTGAGCCAGGCTCTTTTGTTTGAACACGGGGCTCATTGTTTCTACTGGCCCAGCTAGGCAGCTTGTCCTGGGGACCCCCTCTCTACCTCCCAAGCACTGGGCTTACAAGTGGATGATCATACCCACCTGGCATTTGCATGAGTGTTGAGGGTCCAGACTCCAGTCTTCATGCTTAGACATTTGTGTACTAGCCTAAAAATCAATTAATATAAAAACTTGAGAAATATAGCCAGTAAGCAAAGTATATACTCAGAGTGACAGCTGTGCCATTATCAAAGTTAAATGCTGTGTGTGTACTCTTGATAATTCTGGCAATGTCTCATTTGCTTTACAGAATCTACATGGACAGATGTAGACCAGGCTAGTCACCATCACGACATTTTGTGAACAACTTTAGAAATGCCTTTCTGGATCTCCATGGTGAAAGGGTTATGTTTAAGATCTCTGGTAGTAACTGCTGAGGTTCAGACCTTGTGCACTCGGCTGCGGCTATAACTTCATCTTCCATTGCTTCCAGTCAGCTTCATACTCGGAGATCCTGCAAAACTCTGCCTCCATCCACCTGGGTCTCCTGAATCTCCTTACAAGGCGTGAAAGTTCACAAAAAATGGGAACCCTAAAGAGTTCCACTTTACTCAATGCCCACTCCCCCCTACCAACTTGCTTTTATTCTTTCTCCCCAACATTCTCTTCCAAGATTATCTTCCCATGCATTCTATGGAGAAGTTTCTCAACTACCACACCTAATAACTCCACCCAGCTTGAAGAAGCCAGATTGGTCATCACCCCAATTCCTTCTCAGCAGTTAGTGTTCCTTCCTTAGAGGGAAGATTGAAACAGTTTAGGGTGACTGGGCCCTCAAAAACTAAAATCAGGGAATGCCCTTGAGCCTGCCCTTGTAGTCTCTCCACTTTGCTAGAGGTCAGAGAAGAATACAGTTTCTCCTTAGCTCTTGCTGCATAAAGGAGTTCCCTAGATTTCTTTTTCCATAAACTCGACCAAAGTCCCTCCCTAGGCAGGAACTCCCCTTTCCAAGAATTAAGATTCCAGGCCAGAGAGATGGCTTAGCAGTTAAGGCACTTGCCTGCAAAGCCAAAGGACCCAGGTTCAATTCCCCTGGACCAGTGTAAAGCCAGATGCACAAGGTGACACATATGTCTAGAGTTCGTTTGTAGTGGCTAGAGACTCTGGCATTCCCATTCTCTCTTTCCCTCTCTGTCTCTCTCTCTCTTGCTCTCCCTCTCTACCTCCTTCTCTCTCATTCTTCTGCAAATAAAAAATTAAAAATGCAAAAGAAAAAGAATTAAGATTCCTAGAAGGATTAAACCTGAACCTTAACTGTGATTGGATGTCTCAGCACCCATTCAGAACCTATGAATGCCAATTTGGGTCTCTAGATGGTCTTTGCCCCTCCTGCCTCCTCATGGGGCAGGTTTTCATACTTTCTCTTCTTTGCTTCACTCAATCTAAGCAAGTCTCTTTAGACCTAAAAATAACTCTCCTATGTATTTATAAAAATTTTTATAAAGCTACTCAAATCATTTATTTTTATTTTCTGTCAGTATCATAAACTCCATTTTTCTGAAGGTAAATTGCTCATGAACTACTGGGAAAAGCTCAGCTTACTCATGGTATATTTGTTATGTTTTACTGAATCATCCTATTTACCAATATTTTGTTCATGGTTCTGGCATCTATACTTACAAACCAAGGTAAGGTCATACTGTCTTGTAATGTCATGGCCCAGCTTTGCTGTTAAGACTATGTTGTTTTCATATAATAAGATGGGGAATAGCCATTATACTTTTTAACTCCTGGAAGATTTCGAATATAGCTGAAAGAACTTTGACAGGTATTACATCTTATCATCTTATGTACAATATCATCTGGGCCTGGTGTTTTCTTGGTTGGAAGATATTAAGATAGTTATTTGTCTTTTCATATTTTTCATATTTTATTTTTTATTTACAAGAGAGAGAGAGAGAGAATGGGCATACCAGAGCCTTCCAGCCACTGAAAACAAACTCCAGATGCATGTGCCACCTTGTATATCTGGCTTTATGATGGGTACTAGGGAATTGAACCTGGGTCCTTTGGCTTTGCCAGCAAGCACCTTAATTGCTAAGCCATCTCTCTCCCTCTCTTTTTATCTTTGAGTACTTTTAGTATAGCTTTCTACAATATTAATTTGTATTATGTAATTTGTAGATATGAAACTGTGTATTCTCTTGGTTATTTTCTTTTCAAGATCTGCACTTAAAATCTTCCTTTCTTTTGTGAAAGTACATATCCTCATTTTTTCCTGACAGATTTTCATCTCGCTGTCATCATTGTCTCCACAGTGCCTTCAAGTGTGCTTTCTGTGGAATGTTCTGGTTCAGCTCCCCCTTTCACTGGTCTGGGTCCTCTGTATTACACTTGACTATTGCTTTATGAATTTCAGGTCTAGTTAATGGCATTTCCCATCAGGTCATCCTTACAGCTCTCTTCACTTAACATCTCTTTTGAACTCTTTTTTGGGGATTTTCTTCACTGGGTAGAGAGGCAAGTAATACTCATCTCTGTGTGCTGTGGCTTATATAACATATGCAGATGGAAGGATTTTCAGATATTCAGTGTAAAACATTTCTAGAAGCTGAACCCTAATTTCTATGTCTGTCAGTCACTTCAATATCATGAGCCTTACTTTCCTCATCTTTGCTTGGCACATGTGTCTATGTGTGCTAAGAATGTGTATGCATGTGCATATGAGTGTGGGTACATGCGCATACATGTGTGTACATACATGTAAGGGCAAAGGTTGATGTTGTGTGTCTTCCTTGCTAACTCACCACTGTATTGTTTGGAGACAGAGTGCCTCCCTGGACCTGGAGCTCATAGACTGGGCTGGATGACCCAGCTAGCAAGCCCCAGGGATCCTTCTGTTTCACTTTCCCCAGTGGTGGGCTTATGGGAATACATCACCAAATCTGGAGTTACATGGGCTCCAGCAATCCAACCTCAGGTCCTCAAGCTCAAGTGGCAAGCACTTTAATTACTGAGCTATTTCCCCAGCCTCTCCTTTCCTTTTAAATGGTTACTTCCTGGACTCCATGGAAGGATTAAATGGATGTCAGGTGGTGAGTGAGTGCTGACCAGAAGCTACTCAGGAATGAGAACTATAAGAACTACATATGGTCTGTCACAGTGGTCACATATAACCTTTTCAATGATCTATGTTCTAAGATTTCTAAGTTCATAGGCATTGCTTTTACATTTTTTTAGGTTTAAGTGTGAAAATGGGGTTAATTTCTGTAGGAGTCCATGGTTCCTTTCTGCATTATGCTTGAAAAAATGTAGACTTCCTATTTCTCTAACCTAAAAGGCTCCTCTATGTGTACCTGGCCTCTCAAATTAATAGCTAGCATTCCTTTTCTTTTTTGAGGCAATTTTTATTACTACTATTAACAGCATATTTTGTATGGCTGCATCATGTGTTGGTACCTCTTTTCCCTCATCCCTGCCCCCATTCTGCTGAGATACTTCTCAGTGGGGTTGCAGGTGTTCTCCCTGGGGTTGTGCTTTATGCATTGTGGGATCAGCAGTTATTTTGGAGGGAGGAGGGAATGCCTCTGGGCTTGATGTCTCAACCTGTGGCTATCATGATCTTTCTGTCCCCACTTCTGCAAAATCCCCTGAGCCGTGGTGGGTGAGTTTTAAGTCTACTTCAGGGACGAGCTCTGAGGAGCTGCTGGATCTCTGCTTTGGTACGTGTTGAGTATCCTCAGGGTCTGTCTCCTGCACCCTGGCACTGATTATCAGGTTCAGCATGGAAGCAGCACTCTTGCTTATTTCCCCATTCCTCTGTGAGTTCAGCTGTGGCTTGGCTGAAGTGCTAGGAGGGGTAGTTTATCTCATCGGGCCTCACTCCTGAAAAAGAAGAACAGATTCTCAAATAGAGAGTGAAGTCAGCATAGTTTAAATTGGATAAGCATTATTAATTAAGGAAGAATTTGATGTATATAATCCCTGTTTTAGCCAGAGAATAGTGAGAACTTGACACTGGTGAGCATAATCTTTGTCTCCATAGGATTCTGATCTGGTTCCCAATCCCAGATATGGGTTCCTTTACACTGAACAGATCACTTAGCCAATCAGAAAGTTATTGGTTACCTACCAAGGCTGTGTGACATTATTGCACTGGCATTTTCCTGTCAGAATGATTGCATAATGAAGCTGTGGTACATTTATACAATGGAATTCTACTCAGCAATAAGAAAAAAATGATACAATAAAATTTGTAGAAAACTGGACAGACATGGAACAGATCATACTCAGTGAATTCACACAATCACAGAAAGACAAAGGCCTTATGGTCTCACTTATCTCTGGTTCCTAACCTATTCCAGCTCAGTTGTTGACATACCTGATAGGCAACTCAAGGCCCAGACAGTAGGGATAGAAGGGTTTGGGGGAGGGGAAGGTGGGGAAAAACAAACACAAAACTAAATCCAAAATGAACTGGTAACAATAGAAACCTTTTTCTTTGGGGATAAACTAAATGATATCACCCTCAAAAGGAGTAAGGGGCGAGTACCTGAAAAGTAGGGCTCTGGTGAGGGTGGAATGAAACCCAAGCTTTAAAAAAAAAGTTTTTATTTATTATTATTTTTTTTGTCTCTGGCCTGTAACTCCCAGTCCTAGAAATTGGTTGCTACCCACAATGAGCTGTTGATCAGAGAGACTTATGAGGTTCCAAAAACAAGACAGGTTTCTGTCAAAGCATGTGATTACCCGCCTGAGGCAATTGCTGAAGAGACCATATGCTGCTGACACAGAGCATGGAGAGACCTGGCTGGAATCTGAGATCCATGTCCCAGACAGTTTACCTGTCTAGTGCTGGAAAGTGCTACATGAGCTACTGGGGGAAAGTGGCCAACAACAGTGAGCCACCAGCATTCTTTCTTAAGAACAGCATATTCTGGAGTGCGCAGATGACAGGGGTCATGTTCCTAGTTGGTGGTGGATCGATGTTTGTCCTCGTCAGAGTCCAGCAGTATGTCCTGGATTTGGGCTCTGACCAGCTGGAAAGCAGTGAGATTTGAACAGTAGATCAGGTACATGTAAATCTCTATGTGCACGAACGATGATCGATAAATGCTGCCCTAATATATGAAGTACCTGTGAATGGATTTTTGTGATTTAATGTGGGTTGGAGGAGCTAACCTTAGAGGTTGTAAGTAATGAGACATTAGCCTCACTGCTGTTTCTTTCAAACCGCCACAGAATATAAGTATATGTCAAAAATGAGTCAGAGAGAGAGAGCTGTTTGATGGGTGGTATTTATAATTTCACCCTTGCTGGTGCAGACCCATGCAAAGTGAGTCTCGTCAAATCAGCAAAATCTTCAGTGGGCAGGTGAACTCTCAGAGGAGGCCTGCGCCTTTCTTGGTAGGTTTTATCTTAGCTGATCAAATGGCATGGAAGTCTGCATACCATATCTTCCCTAGATTACAAAGGGTGCTTATGAGTTAAGATTCCGTTCCCTTTCTTTCTTTTTCTTTTTCCTAAGAACCCTTACCCATTCTTTTTTTTCATTTTCTCTTCTTTTCTTTTTTTGAGAGAAGGTCTCAGATAGCCCAGCCAGGCTTTGAAGCCCTGTTTCTCCTTCCTCAGCTTCTTGAGTTCTGGGGTTAATAGCATGCACCATCATACCCCGCTATGTTAAGATTTCTGACCTAGCCGGGCGTGGTGGTGCACGCCTTTAATCCCAGAACTTGGGAGGCAGAGGTAGGGGGATTGCTGTGAGTTCAAGGCCACCCTGAGACTCCATAGTGAATTCCAGGTCAACCGGGGCTAGAGTGAGACCCTACCTCAAAAAAAAAAAAAAAAAAAAAAAAAAAAAAAAAGATTTCTGACTTGACCATTTCCTTTGCCACAGAAACAAAGCTGTGAAATTTGCAGTCAGAATTAGGAGTGTTCATGTACCATTATTTTCCCTTAGAGAGTTTTCTGCTCTGCTATTTCAAAGATCGACATAAGATTCCTCTCTCGCTCTCTCTGAGTCTTTCTACACACACACACACACACACACACACACACACACCCTTTCTCCTTTCTCTCCTTCATCTCCCTGGCTCTGACCCTGTACCCCTATAGGAGCCTAGTCCTATAATGAATTCCTTCCTGGGATCTTCCAAAACACCTCAGGAAACAAGCTGCCCTCCGCAAGGACTGAAGTCCAGCAGTTCCCCTTTCGGGGTCACATAACCCCCGCATCCATCCATGTATCAGGTTTGGGGAGTGAGCTAATAGAGTCCTTTTGCTCTGCTCTTCCTTCATCCACACACAGCTGCTTTGTTCAGAACAGCTTTTTTAGGCCCTGATACAGCTCTGTGGCAGAAAACTTGCTTAGCATGCATAAGGCCCAGGGTTCAAACCAAAACAAATAGCCCTTTTCTCTCAGGTTTGATAACTACAACTGGTGGTTCTTCTCCTCTTGAACGCTAAGAACACCCTATCTTTCTTCTCTATAGAAGCAGTGTTTTGAAAGATGTGAATCTACCAAGATTTATTATTAATCCATTCTCAGCTATTTTATTTATCACATACATATTCAAATGCTAACACTATGAGATAATCAGGTTAGTTCTTATCATTCCAAACCAAAGCAAACAATGTGAATGATGGTCAGTCTCATCAACATATTCAGTTCAGCTTTCTTAAAGGGCAATATTGCCTCAAACTTTGCAGTTTCTCCTCTCAGAGAGACTTAAAAGTGTGTGCGTGTGGGGGGAGGTTGGGTGGGGTTCTGCATTCCAAGCTAGAGAGAAAGAAACTAGAAGATAATCTAGCCATTGGTAGGGAAAGCTCTCTAGGGATTTTTAGAACTTGTTATTTAAAATAACTCCTGTTAACTTATATCTTCAGTTAGTCTGTAAGCTTACAAATAACATCTAAGAAAAATCTAAGGGTTAATGAGATGGTTCAGTTGGTAAGTGCTTGTTGTGTGGTCGTGAGTTTCCCAAGAGGACTGGAGTTCCATGTCCAGCACCCATGTAAAGAGCAGGCTGTCACAATACTGTTGTCTCCCCAGGAGAAGGCTCTGGCTAGCTGTGAGAGCAGCACTCATATGTAACCTGCCCTTCATCTGTAATGTCTCCTGGGCCCTGGCTGATGTGAGAATGAGTCACCTCGTGCGAGGCACTTGGCTTTCTCTTCTCATTGCGATGAGTTTTGGGTCTTCTCAGTAATCAACACCATCTGTAAAAGGCAGGTTCTCAAACCAAGACTGAGAGCAGCATTGATCACAGGGGACAAACATACACATTAACAAAACGTTTTCATGAGTGTAACCTCTCTATTTAGCCAAAGAACTGTGGAAGCTTCCTTCAAGGGTGTATAAGCTGGCAGTAGACAAAGAGGAGTCTCAAAACTCATCAAAGCAGAAAATAGACTACCAAAGGGGACTTCCCACATGCCCTCCAAGGCTCAGGGAACATCGCAGAAGAGAGGGTGGAAAGAATGTAAGAGCCACAAGGTGGGAGTGTGTATTCTGGGGCACTTTCCTCTTCAAAGAACCCCACAGTGATTACATATACCCCCACTGAGGAGGACCCTCAATGGAATGGGGTAGGGGAGAGAGAGTAACTAAAAGGATAATCTGATGAAAATATGAACAGTTTGTAGTATGCTCATATTTTGAGGTTCCCAATAAAAATTTTTATTAATAAAACAGGGAAAGACAACACATGCCTGAACCCTCATCTTGATGGGGGTGGAAACAGGAGACTCTCTGGGACATGCATGTCATCTGTGGCCATGTTATGAGCATATTGTACTGGGTATTGCCAGCCCAGGGAAAGGTCAAATGTTAAAGGTCTCACACCACCATAGGTTGAACTACTGTGAGCCAGGCACTATATATACATTTACTTCCTGGTACAAGTCAGTGTCAGGTGACTGGGGTGATCACAGACACATGCTCTTGAGATCAGCAATGTCTTCGAAGATCCCAACCTAGTTTCTAGATGTGCAAGCCTATTGTAAGGTCAGATCTTGAGCTTCCTTGGTTCCTGTAATTTTTTTTTAGACTAAGTCACATCAACAAAAACCTCAGTTGGAAAGTTAAAAGCTCCCATGTTTCCATCAGCTACACTGTTCTTTGCATCTAGAAGATATCAAAGCAACCTCTTCCAGCTCCTTCTGAGTAATTATTTTAGGCAACTTGATCATATCTTAGGCTTTTTATTAATTGGACAGTGAGTTTGTCTAAAACATTTTGATCTGTGCATCAAATGCTTATTGATCTGATTTTAAAATAAAGTTATGCAGCCTAAGAGATACCAAAAACAATGGGTCCAATAAACACAGATTTAGCTGTTATCTACAGCCATTCTTCAGTCAGCCAACTGTTACTGACCATGTGACGTCAGGTCATATGAAAGACCAAATCTAGCCCTTCACAGACCCATGAGCCACTGAACAACTAAGCCATCTTGGCAGGGGGGGGCGGGGGTGCTGAGCAGCACGAGGAGGAAACCAGTGGTTCCACGCAGGAGAGAGGTAAGGCAGCCGTCTGCATGGAGAGTCCCACTCCACAGAGAGGAGACATGTTCTCAGGGCAGGAGAGAGGTAGGACCCACAAGAGGAATGAGTCTCATTTAAGAGACACAGTTCACGAGGAACACACAGGCTATTTTTGCAAAACCTACTGCTTCGAGAAGGTGAAAAGCAAGACTGGGACCCTCAGGAGACTGTTGGTTGATTTGTGTTTGTATTTTCCCCACTCCAATTTCCCTCTTCCAGCCTCCCCCATATATATGCAAACACACAGCCATCAAGTCTCCTTTAATTTTTTTTCAAGTGGCTCCTTTGTTGACTCTGCTGTACATCCAAGAGTCAGCCCCTCTGGCTCCCCTGCAGACAAGGAGGGTAAGGAAGCAATTACACTCTTGAAAAAGCACATTACAGGCATTTTACATGTCCATTCAAACCCTCTCCCCTCTTAAGCCTTGCCTTTGGCTGTGGCTGATAGGGAGGTCATTTTAAAGCATGTGTGTGTGTGTGTGTGTGTGTGTGTGTGTGTGTGTGTACACACTAATGTAGCTTCAGAAAGGCTGTATATACACTTAGAATCCTCTCTTGTGTTTGCCGTTATCACCGAGAAGGATTATTACATTTGATTTTTAAGAATGCAGTATTACTTTTGAAAAAAAGAAAGATTTATCAACTCCCACAATTAGAATTCCTTGGGTTTTCATAGCTTGCAAAGAATACATTCTCTTGTAAAACAAGTATTTTTTTCAAACCCCATTGATTTTTAGATGGGCTTGTGGTTAGGGCACATACATTGATCTCTGTTCAGGAATACATCTGGAGTTCTCTTCAGAGGGGCCAGTGTGCTTGCCTTACTGATGCCACTATGGCAAGATAATATTAATCTAAATAGGAAGTTTTTATTTCATTATTGAATGTATTTTATATTATAATTTTTGAAATCATTTTTAATGTTAAATGAAAGGAAACATTATTCACTCCTAATCTTCACTTGATTTCTAGGCTGAGTTTTTGTTTTACATTTGTTCATTATATTCCAGAAAAAGCACTTTTTTTTTTGTTCCTTCTCAGTGGAACTTTCTTGTTTTTTTTTTTTTTTTTTTTTTTTTTTGTGGAGTTTCATTGAAGATGCCTGATTTGGGCTTGACTTTCAACCCAAAATGCACTCCATTTAAAAACAGCTATTCTGACCAAAAATAAGACCCAGAGTAGCATTATACGTAGTTAAAATACCAATTTGATGGGAGAGGAACAAGAGGCAAGAGGAGACAAGAGGCAAAATACAAGACGGGCAGAGATGCTGCCTGATGAATGGTGTTTGAACAGTGTAACGTAGCAGCAGATGGGGTCTGTCCAGAGGTTTCTGTGAAGGTTAAATTAATTAATATGCATCAAACAATTATCAGAGCATCAGACCCCGTAAACGCTCA
The DNA here is from genome assembly GCA_036346955.1 of Dipus sagitta. Lineage (NCBI taxonomy): Eukaryota > Metazoa > Chordata > Mammalia > Rodentia > Dipodidae > Dipus > Dipus sagitta. The sequence continues at coordinate 8,346,179 of CM070780.1, read as the reverse complement.
ATAATTATAGCTGGTGTTACTATCATCTGAAAGAATGAAACATAGATTTAAAAATGCCATTTATACTTAGTATCTTGAAATGGAAGAATTTGGCGAAGGTTGGTAAATGGCCGATTTCAACTTTATTTTAAACACTCCACTCCTTCGCCTTTTAACGTCCCATCATTCTGGACAGAAGTCAATATATTTTGGTTGCTGTCCACACAGGGAGTGGAAGGGCCCCTCCCCCTCGCAGCTGCCCACCCTATTAAGGAGATGGTAGCCTCTGAGGCCTGCACAGGACAAATAATGATAATAAAAAAAAATCCTTTCTTGAGGCCATCCTTTTATAAGCCCAGGTCTGTTGCTGACCAGCCAGTAGTTCATCAGTCAGAGGATCCTGGGTCTGGGGCTACATGGGCAGGCCTCACTCCAACGGTACGACTCTGCTAATTGGGATGAGAAGTTAATCTCTCTCAGACTGAGCCCAGCTGAGTCTCTGTGAGCAATGATGTATTTAAAAGATCCCTGGCAGTCCTGGGCATGTGGCGCTAACCGGATTTAGCTCATTAGCGAATCCGCAAGGCCCTGCTGACTCTGCTCCCAGAATAAAATACTCCAGGCCAGCCCGTACCCCATGGGCTCCTACAGCACCGCTACATAATAAAAAGGCATTTATTAATAATCTCATTGGTCACACAATACAAAGGAAGGCTACAAGAAGTCAAATGCTGTCATTTGTCGTGACTAGAAAAGCATAATTAAAGTAAGTGCCAAGTGATTAACCTTTGAGAAATTAATCTGCTGTTAAAAAAGGCACAAAAACAAGGAAGAAGAGCTCTTGAAGTGAGTGTACAATGGGCAGCTATTAAATGAACTTGGTTCAAACTCCATGGGCTTGCAAGATGTGAATGCCAGAGACGGCAAAAAAAAAAAAAAAAAAAATAGCAGAGTGAGGAAGCAGGTCTGCTCCTCACCTTGAGAGCAGGGTTCGGGGGCCAAATGCACTGGAGGTAAGGAACCCCAAATTGTCCTTGAACCATTTTCCTCACCTTTTAGCCACTCAGTTTCTGCATGGTAAGATTAGGATTTTAATTCTTATGATGATAAAATCAAATTTACAGGGCCGAGGAGATAGCTCAATGGGCCAAGCACTTTGCCATGCAAGTAGAAAGCTCTGAATCTGATCCCTAAAGCCCATGTAAAAGAAGCCAGACACAGGGGGGCCTGTGTGCCTAGAACCTTAGCACTGGGGAGTTAGAAACACTTGGATTCCTGGGGCCCCTAACTTGCAGAATTCAGAGCCAATAGAGACCATGTCTCAACAAAGGTGGGTAGCATCTGAGGGGAACCAGCTGAGGTTGTCCTCTGGCCTCCACAGACACACACACATATATGTCGAATGAACTCTGCACACACATGAGCATGTATAGCTACACACACAGATATACGCACATACAAACACAAATATGATTTTGTATGGAGAGACAGCACTCTGAACATAGAGGCCGGCACATTGTGCTCAGAGACTTAGTGATTACAGCAGGACTTTTAACTTGATATGTAGCGACAATGCGTCCACTTTTCATGGAAAGTGGCATATCTGGCTCAGCACGGGGAGCTACCCTTCAGTGCTGCTCAGTGGGCTTATCCCAGGGCCTTGCTGGCACCCATCTTACCATGTGATTTAATGTCAAAGGGGGCCCATCGGTAATCCTGAAGGGATGGTAACAGACACTGCAGAACAAGGTTCTTGAAGGCTGTGATGAGTCTTATACATTCTCTCTGTGGCCTCGTCCCACCACAAGGCTCAGTTCAGACACCCGCAGGAGCTAGACAGCTGACTTGGCCAGGAAGTGGGAGACTGCATAGAGCAAGGAAGGTCCACTCCCTATTCCCCCACTGGAGGGGCCTGCCATTTACTTATTTGCAAGCAGAGCAGAGGGAGAGAAAGAGAGAGAGAGGAGCAAAAGAGAGAATGGACAGGCCAGAGCCTCTTGGCATTGCAAGTGGAATCCAGGCACACCTGCCTCTTTGTGCATCTGGCTTTACATGGATACTGATCACTGAGCAATCTCAGCAGCTCTGGAGCTTGGCTTTCAGAAGAACTTAAAAGGGCTTTTTTTTTTTTTTTTTTTTTTTTTTTTTTTTTTTTTTTTTGAGACCAGGTCTGTCTCACTTCAGCCCAGGCTGACCTAGGATTCACTCTGTAGTCCCAAATCAGCCTTGAACTCACTGTGATTCTCCCATCTCAACCTCCAAAGGTCTGGGACTAACGGAGTGCACCGTGATACCCTACTAGATGACACTGTTTGCCACATGGAAATGAAAGTCCCTTCTAAGCAGACATTATGATATTTTTACAAGAGATTCCCGAAACACTTAAATGCTCCATGTTTAAGAATATTGCTGCTCATGTTCTGCCCTTCTCCAGTGCCGGGACTAAGATGGAAGGAATAAGAGACACTTAGGTGTAAAAACTCAAGACCGGGTCCAAACTGAGATAATTGAGTAATCAAGTAGAATACTGTCTTAACACTGTTTTAAAGCTCTGCATTCATAGAAAAAATTCATTTCAAAAATGTAAAGGTACTAAATGAAGATGAGACCAACATTCCTGACTTTTCTTTTGCCTCAGGCTTCTCATGGTCCCTTTTAGCCTCTGTTTCTCCCTGAACCTAGAGCTCACCTAGGCTAATTCAGCTAAACAAGCTAGCCAGCAAGCCTAGGGGTTCTTCTAGGTCCATCACCCCAGCACAAGATTGCAGGCATATCCTACCATGCTTTGGGTCTGAACTGAGCATAGTCCTGGTGACATTTTCAGGCTAATCCAGCCTTGCTGGCTTAGTTCAAGTAACAATGAGCTGAGTACGTTATGAACTGGCATTTAAAGACATGCTAAAGTCCATTTGTGAACACACTGTTGCTAGTCTCAGCTCAAAAGGAATTAATGATAAGTCAGCATTAATCTATGTGTTTGCAAATAGGGAGAGATGTTGCTTTTCGAGCCACAGTTACTACAAGTGCACGTGGCCAGCAATATGGCTTCTGTGGGATGACCTGCTTTTATGAACAGATAAAAGGAGAATCACAAACAGGCTTTGGGGCAGATGTCTTGAGTTAAAGAACCTATTGGCATCATATGCAAGATTCCAAGAGTGTTCTGTGTCTTGCCTTTCATCAAATTGCCATCAAGATCCAGGGTTCTTAGCAGAATAGGGGTTATTTCATCATAGCCTGAAGAAAGGAAACAGACATTGGAGTATGTCAGACCTGACTCAGTCCTGCTGTAAGACCTTGGACAAGTCAGGTGATCCCTGTGTTTCCTTTTTATCCATCAAGCAGGGCCATCTCATGGGCATGTGGTAGAGGCAGAGTGGATGATGAATCCCGTTTTCTCATTCTTGGTCCGGCAACACATACCTTGCAAGTGTTCTTGTCATTTAGCACATTCATTGGAAAGCACCCCTGCCAACATCTTAAAAATACATAGTCCTGGGCTTGGGGAGATGGCTTATTGTTGAGTAAGCATAAGCATGAAGTCTTGTGTTTAGATCCCCAGCACCCATAAAAGCTGAGTACAGTGGCATGTGCTGTCACTGGGGAGGTGGAGATGGGAGAATCCCCAGAGCTTGCTGGCTAGCTTGTTTAGCTGAACTGTAGAGTTCCAGGTTCAGGGAGAGACTCTGTAAGATGGAGAGTGATAGAGGAAGACAATGTTAACCTCTGGCCTCCACATGTGCCAATACACACATTCATATGCACCTGCACATGCATGTATACCTGCATATACACATGCATCCACACATACATACAAACAAACAGCATTAACAATCTTTCTTTTCTTTCTTTTTTTCTGGTTTTTCAAGGTAGGGTCTTGCTTTAGCCTAGGCTAATCTGGAATTCACTATGTAGTCTCAGGGTGGCCTCCTACCTCTACTTCCCAAGTGCTGGGATTAAAGGTCTATGCCACCATGCCTGGCTAATAATCTTTTTAAGACAAGTTCTTGCTGTGTAGCCTAGCCTAACCTGGGACACACAGTGCTCCCATTTCTCCATACTAAGTTCTGGGATTATAAGTGTGTGCCACCATGCCTGACTATGACCATATTTACATGGGTCCTGAGTATATACCATAAATTATCTTATTTTTTTCTTCAAAGGCATCATGACACTCAGCTTCTGAGGCATTACTACAAATATCTAGGGTTTAAATTAGAAAAAAATTAACAGTACTTGAAATACCAAGATTTTTCTTTTAGATTTCTCTTTCAGTGGCCAGGGTGATGGCTCAGCAGGAAAGAGTTCTTGCTGCATGAATATGAGGGTCTGAGGGAGCCCGAGCAGAGCCTAGCACACACATGAAAAGTTGGCCACATATATCTGTAACTCTAGTACTGTGGAGGACAAGATAGTAGACTCTGGGGTTCATTGGTCAGCCAGTATGAGAAAAAAAAAAAAAACAAAAAACAGCAGTTCCAGAGTTAGAGAGACACTCTGTCTCAAGAAAAAAACCTGAGAAAGCCAGGTATGGTGGTGCACCCCTTTAGTCCCAGCACTCAGGAGGCAGAGATAGGAGGATTGCTGTGAGTTCGAGGCCAGCCTGAGAATATATAGCGAATTTCAGGTCAGCGTGGGCTAGAGTCAGACCCTACCTTGTAAAACCAAAAGAGAAGAAGAAGGAGAAAGAGGAGGAGAAGAGGAAGAAAAAGAAGAAGAAGAGAAAGAAAGAAAGAAAGAAAGAAAGAAAGAAAGAAAGAAAGAAAGAAAGGAAAAAGAAAGAAAGAGAACAACGTGAGAGAGTGATAACAGAGGGCAACCAAAATTCTCCTAGGACAGGCACCTCTGCATGTGCACATACACTATACATACACATCACACACACACACACACACCCCAAAACTTCCATTTCAAAAAGAAACAAAACTATTAACACAGTGCTACAGAATTAGACAAGTGTGCACCTGACAGAAGGTTGCTAAGCAGGCAGCAGTCAGCACTCATTAGACCAGCGCGCTGTGGAGACAGCGCGGCATCACTAGTGGTGGAGATCAGCTCATGCACCCAGGTCTTCTGATGCGCAAGCAATAAAATGTCCCCATTGTTGCTCTGTAGTATGGACTCTCTCAAGGCGAATAGCATCATAACTCAACAGCCCTGGGTTCAAATCCCATTCCCACCACAAATTTGTAGTGTGACTCGGGGCAAGTTCAATTAACTTCTCTGGGCCGTGGTTTCCCCCGCTGTAAATTATTTTCCGGAGGGCTTCCTACCAGAGCCCTGTCATGTACGTTTAAGAAAAATGAGAAATGTGCATAGCTTGGCTATCCTCTGCAATACATCTTTATTTTATGTTCCTTTTCCTCCCAACTGCTCTTCTAGGAAGCAGCTCGAATTTCTCTTTTAATCAGGAAGTCATCTTTCACCATCACAAAGGTGTAAAAACTATCAGTTAGGACTGAATATTTATGGCACGTTTATCTGATTGGAACTTAACTGTATTTCATTAATACAGAGAAGTGTCACCCTTTTAACTAATAAAACCTATCCATAACAGAGCTATATTTTTAAAGGTATATCATTAGAAATAGTCACATACAGCACAGCCTTCAGAATGTGTGCACGCGCCCCTGGCAGAGTCTTTCTTCCCTTTCATAGGATTTTTGGAGTTTGCTGAAAATTCCTGCTTACTCATTTCCACAGCGGAGAGAAGCTATTTCACTACTTCCCCACCTGAGGAAAGTGTTCCTGTGCTGGCCACTCACCTTGGTATATCTTTATTTGTTTATTTATTTTTCATTTTCTGAGGTGGAGTCTCACTCTAGTCCAGGCTGATCTGGAATTCACTACGTAGTTCCAGACTGGCCTCAAACGCATAGTGATCCTCCCATCTCAGCCTCTTGAGAGCTGGGATTAACGGTATGTGCCACCACACTTGGAAATCTTGGTATATCTTAAGTCAGTCATAAAACCTTGAACTGAAACATCTTGAAAATGGTCACTACAAAATTTTGAGTGCTGGAGAGATGGTTCATTGGTTAAGGTGATTGCCTGCGAAGTCTAACAACCCGAGTTTGATTCTCCAGTACCCACTAGAACCAGATGCACAAAGGTGTCTCATGTGTCTAGAGTTCCTTGGCAGGGGCTACAGCCACTGGTGTGCCCATTATCACTCTGTGCCGGGCATGATGGTGCACACCTTTAATCCCTGTACTCGAGAGGCAGACATAGGTGGATTACTATGAATTTAAGGCCATCCAGAGACTACAAAGTGAATTCCAGGCCAGCCAAGGCCAGAGTGAGACCCTATCGTGAACCCCCAGCCAACAGAAAAAATAAGTTTTGAAATTAAAAAATAAAAGCAACTTAGACAACAGAGAGAAATAAACATGATCACTTTGGAAGGGCTAAATGAGATTCTTTAAACAAATCCTCAGATAACGCATGAATAGATCATTTGTCAAATTTAGTTGTTTAAAACCACCCCAAGTCCTAGGATAGTAGTTAGTATTTTTCAGACTAGGAGGGATGAATCTTTTCTCAGACCTAGAACTATGGGAAACACAAACAAGGCTGTGGGCATGAAATATTCTGGTGCATTAAAAAATGAAGAATGGGTCCATTTCATGGGTTTAAAAAATATTTATTTATTTGAGATAGAGAGAAAGAGACAGGCAGAGAGAGAGAGAGAATGGGCACACCAGGACCTCTTGCCACTGCAAACGAACTTCAGATGCGTGTGCTACATTGTGCATCTGGCTTTACATGGGTACTGGGGAATTAAGCCCAGGTATTGGACTTCACAAATAAGCACCTTTACTGCTGAGCCATCTCTCCAGCTCTGTAGGATTACATTTTTATTAGGACTATTTTCTAACCTATTAGTTTGGATGATTAAAATGTAGGCAATTTTAGAAAAGCCTGACACATAAAATGGGGCCCATAGCTGGGTTTGAAAATATCTGTCTGTATTTCCAAAAGGTCAAGGATGTGGTTCTCATTGTGTGGAGCCTTTGGTGCAGTGTTCAACTCCTGGGCTTAGAATCCACCCTGAGCAAGCATGCTCCTGAATTCCTCCTCTGACTACCCCCATCTTTATAAATTACATGCTAAATCTATCTAATGTACATCCAAGCAGGTTGAGAAAAATACCAATTACTACTATTTTCAGGACACTGGAGAAACATTCAAAGAAAAAGGAAGGTGGGGGAATCAATCCTATTAATAAAAATTTGTAGGATAAAGCTAATTCAAATACTACAGAAAATAATCTCAAAATAATATTCTAAAAAGAATTATTTTTGGTCTTCCTCTAATTTTTGTTATTCTAGTAGCATTTCTTTAATGATCTGGAACCAATGAATAGTATACATTTTTCAAAAGGGCTGAGGAGGTTCTCAGTGGTTAAAGGTACTTGCTTGCAAAGCCTTCTGGCCTGAGTTTAATTCCCCAGCACCTACATAAAGTCAGAAGCAAAACAATGGACCCTTGCCCCTCTCAATGCAAATAAATAAATACCATAATGTGGCATAGATAACAATCTTGAATACACTTTGGAGAACTGAGAATTTGTAACAATGTGTAAAGCCAGTTGATTTTGACACCATCTGGCCCCCACAGAAATTTTCTCTGTAGGACTCTTTCTTTAGCATATCTCCAAAGCTGTGACCCCACCCAGACTCCTCCAACATACATGCACACGTACACACACACACACACACGGGGTTTCTAAATATTATGCCAAGTCCAGTTAAGAAGGTCCATCCCTTCTTCCTCTTGGCAGCATCTTTAATAAGACATCACAGGCAGAGACTGCAGGGCTCAAAATAAATCACTTCTGGATACAGCCGCTCATGATCTGGGGCTTCCCTCTGATTAGTGTGAGGCAGGGCTGCTGGGTTAGCAAAGTGGAACTCAAGCATGAGCGTAGGGCAGGAGACTGCGAGACAGGGTGGTTTCCTTGTCCCCATCCCTCCTTCTTCTCCTCCAATTGCACCTTCTCCTCCCTCCTCCCTGGATTCATTTATCCAGGGGTCATTATTTCCACAGGCAGTACCAGGCTCCATAAAAACAAATGAGTTCAGGGGCAGGAGGTCTTTGTGCAGTAAGCAGTTTGGTGGGACATGCTACATCCACCGTAGTTTTCTGGCTCAGGTGAAGGGCGCACTTCTACTTGCTTGGCTCAGGAAATGGAACAACTTAGAGAAGTGGTTTGTGAGGGAGTAGATGTAGCCCCGCCCCACTGGCCCATCCACAGGAAGAAGAGGACACGGAAGTAGGACACAATCATCCGGGACCTGATGGCAGTTGACCCAAGATAGCACAGCACACCAGACCCATGAGTGGATGATGTAAGGGACCCTAAGTGAGAAGATGGTAAACTAGAGCCAGGCAAGTGACCCAATAGTCTGCTGGGGTCAGAGCGAGGAAAACTGCCAAAGACACTGGATGATTCGTTTTGAAGCCCTGACTGTGGGCCAGTGCTGGGATAGAGGACACTCACGGAAGCCCAGCTGACTGCAGGAAATAAAGAATGGAAAGAAAGGCCAGGGAGATGTTTCGGCAGTAAAGCAGCAAAGACTGTTGACCCAGGTTCGATTCCCTGTACCCACATAAAGCCAGATGCACAGAGTGGTGCATGCACCAGGGGCTCCTTTGCAGTGGCAGGAGGCCCTTACAAACCCCTTCTCCCCTCTCCCCCTCTGCTTGCAAATAAATAAATAATATTAAAAAAATAATAGAGGGCTGAAGAGTTGGTTCAGGGGTTGGGTGTACTTCCTGTTCAGGCCTGAGTACTGAGACTGAGTTCAAATTTCCGGATCCCACATAAAACAGCTGAGTATGAACATGTGTGCCTATAACCTCAGTTCTGCAGGGAGCAGAGACCTGAAAATTTATCCCTGCAAGCTGTGGACAGGGTTCAAAGAAGCTCTGGCTCAAAGCAAGACCCAGGTAGAAGAGCCATAAAGCAGGACCTCCTATCAATTTTCTACTATGGCCACCTATCTACCCCCTACTCCCTACCCCCGCACCATCCCAGGGAAGTGTACCAGGGCACTACACACACCACATTGTATACACACAAAGCTGAAACAAAAATAAAGAAAGAACCCGACAAATCTCTGTTAAAGCTCTAAGGAATTAAGGTAGGATAATAGATAAGATGGAACTAGATAGGCGTAAGGTTCAGGAGTGACCAAGACCATGGAGACCACTCTGAAGGAAAGATGGAAGCTTTTATTCAAGGGAAAAACACGAGCTGCCAGGACTGGCTCTCAAGAGCAGAGCACAGTTAGCTTTGAGATTGCAGATAGGTAGGCTATATAGAGTTCTTCACTTGGGGGAAGGTGAGGAAGGGAAATAGCTAGGGTGCGAGACCAGAACAGTGAGGAGGCGGGAGATGAGGCAGGAAACGTAGACCTGGGGCATCGTTAGGCAAGGAAGGGATGATGGCTGGGTGGTTCCTTGAGGAATGTGGAGACCCACTTCCTTGTGTCTTTGTCGCCATCCTGCTGTGACTCCATTTTGTCCTGACCTAACATTCCAGCCTTTTGTTAATGACAAGTGACCATGGTCTTTTCTTCTGCAATGTCTTCATGCTGACTGTAGGGGGTGATGAGCTCTAATGGGGTAGGCTGGGTAATGTGGTCTAGGGGTCTCCCCTCAGGGCAGGTGGTGAAGAGCCTGTTCCTCGGTGGCTAAAGGCTGGTAGGAGATAGAGGAGGGACAGGTCAGTAAAAGTTGGTTGAATTCTCAGCGGATGAATTGGTCCACCTGATTTTGGATGCATCTCAGAAGGCAGTGGTCAGGGAAAGTAGCAAGAATAGTCCAGATATAGGCCCTAAGGCAAAAACCAGGGCCAAACTGTACCAAAGATGTTCCATGACTCCGAGGGAATTGGTGTTCGTAGCTGAAAATGGTCAGCCAGATTTTTTAGTTTTTTTTTAATTTCGACCTCTACCTTGACTGATCGGTTGACATAGAAACAGCATTCCTCATTCAGAAAAAGGCAGGCCCCTCCTTTGTCCTCTGTCAAGAGGTCTAGGACTTGGCAGCTCTGTAGCACGACTGAGGCCAGAGAAGTAAATTGCTCCTGTAGCAGGCACGGGGCCTCAGTGGATCCGCGGACTGCGATGCTCAGTTCTGTAGAAAGCCTTTCATAGGAGATTAGGCTGTGGCTCAGACCTCCTGTAGCCAGTCCTGTGGCAGCTGTAGAGGCTGCCAGGCTTACTCCTATACCACAGGCAAGTGGACAGCTCTTGTGAAATGCTGAGCCCACTTAGGACTGCCAGCTCTCCCTCTGTGTACGTGGTAAGGCTAGGTACCAAAGTGACTGGGGTGCAAGGGCCCGAGTGTGCTCTCAGAGAGATGCAAGTATACAGCATGAAGTCACACCAGAAATAACTTTCCTTAGGTAAGGTGTGGTTTGTAGTAATAGAGTCATTCCTGAAAGCTCCGGACCGCATTGAGAGATGTCCTTATGCCAGCCATCAAAGTGGTTTGGAAGAGAGAGTGGGATAGGGAGCTTGGAGAGAGGACGCCAGAAGCAGGGAGTGTCTGAAGCAGAGGTGACGTTGTACAGGAAGATGGAAGTAATGAGGGGGCGCTCAAGGGAAGTGCACAGGAAGCAGCAGTGTGATTGGTACGATTGAGTTGACTGAGGAGGGAGACAGAAGAATTAAGGATGGATATCCAGGGGATGGTAGAGAAGGTTAGGTCCTGCAGATCTTCCTGGAGCTTGCCATGAGCCTGTTTGATGTCCATAACTGACTGGATACGGGCATTTTGGGCAGGGTTAGGGGCATGTTGCATGGATCTAAATATTTCTATTCTGCCCCCACAGCGAGAGCCCACAGTGTATTGGGTTCCCACCCCTACCATCTCATCTGTCCACTTTTGGTTCCATAGGTCTGTGACAGAAAAAAATTGTGAGTGGCCCCTGAGATTTGAGCTATGGTTGGATGCCATAGGATTTAGTTGGGTGAAAGCAGTGGTACTGACAGGATGGGGAGATCGATAGTGAGCACCCTCCAACAGAGCCAGTGTGGCATGCTGTTCAGACTGGGTCTTCAGCAAAGCAGAGACTGCTCTCATACCATCCCTGTACTGAGCTGGCTTCAGGGCAGTCGTTGGCAACATCTATTATAGAGAGGGTGAGGGAGCTGGGCCTTGCACAGCCTGTGAGAGGACAGAAGGAAGAATTAAGGTGCTTGTTATCCTTGTCAACAGCTATGACACCAAAATGCCAGGCACAAGGGGGAGATGAGCATTCAGAGGCGAGGAATAGAGGGCTTTGGGCAAGAAACAGGAGGCAGAGGGGCATTAGTGTCAAGAGGAATATTCTGGGATTGGGGGAAAAGCGGGAACATGAGAGAGTTTAAGTTTAAGAGGGCCTGTTGGAGTGGTGGTGTACTGATCCCTGGATGAGGGAGGGTAGGACAGAGGTGGCTTGACTCTCTTTAGCTGTGATTGGTGGATGCAACTGGGGATAGATGGCAGGGCTTGCTCCTTAGACAAGGTAGGCATCCTACCCCCATATTAGTAGAGTGCATACAAGATGAACTTGCGCATCCGAGCCTGCGCAGGAGACCAAGACTGAACTCCCACACCCCCGAGTGAGAGGGGCAGTCATTGAGTGGGCAACAGCAACCCATGCAGGGAAAGAGAGCTTTGCGCACTGCTAGTGGGAGCGTAACCACGTGCTGATGAGGACACAGGGAAAAGGGAGCCTTCTATGCTGATGATGTGTACAAACTACACCAGTCACTATGAAGACTCCTCAAAAAACTGAAAGCAGAGGCTAGGGCGATAGCCCCATGGATAAAGCGTTTTCTGCACAAGCTTGAGGAACTGAGTTTGAACTCTCAGCACCCCACCTAAACTGGGTGTAGCAACGAGGACCTGTAACCGCAGGGCTGGGGCGGTGGAGACCTGAGGTCCCTGGGCTTGCTAGCTTCTTGTTAGCTAAACTGATAAGCTCTGGGTGCAATCAGAGAGACTCTGTCTCAAACAATAAGGGAGACAATAACTGAGGAAGTCACTCCCTGCTGACCTTTGACTTCCACATGCAGGTAAACACGTATGCAGGTGCCCCTGCAAATACTTGTGCTCATAGGAACGTGCATACACATGTGCTCACACATCACAACACATACACATGTATAAAACTCTGAGAAGGTAAAAACAGATTGACCTTGTAATCCAGCTAGCCCCCTTCCTGGGGAGTTAACCAAGTCACTCCTAGAGAGCATGTCACAGAGGTACTTGTGCATCTATGCTTATTGCTCTCAAGAGGTGAGGAAGATGAGAAGGAAGTCAGTCTGCTCCAGAGCTGGCAATAACCTGCCATTCCCAGCCTGCGCAGACCTCTGCGGCACACGCCAGGCCACGTGGCTGAAGAGGCCATGGATGTACAGTCTCAGTATGTGCTGACAGCTTTTCATCCGCCTTTCACAGAAATGCCCGAATAGATCCACAATATTTGTGATCTATCTACACGACCGAACATACCCGGTGATGCACTTTTCCTGTGTTGACAAAAATTATTTATTTATTTGCGTCTGTGTGTGCAGGGTGGTGGTGTGGGTTTGCCATAATCTCCTGCTGCTGCAAATGAACTCTCCTCTGGCTTAAAGTGGGTGGCTGGGGAATTGAACCGTGGTCCAGAAGGCTTTGCAAGTAAGTGCCTTTAACTGCTGATCCATCTCCCCAGCCCCCACATTTCCTATTTGTACACATTCTCCCCTAATTGTGTCCTGTTGGAGCCAAGACCCAGGCTTTGTCACCAAACTGTCCCAGCACTACTCCTTGCTTATACTCTGCTAGCTACAAATTAACCTCTCTGGACCTTAATTTCTGATCTGCACCAGGGGTGAGGATATGTCTACCTCTTTGGATAGCTGTGATGGTCAAGTAAAGTGTCTGATGCATTGTAAATTCCAGCTTGCTTCCAGCTATGACTGGTCATTCATTCAGCAAATATTGGGTTAGTATTTTCTGAAGGTCACAGGCCTAAATGATTAAAGCATGGCTCTCAAGTGGGTGGACATAAGTGAAGAATTTCCCTTATGGTAGATATTATAACAGTCCTTGTAAGGTGTTATAAGAAACAAGACAAAGAAGAGGGAGTAGACGGGGCCAGAAGAGGCTTGCTGGAACTATTGTCTTGTTCTTGACCAACATCTTATTGCATTTCTGTGCTTCAAAATAAATGAATAAAAAACTGTTCTGGATTTTTTTCAAAAGGTTATTTTGACATAAAATATTTTAAATGTACGTCTAAATATATACTATATGCATATATAGTTCTAGGTGTGTATGCATGTGTGTGAATATTAGCATGTGTGTTCTTTTTTTAAGATTTTATTTTTATTAATTTACTTATTAGAGACAGAGAGAGGGAGAGAGAGAGAGAGAGAGAATGGGCATGCCAGGGCCCCTAGCCACTGCAAACAAGTGCATCTGGCTTAGGTGGGACCTGGGGAATCAAACCTGGATCCTTAGGCTTCGCAGGAATGTGCCTTAACTGCTAAGCCATCTCTCCAGCATAGCATGTGTGTTCTTGTGTGAGCAGGTGTGCATACATGCATATGCATGTGCATGTGGAGGCCAGATGAAACCCTAGATGTCAACCTCAGGAATGCTGTCTACCTTTTTCAAAAACATTTTTTTTTTGAGGCAAGCCCAAAAGCCTGACCTTTTTAATGCAAGAGAGTGAGAGCAACTGAGAAGGAGGGGGAGAGAGAGATGGAGAGAGAATTGGCATGCCCAGGGCCTCCAGCCACTACATTCGAACTCCAGAAGCGTGCCTCATCTTGTGTGTATGTGCAACTTTGTATGCTAGCATCACCTTGTGCATCTGGCTTACAGGGGGCCTGGGGAGTCGAACATAGGTCCTTAGGCTTCACAGGCAAGCGCCTTAACCACTAAGCCATCTCTCCAGCCCAAGTCTACATTTTTTGAGAAAGGGTCTCTCATTGGCCTGGAGCTCGCCATGTAGGCTACACTGGCTGGCCAGAGAGCTCCAGGGATCTTCCTGTCCCATGTGTGTCCTCCATCCCAGAACTGGGATGACAGGCCCACACCACCATGCCTGGCATTTTGCATGGGGTCTGTGTTTGCACAGCAATTCACTGAGCCATTCCCTTAGTTCTTGTATATGTATTTTTGATTTAAATCTAAAACCCAGTTTTGCTGGGTAGTCCAGCCTGGCATAAAACTCACTGTACCACACCATGTAAAATATTTGTTTATAGGGATGGAGAGAATGCTTAGTGCTTAAGACAATTGCCTGCAAAGCAAGAGGACCCATGTTCAATTCTCCAGGACCCACTTAAGCCAGATGCACAAGGTGGCCCAAGCATCTGGAGTTCATTTACAGAGGCTGCAGACCTTGGTGCACCCATTCTCTCTACCTACCCCCCTCTCTCTGCCCCCTCTCTCAAAGAAACAGATTTTAATTTTTTTTAAGTGTATGTTTTTTTTAAAAAAAAACTACCCTTTATTCTTTTCAATTGAATTGTGAACAAACAGCGCTTTCCTCCAGCAGAGGAAACCAAGTACAGCATTTTGAAGAATGGGAGGCAGACTGGCCGTGGACAATGTTCCTAGGCTGCAGGGACCTCACCATTATCTGTGGGGCCTGGAGCGCACGCAGCATGAGCTGCATCTGACATTCGGAGGCAGTCACCTAAGTCAATATCCCCATTGAATGGAAGCCATTGATCAACCAAGAAAAGCTGCTGAAAATGGATTCCCAGATGCGAACGGTCCACTGGGGAGACAGGAAATGCGGCTGTCTTAACTTGGCAAGGCTGGCTGGGTTCTTTGTGATTCTAGAGGGTAAAGACAGGGCACTGCTTCATCCGAGAAGCCCCCAGCCAAGGCACAATGGCCCTCCAAATCCCCCTTACTTGGACAGAGTACAGGTTGATGAGAAAGCAGGCCTGGCCAGTGTGGACAGGATCAGGATTGGGTGTTTGACCCTCTCTGGCCACACACATGATGCATCTAACTCCAGCCTGGCCAGAAGTGGGACTCTACAGTGACCAATATTGGCTGTGCTGAAACTCTGCCCTCCGTTCTTACCTAGTGACTCATCACATTAATATAGATGGACAATGAGAGGAGTGGGCAGGCCAGTGGGTTACACTAAGAATGAAGCTGTCCTTGGCCAGATCTATACCAATTATATCTGAATAAACCTACTTCCTCACCCTATCCTTTCCCATCTACTCTATTTATTTTTGTCTTGGTAGGAGAAGTTGGACATATTCCCTGTACTGTCCTAGTACCCAGATGGCCTGTTTGAGTAAGCAGTGGGGAAGAAGGTCAATAAGACACCAGCATGTGGCATCTGTACAGGGTCAGTCCTGCATAAATACACTGCTAAGACCAGGGGGCGAGTTGAAGATAGTACTGCCCAGGGCAGTGGAGGTGGCCCACCGGCTGTCCCAAGGGCTACAAAATTGACTTTCATTCCCATCAAAGTATATTTTACTACACTTGTAGGAAATGTTTTCTCTATCAGTGGCAATGCTCAAGATATCTACAAGGAGGTTCTAAGCAGGTCTGTCTTCACATATAACATCTGTCATGGGGTTGGGATATGACTTAGTGGTTAAAGGTACTTGCTTGTAAAGCCTGCTCATCCAGGTTCAATTCCTCAGCTTTAAAATGTGATGCATGCATCTGGCATTCATTTGTAGTGGCCAAGGGTCCTGCTGTGATCATACACGTGCACGCAAGCACACACACACACACACACACACACAAATAAATTAGTTAACTGAAAAATATATCTGGCATGTTAGAGACTTTTCCAAAATAATTATATCAAGTTGCCCCATGCAGGACCACATGCCTACTGGGTGGTCACAAATTCTATTCTACTGATTCTTTTTTGGCTCCAGGTGTGTTTGAATAGAATATGAAGGCTGAACATGGCAGTACCTGTGAACTCTTAGCTGTGCTATAATCCACATTCACAAGAGGCTCTTCTTGCTTATATTTGGGTTGTGATGACATAACGAAGAAGCTGAGCAGACGGGTGCAGTCACTTGGGGCTTTACAAGGTTTGTGCTTTTCTATTTCCCCCCAAGATTGAGAGTCACTCAACAGTATCCTTCTTATATAAAAATAGAAGAAAAGCCCATTTTGGTTTTGGAATTTATTCAAATTGGAGGCGAATACTGACACAAATATTCTTGGAGATTGATCCAGCTTGAAGCATGCGGTGCGTGGGTTTACTGTTCAACTTGCAAGTAATTTGTAAAGCCTGAGTCAGTCTTGACTGTGAAACATTGTATCACTGTGATTGGAATCAATAGTTCTTGCTCTGTCATTTGTCACATATTTACAAGCCTGAAAAATAGTTCATTTTGTCCTCATCCCATAACTCAAAAGATTGAATCAGAGCCCTGGAGGGATCTGCCAATGGGACACATTCATTACTGATCAACCATCTTGGGGAGACTATGACCCAAGACACACCAAAAAAATAAGAGAATAAAAATTAAAACACTACACATTTGGTACACTTTTAAATACTTTTTGGTTTTTAAGTATTTAAAGGTCTGCAGAGAGACCTCAGTGGCCTTGGTGACTTAACCTCTGTGAACGCAAACAAAATTCACTGAGGCTCCTTTTCCCACCATACTCACAAAACTTTCAAATGCATCATTTTTTTAAATGAATAAAAATCAAACTCCAGAGTTAATGGTCTAAAAACTTCATAAAGTATACTTCATCCAGTCGCCTTACATATAGTACATAAATGACCTGCTATTCCCATGAAAGATTTGTGGAACACATTTAAAGATAATGCCTTCAATTTTAAGACAAAAGATTTATGAATGATAGAACCTATGAAATCGCTAATCCTAACCCTCTAATATTTCAGATGGAAAGCTCTATAAAATGAAAAGACTGCCCATAAAGTTGTACGACACCTGCTGTCAGACACGACCAGTAATAGGATCACAAAGTGAATATTGAAAAGGAGGAGAGATGTGCATTTTGGGTGAGGGCAACATGTTCTAAGTTCCATCTATGCCACTACTCTACTGTTACGGCGTTTCATGGCTAATGCGGAGAGCTAATTCAGGTTCTTTAAACAAGTCCTCAGGTAGTAGCAGATGAACATAGCATTCATCAAATTTAGTTGTTTAAAATCACCCAAACTGTAAAATCGTAGCTAGTATTTTCCAGGCATTTATTTTACTGAATCCATGCTAGGGAAGATTAATATTTTTTTTTTCAGGTCTTAGCCTGACCCATCCGGAAGCTTCTAAATGCTCGGTGGAGTCATTCTTTATAAATATGGCACAGCACAGGCTGCAACTGAGGTCATGTAGCAGTCATTTCATCTTTCATTTGTAACTTTATAATTTGGTTCCGTGACATCCATCAGCACTTATTTTACATTTCCTCCACCAATATCCTTAGAGAATGCCTGAAATTCACTTGGAAGACATGCTCAGATTGAGGATCTGGTCTATCTTTGTGATTTTGAAGGAAGAAGGGAAGGCAAATCTCACAAAGCAGGTGCAAGACCTGAACTTGAACGTGTGGGCAGTACGGAGAGTTCTTGGTTCTGACATGCATCTCCTCTTAGACAGAGAGGGTGGTCAGTGAGGAAATTTGCAACCACTACCTTGGTACACAGTCGGCCCAAGGGTAACCTTTAACCCTCTATCAGCTCATTCATCAACCTGTCAGTGACCTGTTCTGAGCCATAGATTGCAAAAATAAAACAGACACATCAGGATTTCAGGAATGTGAAGTGAGCAGCAGAATGAGACGCTGGGGTGGGTGTTTGTATCAGTTACTACGCCTGGCAGGAAGCAACTTAAGGGAGGAAGGGTTTACTTTGGCTTATAGCTTAAGACAGGACACATTCCATCATGGCAGAGAAGGAATGTTGGCCAAAGCATGAATCATCTGGTCCCGTTCAGGGTGTAGAGAGCGATAAATGCCAATGCTCAGTTCTCTTCTCTCCTTTTATGACCTGCGAGATGGTGTGACCCATATTCAGTGTGGATTGTCCTGCTGGGTTAGACCTCCCTGGAAACACCCTTGTAGACATGCCTAGATGTGCGTTTCCTTGGCTATTCTAACCCAGTGGACTTGACAATGAAGATCGACCATCTTGTTTTTCCTATTAGAGGTACAGCAATGTGCATACTAACTAAACTAGCATTGTCTGATTCTCAAGGAACCATGCCAATAACATATGGAATATATGACATCAATGTTCCTGATCTTAAGATGTTAGCTCTGACATACATATATTACACATAATATGCATCTTTTTGTTTTTAAGGGTTTTCCAGGACCTCCAGCCACTGTAAACAAACTCCATACACATGCACCCCTTTGTGCATCTGGCTTATGTAGGTACTGGAGAATTGAACCTGGATCCTTAGGCCTCACAGGAAAATTTCTTATCCACTAAGCCACCTCTCCAGTCCAATATGCATCTTTTATTTGTTTTTTTTTTTTTAATTTACTTGAGAGCAACAGACAGAGAAAGAGAGAGAGAGAGAGAGAGAGAGATTGAGAAATCTCCAGCCACTGCAAACAAACTCCAGATGCATGCACCACCTTGTGCATCTGGCTTACGTGGGTCCTGGGCAATCAAGCCTCTAACCCGGGTCCTTAGGCTTCATAGGCAAGCACTTAACCACTAAGCCATCTCTCCAGCCCTCAATATGCATCTTTTAAAACAGTTGTTTTTGAGGTCCTAAAGGACAGAGGTTCACTCAAGCCAGTTGCAAAAAAAGGATGCTTGTAAGTTCTTTCACAGAGGGCTCGTGAGACCATGGTCAAGCTGAACTATTCTGCTTCCAGAGGGACTAGATCTGGGCTCCTGCCATGATTGGCTTCTTTTCTTTCTCTCCAAGTAACTCCTGTATGGCAGCTGTGACCCCTTCTGTAGTTGGCCGTGGGCTGTCAGCACACACGGCCAGGAATGGCTTTCCTGGCCATAGTCTTATAAAAGCTATTAACTCTGCCACAGCGATGGTTGATCTTCGTTGTCAAGTTAACTGGATTTAGAATCACCAAGCACATACACACCTCTGGGTATTTATATGAGGTATTTACAGGGGGGTTTAACCCTGGCTATGGGTCACTCCATCACAGGCTGTAAAAGGAGAAAGGAGAGCTGAGCACCAGAATTTGTCTCTCTGTTTCTTGACTGTGGGCACCATATGACCAGCTATCTCATGCTTCTGCCAACATCTGTGCCACACCATGATGGACTGTAACACTTCTTAAGCTATACACTAAAATAGTGTTTGTGCAATGATAGTTTTAGAATGGGCATAACTATACTTTTTTTTTTTTTTTCCTGAGGAGGATTAAAGGGCATTGAATACATTTTTTTTTCTTTCCTGGGATATGAGGAAAGGGTGTAGTGTCTTCATTCGTGAAGCTTATTTTTCCTGTCAAAACCCTTGGAAAGCTGACCCGTGGCTATTTGAATGTTTTTCTACATAGGGAAGCTTAAGAGTTTTTACTAATAATCTTCTCCAACTCACAGCTGAGCGCTGGCTTGGTGACAGATGTCAATGCATCCATCTTACTGAAGAAAGGCAGAGTGTGACACTCAAATCCAGGCAGCAGTGGCTGCATGAAAATGAAGGCCCAGAGTATTGGGAGGAAGTGTGCACACCATCTTGAGTTTGTGCAGGAGCCCATGGGTGCTGTTAACTAAAACAGCTGATGTTCAAAGGTGCTGACTGTGGGGACTGATAAACAATCTGTCTGTTGTTTTGGTGCTGGTAACAAACTTCCTGTGAGGGCATGGAGAGTGGTCTCACTCTTCCTATTTCATCTTCACAAATGCCTCATCTGCTTTAAAGCAGCATTACCTGCATGGGGAGATGACTGAGTTGTTACAGTGCTTGCCTCATAAGCATGAGTACTCTGAGTTCAATGCCCAGAATCCACATAAAAATGTGAGATGTGGTGGGGAGCACTCACAATCCCAAAGCTGGGGAGGCAAAGGCAGCAGATCCAGGGCTCAATGTCCATCCAGTCTAGTCGTACTGGTGAGCTCCAGTCCAATAATGAGCACTGTCTCAAAAAACAGTGGACAGCATTTCTGAGGAACAACACCCATGGTTGTCCTCAGGCTTCCATGTGCACAAGTGTTCTCTCCCTCACATCTGTATGCCCATGAACCTGTATACACAAATGTACACACACATTCATGATTGTTTAAAATAAGATATCATTCTGATTAGCGTGGTATTACATCACTAGGATCCCAGCACTTGGACTACTGAGACAGGAGAATTGAATTCAAATTGTGGCTACATGGTGAGAGTCTATGTGAAAAGTAAAGTATTAACCTACAATCATTAATCTAAGTTTCTTGTGATCATTTTTAATTTTAATCCATGTATGTACCAATTCCTCATCTGTGACTGTTTTTAACAGTTAGATACCTTGGGAAGTCCTGTATTTGTGAAGGCAGGTGGGAGACAGTTGCTAGGTACCCATTTTCTTATCCTCTATACTTCAGTCTCATTGTCAAGTGGAATGATCACAAGCACCCCTGACATTTGTCTTAGTGTGTACGAGAGCACATTATTAACAACTGGTATGCGTGCAGGAGGATATTCCTTGTCTGTCATTCCCTCTGCCTTTTAGCTTGCTGTATACACTTTCTGCAATCTAACAAACTTTTCTTGGGACAAAAGAAGTCATGAAACTCTAACGAGGGAAGAATTCTGAGAAGAACAAACTCAAAGACGAACTAAGAGGTCACTAAGCAAGAATGAATTTTTTCTGGATAGCCATGTTTTGATCTGTGACAATTACACAGGGAAACTCAACAGTAGTCCACAATGTGCACTGTCATCAGTATGCAGTGGACAGGGTCAGCTAGGTGCAGAGATAATCCATCCTGCAAAATGACTGAGAGACAACTGGGGGGAAAATCAAATGTAACCCAAGGAACATGTATTAATCTTAGGAAGGCCATGCTAGATTGTGGCTAGATAAGGAGAGGTAGAACAAGACCAAGTGGATGGTTCTGGGTCTGGAGAAAAGAATGAGTGTGGCAAAGAAAGACATAGTGGGGCTGAGGAGATAGCTCGGTGGTAAAGTGCTTGCTATGTCCTAATATGTAACTTTTACTAAAAGAACTTAAGAAGTGGGCTCTGGCCAGAAAACTCTTTGAGCGAATGTACCATGCTGGAAGCTGCAAGACCTTCCTCCCAGGGTTAACCTCTCTTACGTGCAAGTGGTCTTTCAGGTTTTGTGCATGTATATATGCACATGGTGTGTGCACATGTGTGCATGCATGTTCATATATACATGTGAGCATGCGTGTGAGTATACGTGAATGTGTATGTGCAGGGGAGTGAGGGCCAATGGTCAAGCTTGGCTGTATTCCTCAGTTGTTCTCCAGCTCATTCTTCTGAGACAATATCACTCACTGGCCTGGAGCTCACCAAGTAGGCTATCCTGGCTGGCCAGTGAGCCTTGGAGATTCTTCTCGCTCTGCCTCCCCAGCACTTGTCCACAGGTGTGTGCCACCATAGCTGGCATTTACATGGGTTCCGGAACTCAAACTCAGGTCCTCACTGTTGGAGATAGTGCTTTGGGTCTCTGTATATAAGCATCTTAATGTGTATGTCTGATTTCATCCTTAGGGTTAATTCCTAAAAATGAATTTGTCAGGTTAAAGGGTATGTACATTTAAACTTGGATATGTATTCTCAAAGCACATGGGAAAAATATCCATTTATTCCCACATATACAAATTTGGTACTATTGCTTTTTTATATCTGTCATTATGATAGGAAAATTTGCAATATACATCTTGGTATTTCTTTGATTCCTATAAAACATCACTGTGTATACATATTGCCTATTTATATGTTATTTTGCTTATGCTGCACCTTTTGTTCATTTTTTCCTCCCAAAGTGGACCAATAATGTTAATCATTTATTTAAAAGTCCATATATTTTCTACCTTGTTCCACATTAAAATTTAACATAAGAAACTTTAACATTGAGGGTATTTGTTTCCAGAAGAAGTGAAAAGTCTATATTTGTGCAAGCAGCAGTGCAAACCTTAGTCATTTGAAAGTAGACATCTGTCCTAAGAATGGTTACATTCCAGCTCGGGCACCTCCAAGTTGGCGTTTTAGGCTTTGCATGATATTCACTGTTCCATGACTTGATTTCAAGCTCACAGCCACACTGAAGCTGCAGGGAAATGATTCCAATGCTATTTGGAGTGAGATGAAAAAACAGTCCAGCGGGTCCGGGGAGATTGCTCAGTGGTTCAACATGCTTGCTTGTAAAGCCTGCCCACCTGGGTTCAATTCTGCAGCACCCATGCAAATGATAAGAAACCCTGGTACACACACACACACACACACACACAGAGAGAGAGAGAGAGAGAGAGAGAGAGAGAGAGAGAGAGAGGGAGAATTGAAATTTAAAAAGAAAGAACAGTTCATAGAGACCAGTCCTTTATGCACATGGTGATCAAGACACTAACCCATCACACCCTTGAGCATTCTGGATGTGCTTGAGAGCTTGTGGGTGGCACCAGGGGGTGCCCACGGCCAGGTAGGAAGGACTCAAGCTCTCTCAGCCCACAGCTTCTACCCAGTATGAGAAAGCATCAGAGAAGCATATTTGTGCTGGTCCTATGAGGCTGTGTCTGCCATAGCGTAAATCATAAATCACTCAGTCCCACCAGAAAACCTATAAGTCTCGGGCTAACTTGTCTCTTGCATGTCATTGTGACTAACATTGCTTTACTCAGTTTGTTATGTTTCCTTTTTGGCCCCCAGAGGAGCATATGAGAGGCCCTCTTGAAGGACACACTATCACTACATGCCACAGCAACATCAAAATTTCTCCATGAAGAGTGCCACCCTTGCCTGCCTTCTTCTCACAGTACAAGGCAAAGGTCAGCGGGATAGTAGGACCCAAATCCCATGTTTCCCTTTGAGCCTTCTGTAGACAACTTCAGAGCCAAAGTGATCCTCCTTTTTATTCTCTTTTACTGTACTTCTTCCCTTCCATGAGCATCTCACCCACTTTTAGAGCCACAGTCCTGGCCTGGAAGGAGCATTTGCCCTCATCTACCCCCACACGCCTTGGCAATGAAACAGACGTCCCCTGCTCCTTCAGGAAAGGACACTCAGACTCTCCTCCCAAAGCATATCTGCAGACACGACTAGATTTATGTGTAGTTTTTCTACACAAAACATTACTTAAATATGCTACACTTGTTGATGTACTGCTAGCAAGATGTAACTAGTAGTTGTTTTAAAATGCTCTTAACAAACCGGACCTAAGAGGTGTTTTTTTTTTCTTTTCTTTTTTTTTTTTTTCTTTCTTATTGAGATAGTGTCACACTCTAGCACAGGCTGACCTCAAACTTACAGTGATCCTCCTTCCTCAGCCTCTGAAATGCTGGGATTAAAGGTGTGAGCCACCACACCTGGCCCTGAGAGATTTATCTATTTATTTATTTTTGTTTTAAGATACATTTTATTTATTTGAGGGAGAGAAAGCAGCCGACGCAAAGAAAGAATGAGCTCACTAGGGCCTTCTGCCACTGCAAATGAATTCTAGACACACGTGCCACTTTGTGCATCTGTCTTCACATGGTACTAGGGAATCAAACAGTAGCTCTTTTTGCAAGGAAGCTCCTTTAACCACTAAGTCTTCTCTCCAGCCCCTGAGATTTTTTTTTTTTTAATGTTGGCTCAGTAGTTTTACAATCCATCTTAGAATTTAGATAAAATGTTTATTTGAACATTTTCTCATGTGTATATTAAAAACAGACATATCTAGCATAACTATAAATATCTTAAATATCTTAAAAAAATAAGATGCAAATTAGACACAATGTATCGTAAGATACCTAAATCATTTGCTGTTTAACTTATTCAGTGAATAATGCCAACACAAACAGCATAGATTTTCAACTTCCAAATCTGACTTCCCGGAGGCAGCTTTTTAGGGGTTTACTCGTCATCATTTCAAGCCCACAAGGGCATTTGTTCCAAAGCTATTATTAAAAATTGCTGAAGACATCTTCTGACATCCCCTTGCACATTCAGAGGTTTTTGTTTCCTGTTCCCCATTCAGAAGCACTCGATGAAAGACAAAGCAGCAAGGGGCAAGCCGGGCTCCTGCCGAATGGCTGAGAGCTCTTCAGTGTGAAACAATAAGGAAGTGCGGTGCAGGGGCATCACCGCCACAGGACACAAAGCCCTGGCCCGGCTTTGAGACCGTAAACGCAGGACTCACGTTCCTCTCTGTCTAGCGGGAAGGGTTAACTGCGCGTAGCAAGCAGTCACTCGGGAGGAATGGAGACTGGAGAGTGTCACTCGTGGGTCCCTGTGAAGGTCACATGTCTTCATGTGTTTGGGGCAGTAGGTGAGTCTCGGGAACGTGGGACAAGTGAGGCCTAGAAGGTTCCTCTTGAGGTTCACTATGTCTGAGCCAGACCTCTGTGTCTTGCTCTCTTGCTCCTTCCACGAGTGTCCTCTTGCTTCCCCTTTGACATTTCTGGCTCAGTTCTTTGCAACGCTCCCCTGGAAGCCAGCATCAGGCTGACAGAGTACAGGATTCAACATAGCCACAGACACCTGCCTTTCCCCTGCAGTGAACTGGGGTTTCTTAAGAGCTTGGTGGCTCTGATGGTTAATCTTGATTTTTGACCTTGATGGGATGTAGAATCACCATGGAAACACACTTCTGGGCCTGTCAATGAGGGGGTTTACAGAGAGGTGCAACTGAGCAGGAAGAACCCACTCTAACCATAGTCTGGAGTCCACGACTGGATGAAGGGAAAGGCTTTAAAGGTCTGCTTCCTGACCGGGCTGCAAGGTGACCAGCTGGCTCATTCTCCTGCCACCACACCTTCCCCACCAAGGTGGACTGTCTGTTCAAACTGCCAGCCAAACAACCCTTCCTTCTTTATGCTAGGCGGCTTGTCACAGCGACGAGAAGAGTAACTAGCAGACCGCTTGTCTTCACTCCTTAACCCTATGGCCTGGGAACATTCTGGGCCTCATGCATACATGGGGTATGAAAGGAAACGTGAATTCTTCCCAGAAGAAATGGAAGGTTAGGGAGAAACACCTTCTTCCTTCCTGTAAGATTGCAGGGATGGACATCTAGGGAAGGGCAGTGAGGTAGGAAGTATGGTGTTGAAATGAAGAATGAGACCGTTTTTGATGGTGACGGCTCACTGCTTTTAAACCTCACCTCTTTCTCTTCCCCTTCTGCCTCGCTCTTGGGCAAACTTCTGGGAAAACCAGGATTCTCTCATATCAGTACGAGCTTGTACAAAGCATACAGAACTGTATACGTAAGATCCAGACCCCAGGAGCTCCCTGCCTCCAACAGGAGCTGCCCAGCCAGCATCCTTGCCCTGAGCTCGGATGGCCTTTCCAAACTCCTCCAGAAAAATGTTGATTAACTTAGTAATAAACCTTTTTGTTTTCTCATTGTATAGGAAGGATGATTAGCCTCAGCATATGGAAAAAATTTGCTACTAAAACATGGTTTCTATAATAATGAAGGAGAAGAGTGGATAATAGTAATAACCTAGTGACTTCTCTCTGAGTTAGTTTTCTTTTCATTGATCAGTTTCATGCAGATCAGAAATCCTTCTGTGTAAAGGTGCAAGTACTAAATATTTTAGGCATGCTTATGTATTTATTGCTATTCAACACTCACTTTATAGGAGGAAAGAGCCATAGACCAATGGATGTGTGTTCTAACAAAATTTACTGACAAAAATAGACAAATGGCCAGATTTGACATGCAGGTAATATTTTGTTAGTCTTTGCTCTAAACTTCATATGCTAAAAGTTGATCACTGTCATGATTAAGAAATGTGAACTTGGGCTGGAAAGATGACTTAGTGGTTAAGGCACTTACCTGTAAAGCCTAAGGACCGAGGTTTGATTCCCCACAGAGCTACCTCCCTAGCTCCTATTGTAATCTTATTAAATTCTAGGTCTGGACCTTTGGTGGTGGTACAAGGAGGTCATGAGTGCTCTCCTTCTCATCCATGCTGGTTGACTTCTAGAGGGGACATTAGAGCCCTAGGTGGTCCTGCCTCTCCACCCTAAGTAGATGCTATACTGGCCCTTTGACCCTGACAAAATAAATTACTGCTGTCATATCATAATTTATAATCTGAAATAAGATTGCAGATCCCAAAAGAAATCAATTGATCCCAGCCCTCTAGCAGTCTCTGAGGTTCTTAGAGAAGATGTCTCAGGAATTAAACACAGCAGCATTAAATGAGCATGCCTTGATTTGCTTTCTCCTAGATTTAGGCTTTCCTGTTTTTTTTTAATTTTTTTGTTCGTTATTTATTTATTTGAGAGTGACACAGCGAGAAAGGCAGGTAGAGAGAGAGAGAGAGAATGGGCGCACCAGGGCTTCCAGCCACTGAAAACGAACTCCAGACACATTGCGCCTCCTTGTGCATCTGACTAACGTGGGTCCTGGGGAATCGAGCCTTGAACCGGGGTCCTTAGGCTTCACAGGCAAGCGTTTAACCGCTAAGCCATCTCTCCAGCCCAGGCTTTCCTGTTTCTTCTGCGGGACAGGGCTGGGAGAATGTGCTGTCTTCCCCACCACAGTTCACACTTAATGAGGGGAATGTGCTGACCAGCCTTTCCAATGTTGTTTTTACCCTGACGATATTCACCTTCCCCCTGCCTCTTCAAAAGAGTCCTTCTCTAATCAGCAGGCTGGGGATGAAGGAGTCACCAAGGGTGGCAGAAATTGTCTTCCTAGTGGGAGAACAGTGGTAGAGCAGGTGTTTGAATGTGGGAATGTCAGAGCACTGAGTGGAGGCAATTATTTCCCCCCATGCAGCTCAGCGGGAAAGAGAAATTAGCAAGGAAAAAGCAGGCAGCTGCTCTTCCCCGGCCATCATGGTCAGCTGCGATGAGAGGGCGTCACACACACCTGGACACACACACAGCCTGGGCTAGCTTGGCAGCCTCATCAGCCAGTGCCCAGGAGTCCTAGAAACTGTTTGCAGGCCTGTGCTCAGAAGACACTGGGAACAAAGTGTTTACATCAGGCGTCTGTGCAGGAGCTGGAGGTAAAACGAGTGTTTTTTTTTTTTTTTTAACAATCAACGGGAACACAAAGGAATATTATGATATAGACACTCATCTATCTATGCTCAATGTTTACCCAAGTCAATTGGCAAAACAAACATAGTTTATTCTACTTCTGAGTAGATAAACTTGGGACCAAGAACTGCTCTGACAGAATGGTGTGTCAGTTTCTTTTTCATTGCTGTGAATGAATCCTTGGCCAGAAGCAACTCAAAGAAGGAAGGGTTTATTTCAGCTTCCAGAGTACATCATGGTGGAAAAGCCCTGGTGGAAGGACACTGAGACAGTTGGTTACATGACTTTCATAGTCAAGGAGTAGCAAGTCATGGATGCTGAGACACAGCTTACTTCCTCCTTTTTATTCTGTCCAGGCCCCAGCCCATGGGATAATACCATCCACGGTTTGGTTGGGTCTTAATTAATTAACCTCAATTAATCTAATCTAGGAAATTCCTCACAGACAAGCCCAGACGATTTATTTCTGTGGTGATTGTAAATCATGTACAATTGAAAACTCAGATTAACCATCACCAGTGGTAAGTATTTTAATAGGACGTCCTCTATCCTGGCTTCTCTCCGTGAGGGACAGGCAATCCAACAAGGCTTGCCAGGAGCACATGCTCTCAACCCCAGCTGTGTGCAGGTGACTTTGAATGTTCCAGTTGTCCCAGGCACTTTCTTCTGTGAGGACTCCCTTGTCTTTGCATCAGCTAGGGTGGCAAAGATCAGGAGGAAGATGTCCTGACCCAGAAGCCATGGGAATTTCTAATGGAGGTACCCATACACTGGCAACCCCATACTGGACATTCCATTTCCAGAGTTTTTTTTTGTTTCAAAGTAAATTGAGACTTCCATACATGCCTGTGAGGATTCATGTGCTACCCATGCTGGTGGCCACATCATTTAATGTTGCAACATCAAAGCCCAGTATCTCAGAATAAATGTTTCCCATACATGTGGAAGTCTGACAGATCTTCCTGGCTGGCAGGTGACTACTCCCTATGGTCAAGTTCATAGACATAGGTTCTGTCTTATAGGGCCCCAGAGTCCTGTTCAGGGGCAGGTGGGAACACAACAAAGAGAGAAGACATATCTTCTTATATATACTTGGACCATGAAGAGACACAAGTCGCTTTTGTCTATGTTCCATTCATGGAGATTAGTTTCAAAGCTACACCTAGATTCCAGACAAAGATGAAATGCAATCCTGGCTTGAGCAGAACCGATGGAATAAATATGTATTATAAACGACATTTATCAGATTAGCATACAGGATCTGTTCGGCAGTCTAGCAATAGCTATCTGTAGACTGGAGCATTGAGGAACCCAGCAGCTAGCTGCTCAGTCCATGAGACTGGATGCCTCAGCAGTCCCTAACCGGCAGTGAAGGCCTGGAGGATTTATGGAGAGAGATGCTGCCAGTCTTCAGTCCATGTTAGAAGGCTGATAAATTCTCAATTCCAATGTCCACAAAGGGAATCCAGAACAGGGAAGATGCACACACAATAGAGTAACAAAAGCACACACCGAGGAGTAGCACAGGCAAACAGGGGAAAAAGGAGAAAAGATTAAATTCTCTCTGAGCTTCTTTACATGTAGTCCACCGCCAGTACGGCTGCCCACTCTGGAGGAAGGACTTCTTCCTTCAGTGAACCCTTCCTGGAAACTCCCTAATAGATCCACTCAAGAGATGTGTCTCTTACTTGATTCCTAATCTGACCAAGTTGACAAAAGAACTCAGTGTCACAGGTGTTATGATGGCTGGCCTGAATTAACATTCTGATGGAATTTAGAACTATCTTTCCCCAGAGCTGTGGTGTACCTATGCAGGCATTCCCAAAGACCATTAACAATGGCTGGAGAGACCCATTCTCAAAGTGGATGGCGCCTCCCAAGGGGCATCCAAGATAGAGAGGGCTCAGGAGAAAGCATAGCTTCCTATCTGCCTTTGCTCTTTCCTAAATAAGTGTGTGTACCCTTGCTGTTGCCCTCCTCTGCTGATGCCAGGCTCCAGCTTCTTTGACCTTTCAAGGTGGGCGAAATGCCAGGAGCTCTCCGGGGATCTTCCAGGTCTCTGGTATGTATTCAGGACTGCTGAGGTATCCTGCTTCATGGACTGAGTAGCGAATGAGCTCCCTGCTTGTCCTGTGCAGTGCTCAGAAGGCCATTGCTGGACTACGCAGCCCCTGCCCAATCTTTTCAGGGGGCCCTCAGGTAGATAGCTTCATTCTAAGCTAAAGGCAGAGAGCAGCAGCCTGGGAGGAGCTCTTGGTAGGAGTTGTCCTACCAATAGCGATAAGGGCTGTAGCAGGGCCAGTTGGGCTTGGGAGCTGGGAGCCAAAAGAACAGATGAGTGAGATCCTGCATGAGAAACACCACCTTCAAACAGGAGGGTTGTGGCTGCTCTATGATGAAATCAAGGTGGCCAGAAGGGAGGAGGTCATCTCAATCATTGGAGAGAAGTGGAGAGAGAGAGAAACCCCTGTAACGATCTCTGTTTAGATTTGAACATAGCTACAAATATTTTATAATTCCCAGATCTTTCTGACCTATTTTAACACAATTCTTCTCCAAAGTTTATCTTTTATGTTATTTTTTTCTTTTTCAAGATCTTACCCAGGGACTTTATGTTTCTAGGGCATTCAAAAAAATAGAAGAAGAAATGTTTCAAAGTCTCTGGGGATCAATTTTCTCCTTGTTTTTCAGGAAATTCCTGTGGGCTAGACAGTGCACAGAGCTTCCACAACACAATGTGCTAAACAGTGCCTGGCTAACAGATAATACCAGTAAGGCCCAGATGTCCTATTGCTCCCAGATGTCCCAAAGTACCCTAACTTTTAAGATCTGACTGAGTTATCTTTCTCATCTCTCTTACAACCTATACCACTCAAAGGATTCCTATTTCAAAGCCCTTCTAGATATTGAGTAACAGGACCATCTTGATATGGTAATAAATAAATATTTGGTCTTGGGTTCTAGTTCCTGACTCACAGACTTTAACCTCATTGAGGACAAGGGTGACAGAAATGTTTGCTTTTGTTTTTGGAAACCCTAACAAGCTGTTTTCCATCAAGCCCAAGCTCATTCTAGCAAAGATAGTCTTGGTGGGTCCTAGAGAGCTTTGAGGAGGGGACTGGTTGCCAAAGGAAATAGCCACAGGAGTTGAGGGTTGGTAGTTTCAACTCTGACCCTTGTCTTCACTTTTTCAAGTGGAAAAGGGGAGGGGCTGGACCATGAGTTTAATCACCACTGGCCAATTACTAAATCAGTAATGAAATATTATAGGACCTTAAATGACGAAGTTTGAAGAGCCTACAGGTTAGTGACCACACCGAGGTCCAAGGAGGATGTAGGGTCACATGAAAGCCATGGAAGCCCCATATTCCCATTAATTTTGTTGCATGCATCTCTCCCACTTGACCACCCAGAGCTGAATCCTTTACACAACTGATAACAGTAGGTGGAATATTTTCCCAAGTCCTGTGAGTAACCCTTTGAAGTTATTGCACCTGAGGAGTGGTCTGTGGGAATCCCCAACTTTGTAGTTGGTCATTTCAAAATACAGTTCACTCAGACTGACGATTGGCTTCTGGAGTTAGTGTATATTTAGTCTTATCCCTATGGGACTGACCTCTCAACCCGTGGAGTGTGCAGCAACCCCAGGTAGTATCAAAGTTAAATTGATTCAAACACGGGTTAGTGTCTGAAGAATTAGAGAATGATCCTTTTGTGTGTGCTGGAGGAAAAGCTCACAGAAGATAGGTGACCCACCAGCGTCCTACCCCCTTCACTGGGTCATTATAGTCACTCACAAGTCACCTGGGCACACTATCAGTGCAGAATGAGGACCATCACCAGTCATGCTCACAGTCCCCGACTCTTAAGTCTTTAAGTCAAGACACCTCAGCACCCTGTTGCAGGTGATGGATGGGGCAATGAGTACATGATACAAGGGAGCCAGTCCATTAGTGGAAAAGGGTTACCATCTGAAAGAAACAACACAGACACCCAAAGGTTGAAGTTCACTTCCATGCTTTCCTCGTGGGGCAGAGGAAGGTGTCCACTCCCACACTGCTCACAGGGGACTCTCGTTAAACTCCTGAGGCAGAGGAGGATGAGCGGTTATCTAACTGAGTGTACAGAACCTACTCTGAAGCCCACCAGCCATGTTCAAAGCTGGTCTTAGTTGCATCTTTGCTGTGTGATTTTGGGAGAAAGAATTGGTATTAGGCAGATTTCCATGACCAGAGGTGGACTACTTATGAAGAAAAGGTATTTAGCTCATAGTTTGGGAGCTTCAAGAGCGTAGTGCCTGTGTCGGCTTGGGTTCTGGAGAGGAACCTGCTGGCTGTGTTAACTCCATGCAGATGAGATATAGGAGCAGGTGATGACTTCACCATGCAGGAAGCAAGAGAATGCTGAGTGGGGCAGGAGCAGAAGCTTTTGAAACAGCTTGCTCTTGTGAGAACTCACTTCAGGAGCCAGTTCCCTCTTGAAGACAGCTTCCCGGTGACCTACGGGCTCCTTCAGCTTCGATTCCTGACCCCTTCCCTGGAGCACACCTCCAGTGTTTAACCTTTGGGGAACTAACAGCACACAAACCAGAAACCATAGCAGTATTCCACTCTGCCTCCATTTCTTACCTGTTAAATGAACCTGACACCTGCTTTACAGGACTTTTGTCAGGATTAAAAATCTTGGCACTATAAAACAACACACTGAACCTGCTATGTGGTCGGCATTGTATACACCGCTCTTTTGTTACTCATAGTAGTGGTGGGAAACCAGCCAATCTGCGAGTTCTTCCTTGGCTGTGTGCACTTTCTGAAATCCACACCCTTGGTTTTGTTCCCTCCAGAGGGAGAGGAGTAACAAGGAGTGGAATCTGATGCCAGGTGGCTTTTGCACATGTTAACAGCATGGTCTGTTTTACTCCTAATCCATTGCCTTCCATATCACTCATTCTTCAAACTCAGCCTACGTTTGAGAGTCCAGTGTGTTAGGTGGAATGGGTCCCATTGTCAACAGTGATCAAGGCAAGCTAGACAATGAGGGGTCCCAAAACTCATCAAACTAGAGCACCCGATGCTGCTGAGAGCTCAACACTTCATGAGCTGTGTGGTCCATACACTTTCAAGATCCTTAGTGCTCATCTGATCAAAGTCTTTGATCAAAGATATATCCAGAGACTTCCAACATGTCCTCAAAGGCTTAGCAAATATTGAGGAAGGGGGTTGGAAAGGAAGTAAGAGCCACAGTGTGGAAAGGTATACTCTGAGGCATTATCCCCTCCCTCAGACTGACTGGTGCATTTATGACCGCACTTTGGAAGGGTCCTCAGTGGAATTGAGTTGGAGGAGAAGGAACATAAGAGTATAACCCAGAGGGAATATGACCCATATGCGATATGTCCATATAGGACACACACTTGTGGTCACTTGCTCTCTGACTGATCTGGTGTTTAACTCTGTGTCTTGCTGCAGCTCTTAGGCAGCAAGTATGGCATTTGCATGGCACTCCATTCCATCGCAAGGGCCTGTACCCATTGGTGACTCCTGTCACCGTCCTTGTGAAGTAAAGTCTAGTCTTTCTCACATTTTATAGCTAAAACAATAGAAGTTTCTTGATGTGATAAAGTGACATACGTGTAAACAGCTGTCTGTTTCCACTCTACCATGTTACAGTGGACCCCTCATCCCAGAAAGCACCACATTTCTGACTCTCATTTGGGTGGCCTATGTGGTCCACCCAGTTTCAATATTGTTAGTGCTCATCTGGTCTCTAATCAAAGACATGTCCAGGTTTTGCATCTATGACAAAGCATAAAACTAACCTCAAAAGTTATTAGTGCAGATGTATGTGATAACGGCAAAATCAGTGTGTGGAAGGAGAAAGTTTAAACTTGGTCTTGGCCAGAAATGAGCGACCTAATTCAAGGCTCTTAAATCTTTTGCCCCACAGTTCTTTTGTCCATATGTACTCCTTGAATTGGGACCCTTTATTCAACTGAAGAATGAAATAATAACATGCCTGGTTATGAGGACTGAGTGAGATGCTTTAATGAAAGGGTTTGACAAATAGTGTTAAGAGGAGAAATGGCTTTAATGATTATTTTCCTTGTTACTCATAGACCAAGAAGAATGGTTATGCTTTTAGAGGCTAGTTCTTTTTATTCATTTTTACATGCTTTAAAAAATATTTATTATTATTTGTGTGGGAGCAAGTGTGTTTGTGCATACACACACATACACACACACACACACACACACACACACACATGCATCAGAGTCTCCTGCTGCTGTCTGACTTTACATGGGTGGCTAAGGAATTGAACCAGGGCCAGCAGGCACCTTTAACTGCTGATCCATCTCCCCAGCCCCCAAAATGATTTTTAAGATAGATGAGCAAATCATGAATATATAAATCATCAACAATCAGGGGTCTCTAAAAGAAAATACTTTGTGCCTTTATATTTTAAAATGTGTCCTATGCATGTTCAAACTTACAAAGTTGTATCACAAGGATTTTCATCATCACATTATCTGTAAATATAAAAGATATGAAATTTTGGATTTTGGCTAGTTGATGGTGATATCCCTCACACTGAATTAGATGGTTGACCTACATATTTTGTGTTAATTGAAACAGACTAGGGCTGGTAACCAGAGATCAGACTGAATCACACCAATGGAGATATATCCCTGATAGCCTCAGATACGAGCTAAGGGAAGTTTCAGAGCCTTCAGTTAGTCCTTGAGAGTGCCCTGACAGAAGGAGCATTTCATTTGCCAAAATATAGAGTTCTCTCTAGACTTCTCTATGATAGAAGTCAATGGAAAACCATGCTCAGACTACATGCATTATTAAAATGCCCTGGACTCTTTTGTAGGTTAGATATTGGTCACCCATCCAGCCAAGGAAAACTTCCAGCCAAGGAACTTGCAAGAGGTGGATGAGTATAGAGTCAAATAGAAGAAGGTAGTTATTAAGAGTATCAACCAGAGCTGGAGAGATGGCTTAGAGGTTAAGACCCTTGCCTGCAAAGCCTAAGGATCCATGTTCGACTCTCCAGGTCCCATGTAAGCCAGATGCACAAGGTGACTCAAGCGCTCAAGGCTGCACATACGCACAAGGTGACACACATGTTTGGAGTTCCATCATAATGGCTGGAGGCCCTGTTGTGCCAATTCCCTCTCTCTCTCTCTCTCTCTCTCTTCTCACTCTTACACTCTTGAATACAAAAAATAAAGTTCATTCTATTGGGCTTGCCTAAAAAATTTCTTTCAACCAGTGACAAGCTTCAGAAATGAAAACTATAATAGATAAGAACATTTCTTCCATATGCTGATATAAATAAATTTATATACCTATTCCCCCCTTTGTCTTCCCTCTCCTCTTTCTCTTTAGAAGTAGTAATATGGCTGACCTTATAGCCTAGCTTATTCTTAATAAACTATCAAAAAAGGAAGTTTAACTCAGAAGCAGGATTATCATCCAAGTATGTGCAGTGTGACCTGATGAGTGAGGGTTGCATCATGTTGGGCATAATTAAGGTGTTGCTTGGTCTTCATTTGGGAGCTCTGTGTGGTGAGAAGCAGAAAAATGTGAGCCATGTTGGTAAGGGGTGGAATGCACTGCTGGCTTTATTATCTAGTAGCTTTCCCCTAGAGTATCCTTTCCTATGTGACTGGATACGTGTTGGCTACAAGAGATAATGATATAAAACTTGAGAATCAGAAGTTAAACCATTGCTTTTGCAGTTTATTTTTACTTTTATTTTTTTTTGCAATAACAGCTCATGCCTATTGCTGCTGGCTCACCTTGTCTCTCTTTGAGATGAGCACATCTTCCTCTTCATCATCCCAGGCCAAGTGTGCATGAGAGTATCTACTTATGAAATCACCCATGACTTAAAAGTAAGAATAGCTGAGACACAGTCATGGGTTCCCATCCTGTTCTCTTACTTTGCATTAAGTTTTATTTTCCAAATGCTACAATAGATGACCTATTAAGAGTTTAGTCCAAAGCCTGCTCTGGGGTGACAAGATGTGTAATGTCCATGAATAACCCCAGATCTGGAGTCATGAGCTGTGTAATATCCACGCATAACCCCAGCTCTGGAGTCATGAGATGTGTAATCTCCATGATAAACCCCAGATCTGGAGTCATGAGCTGTGTAATATCCATGCATAACCCTAGCTCTGGAGTCATGACATGTGTAATCTCCATGATAAACCCCAGCTCTGGAGTCATGAGCTGTGTAATATCCATGCATAACCCCAGCTCTGGAGTCATGACATGTGTAATCTCCATGAATAACTCTAGATCTGGAATCATGTGATATGTAATTTCCATGAAGAACTCCAGATCTAGAATCATGAAACATGTAATCTCCATGATTAACCCCAGCTCTGGAGTCATGAGATGTGTAATTTCCATGAATAACCCCTGACATGGAATCAGGTGATGTGTAATCTCCATGAAGAACCCCAGAGTCTACTGGGCCAAATCTCAGTCTGTAGAATAGCTACCTGCTGTGCATGCGGCCCTGGGATGAATCCCAGCACCACATAAAAATTGGGTGTAGTTGCTGGGCGTGGTGGAGCATTCCTTTAATCCCAGCACTCGGGAGGCAGAGGTAGAGGATGGCCATGAGTTCAAGGCTACCCTGAGACGACAGAGTGAATTCCAGGCCAGCCTGGACTAGTGTGAGACCCCTACTCTGAAAAAAAAAACAAAAAAAAATTGGGTGCAGTAGTACACGTCTATAATCCCAGCACCACATAAAACCTGGGTGCGGTAGTACACGTGTATAATCCCAGCACCACATAAAAACTGGCTGTGGTAGTACAAGTCTATAATCCCAGGGCCCAGGAGGTAAAGACAGGAGGATCAGGAGCTCAGGGTCATCTTCAGCTTCACAGCAAGTTTGGGGGCCATCCTTGAATACATGACACCCTATCTCAAAATAATCCAACCATCCCTTATTTTATATTACTCTGACTGGTTCTAGCTCTCTGATTAAAGTTCTATATGCTGTTTTTGTAATTTCAAAATAATGTCCTAGGTGACAACAGTATGATGGTGATTTCTTTTCAAAAGACTTGGTGCTGGAAAAGACTTGAGACAAAACCCAGTTAATCAAGTTTCTAACTTCATTTCTCTGATACCCACCTTTTCTGACTCTTGGGCCCAGAGGAAGTTGTGGGCCTCACAGGCAGGTCTCTTATTTACTTGAGAAAACATCATGCTTGTCCATTTCAGGTTTGAGTTCTGCTTAGTTTCTTTTTCTTTTTTGATTTATTTTTATTTATTTGCAGGGTGTGAATAGGTGTGGCATGACCTCTTGCCACTGCAAAGGAACTCCAGATGCATGTACCACTTACTGCATTTGGCTTTACATGGGTACTGGGGAATCACCACCCCAGGCTGTCAGGCTTTGCATGCAAGTGCCTTTAACAGTTGAACCATCTCTCCAGCCCTAATTTCTTTCTCTTAGGCCTTATCTAAGCCTCAAGCCTCTTATTTTATTTTACTTTGTAAATATTTATTTATGAGAAACACACACACACACACACACAGAGAGAGAGAGAGAGAGAGAGAGAGAATGGTCATGCCTGGGCCTCTAGCCATTGCAAATGAACTTCAGATGCATGTGCCACTTTGTGCATCTGTAAGCCTCTTATCTTATAGATAAGATGCTTCATGGAGAAAGAGTTCCTAAAGTTAACAGCTAGCTATGGAGTAGGGTTCCTTGAGCTCTTGGGACTATAGACTTCTATCAGGAGATTTAGCCCATGGGCTCACTGTGTTAATTGTGTTGTCTGTGAAAGAATCCAAAAGTCTACATCAGTAAATAGCTAACTCCAAGTGGACTAACCCTAGCATGCTACTGGTACCCTCTTAGCTGTTTGTGATGCACTAAAACCCTTATTATAAGTGCCTCCAGGTTTCTATGCCAAGACTTGAATGAAAAAGAGAAGCATTCCAAAGTTATTTATTTCCCTATTTAACTGAGGTAGTTTATTTTTTTTCCTTAAAGAAGAGGCATCTTGTTACCTCTAAATCCACTTAGACAAAAACTAGATGTTATTGACAGAAAGCCTGTGATATGCATCTCAGGTTTTATTTGGGGATTTTCATTTTGTCACATCCAGTTTAAGCCACCAGCCTAATTTAATTACAATTAATGAATCACCATTTACCCTGAGGCAGAACCAGGTTTTCTTGCTGAAGAGGTGTTCAGTGCATAGCATTCAAATTCATGACCTAGACCTCAAATTAACGGGCTGTCCATTAAGAATGGATGAGTGGCTTTGAAGACTGCATTTATAGGTTGTCGGCGGTGGTCTCTTGCAGTCCCCAGTGGTCCCTTCGAGAGAGACAGGAAGGGAGTCGAGAGAGAATATTCAGGGCTACCTAGTGCCAAATGGGGTTTCATTAGAGACTGGCCTCGCCTTGAGGGGCGCAGGGGATAGAGCGGAATTTGGCTTTGCCGGCTCTGGTTCTGAGAGCTGCTGTCATCTCTGCTGAAACAATTTCTGTGCAGATGAAAAAAAATCAGAGCAGTGAGAAATTGGATCCTTCCCACAGCAGGGTGTATTTCCATCCCACATCCCACCCAAGGCTCTTATTCTTGGGGAAAAGGTAGGGGATATAAGAGACAGAATGCACTGGAAGATAAGGTCACCTTTGTGATCAGTGGATCTCTGGGAAGAGTCAAATGACTTTGATATAAAAACAGAGGGTTCAATCTCCCACCCTCAATTGGTTCAGGCTGTAGTTGGCGAGCAATTAACAACATCCTATTATGTGGCAATGTGAGGGAGACAGCCGTACAGGCTGAGATGGAAAGGGGGTTCATCTTGTAGGATTGTTAGCCACACCATGTCTCCAGGGTGGATCACTCTGAGAGGGAGTCAGGGAGCTTTGTTAAGTAGCTTGGACTGACTGGGCCCCAAAAGTAAAGGTAGGAATGTCTGCCCTCACAATCTCTACTTTGCTGGAGACCAAAGAATTATCTGACTTCTTGTCTCTTGCCTAACAGCGTTCCCTAGACCACTGTTTTTCTATGAACAACCTGAGCATCTCCCTGGGGGAGTTCCCATTTCCTAGAATTCAAATCTGATCCTGACATTGTGGTGGGTTACATCACGGGTGGTTTCTTCTTGAGCCAGCCCCTAGTCCAGACTAATGAGCCCTCACTCTGGCTCCTCTGACCTGAAAGTGAAGCCCACCACAATAATGTTATAAATAGACCCTTACCAGGGGCGAGGCTATCTTGGCTATTCATTTTCTTCTACTCACTTCATTACTGCTGAACCTCCAGATTCTGATGAGTCTCCTCCCTCGTCTCAGCCTGGCTGAGTTGAGACGGGGGAGAACCCCCTTGACTGCCCTGGACCCTCTCCTGTCCTCCACAGGACAGGAGCTCTCTGCATTATTTTGACTTTACTCTCTAAATTTCTTCTCATGTTTCTTCTAGACCCACCACCTGGGCTCTCAGATCACATGGGAATATCCATTTTCTTTCCCTTTGTTTTGTACTTCCCCAAATAAATAATTTCATAATTATCCTCAGTTTGGTCTGCCTAATTATTTGGTTAAACACCAACATAAGCTCAAGGTTTGGGGTTCAAAGACTCTACCTGAACTCTCAATGGCCCGTAACAATTCTGTGGGGCTCACTAGCTGATCTCATGGCCCCCTCTTCCTTCCGTTGCTTCATCTGTCAAGAGAGACATGACTCCAGGGGCTGGGGAGATGGCTCAGCTGGTAACATTCTTTCTGTGCCCGCATGAGGACCTGAGTTCATATCCGCCAAACCCATGTAAAAGCCCGGTGTGGTGGTGCAATGGCTTGCTTTCTAGGCTTATTGGAAAGTTTCAGGTTCACTTAGAGATCATTACAAAAAACAAGATGGAGAGGAACTGAGGAAGACACCCGATGTTCAGTTCTGGTTTCCACATGCATGCATGTGCACACACGTGCACCGACACACATATGAACAAGCATAAACACTCAATGAAAAAGAAGTCATGGTCTGTCTCCGTGACACAAAAGGACCATTCCCAGGGAGAGGCTCGAGAGTTGTGTATCCCTGCTAAAATCTCAGATGATATAAAACCCAAAGCCCTGAGGTGGGCTGGCTGGGCACACGGGGTGTCTCAGGTGTTTGCTTGACTTAGAAAGATGACACGAGCCCTCTGAGCGCAAGCGGGCATTCCTAGCGTTGACTTCAGCACACTAAGAGGTCACTGCCACTGGGAACATGGAGAGACTGGCATTGCTCTGCCAGGAGGAGAATGATCTGGAACAATGGCTGGGTGAGGCTCCTACGTGCAACTGTCCTCCCATCAGGCCTCAGTTCCTTTGACCTTGCTTTGCCCTCTGCCGCTCATGAATGTAGTTGTAATTTCACACAGGTGTGTGCCCTTTAGATATGGGCTCCCCGCGGGCCTCCACCAAATGCTCTGATGCCTTGGAACTCCTGGGCTCAGCCCTAGTTCTTTAAATGGGAAAGGGTGCCACATACCACCTCCAATTTCTACCTCTGCCACTTCTCTGTAGTCACTCTATGACTTAGGTGGGTATATCACTCTGCTGTGTGTCTCAAATTCTTTGTAGAAATCCCAACAAGCGCTCGAAGCTGAGGCTGTAAAGTCAGAGTAATGTGTGTCATAGTTTGGCTGTGTGAACTCATGACAAGTGAGATCCAAGCAGACGTAGCTCGAACACGTCTCACGAGGCCTCCTGATGTTTCTCTCCAGCATCTCTCTCTCCTTCTAACATTTAGCAGTACCCTATCCAACTGTCTGAATGTTATGCTTTAACATCTGATAGGTTTTCATTCATTGAGCAGTATGGAACAGAGCCTGGCAGGTCACAGGGAAACACACTGCTATTTGTTGAGAAGGCATCATCATTACCTTCATCATTATCATCAGTTGCATCTACCACATCACCAATTTCTCCTTCCTCTTCTTCTCCTTTTTCTCTTGCTTTTCCTCCTCCTCCCTCTCTTTCTTCTTCTCCATCATCGTCATCAAGTAGCTGACATACCCTCAAGTAACAGCTGGACAGCAATGAAGAGCTCTCACAGAACAAGACGCAACGAAGGCCAACTAGCAGCCCTCAGCTTCAATGATGGTATGAGCTGGGCGACCCTCGGCCTCCTGCAGACCTTTCTAAGTCTTAAATTTCATCAAGTCTCTGTCTGAGGAAACCACAACTATGAGTCCCTTTTGCTTCCTTTTGAAGGAAGCTCTGAGCTCATGCTCTCCCGTGGCTCCATCTTCTGCCACCCCTCCTCTCCCAGCAGCTCCCCACTGCACATGGGGTCACACCTCTGTCACAGTCCACCAGTTTCCAAAACACAGAGTCCCTCTCCTCCCCTGGTCAATCTTCAGAATTCCCAGTTCCTGCCTCTCTTCTTTCTGGTGTCACTCCCTGGTGTTCCCACTACTCAGGCACACAGCCTACCACATGGCCACCTTCTAAGTGACCATGGGCTACTCACCTAACCTGTCCCTGCCTCAGTTGCCCTATGTGTAAAATGAGGGTGACAAAAGGGTTGTTATGAATTCTACATGTAGGGTGTTTAAAAAAATACAATGACATATCAGTGTCACACTATACTGCATGTGATCACACATTTGCTACTCTCTTCTCTGGAATGAACCTTTCTACCTTCTGTCTACCAAAACAAAAAAAAAAAAAAATGCCAAGGTTCTGGATCAGAGGATAGGGTCTTTTCAAGGGTAAGAGACAGAGAGAGTAAATATGGATTAGTTTTGTAAAGTCTTAGTGTGTGGGGACAATAAGGCTGGATTTTTTAAAACATTTTTTTGTTTATTTTTATTTATTTATTTGAGAGCAACAGACAGAGAAAGAAAGAAGGAGAGAGAGAGAGAGAAAGAGAGAGAGAGGGAGAGAGAGAGAGAGAGAGAGAGAGAGAGAGAATGGGTGCATCAGGGTCTCCAGCCACTGCAAACGAACTCCAGAGCATGCACCCCCTTGTGCATCTGGCTTACTGGGAAATTGAGCCTCAAACAGGGACCCTTAGGCTTCACATGCAGGCGCTTAACTGCTAAGCCATCTCTCCAACCCCAGGCTGTATTTTTTTTAGGAGAGGTGAACAACCTCTCAGAGACAACATACTGCCTTTGGGAGAGCAGCACCTGTCCTCTTTCCCACCCTGAACACAGCTGGGCATGGGACCTGTCTGGCTGCTGCCATGGAGACCATAGTAAGAGTCCCATCCCATTGTGTTACTACTATGTGAATGGAGCTGCTACCCTGGCTTAGTGGCAGGACCTGAAAGTAGGCACCCTCCTCTCATATTCCCACAGTAACAACAGATCCCAGGATTCAGGCGTAGCCTCAGAGAGCTGAATGGGTGGGGAAGAAGACCCATGAGTCAGGAGAAAACACTGGAACTCTAGAAGCAGAGGCTCAGGTCCACATGTTATTTCATGTAGAACACATTTTACCTAAGTTATTCTTCCCATGTTTACTACCATGAACAGATGTATAACCTTTCATATGTATGCATTTGTAGAATTGTGTGTGTTGTCTAGGCATATGCATAAGTGTATATTTGTTGGTGTGTATGTGAAAGCATGTTTGATGTGGAAAGAAATGACAGGTATTAAGAGTTTCCATGTTTAGTAAATGAAGCTCAAACATGTCCAGTTATATTTAAATTTCAGATAAATATTTTTTTTTTGGAAAAAGATGTCTCATGAAGTATTTGGAACTCACAAATACAAATAATTACTCATCATTTGTGTGAATGTGAATTCAGCTGGGCCTCTGTTTTATCTGCCAGTCTAGCATATCCAAGGCCTGGAGGGTGTGGAATCTATCCACCTGTCTTAGGTGTGGTGGAAACCACACAAGCGATATAAAGCTTGTGTTTCCTGTGAACCTGAATAAGTTGCTCAACCTCTCTGAGCTTTAATTTCATTATCTGTAGAAATGTGTGATTAGATCTGTGCAAATGTATGCAGGGAACACAGCCTTGCAGGCTGTAATTATGGGTTTAGTTCCCCTGAGGTATCTTAAGACATGCTGGACAGTAAAGTACAGAGAAGCATAATTAGCTCCTGTGTCCCATCTCCTTCCTGAATCGCTTCCTCCTCAGGGGAGGGTTAGCTTGGCTTTTACTCATGGATGTCTTGAGGATAGCATCATTTGTCTAGGATTTCCAGGTACCTTTTTTTTTTTTTTTTTTTTTTTTGCATTACTGGTACAACCTAGAACTAGTAGGCTTTTTGTTTTCTGGGTTAACAGGTGTAAGCCCAAACTACTTCAAGTAAGCAAGAATGTACCAGGCTCACAAGCTTAGTGTTTAAAACCTTCTTGGGTGTGCTGACATTCCTCACCTTTTCAGACTGGATCTCCTAGTTCCTGACATAACCCACTGATATCAATAGACACAAAGGTGCCTTAGGGAGAAAAGGACAGCCTACTTCCCTGACAACCCTGATCCTCACACCTGCTTTTACAGACACGTCTATTCCTAAGATCTAGCAGTTGTGCATGGCAGCCTTGTCCACATGCCTCACAGATGCCCCTTCCTCCTGAGATGTCTAGCAGCATTCGAGAATGGAGGAGACAGTATATCATACTTGTCCCATCTTAACTCATTGAATCTTTTTTTTTTCTGCCTGGTACTTCTGTTGTAGAACAAGACTTAGGCTGGGTATTTAATAATATTTCTCCCATTAACTCGGCTTGCTAATTGCTTCATTGATGTACCTCTTTCATGCAAGAAAATGAGAGCTCACTCTCACTTTTGACAACCATGCTGCACCACCAAAGACTATTTAAATGTCCACAAGTTTAATTAGATTAGGCCCAGTAAGCCAATCATCGAATACTTCCAAAGATGTCTTTGTAAAAGCCAGAGCTCTTTGACTTGAGTCTACATGTTTCAGCCTCTTGTGGTCATCATCGCCTTAGGCTTATTCCATAGCCTCTTAATGGGGCCAATCATCTTGGATGGCCCTACAGTAAAGACTGAAGTTTGTCTCCAAGGCCAAGCTGAAAGAGCTCTTTTCCAGTTGACTTAGTTTTATCAACCACAATAACAGCCAATCAATGAGCTATCTATGTATGCATGCATGGTTGGTCCAATTCAGTTGTTAAGGTGCCTAGAATAACATCAATCTCATTGATTGCTTTGCCATTTATGGCAATCAGCCCTATGATGACCAAGAACACCTATATGATTGGGAAATTACCAATAACTTCCTAATCATGTCATGTAGATATGTGTGTAGATATGGCCTGAGTGGGTCTCAAGGGACCTTGCCATTTCATAATTCCAGAATATAAGCCTTCCTGGAGGGAATTGTCAGGAAATGAAATATGTGTGTGATGAGAAAAGGATATGTGATAAGAACCATACAGTTAGGACAATCTTTTTTTTTTCAGGCTATGCATATAACTTTATTTCATTTTTAAAAATTAAGAACATACCTTGTATGGATACATCATGTGTTGGTACCATCTTTTCCCTTCTCCCTGCCCCCATTCCACAGGAGCCCCCCCTCAGTGGGGTTTCTGGTATTCCCCATGGGGGTTGTGGGACGAACAGTCAGTTATTGTGGGGAGGCAATACTACTGGGCATGACATCCCAACCTGTGGCTCTTACAGTCTTTCCACCCCCTATTTCACAAAATTCCCTGAGCCTTGGTGGGTGTGTTTGAGGCCTACTTCAGTGCAATACTCTTAGGAGCCTCTGGATTTCTGCTTTGGTATGTGTTGAGTATCTTCAGCATCTGTCTCCTTCACCCTAAGGCTGATTGTCAGGCTCACCATGGAAGCAGCACTCTTGCTCATTTCTCCACTTCCTCTTTGGTTTCGCCTGGGCCTTGACTGAGAAGCAAGGAGTGATTTATTTCCTAAGGTCTCACTATCATCTGAAAAATGAAAACAGATTCTCCAGTGGAGAATCAAGTCAGCACAGGTTAAATGGGATAAGCATTATTAATTTTGGGAGAATTTGATGGATGTAGCCCCTCTTTTATCCAAAGACTTCTGGGAGCTTGACATTGGAGAGCATCATCTTTGTCTCCATAGGATTCAGACCTGGTTCCCAGTTCCAGACATGGGTTTCTTTCCACTGAGTGGATCTTTTTCTAAGTGAGCCTTGCATGAGGTTCTACTTTTGGTCATAGCCTCTATGACCATCCTACACTTAATCCTTGAAATTGCTTGACATTGCTGTGGCCACTTCATTCCTCACAGGGACCCACTTGGTTTCCTAAATCTAAGTAAGTTGGCAATGACATCTGGGTTGCTCTGTAATCTTAAGAAGTTACATGGAATCAGCCACACATGGCATGTATAAATGCAACATGGCTGCATATGCAGTTTTGTCCTCCATCTATCCACCTACCCAAACACATACATACACACGTAGAAACAGGTACATATACAAAACACATTTATGTGTTTTATCCATTCTTTATATATTTTTCTATGTATCTTTTGCTTGAATAGTAATAGTTAAGTTTGATCCATTACTCATTCAGAGACAGAGAGAGAAATTTTTCATATCAAAAGTTGCAAAATGCACTTCATATTATTTTTTATATAGGAGCTAAATTATACAATAGAATGAACAAAACATTTCAAAACCTGAAATTGCGGTGAAGTATAAAATTTATAGCAAAATATAGGAAAGGGCTGTGAAGGTCACTCAGCTGGTAAAGGACCTGAGTTCAATCCCTAGAACCTGGGTAAAAATTTCCAGCGTAGTGGTGCCCGTCTGCAATGCCAGTGCTGGGGAGGTGGAGGCAGAGGATCCCTTATGCTCATTGGTCAGCCAGTCTAACCTACTTGGTGAATTTCTAGCCAATTAGACACCCT
Organism: Dipus sagitta; assembly: GCA_036346955.1. Classification (NCBI taxonomy): domain Eukaryota; kingdom Metazoa; phylum Chordata; class Mammalia; order Rodentia; family Dipodidae; genus Dipus; species Dipus sagitta. Next base: position 8,301,185 of record CM070780.1, on the reverse strand, counting down.
GACTCCAAAAGGTAAACAACATCTTGAGCAAATCTGAAGTTGTCCTCTGGCCTCCCCATGCATACCTGTGCAAACACACCCATGCATGAATGAACACACACACACACACTTCAAAAAAAAAAGAAAGAAAGAAAGAAAGAGAAAAAGTATGAGCAAATGCCCCTGGAGAAATTTCATGTGAAAAAAATAAATGTTTTGTAGAATAAGAGTACAGAGTAAGGACAGAAAGCTAGAGAAGCTTACAAATCAAACCTATGTAAAGTCATTGAAGGGCAACTCCATAAACCATTTCTCTCCTTTCAACCACCTTATTACATCAGAGGGAGATGTATGTTCAGATAAGAAGTGCCTTTCCAATGTGAGCATTGGGGTTACAGAGGAATGAAATCAGGCTACACAGGGTGCAGGAAAGGAACAAAGGGATTTGTAGCCGGTCTTTCACATTAGAGGACATGCCATGGAGAGAACCAGAGACTGCCATTCATGTGTCTGCCAGGCTCTGGTGCTTTTCCCTTAAGTTTGGCCAAGGAAGATATATTTTTTCCATAGGAACGTTTTGATTTCTTCCCAGTAGAACTTTGCCTCACTGGTAGATGCTCAAGTGTGCTTCAGTTTTAGGTCAGTACTGAGAAAAATCTCCTATTGAAAATAAAATATGTTTATGTATTTATTTGAGAGAAATGATAGATAGATAGATAGATAGATAGATAGATAGATAGATAGATAATAGATAGAGAGCCCACTAGGGCCTCTTGCCACTGCAAATTAACTCCAGAAACATGTGCCACTTTGTGCATTGGGATTAACATGGATACTGGACAATTGAACCCAGGCCAACAGGCTTAATAATTAAGTATATTTAACTATTGAGCCATCTCCTCAGCCCTAGAAAATTTTCTTTTAAATTCTTCCCTGTTGTATGTTCTAGGATTATATATATATATATATATATATATATATATATATATATATATATATATAATCAACCAGACTCAAACATCAACTACAGAGACAACACAAAGTCTGGTATAGCTCTTTGATTAAAACTACATGGCCTAATTACCTTCTAGTTCTTTTAAAAAAATGTTATTTTATTGCTTGTGAATTTTACTGTATGAACAAGTTACATGTTGGCCATATTCTCTTTGAGTTATCCTCTTATATCCCCTCTCTCTTGCCCCCATCCTGTTGAGGACCCTCCTCAGTAGGGTTATTGGTATTCACTGTGGGGTCATGAATCTATCATTTAGTCTCTGTGAAGGAAGGGACAATGCTTTGGGATACTTATTCTTACCCTGTTGCTCTTACAATCTTTCTACCTCCTCTTCTTCAATGATCCCTGAGCCTTGACTGGTGTAAGTCTACTTTAGTGTTGAGCCTCTCTTCAACTTCTAGATTTCTGCTTTGATGAGTTTAGAACATCCTCAATGTTTATTGGCATCTCCTTAGAGCTGGTTGTCAAGCTAACAGTGAGAGCAGCACTCATGTTAAATCTCCACTTTCTCTGTAATGTGTCCTACCCGTTCATAATGAACTTCCTGAATTAAACTTTACCATGAATGTCAAGCTCAGGCACCTAATGAAAAGCAAATCATCTTCTATCATTGTGGAGGGACAAGTGTAAGTCTTGTCATCTTAGATAGCATTTTCTGAGGGGGCAGAAAAGTTGTTTGATCAGGCACCAAATTTTCTTTGGAAAATTCAAATCATATTTAAATAGCAATTGATATTTACCATTGTTGGCATGCAGAACATATGTCTGTTAGAAGGCTCCACTGTTCTCACTAGCTGTGTGGTTTGAGCATCAGGGTCTCTGGGAAGATCCAGTGTGGTAAGGGAACATGCAGGACAAATAGTGGCTCACAGGGGACGGGTTCAAGGTAGCCCCAGCATGGTATAGAAGGCATCCTTCGATTCCTCCCTTTTCTTCAGTCATGACTTAACTCATTTCCTCCTTGATCCTGGGGGACAATTTACTTCCTCTGAACTCAGTTTTTTCACTCCTAGAGAACTTAGGATTGGAGGCTTGCTTACAGGCTCACATCATTCTTTCTGATGGCACACCCTCAATGGAAGCCACACATACCAGTTCTTCCTTAATATACTCAAATATAACAAAGCTCAGAGGACAGTGACAGTTTATCAACTGCTCTAGGATGGTGAGTGACTGATGGCCATGCATTGTTGGCTGTGGAGAGGGTAAGGTACTAGCTATAAAGCCCACTTGCCTTCCATTCAATAAATTTGTCACTGTGCACATAACTAAGAACACAGTTTCTCTAGGTAGAACTTTTAACCACCTCTAATTTAAATACAGCTTTGAAATTAGTAATATTCAGCCTTGGTGTGATGAAAGAAACTTGACTAATAGTTACATGTGTTGGGGTAGATTATAGCTGGGGAATTTATGAGAAAAGGAAGTTGTGTGTCTTTTCCAGGTGGAGGCTGTGAGGGTGTGTTTCCTTTTTGAAAACTGATCACATTGCACACCTAGGATGGGAACGCGTACGAGTACACAAACAAAAGGTGTGCCTAGCAGTGCTGGCTGGGAGGGCAGCAGAGAGCAACACTGCTTGTGAGTGTGCTTGTGGGTCCAGTATCTCATCCAAGGCTCATCACAGTACTGCCGGGAATCTACCACAGTCCATGCTAGTAAGCCACAAGACAAGTTGCAGAACACAGACTTTGAATGTGGTGCCTGCTCCAGCACCAGGGAGTTCTCTGCTTGAGGAGACCTGTTTGCCTTAGGCGGGGCGAGCCTGCCGCTTTAGATTCCTGCCTTCATCTTTCAGTGTTCATATTCCAGACCAGTCTGGACATGCTGACAGGTCTGTGCACCTGGCCATCGCTTCAGCACCTGCTCCCTCCCCACAGAACAGCTCCTGAACAATCCTATCAGACATTGGCATGGGAATAGAGCTTGAGTCTGGAATTCCAATCCACCACTCCCTGCTCCCTGCCCCACCTTGTCTTTTATAGGAAGGTGGAGAGCAGCTTTTTCGAAGACTGTCTTGAATGTTCTGTTTTTGAAGAACGTGGAGTCCAATGCTCTCAGCTTCTAAGTCATCCTGGCTCCAGGCCACCAACACAGAGTGGCTGGTTTTCTTCCACATGGCCCTGCTTTGCAGCTGCCTGTGCATTCGCATAGGATGCTAGCTGGGTAATGCCTTTTGAAAATCACCTCCCAGAATTTGCAGCGGCTCCCAGCAGAACAACCTGCCATTCGCGTTGCCTCCTTCAGGTTAAACATTTTAGATTAATCAATAAGGAAATGGCAAATAAATGGCATGAGCTTCATGTCCGATATAAATGAGATCAAACGCGGAAGCAGTAAAGGGCACTCCTGGCACTGTCCAACATGCCTTGAGAAGCCCCTCCTTTAACTCAGCCAACTTGGGGTGACATAGCCAGGGTGAGAAGGAACAATGGCAGGTATCTTACAGATGTTTTGGAGAATCAGGGTGTCAGTTTCTGATACCTTCACACACAGGCTTCAGGAGAAACGCGGGATTCTGGAGAGACATTCTTCCTTTAACACAAATCTCACCAGTCCATCCCCAAAGCACAGTGGGATGAAAATAATGTCAAGGGCCACAATGACTAAAGCGTTACTGGCTCTGAGAATTTGCCAAACGTTGCCTCAAACATGCCTTCCATAAGGAATTGCATTCTTCTCTCGCCATTCTTTTTGCTAATTTACTCCAGTCACACTTTTCAGATGTGTAATATCTCATTTTTGAGGAAAAATATGTCGCACCCAGAAGATCTGACCTTCGTTTATTTTCAGACTCTCCACTGTGTATCTGACGAATGAGGCACTAAGGCCCTTCCATGTTCTGTTTGGGGGTCTATCGGCTGAGGAATCCCTGGCCATCCCACCTGCCTGGCATCTAGGATCATGATGAATTGTCTCCAACTCTGGCCTCAGATTGTTTTTTAACATTTAATTTAGTTTCTTCCTGTGCTTGGATGAACATGGCCATGTTATGGATTTCTGTCCTAATGTACACCAGCAGGCTGGAAGAACTAGCCTCAGCAAGCTGTGGAAATTAGAGAGACTGGATCAATAGGCAAGGTCATGACCCCCCGGCTCTGATTCCGTACACTGTCCTGAAATTCTCTCCCCTTCTGCTGCTCTAATGTGAGTCTGCGTGTAATCCCAGAGAAGAATGAATTCATGTAAACCAGCCTGTTCCCACTTCTCACAATCACGAGCACTAAAACATTTGTGTAAGAAAGAGAATCGAAAACTAGAAACATCTAGGCATCTGTTAACTCCATTGTCTGGAGGACCCTTTTAGGGGGAAGACATATAGATAAGGACAAAGAGACAGATGACCTGCCAATTCGTGGAGAACACCTCTAAGGAATAATCCTGTATCACACACACGCCTCAGACAAAGGGACGTGATCTTCCAGGCCTGTGCTCTGAAATTTTTATGAGTCACAGAATTGTAAAACCCAACCTGATTTAAACTCCAAGCAACATCTCTGAGCTCAATGAGACAGGTTAAGGAGAAAATGTTGTGTTTTTTTTTTAATATTTTTAAAGTTAGCAGGTGCTCTTGAGATCTCAACACAAAGGATTTACACTTCAAACACAAAGCACTATTGTTAACGAGCCAGTCTTCCACCTGGAGGTTGAGAAGTGGATATTGTTCAGAGTTATAATTTTCCTGCATGGGAGTAACTAATGTATCAGAACTTCAAACCTGCGAAAAGCAAACCCGCTGCTGGCAATTTATCATCGTCACTAATCATAGCTTGAAAATGACCTGGCATCAAGGTGATCAATTCAAAGCAAACTCTTGAATATTTGTCTTTAAGGAAGAAGGTTAAGGATGTGCAAGAAAGAGGGGGAATGAAAGGAGGTTTGAATTGAGAGGAAGAAGATGAAACCCCCAAGAGTTCCTTTCCATGTGGAATGTGGGTGTCACTTGCACTGTGTACATTCAAACCCCACAGCCCAGAGAAGCAAGATTCCCTTATGGGCAGAGTCAGTGTCTGATGTGGCACATCCTTATATAAACTTCTTATTTAAGAACAATAGGCAGAGGCTTTCTGGAGCCCAGAATCTTAGGATATTTGGTGGTTCTGCTACCTAACTTAGGGGACTGGGTTGTGTTCAGACGGTGGAGCATGTGCCTTTCTGTTGCATGGTTTTCTTTATTTCTAGTGTGCGTATGTGTGTATTTTGTGTGTGTGTGTGTGCAAGTGCATACTTAAGTTTGTGTGTAAAGGTGCACGTGTACATGTGTGCATGTGATTTGGAGAATGGAGGCTGACCTCAAATGATCTCCTCAGCCACTCCCACTTTATTTTTTTTTAAGACAGGATTTCTTTTTTTCCACAAAGCAAATTTTAATGTACCAATACTTAAAAGTACACCATTACTTAATGAAGCATCAGCACAACTGCACAGAATTGAGCTCCAAAAAAACCTATACACTTAGAGCTGTCTTTCCCAGGCACTGGTTTACAAGAGTTTGGTTGAGAAACCAACTTAAGAGTCATTTGCTCCCACCTGGAAGGTATAGGCCAGGAAACTGAAGAGTTCAAAGGCCTCTTCTCTTCCTAAATGAAATGCTGGAAGGTTTATGAAGAACTCAAAAACATAACTTCTAAAATACAAGTAAAAGAGACCCTTCCTCTCTGTGTTAAGGTTTGTGACATTCATGAAACTACACCAAACCAAAATTCCCACAACTCTTTTCTTTCCAATTTATGTCATTCATAAAAAGTTTCCATTTTTAACTAAGTAATTTATTTATTTGAGAGAGGGAAAGAGAGAGAGAGAGAGAGAGAGAGAGAGAATGGGCATGCCAGGGCTTCCAACCACTGCAAACAAACTCCAGATGCATGCTCTATTTTGTACATCTGGCTTATGTGGGTCCTGGAGAATAGAACCGAAGTCCTTTGGCTTTGCAGGCAAGTACCTTAACTGCTAAGCCATCTCTCCAGCCCTAAAGTTTTATTTTTTAAAATATTATTATTAGTTATGTACATGGTTTGTGTACAGTCATGTTGGTACCATCGTTAGCCTCCTCCCTGTCCTTTGCCCTCCACAGGCAACCTCCTTGTTGGGGAACGTGGGTTGTGTATTGTGGGGTTAGCCATCAGTTATGGGTAAGAGGCAATGTCTCTGTGCATCATGTCCCAACACATTTGCTTCTCTTTGTCACAGGGACACAGAACCTGAGGAGAGAACCAGCCCATTGCACACACCAGCTGAAACCATAGAGGAATTGGGGAAATGAGCAAGAGTGATGCTTTCCTGGTGAACCTGGTACCAGCATAAGGGTGAAGGAGAAAGACACAGAGGACACTCAACTCCTACCAAACCAGAGATCCAGACACACAGAGGTTCCCTGGACCTCATCACTGAAGTAGACCTAAAATGAACCCAACATGGCTCAGGGAAATTTGCGGAAGAGGGGGCACAAAGATTGTTGGAGCCACAGCTCTTTTAAGAGACTCAAGTGTACTAGAAATTTCAAAACTAGAATGCCACCAAAGATTAAATCTCTTAATGCTTGGGGCTACCCCAAAATAATGAAGGAGGAACTCCAAAAATCCTGGTGCCAAAAGAGTGAAAATGATTGCACTGAGGATTCACCTCTTTGAAGGCTATTTATGGAGGTAGGATTTAAGAGTTTTTTGTTTGTATCTTTGCCCGGCTGGTAATCTTAGAGTTTACAAGAATCCCAAGCCTCACATAAGAATATTTGATAGTTTCACAGCTATTATGTGTACATATTAAAGTTGATTTACTCTTTTAAATAAATCTAACTAGAAAATGTAAGACAGGATTTCTTGCTGAACCTAGAGGTCACAGATTCTACTAGACCAGCTAGCCAAGAAGCCACAGGGAATCCTCCTGTCTCTGCCTCCTTGGTGCTGGGTGCTGGGATCGTTCCTGTGCACCACCGTGCCCAGCTTTGAAATGCATTTTGGGAACCTAACTCAGGTCCTCATGCTTGTGCGGCAAGCACTATGCCTGCTAATCCATCCTCCATCCCGTGCCCCGCCGTTTCATTCTTGACATTCCACTTAGCCATTCTCCCATCTTCCAATTATTTCATTGATTTCAAGTGGAACAATAGTATACTTTAACTGCCCATATGGAAAATGAGCTTGTTGGAAATATTGTTTTGTGCTTGAAAATGTACACCATTCTTGGCAAAGGGTATGATTGGCAAAAAATTTGGACAAGTTGGATTTTTTTGTTATCAGCCCAGTGGGTCTTAGAGAGGAGGAAGAATAAATCCTGTGTTTAGCTGTAACTTTGTTTTGGTAGGAAAACCCTTACACTGCGAGAACCGCACTGCGCTTACCCTGTGGACGTGGCCTGGAGAGAGGTCTGTGAATGAAGCGTGGGTGTGCTTCCAAGGAAACAGCAGACAATCCATGAGGGGTTTTCTCCATGTTTGGTCGCAATGACAGACTATAATGAGTATTGGTTGAATAAACAATAACTAAGCATCATAGAGTCTGGAGCAAGATATTAATCTCAAGGTTAGATGAATGAGTACTAAACCTGGTGTTTTGGATGAATCTCTTAACTCGCTGCAGCTCACAGCCGTCTGGAAATCATCTGTAGTCACTTCTCCCTCCCAGACACAAGGCTGGCCCTTCATAGACAGCTACATTGCAGTGCAGGGCTCTGCTTGGCATCAGATGCCATCTACTACTGTAGGGCTCTGTCCTTTACCTTGGCCCATAGTTCTGCCCCTATGTAGAGCTTGCTTCATTTATAATGGAGGGCTTTACCCACCCACTGTCTATGACTTCTCTGCTGTGGTGACTAGGCAAAATAACAACATGCTCCAAATTATAGCACTATGCATTGGGCGGGGTACATGGCTCATCTCTGCTCCATGTGGCTTTAGCTGGGACATCTCCAATCATTGAAAGTCAGTTTCAGGTGAAAAAGTATGGCTGAGGTTTTGATTCCTTCCCGCCCCACCCCCAGCCTCTCTGCGTGTTATCTGACTGGTCCTTTGGGTTTCCTTAGAGGATGATACCAGGTTTCCTTGCAGGGAACAAATCTCCTTGGAAGTCACATAGCATCCCCTGTGCTTCACTCTGATTGGTTGGAGAGACCACAAGCCCCTGCTTGGATTCCAAGGGAGAGAATCTGTTGTTGGGACAAAGCAATTGACCAGAAGCAGCTTGCTAGAGGAAAGGGTTTATTTTGGCTTACACTCTCAGGGGGAAGCTTCACACGGCAGGGAAAGGATGGTGGAGTGGAGGCTGGACATCACCTCCTTGCCAACATCTTGACAACAGCAGCAGCAGCGTGAGGTGACTAACACTGGCAGGTTATGGGGTAATAAACCTCAAGGCTCACCCCCATCAACACGTGTACTCCAGAAAGACTCCACCTCCAAACTGTCACCCACTGGGGAGTAAGCATAACTTTATGGGGTTCGCCTGATTCAAACCACTACAACATCTTACCTCTTAGTGAGAGGACCTTAGTGTCAAAGAGTGGAACGACCAAATGGAATATATAACCTGCTATAATCTGCCTTTTGTCCGTAAGTCATGCCCCGAAGTCTCAAGTCTATTCCCAGTGAAGCATCAGCTTTAAGTCATGTCACCAAGTGCTCTAGGCCCTGTTAAGGAGGATGGAAGTGAAGGACACCTGGCCTCTGCTCTCAGTGTGGTGGAGAGACCTCAAATCCCATTGTAAGAGGGACAGAGCCCCCGTGGTCCTCTGGGAAAATGCAATCTGTTGGAATGGGCTGCTCTGCACAACTGGGAACTCCTTTCCCTGGAGTCACACCGAGGCTGACTGACCAGCACTGTGGAGGGGATCCTATGGGGGAGGTCTCTCCCGCTGACTCTCAGATCTCCTGAAGAAATGGAAAGATCAGTCAACCCCAGTAACCCTGAAGACTTCAGGGCGCTGAACTGTGCCGTCCTGTGGTGTTTGAAGTGGGCAGGTGAAATGGTGTATGTGGACACACCGAGGGGGTCAAAGACAAGGCTCTAGGATGGCCTGTGTCCACACATTGTGACTCTGCCTGCTAACACAGCAAAGGCCCCTGGCCCCAGCCAGAGGACAGAGACACATTATCCAGGAGAAGAAGGTAGCATCTCTACTAGGAATTTACACACTTCAAACCAAGCATGAGGAGGCAAGGTCAGTTCCCCTGCTGGCAGAGAATGCAGACATGTACAAAGAACTATGCACCTTTGGACCAATAAGAGGTAAATGTGATTGTCTGTGTGAAAGAGCTGTGTGAGGTGTCGAGTGTATGTCAGTTTTGTTTACTGTGCTGGGACTCCCATTCATGCGGCTGAGACTTTAACAAGCAGAGCCAAACTCTGTTACTCTGCCCCACACGTAGACGGCTTACTTGTGGCCAAATCATCTTTCCATGAGGTGTTTGTATATATGCATTTCCCGTGAGAGTGTTTCTTAGCATTCTCAGTCAGTCCATCAGTTTGGTCCCTATATTGGCTCCTAAGCAGTGGTTGTTCGTGGACATGGCCACGCTGCCCGCACTGCTCTGGCTCTGCTTGCCATCTCTTCCTACGTCCTTCTCTCATCAGTTTTCAAAGCCAGGCACTTTTTCTGCTGCCCTTCGCTGGGCCGGCTTCCAAGTGCACCTTGCTTTGGGGCAGCACTGCACCAGCAATGCATAATTCAGTGGTCTCTGCTTCACATCTATTAACCATGGCACCAAATGCAGGGATGACACAATGCTGGGGCTTTTGCTTAGATCATGTTTTTCCTGAGTGAAGCTTAACATTCAACCCGATTTATAGTTCCTTTGCATAGTAGATTCATAATAGTCTTTTAATAGATGACTGGACGGAAACACATGCATTACAAGGTCAATGTCACTGTGAAGTATTACAAAAGGTACAATTCAAGGGTCCTAATTCTCCACAGCCAGCATTTACTCCTGGATGATACATGGTACATAGTAGGTATTGAAAAATACCCACTGACCTTTATTTATTGTATCATCAATAGGTGATTAAATAAAATGGAATTTCAAAGTATTTTTTAATCCAAGACTGACTTATAACAGACTCATTCAATTGATCTGAAAACCTGACAATTAGACAGTCAGGTGGGTTCTTAACTACTTGCTCTTATGCTAGGTCTGGAACTAGAAACATAGCTGTAATGGTTCATTTGCATTTATTTTGCATATATCATACTTAAATAACTTTATAAAATGACTACATCATATTCCTCATCTGCAGAAAAGCCCCAGGTTAATCCTGGTATGTATATCATACTTTCTATCTTAAAAAATAATAACGGGTAAAAGCATAGAAGTGTGTCAGTTGGAATTAGAGCTGAGTTCTCTCTGGTTCAATTTTCTTTCTATTGCACTGTGATGTTAGCTAATGAAACAATAAAAGCTGTTATGACTGCTGTTCATTGAACAAGTATTGTGTCCCAGGTCTTAGTCAAGCAGTTCACCAACATTATCTCAGTTGATCTTCACACTGCTTTTGAAGGTGACACTGATACTTGACACTTCACTGGTGAATGAATCCAGAGTCAGGGATTTTGAGTGACTTGTGACACAGCTATAGTATCAAATGAGATGGATTTTTATGTCATGCAAAAGTATTTAACCATAGGCTGCACTGCTTCTCATGGGAGCTGGGGAGATGACTGAGATGGTAAAATGCTTGCTGCATATGCATGAGAACTTTAGCGTTTATCCCTAGGACCTGTATGGAAATGAAGCGTGGTAGTGTGAGCTTGTGACCCCGGAACTGAGGGGGTGGATACAGGAGGCTCCCTGAGACTTGTGGCTAGCTGGTCTAGCCTGAGATGTGAGCTCCAGGTCTAGTGAGAGATATTGTCTCAAAAACTAAGGTGGTGAACACCTGAAGAGGATAACTGATGTCAACCTCTGGTCTCCACATGCATGTGCGCATGGGCATATGCACACAGTCAAACATGCATATACATATGTGCAGGCACACACCTGCAAACATTAATAAAAATAGAAGTCCTGAACAGAACTGAAGGCAGTAGGGAGGAGGATGGATGTCTAAAATAGCATTTAAATATGCTGATGTTAAAATACTGTTGCTAAATAAAGACATAGCCAGTATATGAATGAAACTGTTGCTTCTCTAAAATTAGATCCTCCCATTATGTTGTCATGATGTTCAGAAGGGCAGCGCTGGGCTCTGGAGTGGACGTATATTTTATAAGGTGGAATGGACCATGTTCGTGGCCCATTCACTCAGCCCCACTCACCACCTGCATCCTCGCAACACCTGTGTGTCTGTCCAGTCAAGGACGTCATTCAGCTTGATGGGCCACCTGTGCAAACACAATTTCCTCGTGCCTAGTCATCATTGTAATGTATCAGGATCCTTTTGGAGTACATCTATGTGTCTCTCTATGTAGTGAAGTTTTGCTTTCTTATTCATCATCTTGTCTGCCTAGTAATTAGGCTTCCTTGATGTGAGCTTTCTCCTCTGCTCTCCGATAGTCCAGAGAGGGCTTTTCATCATCAGTTGCCAAGGATGCTGGAGGCAAGGGTGGGGGAGGACTCCTGATGTTCAATGTTACTTCAGCAGGTCTTCTCAATGCCAATGACCACAATGTTGGGAACATCGAGTTAGTCCAGGAACCTGACTCAGTCTCCACCTAGTCCACCCTTGCTGCAGGCTAAACACATACTTGGCCAAAGGATGAATGGACCCTATTTTCACCTTTCCTAGGGAGACTGATGTCATATTCCTGGGATTGCCAATGGATTTGAATCCTTTTGTGTGTGTGTGTGTGTGTGCGTGTGTATGTGTGTGCATGTGTGTAGGTGCACAAGTATATACAGGTGCACAAAGAGGCCAGTGGTTGATATCATCAGTCACTTTCCACCTCATTCACTGAGACACAGTCTCTCATATGAGCCCTGGGCTCACTAGGCTACTCTATGTAGCTAGCCAGCTTGTCCTGGGGGTCATCTGTCTCCACCTGCTGAGAGACGGAAGGTCGGCACTCACCCACACGCAGTTGCCACCACCACCTGACATTTACATGGGTGCTAGGCACCCAAACTTCCATACTCATGTCTGTGTGACAGGAGTTTTATGAAATTTGCAGCTCCACTGCTTCCCTTCCCAGAGCACCTTGTGGTCCCTATAGTGGACAGTAAGGTGTCCTCTTTTCTCCCAAAGAGAGCTACTTTGCCATCCCTATCACCTGTAGACATATAAGGTTACATGGGAAAAGGACATTATTGAGATGCATTGCTGATATCTGATATTCATTGTCAATTTGATTGCATTTAGAATCACCAGGGTGACACATCTCTGGGTGTGCAAACTGATGAACCACCCTAAATGTGGATGGCATCATTTCACGGTTGGGGTCCTGGACTGAGTAAGATGGGAAGTAGGCAGAGTGCCAGGATTCGTGTCTCTCTGCTTCCTGACTGTGGACCCAACGTGACCAGCTGCCTCATGCTTCAGCTGTCATGGCTCTCCTGCCACGGTGAAATAACCCCTTTCCTCCCTTAGGTTGTGTTTATTATTTTTTAAGTAATTTTATCATTATTATTGATTACAGCATTTAAAATATCAATAATAGGGCTGGAGAGATGGCTTAGCAGTTAAGGCCATGCGCCTGAAAAGCCTAAGGACCCAGGTTCAATTCTTCAGGTCCCATGTAAGCCAGATGCACAAGGTGGCACATGCATATGGAATTTGTTTGCAGTGGCTAGAGTCCCTGGCATGCCCATTTTCTCTCTCTCTCTCTAATGAATAAAAAAAAATTAAAATTAAAAAAATGTTACTGATAGCATAAGTAAATTAATAATCTCGAGATGAGAGAACCCGATGTAAACACAATTCATAATGGAAAGAGTAAGAAATGACTCTTACAATGTAAGAGATTCAGAGAATGAGAACAGATTATGGAAGCAGGGTTGGATTATGGTTGGGTTGGGGCACAAGCCAAGGGATGTAGACAGCATCTAGAGACTGGAAAATCAATGAACAGATTCTCTTTTGGAGCTTCCAGAAGAAATGCAGCCCTGCCTTCACTTCAGTTTTAGCCAAATAAGTTCCATTTTTAGACTTCTGGCATCTGCTACAACACACGACTACACCTACATTGTTTCGATCCTCCTTGTTTGTGATGAGGTGTTGCAGCAGCTATTAGAATCTAATAACCCTCTAAGACAAGCATCCTGGCCATATTCTCCAAGAGCGTGGCCCCAGACTCAGCGCTATGTTCATCTGTCTCCACCCAACACACCTTCCGGCTCTTCTGTGTTTGTTAAGACTTTCTGATGGGCACCACACCAACATGCCTGTGTCCTCAGACTCCCCACCGAATGCATCTCCTAACACTGGATTTAACTGTAACACACTCTTTGCTGAGGGCACTGAGGCCCCTGAAAGTCCCCTTAGAAGCCACCTTCATTATTTCTTCAGTACCTGGCATTTCCACACTTCTTTGCTTACAGAGGGGATATTGATGAAAAACATGCCAAGCTCTTCATTCCAGTATCTACTGCTTTGCAGTCTCCTCAAGATACCTGGCCACATCACCCTTGACTTCTTGCCACATGCATCTTTTAATCTAGTCTCTTCCTTTATTTACTGAGGATTTTAAACCTAGACCACTTAGCCGGAGTTCTGTGCTAGACTTTGCTATCATCTTTAGGAGACCTGAAAATTCCTTAGAACACTCGGCTAGCCTATTTCAATTTATTATTTATCTTTTTTTGTTCATTTTTATTTATTTATTTGAGATCAACAGGCAGAGATAGAAAGAGGGAGAGAGAGAGAGAATGGGCACGCCAGGGCCTCCAGCCACTGCAAACGAACTCCAGATGAGTATGCACTCTTGTGCATCTGGCTAATGTGGGTCCTGGGGAATTGAGCCTCAAACCGGGGTCCTTAGGCTCCACAGGCAAGCGTTTAACCACTAAGCCATCTCTACAGCCCAAATTATTTATCTTTTTAACATTTTATTTTATTTATTTTTGAGAGGAAATGTGCATGGCAAGGCCTCTAGCCACTGCAAATGAACTCCAAACACATGTTCCACCTTGTGCATCTGGCTTTACATGGGTACTGGAGAATTGAACCTGGGTGCTAAGGCTTTGCAGGTAAATGCCTTAACAGCTAAACTCTCTCTCAGTCCCTAAATTAATTGTATTATATTGTTTTATTTTATATTTGCATACTGGGCATTGAACCAAGGTCTTCACACATGCTAGGAAAACACTCTACTACTTAGCTATATCCCTGATCTTTTTTTTTAAGTTTAGTTTCTTTTGAGACAGGATCTCATCAGATTGCCCCAGGCTGTCTCACTCTAGCCTAAGCAGACCTTGAATTTATAATCCTCCTGCCTCATCCTTCCAAGTAGCTAGTGTTATAGGCCTGTAACACCAAACCTGGCTCATTTTTTTTTGATATTTTATGCCCTGGTAGCCTTTAGGCTCACTCTACCTCAGCTGTTAGTAGCCAAGAGCATATTCTGGGTGTCTTTCACAAAGAATTTTTCCATCTCTGGGCTCTTAACATTTGTAGATCCTACACAATTGATCTGAAACCTCAAAGAAGAAACAAAGTTGAAACAGTCTGACTAGATGATGTGTCCACGTCATTCCCTAGTCGCCCTCGCTGCCCTGATACATTGCTCATCACTGGATGCCCAGCCACACAGGTGCCCAAGGCCAAGATGTGGCGGGCACTGCCTCTAACTCTGACCCGCATCTCTGATTTTCACATCCAGCCAGCTGTCATGCCTGTTCATGTTTGCCTTCTGCCTGTGAAACCTGTGCATCTCTCCAGCACCACGACACAGAATAACCTTTCTTGTGAGACGATGATCTCAAGTCATTTTCTCTCTAGCTGGTCTCACCTACCTAGCAAACCCAACTATTATATGTTGTTGTTTTTTTCCTGGTCATCTAAAGTACATTATGGTCATGTTACTTCTTTGCTTAGACTCTTTCAAGAGTCTCATTGCTTTTGAAATATAGTTCATTTGTAGTCTTAATGGCTGGCTGTGGTCACCTAGGAAGTGTCACCTGGTTTATGTTCTCCAAAGCATACTTGCTGAAATTGTCCTCAATTACTTTCATTTTTATAAGTGAAGCATGCATGGCATTTACCTCCAAGTTTTGTGTGTGTGTGTGTGTGTGTGTGTGCCATTCTCTCACGAAATAGCCCTGCCTTACACTTTTTTACTTATCTGCTAACACCACATAAATCCTTCAGATGTAATCTAAACCATTACTTTTCTGAAAAGTCCTTGTCTATTTCTCATCCTGCCACCTTGTCTCATCATTGACAAAGGCTTCCATGGAGTAACCTGTACTTACCTCTGTTCTAGCACTTGTCACACTCTACTCAAGTGTCTCTTGAGTGATCTCTTTCTTCTGGAGGAAGGACCATGTCCATTTTACTTTTGACACCCCAGTGTATGACCTAAGGTCATTTTTATTTAGAATATAAAAAACAATTTAAATCCATATTTTTATTCCTAAATCTTCTCACCCTACTTTTACTACCTTGACAAATTTCTGGCTCCTCATATCTGTCCTAATTGGAGCCAAACTCTGACATCTAGGTTTATTCATGTCCGGATGCATAGTCATCAGGTGTCTTCATATTGTCAACTCAGGTTAACAACCTGTATTTGCTTTGCACTGGCCTATGGACAAGGTGTTCTCATCCATTACCATCTCTTCTTAAACCACTCCCAATCTCCCAGAGAGCTACTAGGCACCCTATTCTGGCTCAAGTTCAAATTACGCAGATGTCTACATTTCCAGAAGTATTTCAACCTCACCATCACCAACAACCCTACCGTCAAATGGAGAAGCAAGGAACTTATGGAAACCTCAGGATCCTGTAGGGTGACTGTAAGCCACATGCACACAGCAGCTCCGGAGAACGCTTGTTCAAGATCTTGTCCAACCACAAAACGAATGGAAATTGCCAAGAAACTCCAAGGGAGCCCTTCTCATGACATTAACAGTGAGACAAATGTCAAGCCCTTTGTGCACATCTGATGTAGATCTCTGGCCTCCACATGTATGTGCACACATGTACACTCACATTATGCATGCTCACACACATATGAATATGCATGCACACTCATCAATACCACACACATACTCATCCACACACAAGAAAAAAATAAAGAATGAATGCAAAGTGACCCAATCGTATCCCTTGTTCACTGTAGACATGCTCAGGGGACAAGGCAGGCTGGGGTGAGATGTGGAAACTAACTCTTTTGGCTGTAGCTATAAGGTCAACAAATTGGAAAAAGCCACAACTCACCCTTGGGAAGGATTAAATAGGCTGACATCTGCCACATTGATTTACCTAGATCCGACCACATGTTAATGAGGCAGACAAGTTACTCTAACTCATTGGTACTATTCTAAATGCAAAGATGTTTCCACATTAAAGAGGCGGGGCCATGGATTGAAATGAGTGTCATTGGTTCTTGGCTTGTCCTTCACTGTGATTGGACCAGTGTCCTCAGAGTCATTTATGGTTGCTGTCATCCTAACTATACCTGAAGAGCACAGCTCCCAAGAAATGAAGTGAATTTTCTCCTCCCGTTACAGGCACCTGTGTGTGAGGAGAGGAGCACAGATGCTCTCAGCCCACAAAGTGCAAGCACCTAGATTTCTTCTGGGTGCAGACACTGCTGAGTGCTCAAAGATTTTCTATTATTTGAAGAGAGTCATTGGAAATGTCTCTCACTTTTCAAGGCTGAGTCCTCAGACAATCTGAAACATTATTTATATCATAGATATATGATCCACTGATCTCCACTTGGTACAAACTGTGAGTTGGGAAGGGAAGGTCTTTTGGCCTCATACTTCTCACGGAGCTTTATCCCTGTCAAGGCGATGTTCATGCCTATGTCCAAGCACTCGCTATTTTGTTTATCACTCACTCACTCACAAAAGGGTTTGGAAAAATACCATCTAGTAGACCTTTCTGCAGGTGAAAGAAAGCCTGAAGACCAGACAATGAACACTTTGGGCTCCTCTGTTCCTACTACTCAGTCCTGCCATTACCATAAGAAAAACTTGGAGACAATATGTAAATGAATGTGTGAAACTGACCATATGCCCACCGACTTCTATTTATGGACAACGTTGAAGTTTAAATTTCATCATTTTACAGGTAACAAAATATTCTTTTGATTTCTTTCAACAAATGAAAAAAGATGTAAAATTCATCCTACAGTGGCAGGCTGGAGTTCCGCAGCACAGAGTTTACAGAACGCACTTTAACCCACGGCTTTAAAACAAAGATTCAGAATGTTATCTCTTCACTTAAATTTTATTTTGGAGTTCTTTACTGACATGAGTTAATTCCCCTGATTGGATGAGATCAATGTGAACCACAAGAATGCTCAAGGAACAATTATTGCTGTGTGTAAATTTGGTATTTTCAGATTCTACATTTGTAGTGTTAGGAAGAGAAAATCCAAGAGGGAAAAATTAAGAGGCATTTATATTTTCCCTACAAACTGTGCTTTGAGGCAGACTGCCATGGTATTTCTCGTGCTTTTACTCCTGTTTAAGTTAATTTTTTCCCAGAATAATCCTAAATTTCTAATAATTTTGTTTTTTTTTAATATTTTATTTATTTATTTATTTATTGAGAGAGATAGAGAGAGAGAGAGAATGGACACACCAGGGCCTCCTGCCACTGCAAAACAACTCCAGACACATGTGCCACTTTGTGTATCTGGCTTTATAGGGGCACTAGGAATTGAACAGGGGCCAGCAGGCTTTGCAAGTAAGTGCCTTTGAGCCATGTCCCAAGCCCATGAATTCTGTTTTCTGACAAATGAGCACTCATCACTCATATTAATTAGAAATCTATAATAAAAATTATCATTTGGGATTACAAATGTTGTGTTGGTTTATTTTGGACTGAAAAAAAAAAACACGAACACAGATTTCTTTCTGTTCAAGAGTGATACCATTTAATACCAGGACATCTTTTTACTTGCTGTTATAAGTCTGTACTTATGATATAAAGATTTTCTGTTGGTGAATCTCATGTTGAATGGAAAGCTTGTCTGTTGGAGTGGAGAACTCACTGATTAACAACGTTTTTCAGTTCAGGGTGAAGCAGAGTCTCAGATGCTAAATATTTGTTGGTAAATGTTGCCCCATCAGCTAGCTGGAAGTCAGTTCCCACAGATTGGGTAAAGCCATTAAGCAAACAGTGCAGTTTAGGACCCATTGGACTTGTGCCTGTGCGAAGTGAGTCTGTGTCTGACCTCAGCCTCCTACTGTCCTCCCTTCTCTGGTACAAAGCCTACCCTGGGTTTAAGAACACATTTTGTGTTGGGCTCACTGTCATGAGGGGGTCTACTCCAGGTGTTCACGCTTGAAGCTCGCCTGTCTCCATTACTCTGGCCCCTCCCTTCCTTCGGTAGTCTTGCTTGTTGGCTAGGAGCTCAAAGGAGAGCCCCTGGTGCTTCCCTTTAATGGGAATATGAACCGTTAGAGGGAAACTGTGGGCTACAGGGGCTTTCTGAAATCAAACTCAGCTCCTTAAAGGGAGGAATGACAACAATTCTTAGCCTTCAGACCCCTTTCTCCTGCCCCCAGCCCACACCCCCAAATCACACAGGCCAGATGTTTGTGAAAACTGCAGTTTCCGCAATCAAAAGTACAACATTTACCATAGCTTTTATCAAAGATTTCAATTCCCCTCATCTTAAGGAAAATGACCCTTTTATTTTGTTGTGGACATAAAATTATGGCCCTGGGAAAATTGGAAGCATTTCTGTTGAGGGAAATCAATTTTCTCACCCCCGTATATGATCAACATGTCACCGCCATCACCCAGATAATAATAGGAAAGTACAAGTAAAGCGCCTGGTAATACCGGCTTTAAAGGTGAAAAAGACAGAAGCAAGATAGCACCCCTCCCCCTCTTTAAGGCATGTTAGTGAACAGGGGAAAAGAGAAAGAAAAAAAAAAAAACACCTCTAAGGGTGAATTTAGTCCTTTAATCTTCTTCCTTCCCTCCCAGTGTTCCTCCCTTCACCAGAGCTTTCTAGAATATACGTATTTTATTTTGTGTATTAATTGGCCAAAGCATTAATGAAACTATAGAGATATTTGTTCTTCCTGGAAAAGTGTAGGCACTTTATGTGTAAACCACTCTGGCTCCTTTTCAATCATCCTGTTAATGGGTGGCTAATTGTCAAAAGATGTGACCAGAGAGAGACGACCCAAGAGTGTGTTTAGGTGGGAGGCAACTGGGAGAGAACAGAGGCAGTGTCTTAATTTGGATCCTGCAAACAAAAGGAAAACATCAGATCTGACCTCGTGCCGGAGTGTTAATGGCTTTCTCCCCATCTCCCCCCTCCACTTAGCTTCCCCGCGCCCCACCCTGGGAAGCTTCCCGGCAGAAGTGTGCATTAGCAGAACTCTACAGTTACAAAATGCTGCTTACTTCAGACACGGGAAAAACCTTCCCCGTGATTAAATGTTCTCTAGACAAACACATCCATAGCCATAAAAGTGCCGTTTTTATCTCGGCCAGGCCTTTCACTGATGTCCTCTCGTGGCCACCATCACAAAAGAGTGTCGTACTTCGGATGTCACAGAAGCCCTTCAAAGAAAATCTAAGCACCATCACCCCTGCTCTCACAAGGGAGACCAGAGCTGCATTCACTCAGTCCAAGGTCGGACCCCAGGACGCAGCAGAGTGTTGGCAAAACTTCAAATGTTTTAAATAATTCAAACGTTTGCAAACAGAAAAAAAAAAAAAAAGCATGTTTTGGAATGGAATGACATATAGGAAGGAGAGGACAAATTTAACCAAGAAATATAGGTGGTGAGAATCTAATAATATATGTGCTGTACACCAAGCTGTCCATATAAGTATTATGTAGAATTGAATAGGACCTATGCATCCAGCAATATAGGATTTTAAAAGATGAACTATGGTTTCTGTATGGTGCAGCTATCCAAAAATAACAGATCTGATGGAAGAAATATGCTAAAAACATATACTATAGACTTGAGCAAAAGATTAGTACCAAAAAGAGCTGTAAAAATGCATCTCAGAGAAATATACCAAACATACTTCATTAGGACCCACGTAAGCCAGATGTACAAGGTGGCACATGCATCTGGAGTTCGTTTGCAGTGACTGGAGGGCCTGGCATGCCCATTTCTCTCTCTCTCTCTCTCTCTCTCTCATTCTATCATAAACAATAATAATAAAAACTTAGGCAGAATCCCTTTATTGTTGAGTGTGAGAATGTCATTCACAAAGAAAGCAGATTTTTTAAAAGAAAACTTTTTATTTTTATTTATTTATTTGAGAGAGAGAGAGAGAAAGAAAGAGACAGAGAGAGAGAGAGGGTGCACCAGGGCCTCCAGCCACTACAAATAACTCCAGATAAAGCGCCCCCTTGTGCATCTGGCTTACGTGGGTCCTGCAGAGCTAACAGGGATCCTCTGGCTTTGCAGGCAAACACCTTAACCGCTAAGCCATCTCTCTAGCCCAGAAAGCAGATTTTTAATAGACGTTTTAATAGCATGTCTCTGATGCTGGGAACTAAAGGACTCTGTGGCTGCATTAGCCCAGACAAGGGCCCCTCACTGTGCTCCTCACAGCAGCACCCCAGCGCTTCCCTCTGGCCTTCAAACACCTTATGCCTCTGTCCACAATTTCCATAGAGAGGGACCTTGAAGGCTCTGGGCAATACCCAATGCTAATGACATTTATAATCATTACTTTTGCCACTGCTATGATCAAATACCTCAATGTAAGGGTAAAAGGGTTTATTTTGGCTCACAATTTGAGAGCGTGCAGTGCTTTGTGGTGGGGAAAACTCAGAGGCAGGAGCATGAGACTAATGGTTCACAACCACAACGGACCAGGAAGCAGAGGGATCCTGGGCAGGAACTCAGGCAGGTTGTAATCCTAAGACTGTCCCCAAGTGACCTGCTTCTTCTAGGGAAGCCCCACTTCCTGAAGGTCCCAGAAACACCTAAATCAGCACCACTTCACTGGTGTGTTAGTCAACTTCTCATTGCTGAGACAAAATGCTGGACAAAAACTGAAAGAGAAAGGACTTATTTCAGCCTAGATTTCCAGGCCTATAGTCAGTCCATCATGGCTGGGGAAGGCATGGTGGGTTTTAAGAACTCGGGGCAGCTGGTCACACTGTGGCTGCGGTCAGGAAGCAGAGTGACAAAGGCTGGCACCCCACAGCCTTGTGCCTTCTGTGCAGTCCAGGGCCCCAGCCTGGCCCATGAAATTGTGATGTCCATATGCATACGGCTGGAGTGAGTCTTCCCACCTCAATTAACCTAATCAAGAAAATCTCTGACAGGCACATCCAGAGGCTCATGTCCTAGGTGATTCTAGGTGTCAATTTCCAAGGTGACAATCACTATAAACCATCAGAACAGGGATGAGGTGCCTATAGGTAGCAGTTTATGTCCTAAGAAGACAATACCTATCCCCAGAGAGGGCGTGGCTAATTTTCTAATTTTTCTCCATTTATTTCATAACATTTTGCCCTTGTACATGGGATATGTATATCTTTGTCATGAACTTCTCACTACATCAACCTCTTTAAACACCAGAAGTTGTCCAAGGAATCCATATTCAAGTCCATTTCTTTCTTTAAATTTATTTTATTAGAGAGATAGTAAGAGACGGGGAGAGAGAGAATGGGCTCACCATGGACCCTAGCCACTGCAAATAAACTCTAGATGAATACACCACCATGTGCTTATGGCTTATGTGTGTACCTGGGAATTGAACCTAGGTCCTTAGGCTTTGCAGGCAAGCGCCTTAACTGCTGAGCCATCTGTGTAGTCCTCAAGTCCATTTCTTATCTACATATCCCAAAATGAGGGGTTGTATGAGGTTAAGATTTAAATCCCGCTTCAGGACTATGCTGCACCTCAGTGGGGGATGCACAGGTAGCTGTGTCCCACTGAGCACTGTGGCAAGTGTGTTTGTCCCCCTATAGACTACGTGTTGGAAATGATCAAACTCTGGCTTATTGGAGTGGAATAGCTGGCAGAGAAGTATTCAAAGACCACTTCCTGTCAGTTAGTAAGAGCACATCAATAAAATTAGATCAATGACTAATTATTTTCAGGGAATCTGCTTCAGATTCAGCAAAGATCCCATTATGTCGCATTTCTAATAGACTAGCCTGGAAAGGACAGGTCTGTGCTACAGTCACACACCTTGAAGATACCTGTTTCCTGAGATGCTACACCTTTCCCTGGGGCCAACAGGCAAAGTGCAGACATACACAAATATAAAATGCCAAAAATCAGAAGAGGGCTGGAGGGATGGCTCAGCAGTTAAGGCATTTGCCTGCAAAAGTGAAGGACCCAGGTTTGATTCCCCAGGACCCACGTTAGCCAGATGTGCAAGGTGACACATGTGTCTGGAGTTCAGTTGCAGTGGCTGGAGGCCCTGGTGCACCCTTTCTCTCTGCCTCTTTTTCTCTCTTTCTCAAATAAGTATGTGAAACTTAAAAACAAGAAAGAAAAAAATAGCTGGGTGTGGTGTCGCACTCCTTTAATCCCAGAAATTAAGAGGCAGAGGTAGGAGGATCACTGTGAGTTCGAGACTAGCCTGAGACTTACATAGTGAATTCCAGGTCAGCCTGGGATAGAGTGAAACCATACCTCGAAAAACAACAACAACAACAACAACAACAAAAAAAAAATCAGAAAAGATGACTCCTAATATACGTTTACAATACACAAGAAATACCTCAAATAAAGAAACTTTAGAATAAATGAGATGATTGGCTAAAGAATTTAGTTAACATGCAGGTGTGAAACGGAAGGTCCAGGAAGTGCGGGAAAGTGCCTGAGGGAGGGAACAGAACTTACAAATGTCATGATCAGGAATCAAACCCAGGTCTGATTCCAGAACCTACTCCAGACCTATTAGCCCAGTGCCATGAGCAATTACTGGTCAAGTTGGAACCTGGGCTCAGTGGTTCTCACCCAGCCTAGTCCCTTTTTCATTGTCCTAATACTTCCCATTCTTACAAAATAGCATAGACCTTTTTCCCCATGCTTTTCTTTTAAGCCACTTAAATTAGACAAAGAATAATTTCAAGCCAAGCTCATTCCAGTGGCTCACATGTCTCTGCCCTTGAAAGGGAATCCTAAGTATAAATATTATCACTGTTTAGACCTGTTACTTGGTGATACAGTGTCTTTGCAGCATGAAAATATAAAGATCCCTGGGCTCAAGAGGTTGCTTAGTGGTTAAGGCATTTGCCTATGAAGCCAAAGGACCCAGGTTCGATTCCCCAGGACCCACGTTAGCCAGATGCACAAGGGGAAAATGTGCCTGGAGTTCGTTTGCAGTGGCTAGAGGCCCTAGCATGCCCATTCTCTCTATATCTGTCTCTCTTCTCTCTATCTCTCTCTGCTTGCAAATAAATAAATAAAATTTTTTAAAAAAAGATCCCCAAGCCTCAGAGAGGCTGTGATAGAGATGTCTCATTGCAGAGGAGGTGGCAGAAAGAAGCTAAGAGCCAAGGACGGCGAGGAGCGCTTTGGAACACTGTCTTCCAGACACCAAGCGGAGGCTGCGTTCAAGACCTCACAGGGGCTGTTGATACCTGCCCAAGACCTGCATCACATCGGGATCACCAACATGCTGTCATGGAGGATGTAGGATAGCAAAAAGACAAAAACAAAAACAAAACGGCATCAAAATAGAAGAGGGACCAGTTGGAAAGAAGAAGGAGTTGGGTGAAGGAAACAAAGGAGAGGGCAAAAGAGGGAGGGGAGAGGGGATTATGATCAGGAAGCATTCTGTATATGTATGGAGCTGCTAATAAGAACTTTTAAAACAAGAAAATAAAAGAACATAAAGATATTTTGTAGAGTGTGGCCTTTCTGTTTCTCTTGCAGGCTAGGAAGCCTTATGAGGGTTGTGGTAATCACTACTAGTAGACGCCAGAGAATAAGAAGAAAGCGTTTCAGGCATAGTGGAGCCCAGGGAGGCAACGACACAAACTGGTTCAGCTCATCGTCCCCTTTCCTGTGAGGCTCAACAGCAGCTCCCCATCCATTTCAAGAGACCTGCAGGTCGCCATGGTCTGGAAAGAAACATCCTCGATTTGGTGAGAAGTGCCCGGTTGTGTACCCTGGAGATTTCACTCATTACCTGGGAAAGTTACTTTACTTTTCAGATTTCAAGTTCAGGGGCATACTTACCTGGAATAAAGTATGGAAGACTCCAATAACTTCTACCCTTATTTTAAATTCTTTAGAGTACTAAATTTAGTAAGAATAACCCACAGTTTTCATGGAATTATTTTTAAATACCTTTTGTTTTCTTTTAAATGTGTGATATATCAGTTCATGGAATTTGGGGTCAGCCAGAGATCTAGATTTGAATTGCAATTGTATTGTTTACTTGGTGGCAGAGAATAAATGTGTAACACCTTGAGCTGCAGTTTCCTCATCTATAAAACTGAGTAACATCTCAATTACATTTATTGAGAGATTAAAAATCAAAGCACATGGGCTGGAGAGATGGCTTAGCGGTTCAGAGCTTGCCTGTGGAGCCTAAGGACTCCAGTTCGAGGCTTGGTTCCCCAGGACCCATGTTAGCCAGATGCACAAGGGGGCGCACGCATCTGGCGTTCATTTGCAGTGGCTGGAGGCCCTGGCACGCCCATTCTCTCTCTCTCTCTCTCTCTCTGCCTCTTTCTGTCTGTCACTCTCAAATACATAAATAAAAATGAGTAAAAAAATTTAAAAAAAATCAAAGCACATAATCCAGCATTTACTTGGTGAATAATTACTGCAATCATTCCTGCGAGGCAGGTCCCTAAGGTCCCTTGTAACCATTCCAACAGAAGATGTCCGGTCATGATGCTGTGCTCAGACCTTGTCCTGTCTGGCATAGCAATTGTGCTGCCTGCTGGTTATCTGACTCTGATGAAGTTCCTCGGTTCTTGGCTACTCCCTGGCTGTTGTGCAATCTCTCCTGATTTAGAACTAGATCTCTGCAGATCCTGTGGCCTGGTCACAGCCGAAGTGCGTTCTGTGATATGGCCTTTTAGATAGAAAGACCTAGAAGGGATGAGGGGGTGGCCAGAGCTGGGGAATACAAGGCACCCTGAACTATCTGATTTTCTGTGTAGTTCAATAATTACTGATCACCTACCATATGCCTGGCTCATCTCTCTGTCACAGGGCATGACCAGGACATGGCCCCAGCCTGCTTCGGAGAACTCAAAGCATGGGCTCGCATAAGAACGGGTTTTCACTTCCAGAAAAATACTAAACTGGATACAATAAGAGATTCCTTTAAGGAAAACGAAAGCATGTGCTCCAAAGAGCCTCTGAAATCTAGATAAAGAAAACATATCTTGCTTTGAAGAATAGAACAAAGAGCTACCTGAAGTATGCAGGCATTTTTTTAAATATGTGGATCATCTCCATTAAATACATATCAAAATTGAAAATAAAATTTTGTCAAGTGTAAGTGCTGACACCTATGTGCATCCTCACTGTATAGTTCATCAGACTTAAAGCAGATGCACTTATATAAGAAGTACAGAGATGAAGAAAATAAATACACACACACCTCACAATCCCTGGAAGCCACTTCTGATCACCGCTTCTCAGGGTAACCAGTACCTTGCACGCTGACAGCAAGCCATAACATTTTGTCTGTACAGTCCATACACGTTGAGTCGCGTTATAGTATACAGACGGAAAAACATTCTCCCATCGAATTTTAGTTTATGATTCAATGTTTTATTCGTTAAACTAACCAGCAAAAGGTGTTCACTGTAAAGTGCTGGCTGAGGATGACATACGCTCGAGCTTCTGCGTGAATCGCTCATTCTTTGTGCATAGGATGGCGCCTTGGCACCTGGCTGCCCTGTGTGGAGGCCGTTCCTTACACATGAGCTCAGTTACTGGGGAATTCCTTCCATCCCTGAGAGCCAGGGACTTGCTTCCCAGCCACACACCCGAGGTAAATGCCTAACTCAGACAGTCAACATTACTGTCTCAAAACATCTTTAAATCTGACATGTCACATACTCGTCATTAGGGAAATGAACACTCACATATGTCCACAAATATTTGGTCTTGGTAGACCTAGGTTGACCTGTTTCAGAATCAACAGGATAAAAAAAAATATCTTATCTCCGTCCTTGGAAAACATACAATTCAGTGAAGGGAAAGTTTCAATGTGGCCTCTGAGAGACTTTGTTTCCCTGAAAACAAAATCATTTTGCTCTAGTCAATCAATAACTCTACACAGTAAATGTGAATCTTGAGCTCAAAAAAGAGGTTATCAGACACAACATTTCTTCACACTCTCATAATGTTATCAGGAATTAGAAGGTAACATTTATCAAATATTTACAAGTTGCGTGGGACACAGCACAGGACAAACATATGAGCCTGATAGTATCCAAGCTTCATTTTTAAACAGATGCAAAAAAATCTCAGAAATGTTTGCTTTTCAATGATGCATTCTCCATCATGTAAAAATTTAACTACTGAGGTACTTGAATGACATGTGGAATGGGTCACACAAGAAGGAATGAATCTCGGGTGAAAGGTCAGCGTCAACACAGGAGACAGAAACTGCAGCGGCAGCTCATGCCAACCAGGAAGGACAGACCTTTCCTGAGGGAACATGGGCTAAATAATAATTATCTAGTGGAAATGTGAAACAGATACAATTAATTTTCATTAATTTTACTGGGAGGTATGTACTAAAATACAGTCACACAAAAGAAATGGTCCATCTTTCTGTGGTCAACTCCATTCTCCCTTGGTTGTTCGTGGTGGCATTTCTCCAGATTCTATGAAGACAGAAACTCATTTTTCTTTCTCCCTCCTCCATCTGGGCCCTTTGCTTCTGTGTAAGACTCGCCCAGTCATGAGCATTCATAACCACCTTCCTAGAGTGAATTTTCTGTTCTATTAGAGATGGTCAAGAAACAGGATGTGCAAGATTAGGACAGAAGCACCAATCTTAGATAAAAAAAGGGAAAACATTAGCTAGAAAATGAGATTCCCACAGCCTTAATATTCCAATCCTCACAACTCCCATGATCCGGGGAATTCATGTCCCAGGAGGCTACAGCTCAGCCCCAACCTGCACCTGCACACTGCCGTCTCCCTTCTCATTCGGGCCAAGTTTGAGAGACAGAGCGTGGTGGAATTTGAGTGGTAGGTTCCAAAGGAGAGGAAGACAGAGCTTGAATGGTCTGAAATCACAATTTAAAAAGCAAAAATGTATTTTAAAGTATATTATGTTGGCAGTGTATTATGTATACATATACATATTTGTGTGTTTCCAGAGTTGAAGTGTTTACATTTCTGATTTCTTAGCCCTGACATTTGAGAACAGTGTTTAATTCTACAATGGAAGTAGATGGCAGCCAAAAGTTCAAGTTTATAAAGATAATTGGAAATAAAACCCAGAAGACCTTAAAGAACTACAGCAAAAAAGTTTTCCTTCTAAAAAATAGAATTTATGAAGATACTTTTCAAGTATCAGAAGAGGAAATAAGGGGTAAACATACATGTTTTTCAGCATTTTGATATGTATTAAATACTGCAAATCATAAAGTGTAATTTTTTTTAGTTACACACATGGTAAAATAATAGAATAAAAGGCAGTGTATACTTTTAAAATTAGGCTATAAAACACACAGCAGTTACTATTCATTAACCTGGAGCTTTAATGGATATCTGTGCTGGGTAAATATGGGTGAGAAAGCAAAGAGTCTTAGAGCTAATTGACTTCCGGCCCCAGGCATGCAGACATCTTTCTGTGACTCTGGGTTTGTCCCTCCAGGACACTAGTGCCAAGATGATCAACACAAGAACCGAAAATAACAATTTATTCTGCCCGAAGGACACTACGCTCCGCATCTTCTGGCTAGATGAATGAGCCTCTCTTGCTGTGCCCCCGCAAGGTATCCTAAGCATCAGGACTTTACATGTGACGATTCAGGGCAGAAACGTCTGCACGGAGACAGTGCTACGAGCATCTTCTTAGATTCTTAGGCCCAAACTGATGGAGTGAGACGCAACTCTTATACCCGCTTGTTTCCTTTAAGATGTTGTCATCCCTCAGGCAAGCCAGGGATCAAGGGCAGGGCTGAATTCTATCCTGGTTCCTCACACAAAAATATTGGTATTAACCAGCAACAACCCCAAATTAGCCAATTTTAAGTCTTTTTTTCCTCCCGTACTTCTTCCCATCAAAAACCTCTGCTCTCAAGGTCACAGGGCAAATGTTAGTTTGCCCCTGAGCTATTTCTCTGTCCAATAGTCCGATTCAGGGTGGGTGTATGCATTCATCTCAGATGCTCAGGTTGGTTTCTTAAAGATTGCTTTTTTAAAAAACCTTTTTTTTTATTGCCAGGCATGGTGGCACATGCCTTTAATCCTACACCAAAGGCAGAAGTAGGAGGAGTGCTATGAGTTTGAGGCCAGCCTGGGACTACAGAGTGAGTGCCAGCTCAGCCTTGGCTACAGGGAGACCCTGCCTCGAAAAAATAAAAATAAAAAGAAGAAGAAAAACTTTATTTGACAATTTTCATACATGTTCTTAATGTATATTGGTCATAAATCTCTCCCATTATTTTCTTTTGTCCCCCTCCTCCATACCCCTTCTCCTTTCCAACTAGTCCTCTTCAAGTGGCCATTGCATCCGGGAGCTCACAGCAGTTGTCGTTGTTAGGTAACACAATATTGGCCCATCAGCACATCATCAGAGATGATCAGAGGGAGACACACACCCACACACACACGCACACCACACCACACCACACCACACATGCACACGTACCACTACCACTACCAACAACAACAGCACAGACCTCAAGGTAGAATGAGGACTAGTTGGGGACAAAAGACTGATTACTTTATCTGCTTTTCCTCTTACGGCTTAAAACTCTTCCTAAGGGCTTCCTTTTCCACAGAGCTGGCCTTTTAAAGCTCTCTCCACTCATTTTCCCTCCAAGTCAGACTCAGTGAGATCTGTGTGAAGAAGCCTTGTCAGGCGGAAGCCCATAGCTCGCCTAAGGATGTGCAGGAACAGGTGTGTGTCTCCTCAAAAACTTTCCTCAGTGTAAATTTGATCATGGTGGCACATTTAGCAAAGTGGATGACAAAGGAAGGTGGCCATTTCTTCAGACAAACAACATTCTAATGTACCTTACTCTGAAGCTCAGCAGAGTACATGGATTGGACAAATGAGGCTGGTTCACAAACTTTTAAAAATTTTTATTTGCTTTATTTATTTGAGAGAGAGAGAGAAAGAAAGAGGTAGACAGATAGAGAAAATAGGCATGCCAGGGCCTTTCAGCCATGGCAAACAAACTCCAGAAACATGCACCACTTGTGCATCTGACTTATGTAGGTCCTGGGGAATCAAACCTGGATCCTTTAGTTTTACAGGCACATGCCTTAACCACTAAGCCATCTTCCCAGCCCTTTTTTTTTTTTTTTTTTTTTTTTTTTTAGATAGGGCCTCACTTCAGTTCAGGCTGACCTTGTACTTACTCTATAGTCCCAGGTTGGCCTCAAACTTACATCGATCCTCCTGCCTCTGCTTCTTGAGTACTGGGATTAAAAGGTTAGCCTCAAACTGGCCTCAAACTCACAGCAACCCTCTTATCTCTGCCTCCCAAATGCTGGGATTAAAGGTGTGCACCACCACACCTGGAATACACTCTTAACCAGTGTTACCTGAGAGCTTTCTGCAATGGAATGACTCACTGCCAGCATTTAAGGGCCATTAGAAAAGATCATGTCATTGAAGGGGACAGGGAAGGTCATCCCCAGTAGAAAACCATCTCCTTATGGAAAAATGATATTTATATAAGAACCCCCAGGGTCAGGGACATGGCTCAGGGGTAGAGGCTTGACTAGCATGTATGAGATCAGGATTTGACCCAAGCATGGCACAGGGAGGGGAAGGGATGACACACACAACTCCTCAGCCATCCATTGAGTCTAAAATTATGTTTATAATTTTTTAAACAAAATACATGCTGAATAAAAATGTTGATATGGACTGAATTTCTGCTTGGGGTCCAACAGACTAACCCAAAATGGAATCATGCATATAGAGGTTTTATGTCACCAAAGTAAAATATAGCCAGCTACTTGCAAGCTCTGATCTTCTAAGTAGTCAAGAGAGACACGAGACTCCCCAAACAAGTCAGCTTTCCTCAAAAAATAGAGTCACAGAACCTAATTGGTAGAGGATCAGTCAACCTGAGCCCTTCAGCCTATAGGAAGGCAGTCCCTTCCACTTTTATGTGGAAAGTGACGGGACAAAATGTGATATTAGGTGAGTCCCAGAGGAGGCAGACAGTGGGTACTACCCAGCTCATGAGTACCTAGTCAGAGCTACTTAAATCTTCAAAGCTCAGTTTGCAAAATATTGTTTTTTTGACACACAAAACAGGCCACATCTATTTACTGCCTATTTCTCCTTCGGGCCCGTACTGTATCCGTTACTTTCCCGGTTGTTATGACAAAATTCTCGACAAGAGGCAACTGAAGGAAGGAAGGTAGGAGGCGCAGGCCGTCATGGTGGGGAAGGCGTGGCGGCACGAGCACGCGGCAGCTGGTCACATCACATCCACGGTCGGGAGGCAGTGAGTGTTGGTGCTCAGGGAGCTCTCCCCTTCGTATTCAGTGCAAGGCGCCAGCCCATGGAACGGTGACTCCCACAGTTGGAGTCAGTCTTTCCACCTCAATTAATCTAATCTAAAACTCCCTCACAGATGTGCCCAGAGATAGGTGTCATAGAAGATTCTACATACAACCAAACAGATAACAGTGATTAACCATCATACTTACCAAAAGGGATAGCTTTCCATTGAACTTTCTGTTTGGTTTGGCTTGGTTTTGAGATAGGGTCTCACTATGTAGCCCAGGCTGGCCTCCATTTCATTGTCCTCCTGCCTCAACTTCCAGAGTGCCTGGATATCCACCATGCTTTCAATGTTAAAGAGGGTAAACTAATTTGAAGGATTATGTTTATTTTCCCCTCATTTACTTATTCATTCAATCAATGTTAGCTGTTGAGTGTGGTGGTTGATACCAGAGTTACCATAATGAGCTCTACCACTTTGGGTAGATGACGGGAAAGATGCCACTTGACATCCATTCATCAAACCCATGAAAATGTTCAGCCCTGTTGCAGTCCGGTTCGCATTGCTGGTAGAAACACCTAACCAAGAGCAGCTTCGGGGAAAAAGAGATTTATTTTGGCTCCATGATGGCAGGGAAAATGATGGCATGAGCAGAGGGTAGACATCACCCCCTGGCCAACATAAGGTGGACCATAGCAACAGGAGGGTGTGCCAAACACTGGCATGGGAAAACTCGCTATAGCACCCATAAGCCCGCCCCCAACAATACACTCCCTCCAGGAGGCATTAATTCCCAAATCTCCATCAGCTGGAACCTAGCATTCCCAACACCTATGTTTATGCGGGACACCTGAATCAAACCACCACAAGCCCTCTACCCCATGAGGCCTGAGACTATGCATCTAACAGGTTTAGCCAGGACAATCTGAAAACCAATACAGGTTCTCCACATTGCGTTGAGAAAGGGCGTGTGGAGCAGCTGGGACACAGTAGCAAACAGTCTTGCAGGCACAAGTGATGTCCTGAAGGTGTGGCTGGACTGGGGATAATGAGAACGACTGGGAAACAAGCTCCAGCAGAAACATTCCAGCATTTGGGGGAGGTGGAGGCAGAAGAATTGGACTCCCAAAGGGATTTTTTGTCTAAATACTGTGGGGTATGTCTCAGTTTCTTCAGGGACAAACCTTCTAGCACCTATTCTATCTTCTTACCCTTTCCTCACAAAACTTTGACATTTTCTCTGATGACTTTGGTGATAGAAAACCCTATTACTAGTCCAAGGAAAGAAAGACAAAACTGGGCTTGTTTGAAGAGAAGCATGGAGAGAAAGAAGGAAGTTTTGAAGAATATTCCTTATGAGTATTGTTGCCCACAGTGAGAATCTTTCCTGACTCACTCACTCTCTAGCAGGGATCTTCTCTGGACATTTCAAATGCTGTTGGACAAGTTGTCCCCAAATGGAAGCAAGGTGAGTTCAATTTTTATTTATTTATTTATTTATTTATTTGGAGGGAGGGAGGGAGGGAGAGAGAGAGAGGGGGAGAGAGAGAGAGAGGGAGAGAGAGAGAGAGAGAATGAATGGGTACATTAGGGCCTCTAGCCATGCAAACAACCTCCAGTTGCATGGACCATTTTGTGCATCTGGATTTACATGGGTACTAGGGAATCAAACCTGGGTTGTTAGGCTTTTCAGGAAAGCACATTAACCACTGAGTAATTACTCAAGCCTTAAGTAAGTTCTAACAGGATAATTTTATCTAGATATCTGTTCCCCCTGCCCTGGTAGTACTCCTGGGAAAAAGAAAAAAATAAATTGAAACCATCCTTGTGAAATGCTTCATTTGTATGCAGAGAGGGCTCTGAGAACCTGAGAGGATGGGACCATGAGAGCTTCACTTCCTGTCACTCTGTCAAGGAGACTTTGGGGTTGTATGTTTGCTCCTGTGTACAGAAGACTGGGACACATTTTTCTCTTTCTCTTTCTTTTCTTTTCTTTTCTTTCTTTATTTTGTTTGAGATAGGTTTTTCACACTATCCCAGACTAACCTGAAACTCTGTAGCTCCAGGCTAGCCTCAAACTCATAGCAACCCTCCTATCTCTGCCTCCCAAATGCTGGGATTAAAGGTGTGCACCACCATACCTGGCTTTTTTTATATTTGTTTTTTAAGAGATGGGGAATTGAGGGGAATGGAGGAGTCTCTTAGAAGTTTAGAAGATCTATTATATACAATGAACACTGATATGGCCATGATCTGAAGTGCCTTTTAATACAGATCTGGGAGACTAAGCTAAGCTGGAGATTTTAGAGACATTGCAAGTAAGAGAAATAGCTAGAACAAGGAAAATGAAGTATGAGAATCCAAGATTTGTACCTCCCCCCTCCAAGAGAATTTTGTCTACTATTATATGCATGGAATTTCAGTTCCTGAGCCAGTAGTAGAAGAGAAATAAGATTTAAAAGCTTGACTATGACCAAATTATAGGTTTGGGAACTCAGTCAGAAATGGTGGGGATTGTTAATGTAATAATTTTAGAAATTGAATATGACTATTCCAGACACAGTTCTAGGTCCTTGAGATATAGCAGGGAGCACAACTAATGAACATATCCCTCCTTAATAGAATTTACACTCTAGGCATGACAACCCAAACCATTGTTTCTTAATGTTCATGAAATAATACAGGTTTACAAGTCAATGTAACAGAGACTGTTATTAGCCTGACTTGACACATGAGAAAATTGTCAGGAAGTTAAGCATAGTGCACAAGGTCACACATCTAGTAAGTGTTGAAAGAGAGAGAGGAGGATTGAAAATGGTATGTTTTGGGCAATGAGCTGTGGTAAGAATGTGGGAGAACACCCAGAGACCAGGCAGGTTGTGTGTGTGTGTCCGCATGCTCAAGCATGCATGCACCTATGTTAGCACATATGTGTGGAGACCAGAGGCCAGCAGTCTCTCACTCTCCTGGAGCTCACCAAGTAGGGTAGGCTGGCTGACAGGTGACTCCTCACTCATTCTCTTGTCTGTGCCTCCTCAACTTTGCATGCATCACCATGTCTATTGTTGTTAGCGTGGGCTCTGAGGATCAAACTCCCTCCTCATGCTTGCTAGGAAGCTTGTTACCTATTGAGTCTCAAACACAAAGTTTTCACACCACTCATGTCTGCCGGTGACCCTTCAACTGTGTCCCTGACCTACGCAGCACTGCCATCTGGCTTCCAGTGACTCGGCCTTAGTGTCTGACCAGTCCTGAAAGACCTGCAGCCCTTGTAGAGGACGTTCAGCATGGAGAGGGCTTGATGGTGCTGTCCAGGGCCTGGGAAGAAAATTCCACACCAGTATTTCTAGTCTGGAGCAGAATTTTTAAAAGGAGTTTGTGGGTAGATAATTTTTTCAAGTCCGTTTAAGGAAGTTATTTTAAAAAATATTGTAATTAATTTATTTATTTTAGGGAGACGATGAGGGAGGGAAGAGAGAGAGTGTATGCCAGGGCCTCCAGCTGCTGCAAACTCCAGACCTATGCGCCACCTTGTGCATATGACTTATATGGGTCCTGGGGAATTGGAACCTGGGTCCTTAGGCTTTGCAGGTAAGCATCTTAATCTCTAAGCCATCTCTCCAACCCTAAGGAAGATACTTTTTAAAAAAATTATTTATTTATTCGAGACACAGAGAGGGAGAGAGAGATAGAGAGTGAGTGAGAATGGGCACGGCAGGGCCTCTAGCCACTGCAAACAAACTCCAGATGCATGCACCACCTTGTGCATCTGGCTTATGTGGGTCCTGGAGAATAGAACCTGGGTCCTTAGGCTTTGAAGGCATGTGCCTTAACCACTAAGCAATCTCTCCAGCCCAGGAAGATACTTTTTAAAGGCCTTTAAAAATATTAGTTTTTAAAAAATATATTTTATTTATTTATTTGAGAGAGAGAGAGAGAGAGAGAGAGAGAGAGAGAATGGGCACACCAGGGCCTCTAGCCACTGCAAACAAACTCCAGATGCATGCACCACTTTGTGCATCTGGCTTATGTGGGACCTGGGGAATCGAACTGGGGTCCTTTGGCTTTGCAGGCAAATGCCTTAGCTGGTAAGCCATCTTCTCCAGTCCTAAAATATTAGTTTTAAGGTGAGGGGGTGATAAAAAATTTACAGGATAAACTTACTTTTGGGGAAATTAAGCTATCTTGTTCTACATGGGGAAATCAATCTCCCAGCTTCATAGCTTCATAGTATGCTCTGAGAATGGCTCTGTCTTAGATGCAGTGTGAAAAAATGTATGTAAGATTGCCATGAGAAGCTTCTGGAAAGTGTCATGAAGAAAGGAGTCTGTGGTAAACATTATGAGAATGTGTTGGTTGAATGGTTCATTAATTTATGTACACATTCACTTTGCCACCTGTCCATCTGGTCTTGTAGATAGAGCTATTCTTGGTTTACATACCTAGAACTAACTTGCCCCTCAGGTAACAAAAGGAATGTGGGAGGCATTCTGTCGCTCTGATCTGTGTACCAACAACTCAGTGGGAAAGGCAAATCAAACCAGGAGCTAAATCCAACAGCTTGTATTTGAACAAGTTAATGTGTTTTTTCTTAATCTCTAGTAACAAAAAAACAAGCGTCTGATACCATGGGTGTCCATTATTTGTGAGCTAATATTTATCTGTTAGGACTTTAATAGCTCACATTTGCTTTCCCCACTCTCAGATCCTACACTTAATTGAATAGCTCCTCTGCACTAAGAGAAAGAAAAACATATAATTTAATCTTAATAATGACATGATAAGGTGTACTGATGTCTTTATCCCAAGTATGAAAGCTAATGATCAGAGATGAGTTGGGGAATGGGTCCTGTCTCCTGTGAATTCAGAGGGTCATGTCTGTGTGCCTCATGTCTTCAGACCTAGTGGACCCCCTCTGCCCCTGCCAGACTGCACAAATTCAAGTTATTTGTGAAATTACTAAGAAATCACTCAAGTCTCAAACTCAAATTTTTTTAGCTTCTATGGAATTACTTTCCTAAGAAATTAGGATGAGGTTTTTATTCAGTAATAACAGAATGAATTTCTTCTATTGAGTATGAACACTGAAGCATTATATAAACAGTCTGCAATATTCTTTGGGTTTTGCGGTGTGTGTGTGAGAGAGACAGAGAAAGAGAGAGAGAGAGATGTGTGCGGTGTATGCACATGTATGTGCAGATGTGCACCACATGCCTGTGTGTGCAGACCAGAGGAGAATGTTGGAAGCCCTTCTCTATAACTCAGCCGCATATTCCCCCCAGATGAGGTCTCTTCCTCAGTCTGGAGCCCCATATATTCTCCAGTCTCCACCTACCGTACCTGTGGCTGAGGTTACAGAGGCATGTGTCTACACCCAGCTTTTTACAAGGATTCTGGGGAGTTGAACTTGAGTGGTCTCCACGGGAGAGAGCCTCATGTTTAAGCAGCAGGCACAGCAAGCACTGATAATTGATGACCATCTACCTAGCCTATTCTTTTCTTTCTTTCTCTCTTTTTTTTTTTTTTTTGAGATTCTAAAGATTGAACCCAGGGCCTTGCATATAGGCAAACACCTGCCCATTGAGCTATTTCCTCAGCCCTTACTTTTAATGATGCATATCTATAAGAAATATGTAGTAAAACTAAGAAAAAACTAAATCCTTTGAAATCAGCCCAATCATAAATAACTTCCTGTTTTCAGCAACATCCTGTGGGACTTGGGCTGGGGAGATAGGTCAGTCAGTAAGGTGCTTGCCTTGTTAGCATGGGATGCTGAGTTTGGTTCCTAGGACCCACATAAAATGCCAGGTGTGGTGGTGTCTGCCTGTAACCACAGTGCTGGGGAGGTAGAGACAAGTTGGTCCCTAATCCTCTTGGTCAGCTAGTCTAGCCAAGTTGGTGAGTGATACCTAAGGATGATACCCAAGGTTGACCTTGACACACATGCATGCACTCTGTCTATCACAACACATGCACGCACACACATGTGCATGCACACACACACAATCCAATCACACACACACACACACACCATATGTACATGCATTTAAAAAAAAAAGAGGCGAGTCTTGTTTCTGTGAGAGGTTCTGGAAGAGTGTCAATTAGAGAGGGGAGAGAAAAAGAGTAATGTGATATATCTTGTGTAGAAAAATGTGTCTTGGATGTCAGGAAGTGACAATAGAAAATGCACATTCATCTATGGCCAGACTTGATGGAAGCTTAAGGGACTGGACCTGATCTTCACTTTATTTTATTTTTAACAGGTTGTCACTTCTGAAGAATAAACAGTCTTTCCTGAATCCAGAGTTATGAGTCATTTGTCTCGATAAAGTACAGAAAGGAAACATTGTGCACTACTGCCAGTAAGTCATCACCTTGGCCCTCTAGGTGGAAGGCAGGAGTTCTTCCTGTCCCACTCAGTGGAACACAAATTGGTAAACTGAGAGCTAACAGATCACAGCCAATGAGGCAGTGCAGAGCTGACATCCCATCTTACCTGAAATGTCAACAGCCATGACCCAGAAAGTACCACAACAAAGGATGCCCACAAAAGGAGCAGTGAGCATGGCACACTTCAAGGATAACACAGTTCAGAAATTGGTCTGAATCAAAGAGTTTTTCCTTTTAAACAATGTACCTGCTATTAATATCTGAACTGATCACCAAGGTGGCTGTAAGCCTCAGTTCAAATGGAAATCTGAAGAAAGGTAGTTGGAAACAAACATGCACATCAGTGGTGAGTTTCTCATTGTTGGGACAAAATGCCCAACCAAAAGCAGCTTAGGTAAGGAAAGGGTTTATTTTCAGCATAGTTTCTTGGGAAACTACATCATGGTGGAGAAAGCATGACAGGAGTGGGAAGCCAGCCTTACATCATCACATTGTGGAGAGGAAGTAGACAGAGGGAGAAGAGCACGTGGGCCTGGCTGTAACACCTCATACCTCCCCTACACAGACACACACACACACACACACACACCTCCTCTAGCAAGGCCCCACCTCCTAAAGGTTCCACCACCTTCCTGAGTGGCACCACCAACTGGGGACTAAGTATTCAAACTCATGAGACTATAGGGGCATTTTCATTTAAAGCCCAGCAATAGATGTGGATATTTGATTCTGCTTTTAAGATCTTTCTTCAGACAATCTCACAAGCAGGGCTTGGACTTTTAGATTCTCCTAGACTCTAATGATTTTTTTAAATCATTATTTTGGGCCTTTTTAGGTGTCCATTGTGTGCCAAGCCTTGTTTCTGGGTTCTAAGGAAGAGACACAATGCAGATAGTGTCTTTCTTTTCAGAATTCTCTTGTGGTAGCCCAGTAGACTCTACTAGATGATAATCTCCACTTAATCTGAGTCCTGAGGAGTGTGTCTTTACCTAAACAGATGGGGAAAGGTTCTTAAACTCCATGACCTCACTCAAATCTTATACCTTCTCAAGCCAGAACCCTCCACATCCCTGCCAATAGGTAGCTCCATGTAGCATAGTCCACACATTTGAAAATTACACATCAAGCTAATAGATTGATAGGTAAACTGTGATTTATCTCCACACACTGACAATTAGTGTTTGCAATGCCAGGTTTGAAGTTATGGGGTGGGCGTCGTGACAGGAGCAGTCTTTATTTCTATCTCCTGCCATAAAACCATTCCATTGTTGAGTCCCACCCTGGTCCATCCTGCACTGGGAATGGTCTCCGTGTAGCCTTGGAACCTGGCAGATTTGCTAGAAAGATATGCTAGGGAAGACCTCACATAGTCTCAGAGATTGTACTCAGGGATGTCTAGGCAGGAAGTTCTGAGGTCCTTATACCTAGGGGTTGCCATAGAAGGGGTATGCTGCTCTAAGCGGGCATGACTCTATGATCCCACATGTGCCTTGTTCCATGTGTAGGATGCATATGGGGATGCAGTGCAGCTCAAGCCTGGAGCCTGGAAGTCTGGACAGGTATGAGTAGTGGTCACTGTCTCCCCATCTTGTTCTCACTCAGATGTGCTTCTACCCAGAGGGTACTGCTTCTCAAGAGCTACTTGTTTCCCGTTTCACAGGTTTGAAAGATAGGGTGGTCTCTTGATTTTGTATGGCCACTTGTCATCTAGTCCTCCTCTACCCACCATCTTGAAGGGGAAGCCCTCGGCCTGTACTGCCTGTTGCCCCATCTCATGACTTTTTCCTACAAACCCACAGTTCACTTCCCTCATTTCTTGAGGACATTTTAGAAGCTGCATCACTGTCACTCTCTCCTATCTTTACAATCTATGTGAAATGTTTGGTGACTTCAATTTCCACCTCAGTGGTCCTTCTCGGCTGTTAACCTCTTGTCTTGCAGTAATCTTGTCCTTCAGTCAATCATTCCCATGGTTACATGCTAGATTTGTCATTTTCAATAACTGCACCCCTCATAATGTCAATTTCAAGCAGTTCTCCGACTTTTTCAAGTAATTCTCCTTAATGCTCTTATTCTCACACATCTTTGGCCACATCAGGACTTCCCAGCCATCGATCCTATCACCTCCATTTTGCCTCTGTCTCTCACCTGCCTCATCTTGTCACTTTCCTCCTTCACATCCCATGATAGAAGCTTATCATGTGACATGCTTCCACTCCACCCTCCCTTGGTCAACTCTGTGTATCACACCTTCTTGGAAATCCCCTGGCCTGGTTAACTCCAGCACTCCTCTCGTTCACCAGCTATATGCATAAACCTGAAAGTTTTGGAAAACACAACTTTAAATTCACCCTTTTGAACTTCACGTGGGCTCTCAGCGCTACTGAGCAAGCCTTTTTTCTTCCCTTCTGTATTCTTCAGGACGTCTTCAAACCCTTTTTTCTTTCTTCAAGCTTTAACCTTTCCTCTCTGCACTCTGTGAAGATGACTTGGCATTTTATTCACGCCGAGGAGGCAGAAGCAATTGGAACAATAGAACTTACAAGGTCGCCACTCCACACATCCTCAGCAATGTTCCAGCAACTTTCTTTGGAATCTATAGTCTCCAAATTCCTGCCTGTTACTTTGAAACAATCTTGCTCCTTCCTTGTTGAGAGAAATACCTCCCCTTGTGGATGTCATCTCATGAACACAGCTTATTCATTTAACCAAACAATAGTAGTTGCTTCCCTCTTAGGGCCTATGACCTCCCCACTTACAGATTTTTGACTCTTGTCTCTTAAAAGGTCTTGCTCAAATAATGTTCCCCCAATTTTTCTATTTCATCAAAATTGTGTCACCTGCTCAGTTATTACCACCCTATACACATATCATTTGTCTCACCTTAAAAAGAAATAAAACAAAAGCAAAGCATTGACTTGCTTATCTGCCTCAGACCCTCTTCACCAGTTATATGGTGCATCCAGTGCTCTTGGGACTTTTATTTTTATCTTATTTATTGACCATTTGTACACATATACATAATGTGTTTTATCATAATACCCTCCTGTTTCTTCCTCTTTATCCCCCTCCCTGTCCTACTTCCAATGATCCCCTTCTCCCCAACTAGTCCCTGTTATATTTTGATGTCTCATTTTGTTCTTGTATGTGGTCAAGATCCAATGAGGTTAATTAAGGTTCCCTGCATGGGCATGGGCATGGGAACGTGTGGAGGTTGGTTGACCTGTCCTGAGTACATGGGTCCTATTAGTTGCTATAACACTGCATAAAGTGTCTCTCACTCCCTCAGTTACCTCGGGGCAGGGGTGCTTCATGTCCTCCTGCATCAACCACGATGGAACGTTTTGTATTGTGTGGCTAGTGTGCTGGTAATGACAATCTCTGTGAGACCACGAATCCAACAACCACATTGTACCTGGATGACGGCATTCCACAGCCCTCTTCCTCCTCATCCTCTGGCTCTTACATGCTTTCTGCCTCCTTTTCTGTGTTGTTCCCTGAGCCTTGGAGGAGGCGATATAGATGGCCCATTTAGTGTTGAGGGCTCTGGAGTCACTTGTTCTCAGCAAGGTGATGAGTTTCAAGTCTCCTCAGTAGTCACCATCATCTGCAAAGGGCAGCTTCTCTGAGAAAGGAGAGAGGGGCAGACGTACACAGTTGGAGGACAATTTGATGAACGCTGCATATTCATTTAACCAAACAACAGTACTTTCTTTCCTCTTATGGCTTTTGACGCTTCCCCTTCTATTGTTTCTTAAACCCAGTCTTCTCAAGCTTTTGACCCATGACATGACTGAACAAACTACTGTAGACAAGGTCACTTATGACCTCCTCAGAGCTGAATTTAATTCTTTGCCATATTTGCTAGACCCATTAATGCTTTCCTTAATTTTCTGCAAAGATGACTACCAGTCACTCCTTCTAACCATGAACACTTAAGCCACGCTTCCCACTGAAATGTAGCCAGTGTAACCCTGCTGCTCACTGAGAAGACATTTACCTACCATGCATGAAGCTCTGAGTTTGAACATAACTCTCAAAAAAATTTTTTTTACAAAGTTACAAAAGTAAGGCTTATTCCTCTGAGGCCATAACTTGCGTTTATGGATAGAATGTTCTGGAAGTTAGGCTCTGCCAATCCCAATCCTAGGATTTTTGCCTTTTCTCTATTCTTAAAATGCCCAGTGTGCAGTATACATTTTTGTGTACATTTAGTAAATGGTTGCTACCACATCTCAGGTGGCAGGATTCTGAGAGGTGAATAATGCTACGAGGAAAGAATGGGGGAGGGAAGCCGAAGGGAGGCCTCCACGGTCTGTTTAAGGCACCAACGGGCCCTTTGCATCTCGATATTTGTGGCAGTGAAGGTCTGGCCAGCCTCTGACCAATCATGCTTATCTATTTAAGATTGGGTTGTGTCTTCTGCAGACTAAAGGATTTATATGAAAATTGCTTCCAGATGGAATTTTTCAAGTGTGGATCTTTGCCACCCTACTCTGCCCCCAAAGAAACTACAGTGGTCTTTTCCCTGATTTCCACAGTTTTTTGTCCATATAATTCTTTTCTGATGTTCGTTCTGCATTTTACTTTCCAACATACAGCTTCTCATGGGGCCAGGTGATATTGTTCACTGGGCTATGGGCAAGCTGTGTTCCTCGTAGAAACCCTGCACTGGTATCGTTCTTCTATTTCCAATCCTCCTGATCCTTGGCCTCTTATAAATTGTATTTATTCTTTAAAAAATGATTAGCTTGCAAAGAATTAAGTTTATTATGGTATTTTCCCATAATATTTTGTTTCCCTTCCCCCTTTCTCCCTAGCTTCTCTCTTGATTCCCTCTCCTCCCCACACCCCAGCTTAGCTTTCTTTCTGCTTTCATACTGTTTGTTTCCTTGTGTCCTTCCCCTTCCCATCACTTCTTGTTCCCCTCTCGTGGTCTACTATGTCAATGTTAAGCATGTATTCAATCTCACATATACATACATACATACATACATACATTAAAAGTTTGGATTCATACATAAGCAAGAACATAATTTTTTTTATCCATCTTGTTGGGTTTAGGTTGCATCACTAAGTGTATTTTTTTTCAAATTGCAGCTACTTTCCTAAAAATTTCACAATTTTATTTTTCTATAAAATTGAGTAGAACTCCACTGTGCATGTGTATCATAATTTCATTGTCCAGTTATCAGATGATGGGCATCTAGGCTGATTCCATATCCTCTCTGTCATGAGCAGAGAAGCAGTGAACATGGATGTGTAAGTATCTCCGTAGTTGGCTATAGAGTCCCTTGGGTACATGCCCAGGAGTGGTACAGCTGGGTCATCTGGTATTCTTTCTGTAAGATCTTGCTTTGTCCCTAGAGACTCCAAGAAACATTTTTCAGCCATTTTGTCCATAGATTTTTTTCTTCACTCTCTGAAGCCCTCCTTTCTTTATTTTTTTTTTTTGCACATGTATGTGTCTGTGAGTGTGATGTGTGCAAGTATGTATGCATGTTCATGTCTGTGAGTGTGCATGCACATGTAAAGACTTACATGTGCACGTGTGTGTGTGGAGGCCAGAGGTCACAATCAAGTGTCTTCCTCTATTGCTCTCCACCTACTTATTGAGACAAGAGCTCTCACTTGAACACAGAGCATGACAATTTGGCCTGTCTAGCTAGTGATCTTGGCTAGGAGATCCCCTGCCTCCACCTTCTGAACACTGGGATTACAGGCTGGCCACTACTGAGGCATTTACATGGGTGCTGGGGATCCAAACTCAGGTCCTAATACTGGCATGACAAACATTTTGCCAACTGAGCTATCTCTCCAGTCCCTGAAACACTCTTCTAATTGTGGGTCAACAATGTGATGTAGTAGTTGATTGATTTCTGTATGTGTCATGTGTGTTTAGTCTTAAATGTCAGCTGTGGTGGAAACACTAGAAAGCGAAACTGACTATTCATCATATAATTTAGCATTCTTTGACTGAATGTGGTCATAAGCTTGTTACATTGGACACACTCATGGTACCTGCCATTAAAATTGAGGTCAGGGGCTGGAGAGATGACTTAGCCATTAAGTCACTTGCCTGTGAAGCCTAAGGACCCATGTTCAACTCTGCAGATCCCATATAAGCCAGATGCATAAAGGTGCACATGCCAGATGCAATCACAAGGTTGCACATGCCCAGTAGGTGGTGCAAGCATCTGGAATTTGATTGAAGTGTTGGAGACACACACCAATTCTCTCTGTGTGTCTCTCCAGAAAAAAAATTAATTAAAAAAATTTTTTTAAATTGAAGTTGGCTAGAGAGATGGCTTAGTGGTTAAGGTGCTTGCCTGAGAAGCCTAAGCATTAGTCAGGTGTGGTGGCACACGCCTTTAATCCCAGCACTCGGGAGGCAGAGGTAGGAGGATCACCATGAGTTCAAAGCCAGCCTGAGACTACATAGTGAATTCCAGGTCAGCCTGGTTTAGAGTGAGACCCTACCTCGAATAACCAAAAAAAAAAAAAAAAAAAAAAAAAAAAAGCACATTCAAATCTAGAGAGGTCCCACATACCCAGACACATAGTGACACAAGCATGCAATGTCGCACATGCCCACAAGGTGGCACATGCTTCTGGAGTTTGTTCACAGTGGCTGAAAGGTCCTGGTATTCCCATTCTCTCTCCCTCTCTCCCTCTCTCTGCTTCTTTTTATCTCTGTCTCTCTCATATATAAATAAATACAAATTTTTAAAAATTGAGGTTATGATGAGTGATGGAGGAGGATTCTGGTGTTGTCAGTAGTGCCTGTAACTTAGGCGACTATTTTACCCTGGGGGCTGCTACAAATGTTCCCTACCAGAAGAGCCCACCATGGTCTTTCCCAGTCCCTGCACTGCATAGGGCAGCAAAGGCCTGGGAAAGTAGATCAGTAACTGTGAAGAATGTCGTAGCACTCTACAGCTGGACAGACTGATGAAGTCA
This sequence comes from Dipus sagitta, assembly GCA_036346955.1. Taxonomy (NCBI): domain Eukaryota; kingdom Metazoa; phylum Chordata; class Mammalia; order Rodentia; family Dipodidae; genus Dipus; species Dipus sagitta. Next base: position 8,257,171 of record CM070780.1, on the reverse strand, counting down.
CTGGGGTAGAGTGTGTTTGCTTGCTTGAGACAGAGTCTGACTATGTTCCAGACTGTACGTAGGTGTAAGCAGATGTCTTAGTTTTCTGGAGCTCAAATCCCTCATCTGACAGAGCTAGGGTAATGGTTCCTATGTGATGGATCCTACAAGAGTGCAAAAGTGACTTGAACTGCAAGTGGAACTTCCTTTATTTTCTGGAAGAGGAACCTAAGTTCCCTTTACCAACTTAAATTGGTCTAAGTAGTGTGGGAGCTTCCTGTGCAGTATGGCTGCAGAAATCATTTCTGGCCATCTCAGAAAACATTGGAATCTATCAGCAGCGTATTGCCACCCATTTGGAGTGTGCCTGGAGCTCTATATTTAGCTCAATTTTACCTGAAAATTGTCAAATGTCAATTAGAATTAGTCTGATTCCATTGATTTTTTTTCACCCACAATATAGAAAATATCAGATTCAAAATCTATCTCAAGAAAATAAAAATCAAGAAAGAAGGAAAAACAAAAGGTCTGATGCTCATGGGTGGGTCCAGATGGCCATGGGGAAGGCCACAAAGCACCTTCTTGGGCAGACATAGCTCTCCTCTTCTAGTAAGCCCTGCCGGGTCATTGGTGCCCAGGTGAACTGAGGGTACCTTTTGCCAACATCTGGCATGTTTCACACATATGGCTCTCCATTACTTCTCTTCCTCCAGGGATAATCATCTCTAAAGAAACATCCCTGCATAGCTGTAAACTCCTTGGTTAGAGTAACAGAATATTAACCAGTACATTTCTCTACCCCAGGGGTGACCAAGAGTGAGTAGTCTTGCTTCTTCGTACAGGGAAGAGCTGTCAGAGGAAAGACAGATGAGGCTCGCTCTGTGCTGCCTGCCCTCCAGAGCCAGCTGGGGCCACAGTGGAAGCCACAGGGAGGAGGATGGGTCTGGGGAAAGAAGAGCTCCTAAATTTCCTGATCACTTCATGTTGTAGCCACATGCTCCAGGAGGCGGGGAGCTCCAAGGCCGCAGAAACATGTGGGTGATGGCTATTGTTGGGTGCATGTGAGAACTGAGCCACTTCAGGAAGCGCTTTGTCAGATCAGTTATTCCGATGCTGATACACTTTTGGGTCCCAGCACTGATGGGAAAATATCTGCCTATAAGCTTCTTTCTTACTTTTTTAACACCCTCAACCAGTATTCTTGAATCTTGTCTGCAACAAATAGGAATCTAATCTGCTATTTTGGACTATTATGGATTACTCTGAACCCTCTTCCCCCACTTAAACAGAAACAACTCATTCTACAGTGAAAATGTAGGCACCTTTGAATTTCTAATAGACTTAAATATTTAAGATAAATTGTCAACTTCTGTTTTGATAGGAAACACAGAATCTTTCTGGTGAGGGTAAGACCCTGGGGGAGGCAATGCTTATGTGGGTAGGTTGCTAGACAGAAGGTGGGGGATCTCCACCTTTTGCTGCAAACCGGAAAGTGTTCTGAAAACAAAGTCTATTGGAAACAAAATTGAAACAGAGTTGTACAAAATGACCTTGATTCTGCCACATTTCCGATAAGGGGACTTTGGGAAAGAAATGACACATTCATACTTCATAATTGAGCTGAATGTAATGTGGGAAATACTTTCAAAGACATAGTTTAGGAAAATAAGTCTTTCCTAGCCAAGGTCTCCTAGCAGTGGGTGTAATCTCCATTGCTTCAGGAAAATGCCAATGGCATGGTTTCTGCTACTCACTGAAGGTTCTTGCAGGGAGGAGCAGCTCCCTCAGGGGAAATGATGGAAAGACACATCCAGCCCACCATGACCCAGCAGCAGGAAAGATAAGAGACACATTCCTTACTCTCAGTTTCCTTCTGTGTTCTGTCGTCTAGTGCCCATGGACAGAACCTTCTGGAAACCTGTGGGCAAGGGAAGCTCTTGATGCAGTCCATAGAGCGTGATGCTCACAGAACCCAGGGTGTGGTGCAGAAGGGTAGAGAGAACCTGGAGGGTCAAAGTGCACCACCCAGAGGATCTACACAATTGGCCAAGAGTTCTGACTGGCTCTCAGATACAGCTGAAAGCAAGAATAGTCTTGAAAGAAATTCTATCTTCTGATGATAGACACTACAATATTTGTAAATCATATATATTTGGGTGATTATCAAATATGTGGGTCCACTTTAGAAAGGGATTATAGAATGGAAGACTTCCAATAGTCCTGTTTCAAAGAAAAGCAGCTTTATCAGAATTCAATGATTCCTTTTCACAGAAGCTATGGATTTCTCACTGTTTCTTTCTCCCATGGCTATATTACACTATCTCGTATGTGAAATCAATGGTAGCTTTTCTAGTTTCATTCTAAATGTTCATATTCAATAAAACATTGAATCACCTTTTGTGATAATCAAAATATTTCATTTTATTAGATAGCATTAGGTGAATGGAAGATAATTTCAATATTGATACCTTTTGTAGAGCCTGGTTATTGATAGAAAATGTTTACTTGTGGGATATATAGGCCACTGTGATGCTGGGGAATTGTGAAGGTTATGACATGAGATGGGGGAGGGGCTGGATGGTCATCCCAGGAGCTGTGCACTTATTTCCTCCCCTCCCCCATGAAGAGTGATCAGCAAACGAGTGGTCCTGGTATTTAAACATAAATCCTCCCGTCATTTGGTGCTGGTCAATGGAGGTGTTCAGAGCTCAATTTCAGTTTCATCTCAGAGTGGAATTTCAGAGTTACTTGACAATAACAGGATTGCTCTTGAAAAATGAAAGTGGAAAGAGAAGGCTGGACCCTTGCAGCCCACTCCTACTCACTCTGCTGCCAGCTTCCAGCCTCTTACAGATGGCAGAGCATTCTTACTGCTGGTGGAAACACAGCCAGCTGTCCTAGGGGAAATGCTTGGATATAGTCAAATATTTATTCTAGCAGAAATGCCCAAATATGGGACTGTTTAGGACAGAGCATTGCTTATAAACAATAAGTTAAAACTAAAAATCAAATTTTCTGATATCTGAAATCAACCCCATGGTAAATTTAGTAGAAAAATGAAACTATCAATAAAATTAGTAACATTTGAAGGGTAAAGGGTGAAAAGAAAAAAATAAAATTCATTACTAGAAATTGAATATAAAGGTGGTAGACTGTTGTCTTAATTTGAGCAAGCAGCTGTTTGGACATCAGGTCTCAGTTACTTTGTATCAGTACATTTCAAAGATGGAAAGTCAAGATTATTCATATATGACTTTTTTGTGATTTACTCTGATAAATATTTCCCAGTGAAAATTCTTTTTCAGACTGAACATATTGCTTTTCTCAGAAAACACTCAAAGCAGATGCCTTTTCTAAATAAAGCTTAAACTTGTACAAATTTATCAAAAGGATATTTCCAGTTCAAATAATGAAAAGCTCCCTATTGATCAAATAATTGGGGGTTGTGCACAGGGAGAATTCAGAATATATTGCATGTTACACCAATTCTTGTGCAAATATGTCTTGGGAGACAGCTCACTGGTTCTTCTACAGTAGAATTGGTTTGGAAAGCAACATAAAACCTTCACTATGTCATGAGCATTTGGTCCACTTTACAGTGCTTTGGTACTAAAAATATGGAAAGAGCTTGTCAGAGTGTGAAGGTGACAAATGATTGCTTTATATTTTTTTCTTATGTTTCAGGTGGAAATGAAAAACAGAGAATGGTGTACAATGGCCACACGTTCTCTTACATTCCTGACACCATTTAACCAACAAGGTCAGAAAGTATTCTGTTTGCATATCCTTTACAAAGTTATCCCCTAATGGAGGAAAAATAAAAGCAATAATATAGTAAGCAATTGGCAAGTAAGAACAACTATTTTCCTATGTCCAGGCCACTTGTAAAATGTAACCCTTCCTTTCAGAAGCCAACCCAAGTACACAGGGCAGGAACCACACACGCCTGTCATGTTTCTCATGTGGAGACTTTGAACGACGCACACAAGTGCATCATATGTCGACACTCCCTGTGCTATGACTCCTCAAGAGTTTCACAGTTGAAGATGCGATCATGCCATTCTGGTGGTATACCAGCTCCTCCAGCATGGCCAGCACTGCAGTCTCGTATCCTGACACCCACCCACGTGCTCATCACTGCAGCCACATCACAATTAACTATTGGACCTCTAAGTGAATGTCTCCAAGCTCACATGCCTTCCTTTAGCTCATTGGATATTCCTTGAGCACCTACTGCATTTGACCAAGGCGACATGATCCAAACACTCCTGTGGCCACGGTAAATGACATGCTCAGGTTTGAAAGCTGGAAGGCTCTCTGAGGCTGCTGTGTGGTGGGTGTGGGGATGCAAGGCTCAGATGAAGGGGACCCAGGTCTCCCATTACACACAGCTTTGTAGCTCATATCAGGAAGTGCAACTAGCTGTCAACTACTAGTTGGATTTAAGTGAAGGAGGAGCATCATTTGATTTACGTCTTTAAAAAAGTTCACTCTAGCATCTGTGTGATTAATAGAAAGGCAAAGAGATCATATGGGAGTCACAGTTCACTAGGAGTATGTACTAGAAGATCAGAAAAAGGATTTCAACAGGGCTATGTTTTGGGGGTTTCAAATACAAACCCCATACCTGCCTACTTTTTTTTTTTTTTAAAAAAAAGAGAGAGGTAGTGAGAGGGGGGGGAGAGGAAGAGAGAGAATGGGCAGGTCAGGGCCTCAGCCACTACAATGAACTCCAGATGCATGAGCTGCCTTGCATATCTGGCTTACGTGGGTCCTGGGGAATTGAACATGGGCCCTTTGACTTTGCAGGTAAGTGCCTTAACTGCTAAGCCATCTCCCAATCCTTTTGTCTGCTTTTAACCAAAGAATTGGATAAACCAGACTGAAAATGATAATTATTAAATTATTACATTTTTAAATTCAAAAGTCAGGAGATAAAAGAATCTGCAGACCAAGGAAGGGGGTAATGAATTCACCTACGTGGTGTAAGGACCAATGTCCATGGGTCTAGGGGAAAACAAAAATATCCTTTCCCACTCTGGCAGCTTTGGAAGTATGAAACCATACTTGTGAAAATCTCAGGTGCTGGCAGATGAACAGCCCAGAGGCCAGAAAGGGGGAATAAGTCCTCTTTGTGGGTTCCAACAGGGCTTTTGATCATGAATCTGGGGCTGTATAAGAAGCCAGCATACCTGGGTGCAGCCTCTGGAAGAAGCTGGGCTTGAACTACATGAGCAGCTGAGAAATTCCACCTCTATAGCAGCTGCTGCAGATAGCAAACTAAGGTGTGATGTAAGCAGCCCGAGTTAAGATTTTAAAAAATATTTTGTTTTTTATTTGTTTATTTGAGAGTGGAAGAGAGGGAGATAGGAAGAGAGAGAGAGAGAGAGACAGAGACAGAGAGAGAGAGAATACCAGAGCATCCAGTCACTGTAAATGAACTCCAGATGCATGCACCATCTTGTGCATCTGGCTTACATAGGCTCTAGGGAATCAAACCTGCGTCCTTCAGTTTTGCAGGCATATGCCTTAACTGCTAAGCCATCTCTCTAGCCCCAATTATTTTTAATTTTATTTATTTATTTATTACAGAGAGAGATGGAGGGAGAGGGAGAATGGGCACATCAGGGCCTCCAGTCACTGCAAAGGAACTCCAGATGCATGTACCACTTATGTACATCTGGCTTAAATGAGTAGTGAGGAATCCAACCATGGTCTGTAGGCTTTGCAGACAAGCACCTTAACCACTAATCCATCTCTCCAGCCCATGGGATTCAGATTAATACTTACCTTATGGGTCTTCCTGTCTAACTGCCCCTCCCTAATACTACCCACCTCCCATTCAGGATGTTGGTGGATGGGCTCAAGAGATGCATGGAGGTAGACCTAACCATGCATTTGAGGGCACTCCTTCCAACTACTTCCTGCTGTTTGGGGGGCTCAGCCTGATCATCACCTCTCCTGGAAAGCTACATTGGATTCTCTAGGAAGCTTGCACCATGCATGTACAATGTGACTTGTCATGATGTTGGCCTTTCCATCTACCTTCTGTGAGACTATGACCCTCTACAGAAACAAGACTGTATCCTGTCCATTTCTATAACCCTAGCCCCACTACAGAGCTCAGGACTCAGATGTGCCAGGAACTGTGCTTCTGGTCTGTTGGAGAGCTGTTCACATGGCATGAGCCACTGAGAAGGGGGCTACGGCTGGGACCTTGGGGTTGATCTGGACTTTACAGGACCACGGAGGAGCTAGTGCATACCAAGGATATCTTCCTCCATTAGAAGTGACCAGGAAATCTCCACCAGGAAGACAAATTGATTTTTCCCAGTCCGATTCAAAGGAAGGAGATCTTGACTGAGGTGGACCCTCAGGTTCCATTTTCAAATCTGCTGGGACAATGACAGGCCAGAAACACTTGCTTGCAGCATGCAGCTTAGCAGACGCTGTCATCTCTGACGAGGAGTTTGTATTTATCAGTGAGTGTCTAGGAACTGCTGCACAGAAATCCCAGTCAAGCCTTCACTATGACCCCCCGTTTCATTTAAGCAAATTCATTTTAATTCACCTCCATAAGGATTTAAGTGCCCACTGTAACCTGGGATAGGACCTGGCTGTAAGGATAATGGTGGCTACCAGGATATTTCCTTACACTTGCCATCTTGTCAGAGAAACACCTAAACACACACTAATGCTTGACATTGTATATCTACAATATGTATATGTATATATATATATATATATATATATATATATATATATATATATATATATATGTAACATTATCTGTATATCCCTTGTAGGAGAAACACAAAAGGATAGTTTATTCATTTTTCTGGGAGAAAAAAGAGAGCGTGCATTTGCCTGGGGAGAGCATGGGTCAGTTAGAGTTTATCATCCTCTCTGTCAATTTCTAAGTGTCAGAGAGGCACAGATATAAAGCCAGCAGCTCCTGACCTACATGGTCAGGGGTTCAGATCAATTGTATAAGGACTTGGATAGCCTCTCTAAAAATCATTTAACAACCATTTACCTCAGTTTATTCAACTGTAAAATGGGATGATACTAATACATCCCTTGTAGTGTTGCTATGGTAATTAAATGCATGCATGAGCATGAAGATATCATTCTGGACAGGAGCAGAGGGAATTGTGTCAGCAAATGCAAAGGATGTATGGAGATGGTCAAGAAAGAGCAAGAAAGGCTCTGGTGTGACCAGAGTCTAGGGTGCTTAAGGCTTGGATGCCGAAGGACTTGCTGAAAGAAAATGTGCTTGTTGTAGTGAAAGCAAGGAGGGTCAAAATTCTTCTAGTAAGAATAGGTTGGGCTGGAAGGAGAAATGAGTAAAGGGAGTAAAGGGACTCATGAGGAGGCTTGACAACTCACACTGGGAAGGCAGCCATAGGCCACACTCACCCACTCCATGTAAGGTTCTCCAAACATTTCAACTCTGGGACTTTTCCTTCCTTGCACAATTTCTCAGAACTTCTTCAGGACTTGGCTTGGGAAAGTTGGCTCCACACTGCTCCGTGTTTGGATGTTTGAATTTTATCTCCTGACATCCTTTTGCATATTTGGCTATCTGCTTCTGTAACCCAGTAGAAAATCATACTCACAAACAGAGACACTTGTAAATAATCTAATGATGGGCAGTTTAGCCCATCAATGCCTGAGCCCGTCTTCCATAAAAAGCCAAGTCTACAATGAGTTCTGGGGCTTTTCTCATGAGCCAGCCATGTCTAAGTCTTTCTTCTTTTTCCCAAGCAGGAAGTTTACAGAGAAAACTGTGATAAAATCTGTATTTGGATAAAATTGACCTGTTGGTGATATACATTTCTTATTGGGGGAGGTAAAACAGCCACACTTCAGACTTACCATTGCCTTAAAAGTGTGTTTCAGGTAGTTCTTTCTGAAAACACACATAACCACAAATCCTTAGAATGTGCCAATCATAATTCTATTATGCACACACATACATGCACAAATGAAATCTTTGTTCTACCTTATAAACAAATAACATTATAATCCTGGTTTCCTGGGTGAGTAAACTGAGTCACAAGGAAGGCTGACATCACATGAATAGTTAATACCAAACCAAGCAGGAGAAGTGATGAGAATGGTCCGTATAAAATGAGCATGTGAAGGCTGGAGAGAGGGCTTAGTGGTTAACGCATTTTCTGGCAAGGCCAAAAGGACCCCAGTTTGATTCCCCAGGACCCAAGCAAGCCAGAATGTCAAGGGGGTGCACACATCTGGAGTTCATTTGCAGTGGCTAGAGGCCCTGGCATGCCCATTCTCTCTCTCTCATAAATAAATAAAATATATTTAAAAAATAAAAATAAATAAAATAAAATGAGTATGTGAATGAAGGAGTGTTAGCATGAATAAATAGGAGATGGATGTAAGACTTGGGATAGTGGGAGATATTAGCTTAAGAACAACATCAGAGACTAAATGAGACAGGGGAGTCCCCTTGTTAACCTGGACAATATTATAAAGAAATTACTCTCCAAATGAGAGACTCTGAAGTAGGGGTAGTAAAGAAAGCATGAAATTTACTCGTGACTACAACAAAATACAGCATATTTCTCCCTGGTCAGGATCAAGCCCTCCCATCATTATTGGCTTTCCTAAGTGGCAGTTGAAACAGATGCCATTTCAACTGCAAAGCATTTACTGAGTAAGCCTGAGAAATGCTTTCACTTGGCCAGAATCTGTGACCTCACGAATAAAAAAGCTCTCTGTGTATCTCGAAAGAGGTGTACCATGTTCCCCTCTCTTCTAAGCAAGACATCAGCTTCTGTTTGAACCTGTCAGTAAGCTCCTGAATTCTAGGCCCCTGTTCCTCTGTGTCAGTGGCCAAAGCACAACCATTCTTCAATTAGGGATCTTAGAACATAAACTAATGTTGTGAAGTAGGAACCCAAAATGGCAAGAAGTAAATTCTAATTTCAAATCAACCTGCATGAAGATAGTGCAAACTCAACTATAAATTTAGGAAACAGGTTTATAAAAACTGTTCTTCTGGAAAATCTTAATAGACATGTTTACATCCTACTGAGTCAGCTCCCAGTAAAATATGTATGATGATACAGTAGTGAGGTATATAAAAAAAGGGGGCAATCTTCATTTGATGCCCAGATGTATAATACAATATGACAAGAATGACTCAGCAAGGACCTAGGATCTCAGACAGAGTTTAATCAGGGTTTAGATTACAATGTAACATGAGATGGAGGAGGAGAAAGAAAGCACTAAATGTTGATGGAAAATAAGGGCTGATATGAACCTTCTGGTTTCTTTCCCCAGTGGTGGAGGATTTCACCACGTTTGAATAAGGAACTTAAATACAGCTGTGTAGATGGTTCTTCAGATAAAGTGTTTGCCATGAAAACATGAAGACATATGTTCAAATCCCCAGCACTCATGTAAAAGCTGGGCACAGAAGGACATGCTCCTGAAAGTCCAATGAGCTGGGGAGGCAGAGACAGAGATAGGAGGATCCCTGAGGCTTGCTGGCAGAGAACTTTAGGTTCAGTGCGAGGCCCTGTATCAAAAACTACGGTGGAGGGTGGTTGACGAAGATACATGGCATTGACCTATGGCCTCCACATGCATCCACCCACACAAATAGAAGCATACATGCACACGCACACACACACACCCTGAAAAAAAAAAAGTACAGACAGAGTGTAATACTCAGTGAAATAAGGTCTGTTCTCAGACCTTTTGATTCAATTGCCCAGTCTTTCTACTGGCGTTTTTGGTCATCAGAAACACAGCACCCTCCTTCTGTGTGGAGCTGCCATCGTTTTGTTCCTGAAGTTGCCACCAAGAAAATGCAGAAAAAGTGTCTCTGGTTCCTTATGAGGTGAGAATTCTGGCCTGCTCTGACTTGCCCAAGATGCCAGCGGAGGCACAGCCAAGCCTCATATGAACCAGCCTTACCTTACGCTACGTGGTCGGCCCAGCCACTATCACCTGGGTGCTGTACTTTTCACCAGCACATAACTCACGGGTCACAGAGGCAACCTGGTGCTGACACATGGCAGACCCTGACTGCCATCAATCTGCTCTCTAGAATCTTCCAGCCGACCATCACAGCATATCACGTTGGTGCTGACATCCCTGAGGACGTGTCCCAGGCAGGAGATGTGTGTCACCCAAGGATGTCTGATCCAAATGCATGATGGATAGAGCCTAACCATCATCCCATCGCTCATGAGCAAGGAGGCGAAAACTGTCAGGGTAGGAGTGTCAGGTGTGGGAAAGGTAATTCCTGACAGGTGATTAATGCCAGAAGCCAGAAATCATCCAAGCACTGACAAAAGAAGTGGGCAGTTATGGGTATTTTTTTCTATGACTTGATTTGTTTTCCACAGTCTTTGACCTCTGGTTTTATGTTTGATGTTGTTACAAAAAAATTCTCACTGATAACATTTTTTTTTCTCTTTCCTGATTCTAAATATTTATATCCTTCAAAATATAGCTTGTTATCTGAATCTGGATGGTTCTCCAAAGACCTTGATTTTTTTCTTTTTTTCTTTCTTTCTTTTTTTCTTTTTCTGAGTTAGGGTCTCACTCAAATCCAGACTGACCTGGAACTCACTCTGAACTTAAGGCCTTGAACTTCAGGTGATCCTCCTTGGCCCCCAGAGTGCTGTGATTAAAGATGTGCACCACCACACCTGGCTAAAGGACTGGATGTTAAATAAAGGTTGTTCTCCCGCATGACTTGGTGGGGGGAGGGAAGGTTTACAAGATGGCGACTGCTGGGAGATCTTAGGTCACTGAGGGCTTGCCTTCCAAGGAGAGACAGCAGGCTTCTTTGTATCCCAGCCATGAGATGACAGGTCCTTATCTATGTCCCCACTTCCTGAAGGACTTGCCTCCCCGCCCCCCAGGACTAATTCCATAGGACAACTGCTAGAGATTGGAACTGCCAATCAGTTACAATGTGAGTCAAAATAAACCTCAGCATTAGTGTAAGTTGATTGTCTCAGATATTTGTTACAGTAACAGAAGGATGATTAGCATGCTATATGTATTCTATGGATTTTGCACACACATACACATACAATACATATATACACATATACTCACACACATGAAGGGGAAAAGGGGAGGTTATTCTGGCAAGGTCTCATAACCTCATGATCTTTTGAAAAATGACTAAAATTCTCCTTGGTTATTAATATTACTCTGGTGGTAATTTAAAATAACCTTTCTGCTTAGGGCCAAAACTAGATATCATCCATGGTCTGAACACATTGTTATACCTCTTTGTGTCAGTTTCCTCATATAAGATGAGATTGTTTTGGGAATTAAAGGATGTGACTTAAAGTAAATACTTAGCAATTGCCCGGTAATAATCCGACTAAACTTCGGCTACACTGTCAGGCATGACAGGAACATTTCAAAAAAATGGAAGATTGTACAGAGCAGCAGATACCTAGGGCAGGCACGTAAGTGGACTGTGGGAAACGGGTTTTATTTGGCATTGAAAGTTATGGTCAAAATGGGCCTGAAGTCTGCAAGGCAGGACGTGGAGGAGAAGCTAAGATCCGAACTACTGAAGACTGGTCCTTCCTTTCCCAGCACACCCACTGACAGGCGCAAACACGGAGAGGGAAGCGTGGGACCTGAAGGGCTTTGTGGCTAGTGGATGGCAGAAAGCAAGCCCAAGGGAGACTCCCAATGAGAACAGGGTGTGGATGTGCTGAGACCGCACGTACCAGCCTCCCTCGAGAGGCAGAAGCCACACTGGTCATTTTAAGAGAGAGGATTTAGTACAAAGACACTAAGGGGCCTACAAGAAATGAAAAGCAGCTACAGGAAGCGGCTTCAGGGCCTTGTGCCCAGGAGCAAAGGCCAGGGGGGTTGAAGTGTCCAAACGGAAGAAGCCTGGAGGAGGGATCCCACCGCACAGCTCTCTGACGCTGGGTCTTTGAGCAGCACTGATGTGGATGAGTCCCGAAGCTTTGGGAAAACCAGCTGCAGTGTGCAATCCCAGTACTTGAAAGGTGGAAGCGGGAGAGACAGGACCTCAAGGTCATGGGGTTCTGGGCGGCATAAGACCCTATCAGAGAAAACCAAAACAGTAACAACACAGTGGTTGGGAGCAGGGTTCTGTTGCTGCTACCGGAACCCAAGGAAGGTTGTAGGGCGTGGTACCACCTACGGGGAGCAAGCTCGAGCGTGCCCTGCTGGAGAGGAGTGGCATCTCCCAGTGGCTCAAGGGCCTCAGCATCCTCCGTGCCACCGTCTAAGTCACCCCGCCGACACTGACCAGCCTCCAAGTGCCTGGCACCGAGGGCACACACGCTGCTCTCCTCAAGGTACTGGACACAGGGGTTTTAAGAAGAGAAAATGTTGATGTTCTTGACATTTAAGTCATTTACAGTTGTGGTCTGACCGTGCTCGTCATGCCATCATCAGCTCCCTGAACACCGGGACCCGCACCAGCTGATCGCAGAGGCCCTGGATGCTTGTTCTCTGGCGGCCGTGGTCGCTGCAGGCCACGGAACGCGCCCCAGGGATGCTGTCTCCTCTGACATGGGCTCCTTTCCAGCTTGGGCTCCGTCACACACCCGGCCTTGGCTTCCCACTGTTTCCCTGGGGTAACCTGCTCCAGAGACCAGACATTTCTCCAGCAGTTGTCTTCATAGCTCTCGACCTACCCTGGTCCCACTGCATCGTTACTTCCTTCTCTTTCCAGCTCTCTAGCTCAGAAAAGTAAGCTCACTTGAATAGGAAGCCCATTCCCCACTTGAATAGGAAGCCCATTCCCCAAGAGACAGAGCAGACATCTTTCCACGGCCCTCCAGAGATGTTCACTGGCCCCTTAGTGAAGAGCAGCAGGGGCCCAGGCTGGGTTTCATACCTGTAACTGTCATGTGACTTCCACTCCCTGACCTCGGGGGTGGGCCTGTTCTGACTGCCTGTTTCCTTCTTGTGTTCTCTCTTCAATGACAAGTAGCAAGTGTCTCCATATTGATGTACTTACCAATAGCAACACCCTGGTTTCTGTGTTTGATGCCTTAATAGTAGTGGACTTCAACTTCAGATCATTGGGACTATCAAAAATATTGGCTGTATCTTCCCCTCCCCTGGGTTTTATATCTACTCAGAGAGTGTCCTCAAAGATGAATCTTGCTTTTTATTTTTAATCAACCTACCAGCAATTAAAACATTTTGTCTGATTCACAACGTAACAAAGGCATGGAAATTTACTATTATTTTTAAAACTAACATTACTGAATGAACCAGGTCAGACTAGGATATTTCAAACATTCTTTCACACATTTATTCTGTTTCATATATTGATATCAATTAAATATGAAAAAGATAAAGAATATATAGAGAGAGACAGCTGGGTGTGGTGGTTAAATGACAACTGGTAAATGGGTAGCATTTCTTTAAAACAAAAAACAACTGGCCAGTTCTGGAACTCATGTTTTTACAATTTGATCAAACCTTTCAGGTCTCATCTTCTATAACAGGTCTCTGTTCATGCACTCTTTGCTTTAAAGGTAAAGCTGGGTTTTCTATCTTTCTAACCCATGGATACTGACACTGGGGATCGGGCTTCACACATAGCAGTCATCAATGAATCCTTGTTGGAACCAAATGTCCTTTAAACTTATCTGCGAATGAGACATGCCTGTCACCATACTTCACACACTGTGGGCCTTGGATAACTGTGTCTTCGCTGAATGCATGCACTATAGTCCAGAAAGGACCAGGGGCCCACTCTCTGCTTGTTTTCCACACCTCTCTGTACTAGAAATGAAGCACTGGGGTAGAGTACCAAGGGACTTATTTCATGACAGCATTCATAGTCCTTTTATGTTGACTCCAGCGGGACCTTCCTGAGTCCCTTTCATTTCTCATCTTGCTGCTCATCTGACTGTGGCCGGAAATCCAACCCAGAGTTATGTTGTATTATCTTCCCAGGGCCTTATTAAAATATTGTTCAATTTATCCTCGGGTATTCAGGGAGAAAGTAGGAGATATTACTTTGTTCCCTTTTAGTAGATGGGGTTAACTGGAGACATCAAGTATCAAGTATCTGACACACCCAAAGTTAAATCAAGTTCCTATCTCCCAATCTGTGGAATTACCACCAGTAAAATGAACTTCTCTGTTAAGAAATAATAGAGGCTGGGCGTGGTGGCGCACGCCTTTAATCCCAGCACTCAGGAGGCAGAGGTACGAGGATCACCTTGAGCTCGAGGCCACCCTGAGACTCCATAGTGAATTCCACGTCAGCCTGGGCTAGAGTGAGACCCCACCTCGAAAAACCAAAAACAACAAAAAAAAAGAAATAATAGAGGGCTAGTTGGTAAAGTGCTCGTGATGTAAGCATGAGGACCTGAGTTTGATCCCCAGTACCCATGTAAAAGTGCACGGCATTTGGTATGCACCTGTGATTCCTTGCTGAGTAGGTGGGCACAGAAGGATCCCTGGGGCTTGCTGGACATTGAGTCTAGTCTGCTGGTGAGCTGCAGGGCAATGAGAGACCCTGTTTCAAGACAGGTGATTCAGTGCCTAAGGAATTATATCCAAGGTGGTCCTCTGACCTCCACACCTACATGTGCATGCACATACATATACCTACACACAAAGAAGTGATGGGCAGAGCCCGCTCTCAACCCCTCTCCACCTGATGTACTCTGTGAACGCTGCAGGGTGTGTGTGTGTGTGCACATGTGTGCATGTGTGTAGGCATCCCTGATGAAAGGGAAGAAAATACATTCATATCAGACCGCTCTGCCAGACATTTAGATTTGTGGGGTGTCTTTGGGGGAAGTGTTGATATCTTTCTTCATTTTTAAAGCTGAAGTTGGGAGAATTTAAGAAATCTGCCCAAATCTACACCAGGACATCACAGTATGCTGATTTCAAAGGCTGTTCCTACTATTGTTATTCTTAAATTACCTCTCAAGAACCTTCACAGGGGCTGGAGAGATGGCTTAGCGGTTAAGCGCTTGCCTGTGAAACCTAAGGACCCTGGTTCGAGGCTTGACTCCCCAGGACCCACGTTAGCCAGATGTACAAGGGGGTGCACGTATCTGGAGTTCGTTTGCAGTGGCTGGAAGCCCTGGCTCACCCATTCTCTTTCTCTCTCTCTCTATCTGCCTCTTTCTCTCTCTGTTACTCTCAAATAAATAAATAAAAATGAATAAAAAAACATTAAAAAATTAAAAAAAGAAACTTCACAGAATAATTCAGCACATAGATCAGGCTTCTCTGGTCTAGGAGGCAGCCCTCACTAGGAAGCAGAAAGGGATGGGGTGGGGAGTATTGCCTTTCACATTCACAGGTTGGAAGCCATGAAAGCAGCGCAGAACCAGTGAGGCTGTGAGCGCAGGGGCATAAACATTTCCCAAGAGCATCAAGACTGTGCGCTCAGCCTGCAGGGAAAGCCCGCCCCTTGGCACTCCAAGGCTATTGTGTGTCTTTGGTCCATACTGACCTTGGGCATAATTCTTACGGTTTCAGTGTTCCACATGCTTGCCAGATATTATCCTAGAGCATTTTTAAAAACATTTTAATTTTATTTGAGAGAGAGGAGAATGCGTGCTGCAGGGCCTCCTGCTCCAAAGATGAACTCCAGATGTGTCACTTCGTGCATAAGGCTTTGCACGGGTACTGGGGAGTCAAACCCCTGTTGTCAGGCTTAGTAAGCAGACTCCTGTACATGCTGAACCACCTCCGCAGCCCTTAGAGCATTTGTAAAAGCTGCTTCCACTTGTTGGTGTGGATTCTCTGTCGAGCAGTTAGGAGATGATAGTCATTGCTGGTAATAGCAGTCAGAATCAGGGTAAATGGTTCTTTTTGCTATACTATGTTCTATATTTTCCTTCCTTATAATCCAAGGTGGCTTAGAACAGAAGAGGAAACATTTGCTGACAAGGCTTAAAAATAGAAAAATAACTATTCTTCTTTTACTGTGGCCAAGGTCAACAGCAAGAAAGGAATTTACAGTAGTATGTCATAAACAGTCCATAAAGTGTTTAGAATACGGCTCAAGTGAGATGTTTTTGCTTTGTAAGTTCATATTGTGGCATAAATTTTACTATCTTCTGCACATTTTATTAGCAGAAAAATGCAATAAATATATTGTTTTCAAATGCTGTGATTCCTTTTTAGGACCTTTACCTGGCTTCTGACTCAGTCATGCTCGTCACCCGTGTCCCTTGTCTTCGTATCTAGCCTTCAAGCTTCTGTTAAAAGAGGCACACCGTCACTTTGCTGTCAGGTCACTCAACCTCGTCATCAGCCAAAGTTGCTACACCAAACACAGAGAGGTGAGCGTCCCTCCTCTTCATATTCTGGGCTGGTTTCAACTTGTACTTCATGCTTGTATTAGGGAAACCTCCACAGGACAGAGACATGAGCATTTTCTTTTCTGTGAAATTTAAGAAAAAACTACTGTTCCCACTCATAAACACCAATTGTCGTATTTTTTAAATTACATAGCACTGTGTTCTATAAATTTATATCATTCTTAAGGTCCCTGTTTCATTAGTGAGAGATACTCGGGCTCTTATGAGTTGGAAGTCTCCTGATGCAAAGAAACAATGAGTAGGAGAATCACCCCAGTGGCCTGGGAACCACAATAGACTCTGCTCAGCCCAGCATGGTGACCCCGGATGTGGCCACAGTCTACCTCCTCTTCTGTGGCCATCCTCTGCAAGAAGGTCCTCAGCCTGCAGCACATCTGGGGACAGGAGCAAATTTCAGCCACTGCCTTACTACTTATGATTGAATTTTCACGTTTTTTGCTTTTAGTAAAGTCTATCTGGCAGGCCACCGCTGGCCCAGCCCTGGAACCAAGGAACACAAAATATTACCTCCTTGGCATTTTAGAAAAAGCTTGCCAATTTTTATTATAGATGTTTTTGAAAGAAAATGGGACAGTCTAGCTAAGTTGACATAAAATTAACCATTTCAACACCCAGGTTTTAATTCTATAGCATGTTTCTCCTCAATAAAAGAAAACCAATGTGTTGTACTTACCAAGGATTTGGGCTGTATTATTGTATAGCTTCTCATACTTATTGCTTTTCTCCCTATGGTCAATAATAAATTTATTTTTGGTCTTAGAAGTGAAAGGCCAAAGTACACAGGCAAAGAAAAAAAATCTTTGAGTTTCAATGAGGCTTTTCTATTTTAAACCTTATAATATGAGGTTATGTTTATTTCACAAGGAGTAAAAGGCAACTCAGGCTGTGTCTTTGTATCAGCAATAAAAATGACATGGGAAGGCCAAAGAGAATACAAATAACTGAGATGTAGGTGGAATCAAATCATCATTAATGAATTCCTAGTGGGGTTTGGGGTGAGGACAAGAAAAAGGAGCTAGAATTCAGAACCCAGGAGCAGCAGTGCCAAGCCCTGCTTGGACTTCATCTTTTTTTAAACATAGAACAAGAACTCATTTAAAAATTTTTTATTTATTTGAGAGTGACAGACAGAAAGAGGGAGGGAGTTAGGGAGGGAGAGAGAGGGAGGGAGAGAGAGAGAGAGAGAGAGAGAGAGAGAGAATGGGTGTGCCAGGGCCTCCAGCCACTGCAAACAAACTCCAGATGCATGTGCTCCCTTGTGCATCTGGCTTACATGGGTCCTGGGGAATCAAGTCTCGAACTGGGGTCATTAGGCTTCAGAGGCAAACGCTTAACCTCTAAGCCACTTTTCCAGCCCTGGACTTAATTTTCATACATATATATTATTTATTTGAGAGACTCAGAGAGAGAGAGAGAGAATGAGAGAATGGGCATGCCAGGACCTCTAGTCACTGCAAATGAACTCCAGACATGTGCACCACATTGTGCATCTGGCTTATGTGGGTCCTGGAGAATCAAACCAGAGTCCTTTGACTTTGCAGGCAAGCACCATAACTGCTAAGCCATCTCTCCAGCCCCGGACTTCATAATTTTGAGATAGGGTCTCATCTAACCCAGTATGGTCTGGAACTCACCATGTAGCCATGCACGACCTTGGACTTCTGGTCCTCCTTTCTCCACTTCTCCAGTCTTGGGATTACAGTCATGTGCCACTGTGCCCAGCTTTATGCAGTGCTGAGGATGGAACACAGGGCATTGTGCATGCTAGGCAAGCACTCTAACTGAGTTTTATCCCCAGTCCTGTTTTGGATTTTGAAGGGAGACAAGGAGTGTTGGAAAGCCCACAAGAGCCCTCTAGCCTCTGTTAAGCATAGAAGTAGTTCAGTGAAGGTATCTGAGAATGTCATATTCATCCCCAGTGAAGCGTAGAAAATTCAAAACTTTTCTGTTCACCTCAGGAGGACATGAGGAAGACCACAGAAATCCAGATCAGAAGTGTCCATTGTTGGCAGTGAGGGAGGAAGTAGGTGAGAGGTGTGTACAGATGACCCAAGACCAGAGAAAAATGAGGTAGAAGAGCCTTCCTTTCTGGATCCTCTGAATTAGCAGATTATCTGTCCACCTTGTGTGCATGGACAGTTTGTGACTAAGACACTCCCCCCTTCTACTTTCAGAATGACATGCCTCAGTTCATACTGAGTTCACTTATTTTCTTAAAAAAAATATTTAATTTATTTATCAGGACAGAGAGAAAGAGAAAGACAATGAGAGAATATGTCCACCAGGGCCTTTTGCCACTGCACACTCCAGACACATGTACCACTTTGTACATTTGGCTTTATGTGGGTATTGGGGAATGGAACCATGGCCAACCCAGGACAGTTTTACCGAGAAATCTCTCTGGCCCCTGACTTAACTTCTTAAACAGTTATCTCTCTCTCTCTCTCTGTCTCTCTCTCTCTCTCACACACACACACCTTATTTGCACTGAAATGTATATGGTTAACCTCCTAAGCCCTAGCATGTACAGGCAACACAGTAGAAAAAGTGAGAAATTTGAAAGGGTTAAGGTTAAGTTTCTTTTCTACCTGGAAAAGATGAAGAAAGCCACATCTCTTCATAAAGAAAACCAGACTGACTTTTGAGCACATGCAAGGGTGTGCTCTAAGGTTTCATCTCTCTCTTCATTTAGAAAGTGCCCCCAACTCAGATCTTCATATTTGCTTTTTCAAAAATTATTTTTGTTTATTTATTTGAGAGCAACAGACAGACAGAAAGAGAGAGAGAGGGAGGGAGGGAGGGAGAGAGAGAGAGAGAGAGAGAGAGAGAGAGAGAGGGAGAGAATGGGCCCACCAGGGCCTCCAGCCACTGCAGATGAACTCCAGATACATGCGGCACCTTGTGCATCTGTCTTACTTGGGTCCTGGGGAATCAAGCCTCGAACCCGGGTCCTTAGGCTTCACAGGCAAGTGCTTAACCATTAAGCTATCTCTCCAGCCTAGACCTTCATATTTTCAGATCTATTAGATATACACAGTCCATTACTAGCATACAAAATGATATACACAATGATGTATTTAATTTCTGCCTCAACTTCCTTGTGTGCTTTTCTTTTAGAAGGAAACCTGATCTTCACTAATTTATTATTATAAGATGGTAGGAAGTAGGGGTACTTTATGAAGGGTTTCAGAGTCCTGCTAAGGAAGTGTGCACCGCATCCAAACCAGTGGTCTGCTAGAATTGTGTTTTGGAAAGTCAGTGTGGGTAACAGTGAACTGCATGGGATGGTGGCCATAGGACCACAGTGAAGCTCCTGAGGCAAGTTAGATGGGCTGAGTAGAGGGGATGCCCTTAGCTGCACCAAGAGGACAGACATGCAGACTATTTAGACAATCAAATAGAAGATAACCAGAGGGTGATTTTATGCCTGGAGGGAGCAGAAAGGGAATGTCTGCTTTGATGGCAGATGAGCTCAGTCCTGGAGGGAGGAGAAAGGGAATGTTTGCTTTGATGGCGGATGAGTTCAGTGTGGGCACAGGGAGCATGTTCAGGAAATGATGGCTTTGCAGATAAACAATAGGGATTGGGCTCTGAGATGAACATGAGCCACTTGTGTTTTGGAGAATCAGAGATTATACATATATATATATATTTTTTTTTTCAAGAAGGGAAGGAAGGAGGGAGAGAGAGAGAGAGATTAGGTATACCAGGATGTCCTGCCACTGCAAATGAGCTCCAGATGCATGCAGCACTTTGTGCATCTGGCTTTATGTGGGTACTGGGGAAGTGAACCTAAGCAGGCAGGATTTGCAAACAAATGCCTTTAACCACTGAGTCATCTCCTCAGCCTCAGGTATTAAGAACAGAGAAATGAGCAAATATTGGGGAAAAAGAAAAAGTTACAGATCACTCTTTTATGGTTTATAAGTAATTGTTAGCCTGAGTAAGTTCTATTTTGAAGTCAGGCTAGAGAATATTATTCTGAAGTGAATAAAACCCAATTAAGCACTTCATAAACTTTTTCTTGGAGACTTATGTCCAGAGAATTTTACCTCAGACTAGTGTTGTTCAACTGGGTGCAATTTTGTCTCCTTAAGTGACATTTGGCATTGGCTTGGGACAGTTCTGGTTGTCATAACTGGAGGAGATAGTGGCAGAAGCCAGCAATGTTGCTAAATATCCCCGATAGGACAGTACCTACCAATCACCTGGTTGAAGATGTTAATAGTGCCGGGGTTCAGAAACCCTGGCCTTGGACAATCGAGCTAACAATTTTGCTGAAAGAGCTGAAATCACCCTTAAATTGTTTTTCTGATCGAGACACACCACAGAAAGACTTTGATGGAATGCATGAAAGGAGCTTGATATTCTTGCTGGAAGTCCATTCCTGTTAGTTTTTCTCATTCAAAAGGCCACTTACTGGGTCAAAAGCCCTTGTGTTCACAGAAGCACTTTGGCAGCACAGGCACACAGCATTGAGGGCTCCAAGAAAGTAGAGCACTTTTACCCAGTGAACCCCTATGAGGGACAGCAGTCAATGCAGAGGCAAGAAGTTCAGTATGATGGGAACAGATGGGAAAGCATGGGCCACGCAGAGCATCTAAAATTGGAGGCTTGGAAACTGCCATTCCATCTGGCTGTTGCATCATTAAATATAATTACAGTAAGGGGAATGTGATCAGCACATAGCACAGGGGTAATGCAGTGGGCTGAGCTCCACTGTGTGAAACTGCAAGACTTCTGGTCTTATTAGCTGGATTACTTGCACAAAATGCTTATCCACTAAGAGCTGATTGAAGTTTTTTCACCTGTAAAATGAGCATAAAAAATAACATCTTCCTTAAAGAGCTGTGTTTGGGAGTAAATCAGTTACCACAGATATCTAACATGTAGAGCTTCAGAAGCAATTAGCATATGGTAGGCAGGCTTCTAGTAACTTCTATCTGAATGCGCCTTGGAAGTCTAGCTAGTAGACCATGTTATTTTTTTTTTTTAATTTAGGAGTTTTTTCTAGCCAAGGCTGACTGGAAACTTACTCTGTAGCCCCAGGCTGGTCTTGAACTCACAGTGATCCTTCTACCTCAGCCTCCTAAATGCTGGGATTGAAAGGTGTACCCAGACCATCTTAGTGAAAGAGAAGACCTAAATCCACCAATTCTACTGTGACTATGTAGTCACGGCTCTGGATAATTGACATAAAGATATCCATAGAGTGATGCTGGTAACTAGCAGTGATTTGTAAACAAGCACCTTTAACCACTGAGCAATCTCTCTAGCCCCAGATTTCAAAAATTTATTCAAATTCAAGTGCAATGAAACAAATTTTCCTGGAATTTTAGCCCTGTGAATTTTTATTGAGAACTTTAATATATGAACATATTTCAAATACATCATAGACCCATTGGGTTATACTCTTATGTCCCCTCTCTCCCACCCCATTCCCGTGACGGTCCTCCTCAGTGGGGGTCTCAGTACTCACTGTGGGGTCATGAATACACGTGGGTTTCTGGGGGGGGCAATGCTTCCCAGGACACCTTCTCACTCTGTTGCTGTACCTAATTCTGCCCCCTGCCCCTCTTCCATAATGTTCTCTGAGTATTGAAGGCATTTTTATGTCTCCTTTAGTGTTGAGCTCTCAGCAGCCTCTGACTTTCTGCTTTGATGAGTTCCGAGTCTGGAGGAGGCACTCAGGGCATCAGTGAGAACAGCGTTCATACTGAATCTGTGTCTTCCTCTCTCGTGTTTCCTGGTAGGTGTGATGGAGGTGATTTGTCTTGAGCTGGCAGTCAGCTTTCTCCGCTGTTTGTATTGATAGATCTTGTTTCTCTCCAGTATGTTCTGCTATCTGGACCCTGAGTGGCCTATCAATCATCAATCTTAATGATTCTTTAACCAATTCACCTATTTAATCACATTTTATAAGTAGAAGGTATATGCAGACATTTCTTGGCTATTTGGTTAAATATATATATATAACCAAGAGACCAAGAGAATGAGAGTTTAGCTTTACACTCCATCATTCTCTATTCCATTCATAAAATTCCCCTTTCTCCTGATCATTTTATTTTTTAGACTGATACTGGCTTTGTGATCATTATTCTATCATGCACAGCTGGGCCAACACAGATTACACTTATTCACTCTTGTTTATAAATTTGCTTAGTTTCCTTTCATACACAAAACCTGGTAGTAATTTACTGAAGTCCCTACCAGTCCAGTCAGACTTACCATGTAACCTGCCTGCTTCCTTTCCCTCCTGGAGACATTCCTATTATTGCTGTCTCCTTTACGGTATGGTCTGGCCTGGGTGCTACCTAGGCCTGTGCACAGAAGTAGACGTAAAACCTGCCTTCATCCTCTGGGGAATTTTCTTACCCCTAGGTTGTATGTGTTGCTATTTACTGTTTATCTATCTATCTATCTATCTATCTATTTATTTATTTATTTTTGAGATGAAATTCACTCTGTAGTCTCAGGGTGGCCTTGAACTCAAGGCGATCCTCCTACCTCTGCCTCTCAAGTGCTGGAATTAAAGGTATGCACCACCACGCCCTGTTTATTTTGTAGTGGACTGTACCCTCCAACAGCTTCAGGACAAGGTACATGCAAGAGACAAATTGGCTAAGCATAGAATTTCAGGATGGAAATAGAAATGATTTTCATGAGGATATTTAGGTCATTGTTCCATTTTCTTCTAGCACCCAGAATTACACCTGAGAATACTAAGCCAATGTTCTATGTCCAGCCCTATTATACTGAGATGTTTGATAACATTGTGACTGCTTATCACTGGGTAAAAGTTCTCTTTCTTAAGGTCAATGATACCTCTCTGTATTCATTAATATCTTGAAGCAGGTACTTTTAGACTTTTAATATTATTTTTATCTATTTCAGTGAGAAGAGGGGGGAGAGAGAGAGACAGAATGGGCATGTCAAGGCCTCTAGCCTCTCTGCAAATAAACTCCAGATGCATGCTGTCTAGTACATCTAGATTTACATGGTACTGGGGAATCGAACCTGGGCCTTTAGGCTTTGTAGGCAAGTGCCTTAACCACTGAACCATCTCTCCAGCCCCCTGATGCAGATGCTGTTGGTTGACTTTACTTAGCCCATCATGAGTTCTTTCCTTTGGCAAGTTGTTTTCATCATTCTTGTCATTTTTATCTTGTAAATTTCATCCTCTGATTCCATGTTCACTCTTCCTTGAGCTTTTATTTACACTGAGCCCTTCCTATGGCCTTTAAGAACTATTCTCATTATTTCTTCTATTTTTCTTCTTTTGGGGAGATTTCCTCAACTATAGCCTAGAGACTTTTTTTTAAATTACTAGTTTTTGGAGGTATGTATATGTGTTTTGTTTTCTGCCACATCATTAACGTCTAGAACAGTGTCTAGCACAGAGTTGAAAAAGAGCATGGGGTTGTTGAACTGAATGAATAAGTGTTCTCACATATTTTGGTCCCCTGAATATTCTTGTTCAGCTTGAAAACCTATTAAACAATCACCTTCTGTTCTTGCTTACCCTGGCCTCTGGAAAGCACCTTTCTATGTTTCTATAGATTTGAGTACTATAAATATGGAATTATGTAACATTTGTCTTTTTTTTTCTTTTTCTTTTATTTTTTTACTGATAATTCATTTAGTATAATGTCTTCAAGGTTCCTCTGTAGGGGGTATGTGCTGGAATCTCCTTCCTTCTTAAAAGTTAGTACTGTTCCCTTGTGTATGCAAACCATATATTGTTTATCACTCATCATCCAAGGGCACCCAACTTTCTTGATTATGCCTACTACAGATAATGCCATTATGAAAATCGACAGATAGCTCTCAGCCCCAACCTTCAATTCTTTTCAAAGAATATATTCAGAATTGCTGTATCATATGACAATACTGTTTTTCATGTTTTGAGCAACTGCCATCCCGTTTCCTACAGAAAACGCATCCTTTCACATTCTTATCTGTCAGGTCCAGTGCATGTAAGTTCCAGTTCTCTATATTCTCAATATTCTTCTGCTTTCTTAAGAAAAGCCACCTAAGATGAAAGATGGAGTGCCGTTGGGATTGTGAGTTGCATTTCCCTAACATAAGGGATGTCTTCTAAAGTGCTTTTTGGCCTCAACTCTATTGTTCCATCAGGAAACAATTACATGTCCCCACTCTACTGTTGACAAGAATGGCTATCAGGTTTCACAGGCAAAGCAGGCAGAAGTTGGGGTACGCAGGGAGCATCAGCGTGCTGATTTCTACCCATTCTCCTTCTTTCAGTATGATGTTCAGCCTTGGACGGGGCTTTGCGCTCCTGAGATACATCACCCTGGTCAACCTTCTAGGATCATCCGGAGAGGAAGGGGGTCAGTTGCTCTTGTGGAATGTGTGGGAAATCAGCAAACTTGCCTTCTTGTTTCAGCCGTACTTACACTCCACTTTCAGAGGTCACAGCTGATCCTGTTTCCCAATGCTTTAAGGAGCCCTGTAACTCCAACCAGCCCTCCCCCTCCAGCACCATCCGTCATAGTCCTTCTCAACTCCCCAGTTTTTAACATTTTATCACTTTTCCTTTATCTTCTGGGTATATGTCTTTGTTTCATTATTTCAGGGAGGCTTTAAGTTGGCATGGAGTTGAGTATGTCCTTAACTTGTTATGTTAATAAAAACCCATAGTCATTTTATCATTAATTTCCCAATTAATATATTTTCATTTAAAGAGAGAGGGGGAAAGAAGAGAACAGAAAGAGAAAAGCTGTGAGGAAATGTTATTTCCAAGATTTACTGAGGTCCAAGAAGGGTGACTTGCCCTGTTCCAGGTATGTTGGGTGTGACGCCCCAAAGTTCATCATGCACTCATGACTCCATGTCACTTCTTCCTTCCATCAGATCTCTGCCTAGTTAACCTCTTTTTAGAGTTCAGTTTAAGAGAACAACATTCCTAATTCACGTCATCCTCGATAGGAAGGCAGGATTTGATACACACTATAGTGGTGCTTTACATAAAATCAGTAACTCACTGGCTTTGGGGATACCTGTTTAGAAATGCTTGTGTGTTTTGGTTTGGTCTTTCACTTATGTAAAGCTACAGAAACATGTGTTTTAGGGTCAGGATATGAATCCTGACAGAAAATTTAAAAGTAGTTACTTTTTTGTACAACCTTAAGTGAACTACAGCTTGTCTTATTCTGACCTAAGACATTCCTGGAAGATTATTTTTCAGGATATAGCCAAATAACTTAGCAATTCATTGTTATCCATTACTCCTGGGGCAGTCATGGCCTTTACACCAGTTGTTGAGACTTGGGAAAGTAGCCTTGCTCCTTGATCCAGCTTACATGAAACACCATTACAAAGGCACGTGACATAACCCACTTAGCTATAGGATGTCCAAATGCTCCCTCCAGCCTGAGAAGCAATACTGCCCAAGAAGAAAGGTGTTGCTCTGATTGTCCACAGTGAAGATTCTAACCAGGTACTTTTGGCATGTATAGTAATTTTAATTAGTTATATTATATTCTGAGTAATAGCATATGAACCCAATGCTTGGGAAATTTGGATTATTATTTTACATGTATAGATGAAGAAATTAAGGCTCAGAATGTTACATGAAACTGTTTGCCCATTATCAAGCAACCAGTAAGACAAAAACCAGGGACAGATTGCCATTACCTACTCCCTATTCAATGCCTGCTATAAATCATGGCTTTATTTCTCAAAATATTTGCATTAAATTACATTGATGGATCAAAGAGATTAGGCATGTGAGAAAACAAAAGAAATGAGAAGGGATATAAAGTTGATTGAGAGAGAGTAGATCTAGAACCTTCTGCCATTCTTCCACAAACCAATTACTGACTCATCACACCCTTGCAATGCAATTTCTATGCATTCACCTGGGCCTAGAGCTGTGAACATTTCTTGGTAATTTTGAACACATGAACTGACCCTATGTAAAAAGAATACCTAAAATATGCCTTCAGGAAGCTGCCTATGTTCTCTGTAATATATACCAGTTCTGGAAGAAAGTCAGCAACTGGAGAAAAGCCTACTGCTCACCAGTTCCCATTATGAGGAAGAGCAAAGTGATTTATACAAGGCTGTGCAATTTGTCTGATGCCAATTTGGATGCAGGAGTGAACTGCTCCCTGTCTACAGTGACTCACATCCACACCAAGGGCCCACATCCTCGCTTTAGCTCTGAGCCTAGGTTAGGAGTTGTGGCCTCTTTCAGGGGCTCTGAGACTGTCGGTGCATGTTACCTGCCCTCATTTGATTTGCACACATAACTAAGATGAGCGTGGTCACTTGCAGTTAGGACGATTGGGGTACGTGCCTTCATTTTGAAAGCCAAGGATGTATCACATCGACTGGGAATCCTGTTCTTCACGGAGAAGCAAGCGGCGGCCTGTACCATTTCTTCATAAGCTTAGGCAGTTTTCTTCCTGCTCCTTCAGAGAAAGCCTTCAGCCTGAGAGGAAGCAAGGAACTCAGGTCCACGAAATGGGACTGAAAGGAATGCTGCCCGTTTGCGTGAGCGCCGAGTATGATTTCTGTGTTGAGGGAAATGACAGATGTCTTCACATTATGGAAACCACTTGAAGCACAACCTTAAAATAGTGCTTTGGAGATAGGTGGGGACAGACAGAAATTTGTCTCTGCACTTTAAACCTTTCCTCTTCCACAAAGCTTTTTATAGTCAGAGTATGTTTTGGACTAGAGCTGAGAAAGAGAATTTCTAGCCTTGGGTGTTGCTGCCACCTACAGGGCAGGAGGACTGCGAACAGAAGCTAGCCCTTCTCCAAGGACATCGATGCCTCCGCACTTTATGTAAAGATAAACTCCCGAAATCCACAAATTTATTTCTTCAACTATTCAGGTTTATTCTTTTAGTATCCCAATTACCCAATTATACAGTTTTATTTCTGTCTTACAGAAATAGGATTAAGTGGTTTTGTTTAGATTGGTGTGGGCATACACAGATATTTGAAATCAGAAGTCTAGAACACCTTCTTTATCGTAAAAATATCCCAAGGGCAAGCATGTACCCTGGGACACTTCACAGGGAAAGGAGGAAGGTTCTTGATCCCACTGTATTACATTTCCCCCAGCCCCACTGGCTGAGACTAAAATGCAAAGAGGGAAACGACACAAAGCCATTCTACAACAGAGGGAGACAAATGGAGACAATGTAGATATAAGGGTTACTTAGATCATAAATAAGAAGTTATTTTTGATAGGTAATGTAGCTGGCCTTGCAGAAGAAATAGGAAATCTCTTTTAAAATTTAAAGGAAATTTGTGGTTCATGAAGAAAACGGTCTAGGGACTGGGAAGGTAGCTCCGTCTATAATGTTGCCTTGAAAGCATGAGGAGCTGAGTTCAATTCCCAGTACCTACATAAAAAGCTGGGCATAGCAATGTGAGCCTGTAATCTCGGTTCTGGGAAGGCAGGGACAGGAGCATCCCTGGGTCTCACTGACCAGCCAGTTTGGTTTACCTGGTGAGCTCCAGGCTGATGAAAGATCATGTCTCCAGAAAACAACAAACAAAAAAGGCAGACAGCATTCTTGAGGAAGACACCAGAGTCTGTACTCTAGCCTTTACACACATGCACATTCCCCACAGATCTGTGCCAAACATAGACACAAACAAGGGCACATTAGAGCCTACCATCTTATCTTAGAAGGCACCATCTAAGTCTATGGTACTAATGCTGTGTGAAACATCTCCCCAGAACATAGATGGGTAGGATCAAAAAGCCAATTGGCTTTACCCATAATTAAAATTAAAATGATTGCTAAGTGAATAAAGGATGGGTTTTGGAAGCCTGTGCCAACTAATTATTGCTTTTACATAATGTTATGAATATTGGCATTTTGCTGGCTTTTGGCACTTTGCAGAATTATACATAGTGCATAGTCATGGAATAATTATCATTAGTGTTAAAAACTTTGTATCTTTGAATAAAAACCATCATTACTTTCCAATTATTTGGATAATGAAGACAAAAAGACCCAGTTGATGAAGAAATTCTGTGACAATAAATAAAAAGTATTTGGATAAACAATGAAAAAGAACCATAAGATGGTCAGCATTCTCCCTGCCAACCAAAACTAAAAATGAATGAATGAAATGCACAAACTTTATGCAATAAAAACTTTATAAAAGCATATGAGTCTATCATGTGGAAACAAAACTTTGAAGATCAATATGAATTAAAGTATTCTGGCATATCATTTAGTTTTTGAAACTCAGTTCTTATAATATGCATTCTAAAGACTGAAGAAAAACAACATATTTTATAAAATGTTTATTTGAATTTTTCAAATAAAAGATTTTTAAAATATAGAACACTGGAAGATGATACAAGGAAGGAGAAAAACAGCAACCCAAATGATACCATCTAAAAGTAGAACGTGAATATTTAGTTCAATGTTTTAATGACAGCTTTCTACAAAGCTTTAACTTAGTTTCTAAAACAGTAGAATGCTGGAGCCCGAGGCCCCCTGAGTTTGGCTTACAGTACTGTACGTTTCATCTTCTCCTTGAAGTGGTTTGTGTAAGGGCCACCTCATAGAGCATCTGGGGTGAGCTCCGTGACGAAGCTCTCCACCCCGCAGAGGAGATAGGCCCTGAGAAACCCATGCTTCCTGGACACACTGCAGAGCCCTTTCTGCACTCATTCACCTTTAGTACAACATAGCCCACGGACAGCTCCGCACAATTCAGAAAGGAATGCCTGCTTGCAAATCTGAAGACATGACATTCCACGAATGAATTTTTTATGTAAATGTATATAATCATAACTATGACCAGGATCGCTGCCAAAATAAAATGCAACATTATTTTTCACAGATCATTCACTACAGTGACAGAAGAACTGTGGATGCAAACATGTTTAAGGTTACACAGGGGTCCACAGCAAGAACCCCACCAAATCAGGACATCTGTTTTAACTTTCTAGTGGTGTACCAAGTGATAAGGGTCACCATGTGGTCAATTTAATGAATCAGGTGGCAATTTGCGACTCCAAGTGCGCCCATGATAGAAAGCACTGAAACATGCTGAATACAAGTCAGGATTGACAAAAGTAGACATTGCAAACACCGTCTGCACATGAATATGCACCAAGTGTGATCTTTCTCTCCCTCTGAAGTTCTCAGCTTTAGGAATTAAAAGATGTTTTGTTGTGTGTGGACTCTAGAAAGATATTGATAAAAAGATGATAATTCATTTGATATGAATTTTTAGTGACCAATATCTGCTGTTGGAGAATCTTACTATCTTTATTTTATTTTTTGTACTACCAAGGATTGTACCTAGGGCCTTGAGCATGCTAGGCAAACACTCTACCACTGAGCTACACCCCTAGATCCTAGTGTTACAGAATCTTAAAACTCCCATTTGGCAAAGTCAGTGTTATACTATTTCTCATTTCCTATGATTGGTGACATCATAATATATTTATCAGATATTCAATATTGGTTTCTTTAGACCTAAAAATATGCTAAGCATAGTAACTATTGAAATCCTACCAATGGGCTGGAAAGATGACTTGGTGGTTAAGGCACTTGCCTACAATGCCTAAAGACCTGGGTTCAATTCCCCAGTACCCATATAAAGCCAGATGCACAGTGGTGCATTCATCTGAAGTTTGTTTATAGTGGCTAGAGGCCCTGGTGCACCAGTTGTCTTCCCCACTTTCTCTCCCTCCCTCCCTCTCTCTCTCTTTCTCTCCCCTTGCAAATAAATAAAATGTTAGACAAGAATCATACTGATACTTCTTTTTGCTAAAGGAATAAAAGGTCATAGAAATACAAATAATAAAGTTTATTGTTTAAATAGCAGAATTTTAGCATACATGTGGATTTTAACCATTAAAATTTCCCCTTTGAGGCCATACATATTTAATTTTGCCATCATTCCAAATGTTCTTGAGACTCATTGTAATGGCCCCAAAAGCCAGCATTCAGCATGCAAGAAAAATCAATTCCATTACTTTTGTTCACTAACTCCCTTTATCTTGAAAGTTATTTCAAGCAGCTTTTGGCTATTTTCAAAGGGGTAAAATTATGTCAAAGTTCAAAGTTATCACTAATTTCAATGATTATTTGCATTGACAGTAGTATCCTAAGTACAAATTGAAATTAATATCATAGAGGGGCATGGTATGTTAGGAAAAAAGTAATATGTAGCGTATCTACCTTAAAATTGCTAGACTTATTTGATATCTACTTTCTGACTTTCTGGTGTTAATTATAAGTCCTGAAGAATATTGAACATGGTATTTCAATGATATATTTCTCTTATCTAATCTCTCCTACCCTCGACCACTGCATCCCAACATAGGACCTGAGGCTGGTGATGAAAAAAGAGTTGAATTAATTAAAATGACATTAACTTCCTTATTAGACAGATAGGTTGGTCTATATATCATATATTTAATACTTCTTTTCATTTTTCTATAGTTTAGGCCATACCTGAACTCATATATATGTACATTAATAATCTTGCATGATTTTCTATAAATTAAAGAATTGTTCAATATGAATCCCAGCAAACAATTCAGATTTAATAGATGAGAACTTTCTGTCAACTTCTGATTATACTGGTTTGCATATTATACACCTTTAGTTCCCACTACTCAAGCTTCCTTTCTGGGAAGAGAATTGCAAGAATTTCAACTTGATAAGAATCAACAGTGGTATAGTATAAGTACATTCTCCTTGCCTCATTCAAGTGTGCATGGCCAATAAGATCAACCTTTAATAACATTAGTCACAATGTCATTAGAAGTCCAAACTAACTAGACTGTACCGGGCTGCTCACTGTTATATGGTGTGCCACTATTTGGACTAATTGATGGCTAAGTGGACCTGGGTATCTGTTGACAACATTTCATGCTTATGAATGAGATCTGTTGCAGTAATGGGTTTGAATTAAAATATCCACTAATGCATAATGTTCTACCCTAACCAATCAAAGTTGGTACAGCTTTAGGATAAATATACTGAAGTAACATCAAAAGCAGTGTGTGTTAACTTGGCTTGAACACCATTTATTATACAATTCAGGAGCTGAAAAGAAATGAAGACACTCTGAAGCAGGGTTGAATTACTCACTTGGCTGGTGTTTTGTTGGAAATTATAACAGAAAATTAGAATAACTTAGTGATTTTCTGGAAGTAGAATTTTGGCATTTTCAATCAATACACTTTAAATACACTTTGGCTAAAGTATTAGCAAATATGCTACAAACCAATAACAGCATTGCTTTATTTGATGATAAACAAATAACACTTTGCATTTGCCGGTTTGTTCAGATAAGTTTCTGATGTGAGACTGGCTTTAGCACATCTTGCAGGCGCACACCTTTGCCAGCCATGAATGATACCTCAGCTGGCCTAGAAAAGAAAACAGGTACCTGGGTTATTTGGTGAAATACACACAGAGAAAGAAAGAAGGGGGAAATAAGAGATGCAGGGAGGAGAAAGGAGGAGAGGAAAAAAGAAAGCACTGTTTATAATTTCTTTATTCCTCCCCCCCCTTGAAAAAATGTTATATAATGAACAATATTCTTGCCTTATAAACAAGGTAAATACATACAATTGTGTGCATTACTAATACTTTTTTCTTTCATTGTCAAAGACAAGGAAAGTTTCCAACGAGATGAATTTGGGTTGAAACTGGCAACTTCCCATACATTTCAAGCATCTTAACTGTTCTCAGAAAAACCCACAACTACATTACAGGGTCAGGCTTTATGCATATTAGCTGAGATACACAAGTTAAAAAATCAAAATGCCTATTTCTCAGACCTTCTTGGATTATTATCGTTCTAGGTTGGCTAAAACAAATAAAAATACCCATGTGATTTAAATTAATTTGACTATCAGACTAATTGGAGCACTGTGACTTAATTAAATAATTTCTTTTGTTCAAAATAATGTGTATGTAAAATATGTATATGGGTGGATGTGCATATGTATATGGTGTGTATGAGCAATTTCATGTTGCTTTAAAAATTATGATGTTTATGCTTAATCTTCCCCCTTTGGGCAAATTAACACAAAATGATATTATTAAGCAGAAACAGAAGAGGTTACATTTTGTTACTGAAATTGTTCTTCCTTCTTTTAGACCATTTGTTAGCACCTGCCATGAGACCTGTGATGGATGTCTTCTGCCCACACACCTGGTGCTTTCCCGCCTCCTGCATCCTGTCATCTCTCCCACACCCCAGCCCCGAATCTGTCCACTTTCTCTATGTGGTTTTCACTGGTGATTCATGAGCCAGAATTGTAAATGAAAAAACAAACAAAAAAATCACTCTGGCTGTTCCAACATTTTCTCCTCTGGAAACTCCACCAAAAATTCTAGTTGTGCTCATCAGATTCATGCAAATATCATATTGATTGGCAACAATGTATATGGACCCACACAGGACGTGCTGCGTAAGACCTCTAAAATGTTCTATTAATGGCGGAATGCCTGCTGATTATGGGCTACTCAGAATTGATGTAAAAATTTGTGTGTAGGCATTTTCTTTTGAATGTCCATGCTCTCTCTTGCCAATGACTACTTTCAGCCAGTTACTTTAAGTGTCCTGTGCCTAGAACATAGGAAGTCTTCCTTTTCCTAGCCAATAAAGTGATCATAGTTCAAGGTCTCTCATTAACACTTGCATAAAAACTGTGAACACTGCACTGTCATTTTACCATCATGAGTGCAGAGGTGAAGGGCAAGGCACCCTTTTAAGACATTCTGAAGAGTAAGGGTGGAGCCTTAGTGGCTTCATGGGGAGAGGTTAGAGTAGGCCCGATGAGAGTAAGCCCATCAGAATTAGTTCTGTGAAAGCATCTTTCAGGTTGAGAAGCAACCAGGTCTCAAAGAAAAGGAAAAGAGCCTAATGGCCCTAAAATCACAGAAAGGGAGCTTCAATCTTGTGAGGCTGTCTTTGTGCCTCTATTACAAGATATCAACGTTATCCTCACAGGTCTCAGCACTATAGAAATGCCAGTGAAGGAGCAAGCAGACTTAACAGAGTCAAAGGCAGAAACTCCAATCTGGGATTCACCTGTGACTCAGAACTCTTTGCTAATGAATTATTCCAAAGAAAAAGACATGACTGAGGGATACTTTCTCCATCAGAGAAGACCTCTAGGTTCAGTAGCTAGGTCAAGGTACTAGAAATGCTCGGGTCCACAGGTTCTTTGCCAACCTTAATGGACTCCAGCCACTCACCTGGGGATACAGCTTGAAGCAGTAAAGATCACAACAGCCTGATGCATACGGTAGAGCCCTCCAGAGACCAGGTGAACAACCACTCCGTGAGGCCTCTATGTTGTGACCTATATGCAGACTGCAACCTATTTACAAATGGCCCTCCCTAGTCAGCTCAGTGCTGGGGAGGACGTGAGATCAGTGTAAAAATAATCTATGTATCAAGTCAAAACCCACTGTCTTCAAAGGAAATTTATGAAGTCCACATTGCTATTTTATCCAAATTCTAAAACTTCGATTTGATGGCAGTATAAACTATTGCTTCTTAAACATATCAACTTTAATTCATTTCACAATTATTTTAGCTTGTGTTTCAACACCCTTCTTACTTTCTACAGAGGAGCGTGAGTTAATATTAGCACCACACAGCTACAGGGGCAAAAATAAAAGGATGGTTTCGAGGACTTGCAAAGAAAAGTCATTTGGAAGGAATGATATGAGAAGTAATATTCTTTGTATGGGAAAATGATCTTTATTTTCACTGTCTATATAACTGTTCAAGCATTTGGTCTATTCATTTAAAATGATGTAATAAATATATTAGTCATTTAGCATTACATTAGATAAAACTTTGAAAGGTCAATATCCATTAACGCTAGAAGACTGACCACATTCAGCTCTGTAACTGGGCGATTTTGCACATACATAAAAATGTTAAAAGGAATTTTAGATGAGTGATAACATTCCACTTGAAAGTGGTAAGAATGATGCATTCTCATTTAAAGGCATACCTTCCCATGACATATGATTTTAAATTTGGCTTGTGAAATATCTCTCACTGATCAAAGAAATCCTCCCAAATGCAACCCAAATTTGTTTTTTCTTTTATCTGAGGAGAGTCCTCTTTTCTATGGCTCCTGGTAAACAGAGGCACCTACATTGCCAAGGAAGTGTCTGCCACATTTCGAATGACTTGCACTCTGAAGTTCATCTCTGGACACTGAAAAGTGGACCACCATATTTTCATTAAGAAAGCCACCATTTGCCACCCAATTCGTACAAGAAATGCAAAGGTTATTTTGTTTTGTGTTCTGTCCGGAGCCTTTTGCCAATGGGATGCTCCCACTTCAAGGAAATGCACACTCCCATCAGGGTCTTTCTTACAAGATGAGCACCTCTGTCAGAAGTGTCTTAATTTCTTATCACAGAAATTTAGCCACACGAAGACCAATAAATAATGCATATGTCCGTCTCTTTGTTGTGTGTCCTGGACTCACAGAGCTGAGCGCCTGACAGGCGTGTCAGGACCAGCCACCAGAGATCTGACAGGACAGTAACTAACAAGTTTCTCTCAGCTCACAGAGAAAGTAGACAATGGTCAAACTGCAGAAAGAAATCTTGAAACAAAATAAAATTTAAAAAACAACACAAATCCTGTTTCCTTTTACCTAAGTGTTTGCTATGAGGCGATTTCCAACAACACACAGGGACTGGTCATTTTATAGGACTGCCCAGCCCCCTCTCTTCCTCACGCTTGCTCGGCCATTTACGCCTGGCCACGGATCAATATGAGCAATTCTTGGAGAAATACGATGTCGCCATGACAACCAAGCCACAAATTCTCAGTGGAAAGCAGTGAGACCCGTCGTGAACTCTCCAGAGGTTTCTAGGCCTATAAGGCAAGATGTCTTAAAATGCAGGGATGGACAGAGGGAAAGAAAGAGGGAGTAATTCATTCTTTATTACTGGTTTAATGATGTCTGATCCAAAGTACAGTGTTCACTCTGGGTGATTCCTCATCAGAACGTGCATTTTCTAATTAATCTTTCCTTTTTGAAACGCCCCTTTGTTTGCTTCTGTCAGAGACAGCCAATCACATTTGAATCCCCACTATAAGTCCACTCATATTAAGGGATGATGGAAATTTATTCTACTTTTGAAATGGTATAAAAGTGATCTATTCCTGTCAAAAACAATGAACCCTTAAGTAAACACTTGATTTATGGATTTAATTGCCTGACAGGATGGTTGATGGGAACTTTAAAAGACTAGTCAAAATTAGGCAGTTTCATTTCAAATGAAAACTAACTCAAGAATAATTTTTACTATAGAAATTTAATACTGCTGTTATCCTTTCCTTTTTACAGTGAGATAAATAGATAGACATTTTTTCCTCTGGAATATTCTGGCAGGGAGAGGGGCTAATTTGTATATTAAAAATTACTGTCAATACTGAAGATGCTGTAAGTCTGTCTCAGGATGCTGAAGAAGTGTGGCTGGGAACAACACACAGCTGTAATCCTCTTGTGAGGAATCTTGGCAGAGTGGAGGGGGATGACACACCATGCCATCGCCCCTGGGCCTATTGGGGCTCCAAGATGACTTTGGGGACCTGACACAGATTGCAGGCTACACCTTTCACTGAAAATTAAATCTCAGTAGCTCTCCTCGGGGAAGGACCAGGGGACTGTTTGCAGCTGCCCCCTGTCAGCAAAGGCTACACGATGTGGAAATCTCTTAACTAAGCTGACAGGCCACAGAGAGGATGAACCGGAAGTATGATATGTGGACCAGTACACAAAGATGTGAGAGCATAGCGGGGACACAGTATTCAGATGACACAGGACAGAGAAATATCCAGTGGAGTGGGGGAGACATCAAACTCTTTCATTCACGGTAATTAGGGACTTCCTAGAATCTCATGGCTTCCAGTGATCCAGCAATGCTATTCAACTTTGGCATTTTTTTTTCTTCTTGTAGTTAATTAGCCATTAAACAGAAACAAAAATCTATGCTTATATCTTTCTGACTGTAACATCCCTGTACATTTCTATTTTTTCCCACAAAGAAAATATCATAGTAAAAGACTTTGACATAGAATATGGCTCATTGTATGAGGGTGGATTCCACTTTGCCTTTGACCGTGTCTGTTCCTGCCATCCCATTAGAGTTCTGTTTGAACATCGGAAGGTAAACACATGCTAATATGACAATCTGTTTCTACCCTCTCCTCATCTCTCCATTTCTGCCTGACTCTTGTTAGGTCTCACAGTTAGGAATATTTAAAATGTCAACATTCCTCCCACTTTCCTGTCTCTGTGTATGATGATAATGAACTATGAGCATCAGTTTCCCTTCTTGGTCAGGTCATAATGCCCTTGTACAGAAATAATTGATAAAAGCCAAAAAAGATAACAGCTCCACACTGTGACCTCTGGAGGTGACTGTTAACTTCAAGTGCTAAGGGAAAGCAGTGCCACAAAGATGTCCTCATCCTTTAAGCCCTCCCACCACAACAGAGTCCTCCTTTACCCTCCCACCACAACAGGGTCCTCCCTTCCCCTCCCACCACAACAGGGTCCTGCACCTCCATTTCAGTGTCCTCCATCACCTTCCCAAGGACCCCAAGGTCCTTTCATATTTTATATTTGACTATTGTTAAATGGCTTTCACCTGGAATCTCAGATTCCTCCAGAACATGTTTGTCAGG
Source organism: Dipus sagitta (assembly GCA_036346955.1). NCBI lineage: Eukaryota > Metazoa > Chordata > Mammalia > Rodentia > Dipodidae > Dipus > Dipus sagitta. The sequence continues at coordinate 8,220,138 of CM070780.1, read as the reverse complement.
CAAGTCCTCAGCATCTTGGGTGTTCGCCGTGTTTGAGTTGTTGTCATGCTTGCCCAGGATGACTGGAGCTGAGAGAGAGAGAGAGAGAGAGAGAGAGAGAGAACACCATTAGATTAGTGCAGTTCCACAGATAATGTGGGACACACTATGCAAACACAAATAATAAATTGAAATAAAATGTATCCTCTAAGTATTTATTGGCAGACACATAATTAGTTGAAAAATCCATAGATGTGACTATCTCGAAAGAAAAATAAGTTCATGGCATCAGCTTAAGAGCTGCAAAGCTACAGAGTAACAAAGTGAGGCTTTCCAAGTAGAAATTGTGTTTTTAATGCATAAATCTACCACAGTATATAGTCAATTAACGGCAGCAAGACTCAGAGAAGACACTAGTTTATTCACTTAGAGAGGTCGCTCTGCAATTCAGCAGCTCTTACTTCTGTTGCACAAATCACAGCCCATGAATACTTTGTTTGCATTTTGGCTCTATTTCATTGCATTGAAAATACAATATCAAACATCAAAAAAGTCTTGTAAAAGGTAACAGAATTAATACACTGAAAATGATATGGAGGTCTAGTGTGTGAACAGTACTTCTCCCCAACAGCTTAGATATATTTGAAGATTTCATATAAATGCATTATAACCTCCAACTCTAGCTTTACAAAGGTTGCAATACTTGGTCTAAATTATCCTTATCAGTAACACATCCAAATATTATATTTGTTTCAGCAGTTGTCTGTCATATACACACACTATTGAGTAAATATAAACTCAGGTATACACATACATATACACACTATCAAGTATCTGTGTGCTCATACACACATGCATGTATACATACACTATGGAATATACAAGCATGACTATATATATATATGTATGTATATATATATATATATGTTATTGATTACATATTCATATATACACTGAATGCAAATGTATGTCCCCCATAGACTCATGTATTTTAGATTAAGTTTTCTACTTGAGTCTCTAGCAGGCAGATCCCTGATGGAGGAGGTGTGTCATTGGGGTTGGATCTTCAGTCCAGTCCCACTTGGTGTGTGGAAAGCCAGTCTGAGCTCTGGCTGTCTGTGCTTTTCTCTCTCTCTTTCTCTCTCTCTCTCTCTCTCTCTCTCTCTCTCTCTCTATATATATATATATATATATATATATATATATGATAGAGCTTTCTTTGGAATCTGCAATCCTGAAATAAACCTCTTCCTCCCATAAGCTGCTTCTCCTCTGGTGCTTGTCCAGCAATAAAAGGGTAACTGAAGCATACATATACACTATTGGATATATATCTATACTCATATACACACACTAGTGACTATATGTGCACTCATATATACATATATACACACATATATAGGGATGCATGAGTGTACAGATGCTGGACACTCACATTTACACACACACTACTGTGACCAGAGGGGTTTTATGTCTTCAATTTCTGTAGTAAATACAACCAGTGCTTATAGATGTTGATAAATACACCATACTCATAAGCCAAAAATGCAATAAACAGATCGCATCACTATACATCACCCCACTAGCATGCTTGGACCACTGCTCCTAAACATCCCTTAGGGAAGAAGACGGAGGCAGAAGACTGTGCTACTTAACACTCAGGAAGTGTGGCACAAAGGTGTGCAGCCCGAGGCCCAACAGAGAAGCCACACTCACTCACATCCATCACGCTCCTCTCCCTGCTTTCCTGGGGGCACACACAACACTATAGGTGTAACTGAAAGACCAGCAGACACACTTTGAGGGAGACAGGAAACACTTCTGGTGAAAACCCCTGAGATAGGGTGACAGCACTCCGGAAGCACACAGTCATCCTTCTCTAAGACCTTTCACTTAGAAACAAATATAGGAAGAGCGTAACATTAATTTTTTAAAGTATTTTTAAATTTTTATTTATTTATTTGAGAGAGATAGAGAGGTAGAGAGAGAAAGAAGGCAGATAGAGGGAGACAATGTGAACACCAGGGCTTCTACCTGCTGCAAATGAACTCCAGAAGCATGCACTACCTTGTGCATCTGGCTTACATGGGTCCTGGGGAATCAAATCTGGGTCCTTTGGCTGAGCAGGCAAGCACCTTCATCGCTAAGCCATTTCTCCAGCCCTAACATTCTTATTTTAACTAATTAAACCTGATTTTTTTTAACATTGCACACTGAAATTTTCTGAAAAAAAGCCACAAAATATATATATTATGCTTATTTCATTTCTGAGTCATGAATATAGCACTTGCTGGACCACAGGAACCATTCTGGAAGGATTTCTGGATTGAACACATGAACAGAAAGCTGAGGCAGAGGTGCCAGGCTGGATGTTACTGCAGGAGGATATTTCTGCCAGACGTGTCCTGGCTACAGTTGGTGAGTCTGTGCAAGTGGAGATGTGGGTTAGTCTGAGATCTGGAAGGAGAGGCACATGTATTCTACCTAACAGTCATTCTTATTGCTGCCTCAGATTTAATGTTTCTCAATCTAAATCCTACTTACAGATTATCTTTGAATCCAAGGATTCTAAAATGTTTAAGTGGGATAGTTAAATGAATCAAAGCTATAGAAAACTGTTCTAGTTGTCAAAATTTCCCACCTGGTTTTAATGATTCTTCATCTCTACATATCTTACTTGTTAATTTTCTGAAGCATTTGCATTGGGACTTATGATCGGGAATCAATCATGGGGCTAATCTTTGCTAAAAGCCATGTGGTAGTTCCTCTATTTATTGGAGTAAATGCATTTTGTTTGTTACCCAATACATTGCTCTCTCATGACTTCACACATTTCTTTCAGCGATTCATTTATTCATTCTTCCCACAAATATTTATCAAGTACTGAATATTCAACATGCCATTCTAGAGACTTCCAAGGGTAAGAGGATATGATATTAGGCCACAAAAGCATATATATGCCTATGACCATTTTGAGTGGCAATGATGTGGTCCCAAGCTGAAATGATATACCAAGTTTTCTAAAAATGTAGAAAGTTAGACACAGGCTTATCATCGAGGTCCTCAAAAACCTCACTGTAGTAGGATGCGTGCAGTTATCTCTGCCTCTACTGCTGATTCTGGGGGGGGGGGTAATCTGTGTGAGGGTGGAAGCTAGGCAAAAGTTGTTCAGGTATCTTGCTTAAATTACTGATTAGTTTGAAAATCCAAAGATGTACAAGACTGGTCATTTTTCTTGGTGGTTCATAGAATAGCCAATTAAATGTCCTGTAGAAGAACAGACCACCTTATGGCCACTGGGAGCAGCAGGCTTTGGAGAGGTTAATTACTGCCATTGCACAGTTTTGTTTGTGTTTGTCTGATAGGCTAATCCTTGTCATTGTTCTTTGGGGCGTTTCGTGTGATGTTTCATCATTAAGTTCTGACATGATGTGTGGCCAAGGCTCCTCAAATGAATCATTTCAAAATTGGAAAAATCAACACGTATTGATTTTGGGCTTATTATGGGTAAGCTCTTTTGCTAGACTGAGTTGGGTAGGCAAGTAAAGGTATTTTTTTTTAATGTGCCCTCCTACAACTTGTGATCTAGATGACTTATAGTGAGAAAAACTAGCCAGGAGCCTTAGAGACCACATTCTAGGAGCAAAATGCTTTTGAGGACAGCAGAGGAGAAGGGGTCTGCAATAAAGTGCTAAGAAGGTGACATCTTAATGAGGCCTTCTTGAATGGGGCTGCAGAAACTGAAAGGGAGTCATTCACACAAAAGAAAATGTGTGAAGACAGGTATGACTGTGGAAATAACATATGCCTCAGCCACAGATGTTCTGGCTCATGCTGCTGGCTGCCTACCTGGGATGTGATGGTAATGAATTCTCCATACTTGTCTCTTTGAGCTTTCCCTAAAGTGCCACAGTTGGCTAATTCTTCTCACCTGCAGAACTTAGCTATAGACAGGTTTTCCTTTGCCCTAGATAGTCAATAATTTGATCTTTACTGATGGTGAACCCATTTATCATAGTACGTTGTTCTTTCACTATACATATTGACTTTTATTTGTCAATACCAAAGTCCATTTGTAGCTCATCACTAAAGTTCTTGGATGTTTTCAGTAGTTTCTGAAGGTGCATTTCGGAGCTCAGCAGAGTAGTACTTTTGCCATCAATACAGTGCAAATGTTGCCAGACTCATCTTTGGGTTAAAAATCAACTGTTGTTTCTTCTGTAATGGATTCTGAAAAATGTTCACATTTGGATGGTCTGAGCCACAACTGGACTCTTTGGGACATTTCTCTACTGCAAGACGTAAGGCATCTTACTTCACACACCTCTGAATGCTGACAGCTGAAAGGCCCCTGCCCTAAATATCTTTGCAACTTCTTCAATCACTTAAAAGAGAGGAATCCATGTGGTCTACATGGACATGTTAGACTCTAGTACCAGGAGTTAAGGAGGAAATTCTCCTAGATCCTAAGGAAATGGTTGGTTCAGAAACAATAGAAAGTTACTCATTTTGTTATAGCTACACTCAGGGAAGCTGTAGGAGGAAGACCCTCCTGTGGGCTCCAGGTACTGCTGCCCCACATCCTCTGTTCTCTATCCTGGTTTCAGGTACCCTCTCCAAACTTTCTTCTTTTCTGAATCCTTTACATAAAGATAGTATTTACTGCCAAAGGTAGCTAGGCATAGCATATTAGTTTCTTTTCTCATCGCTGTCTCAAGGACTCAACAGAACATCTGAGTCCATCACAGTGTAGGGAAGGCATGGAGGAGAAACTCCATGGTGGCAGGAGTGAGCAGTTGAGGCTTCTCACATCGTGGTGACAGAGCACAGAGAGAGCAAGACCAAAACCAGAGTTCAGTGTCACCCTCCAAGGCCCAGCTCCAGTGCTCCATGGCTTCATGAACCAGGGAGATTCAAAACTCATCAAAGTTCTGAGAATATGTGACTATTGAGTTCTCAGTAATGAATGAAACATCTCTATCTGAGACTCAGGGAACATCATGGAAGAATGGGAAGAAACAATGTTATTAAGAGTCAAGGGATGTGGATGAGTGCTTTGGAGCACTGTCTTCTGGACATGAAGTGGCTGTTGCATTTGTGATTTCACATTGGCTGTTCTTTACTGGCACAAGACCTGTACAATATGGGACCCCTTAACATTCCATTATGGATCATGAAGGAAGGCAAAAGAAAAAAAGAAAAAAGAAAGACATCAAAGTAGAAGAGGGATTAGTTGGAAATAAGAAGGGGTTCAGTGGAAGGGGAATGAAGAAGAGGGACAAGAGAAGTTAATGGGAGAGGATTGTGATAAAAAATACATATATACGCACACACACACATATATATATCTGTCAATAAGTATAACATAAACAAAATCTACATCATTCACAGTGTGAATAAAATCAACAGCACCAAATAACGTTTTCAATACAATGACCTATGAAAGATTTGAACAAAGAGCCCATTCATCATAATGTTCGACTTTAAGAACAAACAGGGATATTTATGGGAAATATTTAATACAATGATATGATAATTTGAAATGTTGGTCAAGTGCATAGAACACACCACAGTAGCAACAGATAGATTCCAGACAAAATCTTCATCATTTAATAATCAAAAGCATAAATGTAATTAATATGTAGGTTAGAGAGGTCAGAACCCATGGAATAAAAGACCCCACCTCAACTTTACTGGATGAACCTGAGGACAACAGTTGATGACTCTCCTGCTTGAGAATTTAGGCCTCATTCTGCTCTGAAGGAACTACTGAGAAATAAATTAAAAGAATCTTTCCAGAAAGAAAAATAAAATCAAATTCTGGTTGAAGTAAATGTTAATGTGATCCTTGCAATTCTCCCCACACCCTCTCTCTTATACACACACAATCATATATTTTAAATTAGAAGGAAACAAATTCCATGAAAAGACTTTAAGTGCTAACACCAACTTGGAAACTAATTTGAACAGACCTTCAAATTCAGTTTACAAAGCAGTTTGTTCTGAACAGATGCCTTATCAGGAAAGCATTATCTAGCTAAAGAGCTGTGTATATATAACCCTGACTTTAAAAGAGTATCTATTGTGATAATCTCATGACAGGACCTCTTGATTATATTTGAATAGCAACACCTACAGCTGGTGTCTACTCCAGGCTTACTTTACTTCCAATATGGAAAGAGAAATTGCTTAGTGATGCCAAAAATTAAATTAGGCATCTCATGTCTCTTTATGACAGAGTGCTAAGTGTCTCATGGGCAAGTTCAGCAAGCGAGAATAATATAACACTTGCATGTTTCTACTGTCTTCCTGCAACGATGATCTGATAAAGAATATTATTCAGGGGTGTAGTTTCCTAGCATGAATGGAATATTATTTGAGGTGTGATATTCTAATATGAATTGGTTCATTGGTTCTAGTATAATTGGCTTGAAGATGATATATATTTAAACTGGCAAAGGAATGAACTTTTGAAAATTCCATGAGCAATAAGTATTTGTTACCCTTATTTAGATGGGTCTAATTTATTATTTTGTTTAAATAATATGCATCCAAATGGAAGATCAAATTGTTGACTAATTAGGCTAAGATGAAAATATACCATAGCTGGGCTGGAGAGATGGCTTAGCGGTTAAGCGCTTGCCTGTGAAGCCTAAGGACCTCAGTTCGAGGCTCAATTCCCCAGGACCCAAGTTAGCCAGATGCACAATGGGGCACACGCATCTGGAGTTCGTTTACAGAGGCTGGAAGCTCTGTTGCACCCATTCTCTCTCTCTCTCTCTGCCTCCTTCTCTCTGTCGCTCTCAAATAAATAAATAAACAAACAAAAAAATTTAAAAAAGAGAAAATATACCATAGCTATATGGTATATACAGCTATATACAGCTACAGGTAAGATCATTCAATGAGTCTGAGGAAAGGTGAGTTTATGAAATCTCTTTAAACACTGTTTTGGTGTTGGGGAGATAACTGTCAATAAATTGTTTGCCTTTCAAGCAAGCATAAGCACCCAAGTGCAATGCACAGAGCCCAGTTTAAAACACTGGTCATGGTGTTGTACTCTTGCAATCCCAGCACTGGAGGGGTGGAGACAGATCCCCGGAGCTTACTTTCCAGCTAGGTTAGCCTAATCAGTGAGCCCAGACCAACAGTGGACTCTGTTTCAAAAAGATTGGTGATATTTCTAAGGAGTGACACACAATGTTGTCCTCTGGCCTCCATATGCACATGAACACACATGCACCCTTCCACATACCAAAACATACACATACATATGTGCATATAAAAGCAAACAACACTGTTTCAGTCCCCAAAAATGCAAAAGTTCCTCTCTTAGCCAGGGTGTCTGTGCAATGTGCTGCTTTGGTAAGCCTAACAAGCAGGCAAGTGCTACACCCCTAAACCTATGCAAAGTCCACGGTGGTATTTTAAGAGTGTTGAAAAAGTGATGGAAAAGAATGTGAGCAAGGTTTCCTAAGGGGGAAAAATATTGTGGGGGCTGGAAAGATGGCTCAGTGAGTAAGAGCGCTTGCATAAGTGGCAATGCTGTGACCTTAGTGATAAGGATGGGGACAGAAATGGCAGAATCGCTAAGACTTACTGGTCAACTTGGGTAACTGAAAAAATGCAGCTCTGGGTTCAGTGAGAGCCCATATCAGAGAAATAAGGCAGAAGAGTGACAGAGGAGGATACCTAATGTCTTCCTCTGGACTCTGCATTGATACACACAACACACACACATCTGTGCCCACATGTGTATACACCACACACACACACACACACACACACACACACACAATTAATTTCACTTGCATTTGAAGGGGAGAACCTCCAGGTCTAGCATTTTTGGCTCAAATTTATCCAATTAGCTCCAATAATCTATGTTTATGCCAATAGACAGTTTGCAAAACAAATGCCATATTTGTCTTGTTTTTGAACAGAAGATGAAATTCTTACTGTTTCGCATCCACACATATGTACTAATTGCAAGAGAGAAAAATATAAACAATTTAACTATTGAGATGAATTTACAAGTTCTCATGGGTTCACTGTGTGAATCTGGGAACATGTTATAATCTGTTATCTGGTTTTCAACATCACCTCTGCCCTTCAGAGTGTGACCTTGGACATGTAACTTAGACATGGTGTTCTATTTTCCTGGTCTCAGGTTCCTTTTTTTTTTTTTTTTTTTTTTTTTTTTTGGAAAATGAAGGGGTTTACTACAGATGCCCCTTTGATGCCTTCCAATTCTCCAGTTTAGATATTCTTAAGACCAACCAACCTCTCTCTCAGAATAGTACTGAACAGAATAATGCAGACTTTATCTCTTTTTTTTTCTTACAAGAGGATTGGGTCCTTCTTGGTTTCTGTTCTCCAGGAGACAGCTTCTCAGTTGTCCCTTGTCAAATGAATGAGTCAAGGTTATAGAAAGGTGGGGTTTACAGTTGTGCTCCCCTCAACTTACATCTCATAAAGGAAAAGGTAGTATAGTCCAAATATTTCCATTCTTTTTATGTGTAAGAAAGGGGGCTATGAGGTAGCCTTGTCTTGATCCCAAAAGCAATACGAAAGCCAACTGTAATCAACTTATCTAATGTTTCCACTGAAGCAGAATACAGGAATGGAAGATACAGGGTAAATTTGTAAGATGTTAAGTGGGGAAGGAAAATAGCTGGAAAGGATGTGTCTTCATGCTATGCATCTACACTCTCTAGGGTGACTCTCCATTACAGATAAGAATGATTAATGTTCTCTGAGTCCTCCCTCAGAAGACCCATTTCTTTGACAAGCTGTGTTCCAAAGAAGAAAGTGGCAAGTAGACATGCAGATATGAGGTTTTGTTGTTTATTTATTATCAAATCTAAATAATTTTCATGACTGTACACTCTAAACTTACAGAGGAGAAATGCCTAAAAGAAACCCTGCTAATTATTTTGTATGTTCACTCACAATTTGATAAAGAACATGTAAGAAGTAATTTGGTTTGATAATCTACTTAATTCTAGCTTTCTACACAGTAGAGATTACTATGTAAAAAAAAAAAGGGACTAAGGAGCTGCAAGGAGAGGGTAGAGTACTTTTGTGGCAACACAAGATCCTGGGTTCATATCCCCAGCACCCATGTAAAAACGTGTTATGGTGGCACAAATCTGTAATGCCCATGCTAGGGAGGCAGAGATAGGATGATTCCAAGGTTTAACTGGCTATCTAGCCTAGCCAAATTGATGAGCTCTAGGTTTAGTGAGAGACCTTGTAGAAAAATAAGATGGACAGTGACTGAAGAGATTGACCCCTGGCTCCTGCACACTTGCATTCATATGTGTATATGTATGCCCACACAAATGAAATGCACACACACACACACAAAATAAAGGAGAAAGGACTCAAAAACACCTTACTTCAAAAGACCCCTTCAACACTGAACGGAAGCCTGAGTGGAGAATGGATTTTAGGAAGGTATAGAAATTAACTCTTATACTTCTCATGCAAGTTAGGCTTGACAAAAGTCATCTGACTTCTCATAAGGACCAAGTTCCACATAAATGCAGAATTGCATAGATTTTGCTCATGGTTCAAAATTACAAGGAAAGATGAGGTTGAAAGCAAGAGTAGACTCCAAAGAAGAAAACAAATCGGTCCTCACATATTGACAAATTGAAGACTGTCAGTGAGGGGAGAACTCTGGGAGGAATTTATAGTAAACTTCCCAGCTTGAATTTGAAAATGTAGAAGAAGGTCAGGAAAACAAAACAGACCCTTCAATCAAAAGAGCATCAAGTCAGCACTTGAGACCAGAGATAAACATGATTTATATATGAACCAAAGATAAGGATTTCATAGGGCAATTTAAACCACAGACAAGTCTACCGCTATCCATAAGTGAAAAGTACCAGACAGAGGCCCATCTTGAATCACTGGGAGAAGAAACTGTCAGATTCTGCCAGCACAGAGACCTGCAAGGCGGCAACCTTTCCCAGGCTGTATCTCACAGAAGAGCATCAGTGTGGGGAGCACAGCCTGAGTGCCACCTCCACTTCCCAGCTGACAGCAGTCTGTCTCAGGGGAGCACAAGTGTCTCTGATGGCTGGTGAAGTATCAGAATTCTATCTCCTAGCTAGGAAACAGAAAATCAAGAGATCAAATTATCAAGGCAACAACACCCTGCTTTCGACTCCCTTGTCAACATGAGGAAGGGTGTAAGGAAGAAGAGGTCTAAGGGACCATACTTTGAAGCAATAGGATTGGTTGCCAAGAACATGATTTATTCTTATTTGAATTCTATCAAAATGGGAGGTCTTACAGAAGCTGAATGAGAGACATGTTTGGATACCAATGACATGTTTTGTGACCATGGTACAATGTAACCAGGAGTGTACATCACTCTCTCACCCCACAGTACATTCATAATAGATGTGGGAAGAATTGGTTACTTAAAAATATTAACACTGGGCTAGAAAGATGGCTCAGGGTTAAGGTGCTTGCCTGTAAAACCTGTCGACCCAGGTTCTATTCCCCCGTATGCATGTAAAACCAGATGCATGAGGCAGCATGTGCATCTGGAATTCACTTGCAGTGGACTAGAGGCCCTGGTGTGCCCATTCTCTTCGGCCTGACTCTCTGCTTGCAAATAAATAAATAAAAATATTTTAAGAAATAATATTACCGGAACATAAGTTATAGAAAGATTTCTTCTTAAAACCCAAAGCTGTCACTAATCATAGTCCATATATTTGGGTGAATATTTCAAAATCTGATTACTCAAAACATAGACATAACCTTGATAAGTGGTAGAGGGTATATATTTATTTATTTATTTTGAGGCAGGCACTCTCTATGTAGCTTAAGTTGACCTTGAAACTCATAAACCTCTGTCTCATCTTTTTGAGTACTGGGATTATATGGCTGAATGTCTCATTTTGATCCTAGATTATCTAATGATATTTATAAATGAATGATAAGAAAATATATCTCAAGCAAGCAAAAGTTTTAAGCACGTGGATAAAGAGAAACTTTAATCTAAGAAGATATAGAAAGAGCTAGTCTCAACACACAGATGTTATCATATGTGGAGACTAAATAAAGGGTAAGATATATACAGATGTGTCTAGATAAAACAAGCCCTTTGTGTTATTGTAAAGTACTCCTTTTGCTGGTTAAAAGAATGCTTGGGAGAATGCATGGTTGCTAAGGGTTCCAGTGTTGAGAAAAGACAGACTGACTAGATAAACTAGACAACAATCTCAGATCAGAGTCAATGAGAGTGATACTCATTTTGGTTAAGTTTCAGGAAGCATTCAAGGGAAATGCCATTCATAGTGTGTGCAGGAGGAAGAGGGCTCAGAGTCTGCATTTGCTATCACTTTGAGACACTGTACAACTGGAAAAATGTAAGCCAATGACTAAAAGTAGGCTGGTGCTTTAGGAAAGGGGTGGACACCACAATGCCCTAACCGTGGAGGAGGGAAGGAGCCTGAGGCCTTTGCTCTTGGAACACTGCATGTATCCATGGGGCTGTCCATTAGGACGCAGTGGAGCATAAGGGGGAGCCAATGATCTGGCGGGAAGTAAGGAGAAGAAGAGTTACCCAACACACAATATCTATAAGTTTACCAATATAAGACATCTACAACAGTTCACCATAAGATATCTGTAACAGTTCACCAATATAAAAATCTGTAATAGTCCACCAATAGTTCACCAATAACATATCTGTAACAGTTCATCAACATAGGACTATCTATAAATTCACTGGTGGGGTTTGGGGGATGGATTAGCAGATAAAGAATCTTTCACAGGCATGCAGACTGGAATTTGAATTTCCAGCACTCATGTAAATGCTGGTGGGACTTGGTGGCCTGCGTGTAATCCCACTGCTCCAGAGGCACATACAAGGAATCCCAATAGCAAGCTGGCTAGCTAGACTAGCTGAATGAGCCAGCTCTGGGTTCAAGTAAGAGACCCTGTCTCAGCAAAGAGTGAGGAAGATGCCAATGTCAACCTCTGTTTCAATGCACCCATACATATGTGTGCCATCCACATGGACATGTGCACACACACATGTGTGCCATCCACATGGACATGTGCACACACACCGCACATACAGGCACACAAGAAGGAAAGAGTTTGCCAGTGTAAGAATATCTGAAGACTATCGAGACTCCAGTCTGTAAACAAATCTGAAGAACAGTGTAAATGATATTTATAACTAGTTCTAACACTTTCTCACCTCCAGCTCTCTATCTGCCAAGATTACACTTTTCCTCTCCCTCCTCTCCCAGAGTCGCTATTATGATCCTCAAAGTAGATGTTTCTCTTTCCAGTCATTATTTTAAACCAAGAAATATTGTATCTCTAAACCAAGGTTTAACTCCTCTGACTGTGATGACATGCACTTCAATGACAAGAGATCACTTATGGTCTCTTGGACATGACATTTATCTTCTGCATGAGTGTCTTTGTGTAGATTCCAATCTTATCTATCATTTGCCAACCCAGCCTCCAGTCCTCATCTTACTGTAATATCGCCATTTAAGATTTAGCCCAAATTCCATCTTTTCTGTCTTTTCAGTTTGGTGTGTAGGTCGTATGTGTGGGGTGTGTATATATGTGTTCACATGTATGGTGCATGTATGTGTGCAGATGCATATGACCCATGCACATGCACGAGGAGTAGGAAAGCTTCAGGAGCCCTTTATTGATTTTCCACCCTGAGACAGAGCTTCTCGCTGAACTTAGAAATTCCCATGTTTTATTAAACTGGCTGACCACAGAGCCACAGGGATCCTTCAGTCTGTGCCCTGCTCAGCGCTTGAGTTAGAGGCATGTGTGGCAATGCCTAGCTATGTACATGAGTGCTGGGGACCGAAACTCAGGTCCTCATGCTTGTGCAGCAAAGTTCTTATCCATGGTGCCACCTTCCCAGCCCCCTATTCCATTTTTTCTATGCCATCTTCATCAGCCCCCTGATTATCATGTCTCTTCTGTCGTTCTTAGGACTTTATCTAACTGAAACCACACTTTTGCTACAGCTCTTTGCATCTCACTTCTGACCCCCCCCCGCCCCCGCACACTAACACGGAAGGGGCTGGTTTAGATGCATCTCGACATGGACTCTGCTGTCATGAGGCAACTTTTCTTCTCTGATGGGAACTCTGTTGCAATCAGATGGCTGGCTAGAAAAATCAGAGGCATGACCCAATATGTCAGTTTCTGTCATCCTTAGCTTCTCTCAGTCAGTTGGAAATTCACAGAGTACACTGGTTTCACGTAATGAATCTAGTTCTCATGGGACAGCTTACTTCTGGCAGTGATGGCTAAAGAAGTGTGTTCACTGCCCTTTATGCTATGTGGGTGTTTGGCGGACTAAGCTTAGCAAAATGTCTATGACAAAGCATCACATATACTTCTATGCACTTCAAAGAATGAAACTAAGAGCCGTATATTTCAAAAGATTACCCCCACCTCCTTCAAAATCAGGGAAAATTCACATACCCATTCCTTTTCCCCCTGACTATCATAAATCATAAAGTTAAATTTACCCAAGGGATCTCACACTACTGAACTTAATGCAGACATAAAACAAATTTTATTCTCACAAGATACACCATGTTTTTCATTAGTTCAAGGAAAGGGTCACATAATGTTTAAAACATTTGGTTTGATCTTTGCTGTGATTCGTGCTAGCCAATGCCCACAGACGTATACCGGAATGTGTCTGATAAAGACAATGCATCTCCCCTGGACCCCATAATGGTCGTGTCTTCATGTAATGTTCTCAAAAACAGTAACAGGAGCAAAAGAGTTGAAGCAAGGTGACCAGAAATAGAAAAATAAGTACTACTTTTGTTTTTCCTAAGTTTCTATTCTGAGATGGACTTAGTTTTTCTTCCTATGAGATCAAAAACTTCCCCAGAGGTAGAGAAGAGAATCCTCTTAACCTGCCCCTCCTAGTAAGGCCTAAATTTCTACTCATTTGGTTTTAACATTTTTATTCTAAGTTTAACCTTCATCTAACAAAGATAATAATAAAAACTTCATTAATATAATAAAAGAAAAAAAAATGAGATGACTTGTCATAATTTCACTAGAACAAATGGATTCATGTGATCTTAATGTAAAAATAGATTATGCCTTCTAAAGGAATACCCCAGTTATGGAAAGATGATTTTCACATAACAGAACCATTTTAAACAATAATTCTCATAGGTACAGAAACTCCTATGGTTTTTGGTCTGTACACTCTTTCCAAAGAGCAGTCAAGTTATTTTTTAAAGGTTTTCTCATTATATTGCTATTGAGGGGTGTTTCTCATCTCTAATGGCCAAAATTCGATTACCCCTGCTGGGTACCAATAGGGAGCCAAGATTGCCTGCCTTTGCATAGAACCTCCTTTTCTTCATGAATTAAAGATCACACATTTATTACTCAAAAACAAACACCGAGAGAAGATTTAGTTTAAACTCCTTTTTTTTTTGCCAAATTATGGTTATTTTATTTCAAACCCTAAAGATCTTCTCTAGGAGGGACAGACCAAGCTCTGCGCAGCTGGTGCCTGCACAAGGGCAACCTGCTGTGGAGGAAGCTGTTATTTGCTGAGCATCTATCTCTTACAGTAAGGGAGTTGTCCAACTTAGAGGCAAGAGTACTGCTAGAGGACAGTGGCAAAGTAAAATGCTTTAGATGTCCATTTCACTGACAAATCTAAAACACAGATCAAATTGGCTCAACATCTCCCCATCAAATACCCTTATCCTGTGAGCCAGTATCTGAGAGAACAACCCACATATGGCCTCAGACCTCGGCCTCCAGTCAGCTAACTAGTTATCCATAGAAGTGGCTCACGGGTGACATAGAGATTGACTGGTTCACACCAATTTACTTCACACAGTTTCCATTTATCTCCTAGAAGATCCCCCGGCAGCAGCATATAATGGTGTATCCTAGGCCGCCTGCCTGCATGCATTTTTGAAGCAGCGGTGCTTGATGAATCTGAATCCAGAAAGCAGTTCACCGATAGAGGAGTGGGCACATCCAGGGGCACAGCTGTGACTTGGAGCCTTGCTTGACTGGAGGAGCAGCTGACTGTTAACTGTGTTTGTTTTCTGACTGGGACAAGTCAGACAGGCACCTTGTTTTTGGAAAGCAAGAAAGGAAGGAGGGAAACAGAGAGGGACAGAAAGGCAGATAGATGATAGATAGATAGATAAATAGACAGACAGACAGTCTGAGAATATCCAAGTGGCACATTCACCTATAAAACTAATTGGACCATTTAACCTTTAGTTTTTAAACACTCTGATACTGCTCATTGTGGCAAAATTGTGGGCGACAGTTTTAAACCTAAAATGCTGGACTAAGCAAAAAACATGAGAAGAAGATGAAAATAAAGGAGAATTCCAGCTTAATTTTTTTTGCTTTTCAACAATGAGGTTCAACAATCTGGCCATGAGAACATGCCAGCATTGAGAAGCAAGTCCGCATCTAAGGGAAGCATGCCTTTACAATTGCTCTCTTGTGCCTATCACACAGCTTGGGAAAAATCCTGAAAAAGTAGGTCAGGGAGATAGTTCTGTGGGTAAAGTGCTTGCTGTGCAAGGGGCCCTATCTGAGTTCAGATCCCCAGAACTCACAAAACAGCAAGATGCAGTAGTAAGTTTCTAATCTCAGCCCACATGCAGTGACAAAGGAGACTGGGACAGGAGGGTGCTGGAAGCTACCAGCCAGTCTGTGTTAGCTGGTAACAACCAGAGACCCCACCTCAAACAAGGTGGAAGGCAAAGGACTAACACTTGGGGTGCTGTCCTCTGATCTCCACATGGAAACTGTGGCATGTGCACATCCATATTCTCACACATATATGCATATCACACACACACACACACACACACACACAAAGATTTAACAAACACAAAAGGATTCCATGTTCATCAGATGAATAAACAGATAGGTTCTTATACGAACAAATGAGTCTCTGCTTTGGAAGTGTAGCAAACCATCAGCCAGTAACATGACTTGCACCCAAAGACAGAGCCATCAGATGTCCTTTAATGGCATGAGAGCCAGCAGCAGTAAACAAAACCAGCTCAGTGGCAATTCTATGAGGCAGTGATGGGGCACATTTAGTACTTACAAGGTTAAACCCTGGGCTGCAGTAGCCAGGTGATAGAAAAGGTAGGATTAGGATTTTTGCATGTGGCTTGATTTGATGGTGTTGTCTGCCTGTGGACTGAAGCACTGGGAAGCACTGTGATCATCTTCATATGAGCTCTCCGTGAAAGATGCTCAAACAGTCCCCAATCCAATTAAACAGAGGTAAACAGAGGGCAGACTTTTGCCGAGAACCATCATCACTTATTTTTTCCATAATGAAAAGCAGTGTAATTGCATGCTCCCCAGCTCCCTCATCTCACATTAGATCTAATAGACGACTTACACAGAGCATGGTGGTCTGCCTTTCGTGTTACTGTGCTTAAACTTTGGGTCATTATCTTTTATTATGTGACTTGTAATCCTTAAAGCCCCTGATTGTGTCTAGCTATTTGACTAGGATTCTTCTTGATGATACAGGGATCTTACTTCTAAGCATGATGGTTTAATTGAATAACATAGCATGATTAAACATTTAAAGAATTATGTATATCACTTTTCTTTTGTAATTGCCCAGTTTCAAATAAGTGCTTTCTTCAACAGACATTGAGACCATGATTCAATTTTAGAATTGCTTAAAAGAACAGCATTTTCCATTGAAAGACAGGTAGTAACTAGTGACTACAGACATTTGTCAAGATGCTATTAAAATGCATGATGCAAATAACATCCTGGCTGTCTCACTAACTGGGTGACCTATAAGTTAGTTAAGTTTTCTAAACTACCTCCACTACAAAACAGTAACGATGAAATAATAATATCATTACTATTACCAATAGCATCCAGTAGAGGAGAAGAATTATTATTTGCAAAAAAATAGTTGAAACAATAAAATGCTTAGACTAATGTGAAAGGCCTTAGTAAGTCCAGCATAATTATAATTTTTACATTTGCCTTTACCTAGAAATGTGTGCTTACAGCAATACAATGTTAAGCATTTGGATCCAGGAACATTATCTAATTTTCACTAGCAGTGTAATGATATTTAAAATCTATCTGTCTTATTAATATGACAAAGTTTAAGTAGCTATATTAACCCTATTGTCACTAGGATACTAGAAATCTGGAAGGCATTTGTCAGCTCCCTTACTTTAGCAATTTGCTGAGGTCTATGGGTCTATATTACTGTAATGATATCTTAACCAAATAAAATCCTGCCTGAAGCCATCTGTGGTTCTTATGAACAGTGCCAAGTACTGAAGGAAGAAAGCATAACTGCTGAGCATGCCGAGTAGACAACGCAGGATCTCATTGCAAAGTTATTCTAAATAGCTTCTTTTTCTCCTGATAAATTAAATAAAAATTAGCTTGAATAGATATTATGTAATACTTATGTTCTTTAATACATATAACAACAATTCTTACAAAGAAATTGGCCTGAGTTTGGAGTTTGAGTTTCAGATTGCAGATACATTTAGATCATGACCTCTCCAATGACCAGGTATTATCTGTTGATTCAAAGCTAGGAACAGATCTTGCTTAGTGACCCCTGACCTTTTCATGGGTTACCCCTTCACACTCTAGGTTTTCAGAAATGCTAAGATTGAAAATGAAACTTTAATCCAGCCCAGCCCATAAATGGTGAAAACAAGACTGTAGGGAGTTTAATTTGAAACCCCAGAACAGTGGCTGACTTATTACTGACATTCTCCATTCTTCCTCATTTCTAAGGTAGGATGCACCATGAACAAATCAAATAATAACAAAGAAAAAACTCTCTCTTCCTTAAACACTAGGAAAACTATCAAGGAGAAGGTGTGTTTTGTTTCTGTCTAACCTAGGATAGAAAATAAATGTATATAGAGCTAGAGTGATGGCTCAGTGGTTAAAGGTGCTTGCTTGCAAAGCCTGACAGCCTTGGCTCAATTACATTTTAGCAGAGGCCCAGGCCTTAGACTTGCACTCATGATTCATAATTCAGCGTTTAAATCTATACTCACTCTCCCAAGAATTGGAATTATTGCACAAGAAAAATGATTAAAAATAACATAAAGTAACATATATCCATAAATGGTTTGAACAAAGTTTGAACAAGTAGACATGTTAGTACATCAAGAATTCTAAGGCTGATTTCCATGAGAATTGAGTTACATGAATATTTCATGTCTGGATATTGCAGAATAACTGAAGTGTTACTAACATTATCTCATTCATTCCATCAACAATGAGAGCTCCTAGGTGGCAGACCTTGCCTGAGGTGCTGGGTATACAGTGGTGATAATTAATAAATAATTTTTATTATTTAATAATTATTATTTAATAATTAATTAAATAATTTCAATGGAATGAAGAGAAAAAGACTGACCCTATGTATGAAGGATGTGTAACATGCCTATATATGGATAACAAGAGTAGAACTCCCCAAATTTCTTTCTAGCAAGAATACCACTAGAGTCTGTTGGTCATTACATCTGCAATAAACAGACTTCATCGATTTCCTCTGTATTTGCCTCATTCAGCCTTAAGTTGAGCTTCAGAATAGTTGGTTGGTTGAGTTAAAGGCACTGCCCACCCCTTGCCCAAACTACAATAATGGCAGAAAAACTGACAGGAGGTAGGAGCTGTAGGCACACTTACGGAGTCTGAAATTGGTGGAAAAAAATTGATTTATTATCTTTGTAGGAATGATATTCTGGGCAGCAATGAGTGAAAGACAGAAAAACAGAGAATGTCACTGATTTCAAAAGGTTGATAGGCTTAGTTAAGAGACTTCTTTGTTAAGGACCTTTAGAATATTGGAACTGTCCACTGTCTGAGACTATAGTGAATGTGAGAACGTGTTATCTAGTGAAAATCCAGTATAAAAAAGATGACTGGGTGCTCATTCACAAGGTGTGTGCCTTGTAATCATTTAGAACTGTGTTGTGATAATCACCTTTGTGTTTTCCTTACTTTCTGCCAAGTATTATACAGTAGCAGCAAACGATATTCCTGCACTTCATCAAGATACACATATGCTAAGGCAAATTTCACAGGTCAGCCTCCCCATGCAGAGGAGAAGTAGCTGGGGCCACCTTCCCAGACACTAAGCAGGAGCAAGCGTGACGTGAGTGCGCGAGCAAGCGGCAAGACCCAGTGTGGCTGGTTCTATCCCACAGTGGGAATGGAATGCCTGCTGTGCATGTGGCCCATGTGCAGATTTTTTGGCCAACTTCAAAGAGAGAGCTTTTGAAGGGAAGGTGTTAGCTACCAAAAGGAAAAGGCAAGGAATCAATATTTGATAAGGTCCATTTACTAATTTATAAAGGGAATGGGAATTGGGGTGAAGTTACAAAGTCAAAGCTGAAGGAACGATCTGGAGTGAATGATAATGATCCTCTCACCATGTTGTGAACTGTGATTTCATTTTGGGGGGGGGGGAGGAAGTAAAAAGTATAGCTTGATGTAACTGAGTCTTTTGCAAGTGATGAACAGATTTTTAAAATAACTACTTATTATTAAAAATGGACGATCCATTTGCTAGAAGGTGTTTATAACTGTAAGTAGACACAGAAGAAAACATGCTTAGAACTCAGAGGAGAGGTGGAGTGAGAATTAATGTAAATGCAGAGATAAAGGTTCAATCAGAACTCACAATTTTGGGGTTAATCTTTTATGTTTTCCTTTTTCTAAGACAAGGTTCTAACATAGCCCAGGCTGGCTTCCAACTCACATTGCAGCCAAGGATGACCTTGACCTTTTGATCCTCTTGCCTCCACCTCTCCAACTGGGATTATAGGTATGTGCAAGTATGTCTGGTTTATGCTAGGGATTGAACACAGGACCGTGTGCATGCTTGGTAAGCCCTCTATCAACTGAGCTACACCCCCAGCCTTGGTTCATTTTATGAACAACCACACTGGGAGGCTGAGACTACCAGGCAAAAAGCTTTATAAAGTATTTGAAATAGGGCTGGAGAAATGGCTTAGTGGTTGTAGCACTTGCCCGTAAAGCCAAAGTACCCAGGTTCAATTCCCTAGGACCCATGTAAGCCAGGTGCACAAGGTGGCACATGTGTCTGGAGTTTGTTTACAGAGGTTGAAGGCCCTATAAGACCCATTCTCTGTCTCTCTGTATCTGCCTCTTTCTCTCCTCTCTCTTGCTCTCAAATAAATAAAATAAAATAATTTTTAAAAGAATCTGATTATTTGAAGGAGAACAAGAACAGAGCACATGGTCCTGGTTTTAAAGAATGCAAGGAACTAGAGAGGAACTGTTTCAGTTAAGTATAGACATCACACATTCTTTAGGGGGCGATTTACTGCCACATGATATATATTTGGGGGACCCTGGTATGGATACGAATTAGGTAACTTTCTTTTGTAGCTCAGGGCACAAGCCCCAAAGAACATGGATGCTGTCCTACCCTGGTGACACTGGAGCTCCAGTCTAGACGAAGGACATAAGAGGCAGCACCATGACTCTTACTCCTTAACTCTTCTCTGTCATCCCACCCCCACCCTCATGGATGGCCCATGCTCAGTCCGCACTCTTCTCTGGGGCCCACCAACCAATCATGGTCCTTCAGGTACATTTGAGCTTGACAATCAGACTCAACCCAGCTGGTTACCTAATTTATAAGAAAGGCCTGGTCAGAGTTGCCACATGGTTTCCCTCTCAGAACACCTCCCAGCCAGGAGGTTGACAAGCCAAGAAGCTTGACAGTTTTTCTTTTTCTCTTTGTTTTCACTCTATTTTAATACAAATCTTTCACATTTACCCTTGGTGTCTGTGCTTGCCGATTCTGTGCTAATCATAGCTAAGAATTTGAAAGACAGCGGCTGGCACGGAGGAGGGGGGCTCTCAACTGTCCATGGTGAAGAAACACTATGTTAGTTGCTATCTAGGGTGCTGCAGAGAGGTGACCACACAAGCTAGGCATGGCAGATGCTCTCATAGAACTAGCGGCTTAACAGGAGATACTGAACAAGGAATACAATCATGTGTGAAGAATATTAAAGTGGAGGTATATATGGGGCTTCTTGGAATAATGTGGTGGTTTGATTTAAGTGTCCTCCTAAAGTTAGGTGACCTCAATGCTAGATCCGCAGCTGATAGCAATCTGGGAATTAAAGCCTCCTGGAAGCAGTATATTGTTGGAGGTGGGCTTATGGGTGTTACAGCCAGCTTCCTCTTGCCACTGTGTGCACACTGTCCTGTTGCTGTTGTCCATCTGATGTTGGCCAGGAGGTGATGTCCACCCTCAGCTCATGCCATTGTTTACTCCTGCCATCATGGAGATTCCCCTTGGGAAAGCCAAAATAAGCCCCTTTTTCCCCCCACAAGCTGCGCTTGGTTGGGTGTTTTCTGCCAGCAATGAGAAACTAACTGACTGCAACACCAGGTAAGGGACGTCAACCAATTTTGTTTCTAGGGAAAACAAGAATATGTAGCAGATAGACTTTCAAATCAATTAGTCAATTCCCAAATGTTTTGTTGCTGACATCCATACACCAGACACACATTGTGTCCTTGATCCTTATAGCAATACTGCTGAGTAGGTGCTCGTTTTCCCATTTATTTGTGATAAAATTTAAATTAAAGCAAGGTAAAGTAACACACCTTGCTTTTATTTGCATCATAAATCCTAAAACCAGCTTCAAAAACAAGCTGATTTGGGTTGTTTTTTCTAAGGCATGATGGATACAGACTGACAAAGGGAAGGAATTTTAGTAAAGATGAAATCTTTTTTTAAAATATTTTAAAATTTTTATTTATTTATTATGAGAGAAGGAGAGAAACAGATAGAGAGAATGGGCACACTAGGGCTTCTAGCCACTGCAAATGAACTCCAGATGCATGTGCCACTTTGTTCATCTAGCTTATATGGGTCCTGGGGAATCGAACCTGGGCCCTTTGGCTTTGCAGGCAAGTGCCTTAACCTGTAAGCCATCTATCCACCTTCTAAAGATGAAATCTTACACTTAAGGCCACTCAGCCTATGGTTAATAATGGATCAGAAGTGACCCAGTGCCTAGACTTTTGCCTTATTGTCGAGTTGTGCCCAAATTCAAGTACCTAAATCCCAAACCCCAGGACTCCTGAGGATCGTCTTGCCCAGGCAGGCTTACTTCCTCTCCTTTTCATTCATGCAGATACTTTGGGGGTAAATTGATGGGATCTTCTCTGGTAACAGAAGCCACATAAATCAGTTCATTTATATCCCAAAGAAATCTAAGTTTATCAAATAACCATTGTTTTTGGAATAGTGCTTAGATACAAGCACAGTGACAGTGTTGAGCAAGCAGATGTGATGAGACCTTATCTATGTCCTAACAATTGTTCCCCCTCTGGTGGCTGAGAACCTTTTCTTAAAGGTTAAGTTGGTAATTACTTCAGACTATGGGCCATGAACACAGACTTGCCTCTCCAGCAGAACACAGAAGTTACTGCAGGCGTGAACAAAAGGGTGTCCTGTTCCAGTGAGACTTTATTCACAGAAACAGGCCACAGCCTGGATTTAGCTCACTGGCTGTGGTTTACAAGCCACTTGCTTGGTTTGTTTTTTGTTTTGTTTTTTTCCTGGTTGGCACACCAAACTCCCAGTTGAGCCTCTCTCCCCCACCCCATGTTTACTATGATACTGAGAGCTCCTCAGAGCCTCTGCTGCTAGGATTAGAAGTTAATTCTGCCCATCCTTCTATAACTCTACCATCCCCTCCAGAGCCTCACTTGACCACTACCCTGGTACAGGAGATCAAAAATATGTGTACTTTGGTTTTTCCCTGCAGACATAGTGAGTGAAAGGTATAGGAACCTTATGCAGACATACTGTTTTTCACCAATAAACAGGTCAGCACTTTGTAGCTTCTATCAATGAAGGAGAAGTGAGATAATAGTGAGGCACAGGAAGTTGTGGGGACAACTTCCTGGAAGTTGGCAGGGAGAGAAACCTCTCCCTAGAGAGTCTCCCAATAGCAGAGAAGCAAGAATTTCAGCACAATGAAGGTCATATGCTTAAAGTCTGAGTCTGGGTCACCACAGACTCACCCTACTGTTCTTCTTTCGCAACTATAAATGTTACATTTTCTAGGAATCTGGCCAGAAACCCCTCTAAGGTAGAGGTCATGTCCGAAACCTCTTCTCTAACCTAGTTAGTGGCTACTGGCTCAACCTGATCAGATTGTGATCTTATCCAAGGTACCTCAAGAGCCTACCTACAATGCCATTTATCAAAAAAGGAACAGAAAAAAAGTTGTTTTTTGTTTTTTGAGGTAAGTTCTCATTCTACCCCAGGCTGACCTGGAATTCACTATGTAGTCTCAGGTTAGCCTTTAACTCATAGTGATCTTCCTACCTCGGCCTCCTGAGTGCTGGCATTAAAAGCGTGTGTTACCACATTTAGCAAAATAAAGTAATTTTGTTTTATTTTGTTCTTTTTGTTGTTGTTGTTGTTTTGTTTTGATTTTTCAGGTAGGGTCTTGTTCTAGCCCAGGCTGACCTGGAATTCACTATGTAGTATCATGCTGGCCTCAAACTCATGAAGATCCTCCTAAGTCTGCCTCCCAAGTGCTGGGATTAAAGGTGTGTGCCACCATGCCTGGATTTAAAAGAATGACTCTTCTCAGTACCTTAGAGATAGTTGCACAACTATGTTTATTGCTGCTTCATTCACAATACCTAGGAAATGGAACCAGCCTATATGTCCATCCACAGACGAATGGATAATAAAGATGTGGTACATCTACACAATGGAATTGTATTCAGCAGTAAAGAAAAATAAAATTAGGAAATTTGTAGGGAAATGGATGGATCTGGAAAGGATTATACTAAGTGAAGTAACTCAGAAAGCCAAACGTCATATGTTCTCTCTTATATGTGGATCCTAGCTACAAATGTATAGAATTGTGTGTGATGTGGAACAAAAAAACAGTAGCAGAGGATCATAAGCTAGAAAAAGGCTATAAGGGAGGGAGGATAGGGAAGGTCTTAAGAGGATGATATTCTATATATGTAAGCAGAAGAACAGATTACAGGGAGGGGACGTGCCTAAGTAAGGCCAGGGGAAGAGATTGCATAAAAGAAGGGAGGGAGGGAAGGGTCAATCAAAATTCAAGATATTCTGAATAAGACATATGAAAATCTACTTTCTTAAATAATGGCATATCCAGAAGCCATACATTGTTACTAGAAAATTTTCAGTGCCTGGGATGGGATACCTTCCAGTGAGTCATTGGCCAGGGAGGTCCCTGCTGCCTCTAAAACATTACAGGCTATTGCCAAGGCCCTTGGTTCCCCATGAGAAAGAGATGGTAAGACCCTGTTGCTGATGACTTCACATGCCTGAGTGGCAAAGTCACTGAGAAATCAAGTTGTGCTGGGCAGAAAACCTACTCCCTGTAGCCCAGGCAACTGAAATCTGGAAAAAGCTGCACTGCGTACAATCTTATGGGAGACAGAAGTCATCAGTGGTGAAAACAGTGGACACTGGAAACCTCAAGTTTGGCCAGACAGGCCAAATGACTGAACTAGTGCAATAGTGGCATGTCTGCTCTGGGTGATAGCAATTGCTATCTAATTGTACTGAAGGCCCACTCTATGGGAGGGAATATGTGCCTGGTACTGAAAACCTAATCAAAAGCCTATGGCAGGGGAGGTCATGAGCCTTAGTGGTATAAAGCCTGCTCTTGTCTGGATACATGCATATATTACTCTCACCAAATTGCCCTGAAAGCACTACACTTAATGTTCATACTCATATATTAATGCTACTCTCACTTATGGTTACAGAAGTTTCTCTTTTCAGATGGTGATGACCACTGGGATGACCCAAAAGGCAACATAGTGCTGAGAAGATGGATGGAGGAGTGTCCAGTTCTGAAACATCTCATACCCACCAAGTCTCAGAGACCATTGCAGAAGAGGTGGTGGAAAGAATTTAAGAGTCAAAGGAAGGGTACCACTCCTTATATACAACTGTCCAGACAGAATTCGGCCTTGATATCCAAGACCTTGCAGTGCCTAGTAATACCCAAACAAGACCCTTATAATAGGAGAAAAAGATGATGACATCAAATTAAAAGAGACACTAATGGAGAGAGGGAGGGGATATGATGGAGAGTGGAGTTATGAAGGGGAAAGTGGGAGGGGGAGAGGAGGGGAGGGAAATGCCATGATTTGTTGTCTGTAAGTATAGAAGTTATATGTATATATATGATATTTTTAAACAATCTTTTGAGATGTAACTCAATTCCCACCAAAATGGTCTATATGGCTGATGCTGAAGCAGTTGACTGATACTTTCTTGGAAGAATCTGTTCCACACATGGGTATCTCTTACTTCCTGTTAAAGAAGTTCACATCTGTACTCTGGGGCATCTTCCTTTCTGTCAGTGCCTTTCTTTCCCTTAACTCTTTTGTTTAAGTATACATTAAAATACCTGTCTCAAAGATGTGGAGGGTGGTTGAAGAATGGTATCCAATTCTTACACACACACACACACACACACACACACGTGCACGACTGAAACTCACTTAATGAGGACTCTTTTATTCCAATAACAGGAATAAATGGAGGAGGTGGTAAAAAGAGATGGGATAACCATCTAAATATAGAAGCAGGTTTAGAACACATGTGCACACACGCACGCACAAACACATGCACGCATGCACACACACGCACATGCACACACATGCACGCACACACCCACTCACTCACTGCTAGGCAGGAAGCCTCTGACCTGTCTGACAGTTGGCCTCCATTCAGTACAATGGTCCTGTAAGGTCAGGGTGGGGGATGCAGGACTGGAATGACCACTGTCCCATCTGCTCCCCTCCTGACCATAGTCAGAGGAAGGACAGAATGTGGCTGTTCCCAACACTTTCCAAGGCTTTTCCTGACATTTTTAGACTACCTCCAAATGAACTGCCCTGTATTTATCTGCTTGTGTGTACAAAGACACAAACACTAGGAGCCACTGTCAGATAAGCACACATGATTGACAGAGCTGCCTACCTAAGTCCAGAACTGGAAGCTTCTGTGCAATATGTTCCCGCCTCACTGGGCTCATGAATGCCATGTGTTCTTCGTGGTTTGTTTACCAGGTTGTGATTCATCAGATGCATGTCACAGAGCACATGGTCACATCTCAGATGTCTGTTTCAAGGGCAGGGCCAATGTGACCTTTGACTTTCTGTTTCACAAAAGACAAAGTCCTTCTTTAGGAATATTGACCATTTACGCAGTGACCCATTCTGCTATGAAGTCACCTTGATTTTCTGCAGTATTGCTTGTTAAATGTCTATAGCTAGTTTTATAGTAGAGGGAAAGATGCCTGGGTATGTTTGGATGCACTCTTTATTAGTATGTAGCTTAAGCCATTTCTCTTACATTATGTCTTCTTACATGAGACATATACCATATACAAATGCTTAGGGAATTTATTTTTATTGGTGATGCAGAATCCATATATTGTTGAAGAATAAAAGAGAAGTTCTAAACATTCTCTGAATTGGAAGACTTATGGCATGTTTATCTGTCTCATACTTCTATTTATGAAATAAATATTAGATACATACCATTTAATTTTTCTCCCCTTCACTCTGGAAGCCAATAACTTTCCATATTCACATTCCTGAAGAGGAATAACTTCTATGGGAAGTGGTAAAAACCCAAATATGGGTTGAAACACCCTATGAATCATAACCACAAAAAATGATTTCTACTATTGTCACCAGTCAGGATCACTTAAATCTCAAGAAGTCTTAGGTCAAAATAAAACAAAGGAAAATTTAAAAGGAATGGCTTACTTTGGAAGTCCTTTCTGTAGCCAATGATTCAAAATAGTACATTTCTAGATACTGGAGAAAAATCCAAATGCCCAGTCCAGGGGAGAAATAATTTTATTATCTAGCAAGATAGTGGCTTCATCATTAAAAAATCCAACCAACTAGAATACAATGTCCTTTGACCTGGCAGATAAAAGGTCAGGCAGCAATTCTGAATAATAAATGAGACCTGTTGACCCCGTGACCCAAATCTAGCCGAGTGTGTGTTTCCTTCAGCAGATGCCCAAGGCAGACACGCTCAGCTCAGCTAATGACCTGCCTCAGGCCTGCTAGGTGCTGCCGTATTTTAGTGTGGCATAGCACCCGAGAAAATGCTCTTTAAGCTGGGTGCTACAAAGAGATATTTATAGCAGTATTTCCCTTGTTGTTGTGAAGGAGACAGGTCTTTTGGTCCATCGTGTTTCTGAATTTTAGCAACAGACTCACCATTGCCTAAGGGTTTTCTTTGATTTCTGATTATTTTAGCACCACTAAACAAAAGTTCATTTTGCAGTATGTATGTCATGAGTATTATCAACAGGGCTTGGGAGAGTTTTCTGAGCAATGGCAGTAGGACAGAGAGTGCTTATTTCTAATGAAGTGTTTCTCATCTTCCATTTTACAGCAAGCAGCTCACTTGAACTCAGATAAGGAATTTGCACATACACAGTGCTGAGCTATATTTATGAAAGAGTGTCTGTGATATAATAACTGGTTTAACTGCTAAAGATTATTAGACAAACACAGAAATCTAAAATTACATAAAAATTTCAGGGAAAATGCAGAGCTATGGCTTTAACTAAACTATCCATCTTTACTGTGTCCATATTTTAAATTTTTATAATACTTTTGGGAAAAAAATCTGTCACAAAGTCAACTTAGTAAACGTTTATACTCTTTGAATAAATGTCCTACATCTCTGTTTTGACACTGTGGATTAATAATACTTACCATGCATTTAATTTGTTTACTTGGTGTAGTTTTAAATTTAAAAAAAAACTGTCAGGAGCTTATCCAAATTCTAGTTTGGTAAATATGTTTATCTTGCTCCTTTCAGTTCTCAACTAATTATTTTTCTTTTCTTTATCAATCATATTAAGTTCTTATCAATCGCTACATTTTCAGAGGGCCAGTTAGTTAAATAGTTATCTCTTATTGAGTAACAAAGACAAGTAGGGAATGTTTTCAATGATTTTTTTTGTTTGTTTACCATAGGTTGGGGGAAAGAAACGACAACATGCTAATCAGTAGAAACCATCACCACACACCACACAATTCTCTACATCTACAAAACAGAAAGATAAACTATAGCCAAAGCTAGTTGTCCAGTGGTTTTAGGCATATTCAGCTTGAGTCTGTTGAATAAAACACACATGACACAATAATGCTGCATATTGTGCTGGTAACCATCATTGTTTATGTGAGGATATTTTTTCTAGGCATACTGAATTTTTCCATAGTCAAAAATTTTTCAAAATGAAAACAGTGGACTTAGATTTATGGTGAGATTACATCCTGATTAATACTATGGAAGATAACTGCTTTTCACCACCTCAACTATAATACAGGAGAAATAAATTAGTGTATATGCTTACAGAAAACACAGTGTCTTTTTACTGGTATTGTGGAACACATGTTGTGTTTCATTTTAAACTCACAACAAATGCATGTGGAATATATTCAGTTCCATGCTGGTAAAAGTTTATCAATCTGTTCAAGAAAATAAAAAACAAAACAAAAAGGCAGCAAGCAAAAAAAAAAAAAAAACTGATTTATGTTATTTGCTGATTTTCTTGCTGGGAATTCTCCAAAAATCAGGCTATCAGAGTTATATCCCTGAACATGGGGAGAGCTATAGACAGGTGCCCTCCTGAACCAGTGCTGGTGTTCCTTCTGACCACAATAATATCTCCAATTTAGAGTTGAAGAAAATGATGTGGAGTGATTCGAGAAGTCATCTAAGATACAAAGGCAACAGAGAGTAGAGCTAGTACTAGGTACCTTGCATTACTAGCTTTCGAGTTTTCCTCCCACTTCCACCTTGTGAAATAATCATTTAACAAAAAGCAAGCATGAGAGTCAGAAGAGCAAGGAATGCACGTGTGCACTCGGATGTCTATCCATCCTTCACCATGGACAGAATCGGGGCAGAGCCATGCTGCAGAGGAAGACACAAAGGAGGGACTAGCAAGAGACAGAGATGCAGATGGAGGAGAGAACAAGAGAGAGATGAGGAAAATGGAAAGGGGAGAGAGGGAAAGGGAGGAAGGGGGAGAGAGAGAGAGAGAAGAAGAAGAGAGGAGGAGGAGGAGAAGGAGGAGAGGAGAGGAGTGTCAGGGGAGAGTGAGATAACAAAACTTGGTGCTTTAGACTAAAAGAATTTCCAGTTCAAGTGGCTGAATGAGGGTTGTTTTGCCCTCATCTTATCTAAGCAGGTAGTCATAAGAGTCACTATGTTGATTGGGTACTAAGTATTCTTACATCCATAATTACCCTGTGGTTTGGGATGTGTGTCAGTTTTCCCTTGTAGCACACTGACTATTCCTCATTTTTATCCCTTCTTCAGATAATAAGACAGAATTTCTTAGTTAAAACACAGTATGTAGTTTTCTGATCTATTAGTATAACAGACCAGCCAATACTTTACATTTCTTTCAATTCTCCTGCTCTTCCATGCCATCACCCATATGCACTTAAATAAAAATGAGGTTTAAGTGTTTTATATTCAGGCCACTTATTTGATTGTTTTGCTGAGTCCATGGTCTGCAATTTTAAAAAAGAGTTTTTGAAGCTTTTTACTGTAGTATCATTTGGCAAAGAAAATGGAGGGTTTTATAAAATGCCTTACAGCACTCCTTTAGAGGGGCCACCACCTGTATTTCACAAGAACAACAGGGATGAGGTGATTTTCTTTAACAAATGAGCAAAGAGAGCTGAGACTTGTACCTGCATTTCTACATTAGCATTCTATGATATTTTCCACCATACCGCACTGTTTAAAAAATCAAAATATAAATGAAAATGTTTTAAATCTCTGTTCCTTCAAGATAATTGCTCAGGTGCGGGTGCAGTCCATCATTTCTCTGTGGAGAGAAAATGCCAATCCTCTCCTTCTACCAATGAAAGGATATCACTGAGGCAAACACTGAAGTAAAGCATATGGATCTATCTATA
This sequence comes from Dipus sagitta, assembly GCA_036346955.1. Lineage (NCBI taxonomy): Eukaryota > Metazoa > Chordata > Mammalia > Rodentia > Dipodidae > Dipus > Dipus sagitta. The sequence continues at coordinate 8,190,093 of CM070780.1, read as the reverse complement.
TCTGTATCATGTATATCTACATTCATATATGCCATCCATTCCTTGGAGAAAACATTCTATCAGTTGTTAAATAATGAGGCTGAAAGATAATGATGGGCGTGATGGCTCACACCTTTAATTTCAGTGAGGCTGAGGTAGGAGAATTGCTGTGAGTTCAAGGCTGGAATGAGACCTTGCCTCAAAAAAAATTTAGAATAGATGATGTTTAGGCATTTATACTTTTCAGCCTAAGAAGTAGGTGTTAAGTGGGCACATTGATTTTAGAACTAAAGTTTTATATTCTTTTCCTGACTATAGTTTCACTATGCTATGAGGTCACACTCCCACCTAATCTGGAATTTCACAGAAGTGTTTCTAGAAAGTTGCCTAAAGGAAGGACTACGGTGTGACATACAGCAGTGTCCCTGTACATGGATGGGTGGAACCAATTGTCAACTGTCACTAGTGTCACCCAGTCATCCATGTGAGAAAGGATGACTGGCACAGAGCTCGCAATTATCTGGGAGCCAGCCCAGTAAACTGGTGAGGCTGAGGAAAGAAAAGAGAATAAATATAACTGCACTGGGGAAGCATGACAAGTCCCTCCTGGTGACTCAGAATGTGTCATCATGGGTTCCATCTGCAATGGAGGTTCATGAGGTCAACAGATGACAGTCACAGGTTCCATACACCTTGGCTTAGAACACAGCATAGGAAAATATGTATGAGTATAAATTATTATTATTATTATATATTATATATATATATAATTATATAATATATTATAATTAGTGTAGGTACATGTTGAAATGTTACATACTCACTAAAGTCATATAAGATACATTACACATACAATATACACATATATGTCTATTACACACAATACATATGCATGCACTACAACACAATACTAAAGTATTCATGTGTCACACATATATGGCATACAGAGATACACATTACATATACACATGCCATATGTTAGAGGATGAATTCAGGTTACTATAGAAACATAAAGGAGTTTTACTTTGGCTATATAAAAGAGAAGGAAAAAAAGGTTTATTGAAAGTAGCTATTTGAATTAAACAATTAAACAATGGATACTGCCACAGTGCACTTGGCCTGAATAGAAAACAAGCTGTACTTTAAAGGTAATTTACTGTATGAGCTCTTACTGTGTCAAGCTTCCCAGAGAGCTTGGATGCCAAAAAGCAATGGCCCAGCAATCGGAGAAAAATGACCCATTACTATGCTGCTGCACTTAGCATTCTGCTGGAGGAAGCTCTGTCCTGCTTCCTAAGTAGAGGGAGCTATAGTAGGCACAGAATTTACTTCATTGTCCTGAGCTTTTGTATCATCCAAATAAAGCAAACTGACTGCTGCTCTGTTTGATATGATACATAGAACACTCAGTTGTCTATAGTGGACACAGCCACAATCCCAGTACTCTGGAAGCTGAGGCAGAAGAATGGTGAGTTGAAGACCAGTTTGAACTATGTAGAAAGTTCTAGGAGAGCTTGTGCTAGTGATACTCTGAGACAGAGGAAGGAAGGGGGGAGGGAATGAGGGAGAGAGAGAGACAGAGAGAGAAGATAGAAGTAAGGAAGAAAAGAATAGGACAGGAAGAGAAGGGTAGAAGAGATGGAAGTGGAAGGGAAGGGAAAAAGAAGGGAAGGGAGAAGAAATGAACAAAGAGAACTATATTCCAAGTAGGGAACATGATTTGTCTTACATTGTGAGTTTAATTGACCCTCACATATTAAGATCACTAGGCATTTCATGTCACCCACAACATCCTCAAGGAGTTTCTAATATTGAATCTGAACCCAGGAAGAAACATGTCTTGACTGATAAGAAGTCATCTGAAAGCTAGGGATGGAGAAGTGGTGGTTCATGGATCACCTCTGTGATATTGTAGGATAAGATCTAGGGGAGGCTGAGGGAGAAGGAAGTGAACATTGGCCATCCTGAGGCCCAGTTCCCTCACTCTTTTTTATAAAAAGGTTTTTACTAGATAATCTCCAAGACTCTCAGACCTTCCTCTAGGCAACTTTCTAAAAACACTTCCATGAAATGCAAGGCTAAGGGGGAGAGTGACTTCATCGTAGCATAGGGAAACTACACTTCTAGAGTAAGGAAAGTGATATAAAACTTTAGTTCTAAAAACAATGTGCCCACTTAACACTTGATATTTAGGCTGAAAAGTATAAATGCCTAAATATCATCTATTTTATTTTATTTTAGCTTTTTATTTATCTTATTATTTTATTTTATTTTGAGTCAAGGTCTCACTGTAGCTCAAGCTAACATGAACTTACTCTGTAACCTAGGCTGGACTTGAACCCCCAGCATTGTCCTACCTGGGATAACTTATAATTAGCTCAGGTGTGTATTGAAACACCACATTTCAGGACTGGGGAGATGGCTTGGTAGGTAAAGCAATTGCCACAAAAGCATGAGGACCTGAGTTTGGATCCCAAACACCCACATATAAAGGCAGGCATAATGCTATGTACCTATAATTCCAGCACTGCAGAGGCAGAAACAGGGAATCCTTGTACTCACTGAATAGCTAACCTAGCTGAATTGGAGGGTTTTAGGTTCAGTGAGAGACCTCTCAAGGAACAGGGTGGAGAGCAATTGAAGATCACCACTGTTGACCTCTGGCCTCCACTGTACTTGTTCACATGTGTGCCCACACATATAGTAGCACACACACACACACACACACACACACACACACACACCATACCCATATATGCACACAAAAGACATCCCACAGTTCAATCAATTTTACGTCTAGTAATATATATTAATAATCCCCTATGGCATTATTATTGTCATTTAAGTAAAGAAGCTGATATTCAAACTGATTAAAATGAATCTAGTTGAGCTAGTGTCTATCCAGTCAACACATTTCTTCCCTCATCTGTGCCTAAGGACAGCCCAGTGTACTTCCTTACTTAGCAAATTCCTCCCTCAGCCTCCTTTGAAGTCCCCATTCCTTGCCCGTGGTGGGATCACTGTTGTATTTGGAAGTCTTTCTTTTGGTGCTCTGACATAGCAAGTGACTCTTCTGGGTCATTGCTAAGGTACTCTTGGCATGGAGGGACCATACTCCTGGACTGTGTCTGTAGTCAAAATAGTTGTTGCCTGATCCAGACAGTGAAGCGTCAGACCACCTTCCTCCTTCAGCCCCAATCATGCTTCCTCCTTGTGACCTCCAGCCTGCTTTGAGGGTCATGAAAGCAAAGGGTTAGAGCACCAGGTTGTTACCTGTGTGGTAAGTGCTTCACATACAGCTAGGAAACTTTGGTGTATGCACTAGAAGACAACGTGCTGGGGTCTTCCTTGAGGGACCTGTGTTATAGTGAACAGCAAGTGCAAAGGTTTGCTTCCCTCACTGATGTGGGGGAGGAGCAATGGGCAGCGGCTTGGAGAAGTGGAATGGACAGAGCTTATCTCTATTATTCTACACAATCTAAATGACACAGCTTTCTTCTATCATAAGCAAGTGCTAGAAACTATAGCCCATTCCATACTTGGAATTTATAGACATGGATATTAATTTAATGTTTCATCCAATTTTAATGGCAATTATCCTATAACAGTACATCCTGAATTATCACATTTTAAACATTATCCATGACATTTAATTCTACATCACCTCCAATCATGGAGAAACTTTTTGGGGTTGTTCCAGTGGACTTCAACTCTTCAAACAAAGCCAAGTAGAAGCACAATAAGAGAGCACAGATGTGTAAAATCCAGAGCAAGTTTAGAAAAAGAGGCTCCCAGGTAAATACTAAGTATTAGATTTCATTAGACAATTTAATTTTATTAAATAGTGTTTCATAAACACAACTATCTATCTTTTATCTGTAGGGAAATGGCTTGGGGTGAAATCAAAGAGGAGTAAAGATTACTTATTTCTCAAAATGATGACTTAGTAAGCAGTTCAACATTTGTTTAAAATATGTCTAATGCAATGTTGAATTGATTTCTTAATTTATAAATTCAAAGGAGCTAACAAGTACTCATCAGTTTGCTATAGGAGATGACCCTATGATATATTCCAAAAACCTAATGCAGATCATCATTTCTTGACTCTATGAGCTCCTTTTATTTCCAGTCAAAAACAAAACAAAACAAAATAAATGAAGCTCATGGATTCTCATTCACTATGAAAGGCAGTGGCTCTATAGAAATCCCTCCCCCGCCCCCGTGTGTGTGTTTGTGTGTGATATGTAACTACAGGCACACATTGTCACAGTGAACATAAGGAGTTCAGAAGAGAACTTCAGGTGTTGGTTTTCACATTTCACTTTATTTTTGCAAGAGTCTTTATTGTTCACCACTGGGTTTGCCAGGATACTTGGCCTGTGAGCTTCAGGGGATTTTCCTATCTCTGTACCCTTGTCACATCTTGCTACAGGAGTGCTGGGATTACAAACATGTGGGACTGTGTCTGACTTTATGTGGATTCTTGGGATCTGAACTCAGTTCCTCACACTACTCTGGCAAGTGTGTTATCTATTGAGCCATCTCTCCAGCCCTTAGTGAAACTTCCTTTGACCTTTCAAAAAAGGGACACTCTGTACTTTATACGTCTCCATTTGTGTATTCAAAATGTGTGTGAGCTTTATTGACATCCACACACTTGGAGCGTTAGAATCTCAGGCAGACAGAGAATCAGTTATCTCTTCAGTTTATTGATGCATGAATCAAATGGTAACCTTAAGTAGCTGTGAGGGGGAATAGGAACACTGGGGAGACGAGGAGGAAGAGTCAACTAAAATAAATCATGTGTGAAAATACTGCAATAATATCTTAAATGCTATATGTTAACTAAAAATTAAAAAATCAAAATAATAAGAAAAGACAAAGTTATTTACTTATACTTTCTATTTTACTTTGAAGTTTGAGAAAGCACTTAAAATTTTTAAATTAAATTTTATTTACTTAATTGCTTATCTGAGAGAGAGGGAAAGAGTTGGGGAATGGGCATGCTGGGGCCTCCAGCCACTGCAAAGGAACTCCATATGCATGCACCATCTTGTGCACCTTGCTTACATGGGTCCTGGGAAATGAAACCTGTGTCCTTAGACTTCATAGGCAAGTGCCTTAGCCCCCAAGTCATCTCTCTTACCCAGCACTATTTTTTCTTTTTTTAAATTGAATGACACAGAATTTGCTGGTCTCATGGTATTTTCTTTTCCTTTTAGCCAAGAACTAGACAGAACAATCTTCATTCCCCATAGGAATGATCTTTAATGGTGATAAGTGTGTGATTTTTTTTGAAGTACAATGAGAATTTATGGGTTTTCCTTTGACAGAATACATTTTTAAAATGAGGTGGCCATGGGTCTGTGCAGCAGACATAGTTTTTTGACCATGTCTGTAGGCCAAGCTCATTTGCAGACAGCTGCGATGTGAGCTTCCCCTGCCTGCCCTGTCATTGACCTCCAACCTGATCTCAAAAAAGAACCTTCTTACAAAGTGAGAAGTTATTCATTTACTATAATAGCTCTATGCTGGGCCTCCTTAGCAGAAGCCAGCAATTGTTCCCAAACGAGAAGGTTTTGAGATTCCCCACTACCATTATTACACAAGAAACAACCACAGGAAAGTTCCCTGCTGACAGCCACAGTGGGCAGCCAGAGGTTTATGGTGAAAACTATGGCTGATGCATGGCCATTACGAAACGAGAAGGGGAAGTCATGAGGAGGAGGCGTTTGGACTTGCTCTGGGTATGTGTGACCCTCGCCCATTACCATCTCTTCACAGGACAGAGCATGCAGAGCAGAGCTGTTCCACCAGGGGTGAGCTGGCGGCCGCAGCACGCTGCTCTAAAGTGAGACCCTTCTGTGAAGAGAAAGGGGGAACTAGAAATGATAAGCCTATCGGATAATCATTACAAATAAATAAAAAGCCTCTGATACATGCAATTAGTCACAAGCATTACAAGTTGAAATGCAGGGCGGTGTTAAAGAGACCCGTTAGAAGCATGTGGCCCATTTATCACAGCCCCACAGACAAGTTATTGAGCTGTCTGTGAAAAAACACAGAGCCAAACAGGAAAGCTTTCAGCGCCGAATGGCGGCAGAGGTCCTTGATGGATAGAGCAAGATGATGCAGAGCTGTCCGATGGCTTTCTGCAAAATAAAGTGGAGGGATTCAAGGTCTTTCACAGTGCTCTGTGACCACAGATGAACAGCTACTTTATTATGGCTGAGCTTGGGGTTGCCCCTTACTCCATTTCCTGCCCCTTTCTGATGAACATCCCTGGCTGGGGCAGCCAGGCATTGTGTTTAATTAAATAAGAGTCTACCATCCTCACATTTTCTATGATGTTTAAGATTTTACTCATTCTGTGTGTGTGTGTGCATGTTTGTATGTGTTGCACATGTGTGAATGAATGCCTTGTGTAAATGGATATAAGTGCATGTATGGGCATGTGCATATAGAGGACAAAAGGTAGCCTTAGGTGCTGTTCTCAGGAATACCATGCACCTTTTCTGAGACAGGATCTCTCATTGGCCTAGAGCTCACAATTAGGCTAGACTGACTTGTCAGTGAATGCCGTAGACCCAACTGCACCCGTCTTGCTATGGTGATTAAACTCAGGGCCTCCTGCTTGCAAGGTAAGCACTTCACCCACTGACTTGCCTCCTCAGCCCCATCTGCCCATTGCAAATTCAGAAGTAGATTCACTGCACAGGAGAGAAGACTGCACCATGGACTCTCAGATTCCCTCCTCTTGCTGACCAGCCTCTCTTCTGATATGGGTAAAAGAAGACACTGTTGTGCTCTGCCCTTCTAGCTCCTATCCCTCTTCCTATGAAGGTTATGGCTCTAAAGAGCTATGGGAATGGTCTGCACTGTGACTCCAAACCCAGAACCTCCCCCCGCCCAAGAATTAAGGTGTTGCACGTTAATTTTGTTTTGGCTGTGAAGTTGAGGATGGATAGAGCATGTGTACCCATGTGGGTCTTGTTTAAGATTTTTTTTGGTTGCTTTTAGTAGGTTTTGGTATAAAACTGATTTTGCTAAGGAGCTTTACAAAAAACAAGGAAATGTTTTGACCTGATTTTAGCTTGCATCTTGTCAGTTACACTTACTGTTCTTCAAATAAGCACTCTGAGGATCTAGAAAGTGTTTGTTATTTGTGTCCTGCAAGGAAGAAAAATGCAAAGAAAGAAAGAGAAAACAAAAGGAAGAAAAAGGAGAAAAAGACAGGAGAAAGGAAGACAGAAAGAAGAAAGAAATGGAAAGGAAGGAAGGCAAAAATAAAGGAAATAGAAAGAAAGGCCAGATAGCCAGAAATGAAGAGAAAAAAAAAAAGAAGATAGGAAATAAGAAAGGAAGGAAGAAAAGAAGGAAGGAAGGAAGGGAAAGAGGGAGTTGGAGAGGAAGGAGGAATGAAGAAACTGAATGAGGAGAAACAAGAGAGATGTGCTTTAGAATCATTTAAGATATTATATTTTCAGGGTATTTCCTCCCGTATTATTTCCAGATAGAATTTAATCAACATAAATATTTTAGCACAATTGTCCTTTGTTTGATCTGAGCACATTATAATTTTCAAGTTCTACTCTTCCCTGAAATTTTATATTTGCCCTGATTTTCAGTGCCATAAAAGGCCAAATGGCCCAGGTTCAATTTCTCAATACCATATAAAGCAAGATGCACAAAGTGGCACATGTGTCTGGAGTTCATTTGCAGTGGCAGGAGGCCTTGGTGTGCCTATACTCACTCATTTTCTGTCTGCTTTTTACTCTCTCAAGTAAATAAATGAGTATTTAAAAAAATAAAGTGGAGAGAGTTTGAGGAAGACATTGCTTATCTACCTTTGTCCCTCTACACACATGTGCACACATGTGCATGTGTACCTGAACACATATAGTAGCATGCATACATATGCATGCACACCACAATACATACATACACACATAACAATATTCAGCTGGCTATATTAACTATGGGTACTATTGGGTTACCTATCTTCACTATAAGCCTCCTCAAGTCACTTACATGAACAGCAAAATTATACATAAATAAAAGCAAGGGAGGGAGAGAAGGATGGTCCTGTAAAGTATGCCAATTATAAGTGAAAACAAAACTTCAACCAAGGAATAGTTTTACCATGCCCAGCCACAAGCCCTTTGTGGGAGATAAATGGACTTAAGCATTCTTTTCTCCACAAAGCTATAATTAGACTGTGTCTGACAGCAGGCAAGGTAAGTATTCTAAAAGTCAAAGAAACTTACATGAAGATATCTCTTAGAAAATAAATGAGCAATGATGAACCATTTGAAGGTCTTCTAAGTTCTGTGTCACCTAACTTACTTAAATCACATCAAAATATATTTAATTATTCCATGAAGTGTTTTGCTCCAAGTTATAAATTATGTTGTGTGAGACAATGAAAGCAAGGAATATGGCTGAATTTATCCCAGTGATTTATAATCTGAGTGCAAAATTGACAATTTAAGATAAACACTTGGTTTTTCCTTATCATTTTGGAAGGAAATTTCCCACCTAAGAGAGCGCTAACACCCTCATTATTTGAGTCACACGTGACTCAGAATATTTATGTGAATCAGTTTCAGCAAAGCCTTATCTTTGGAATTCATGATATCTAAAGTTAGCAAGTCAACTCATATTTCCAATTGGAAAGTGAACATAGAATATGAAATAATTCTAAGTCTTTTTTGTTCTGGCCTATGTAAAGTTTGGGGAAAAAAACACAAATAGGCATCTTTCACTTGTATAATTTCCATGACATATACTTTGAAAAGAAAGATTTTCCTGTTGTGTGTGTGTATGTCATATGTATATGTATGTATGTACACACACACACACACACACACACACACACACACAGCATTTTTGAAATGCCCATGAGCCTGCACCCCAGGCTGAAGGTGAGGCTGTTTGCTGAATGACTAATCTAATGATAGGAATGTCACAGCTGGGACACCATACTTCAGATTTTTTTTCAAAGATGTGAACCACAGTCCCTGCAGAAAGTTGGTTGGATGACACAGAGAGCTGGGGCTGGCCTATCACACTGATTACTTGATGGGATAGTAAGCAAGCGTAAGTGAACTGTGTGTCTTCAATCTCCCCAATCACTTAGGGATGGGCGTCAGAGCCTGCCATCCATCATGCCTGGCCTGAAACACATGGTACATCAGTAATCTCCTGCTGACTTAAATGATGGTAAGAGCCGCTAGGCTGTTCACCATAAGAAATTGTTGTCCGCTGAATTACAGGCTTCTGATTAGATTGCTAACATGGTCAACTTGATGTATAAGTGAAGTGTCCAGCGAAGATGTTCTTTAGGATCCACTGAAGATTAATTTATACCCTTGAAATGTAGACCAATCACACAGTCAAAAACTATGTCAAGGTATTTTTCTTGTAGCCAAGAAAGCTCAGCTGTTATAACAGCTATTCATTTATTTCTGGCACCTTTATCTGTGATAGAATTTAATAGACAAGGTATCCAACAGTTATTGTCTTGGTAGGGTTGGTATTATCCCCCATGATAATTCATTTGTTTGGAGTCAAATATATCTGAAGCGGAGTTATAAACTGTCAGGAATAGGAACATGAATGTCAACTGTTACTTGTGATTTCAATTTTTACATTCAGTGTTCTTGCATGTTTTATGTATGTGTGTTATGCATGCATGCATGTATGCATGTTTTTATGTGTGTGCACATGTATGTCCATGCTTTGAGGACAGAAGTTGACATCAAGTGTCTTCTTCACTTGCCCTCCTCCTTAGTGATTGAGGCTGGGCATCTCACTTGAACACCAAGCAAATTGATTTGGCTCGTGTAGCTAGCCAGCTGGCTCTGGAATGCCATGTCTCTGCCTCCTGAGTGTCAGGATCATACGTGGGCTGCCATGCCTGCCCAGCATTTACACAGGTGCTAGGGACCTGAGCTCTAGTCCTCACACTTAAACAAGTGCTTTATCTACTGAGCCACTTGCCCAGCCCCCACATCTAAGATACTAAATTTGACTGTCTAAAATGCCTACTTGGTGTTTTATGTTTTCCCATCTGTGGACATGCTATGCATTATTTCCTTTTCTAAGATTAAAATAATTGAGACTAAAATTCAATGTTAAAGAAACTATGTCCCTGTCAAATACAAAACTTAAAAAGAACATTAACACCAGTACTATGAGGTCTGTCTGGTTTGGGGTTCTGAGTTAAACTTACTGTCTGGCTTGAGATAAGTGACTTGGGTACACTTGGCATCAGTATGTAGATTTATAGTTGTAAAACTAATATCTGTTGGTCTATGCCAACTCCACTCTAGAAGGATGATATTTGTTCCTTTAACATCTACAAACCATTCCTACATTTGTCATGTTGCTACTAGAAAGACACATATTCTGCCAAGAGTTCAGCAGAAGGCGACAGACAATAAGAAAGCAGGTGTGATACTGGCCTCACAGAAGACCACTGACAGTCATAACTCAGATGGGTGTCAACACGCCCAGTACTGGGCTCATGTGTGTGCTTTTCTAACAGGGACTCCAGGGATCTGACAGCAGACGGTCCATAAGTGTGAGGGGTGCATCCTTGACGCTATGAGGTATATGCAAAAACCATTCGGGAGGCATGGGAATGTACCTTAGCTAGTAGAGTGTTTGCCTAGAATGTACAAAGCTCCACTTCCAATCCCCAATACTGAACAAATTGAGTGGGGTAGTATACACCTACAATCCCAGCATTCAGGAGGTGGAGTCAGAAGGATTAGGAGTTCAAGGTCAGCTTTAACATAGCAAGTGTTGCAGTAACCTTTTCATTGCTGGCACAAAGCACAAGACCAGGCACGGCTCATGGGAGGAAAGGGTTTATTTTGGCTGACAGTCTTGAAGGGAAGCTCCATGGTGGCAGGGAAAAGATGGCATGAGCAAAGGTTGGGCATCAACTCTGCCATGGCTGGTAGAAACAGCAGGACAGTGAGCCAGGTTACTGCTAAGGCAAGCTGGCTATAATAACACACCTCTTCAGCAAGGTTCCACTTTCCAAACTGCTACCAGCTAGGGTTCAAGCATTCAGAACACATGAGTTTATGGGGGACACCTAATGCAGACCACCACAGAAAGTTTAAGGCCAGCTTGGACTACCGTAGACCTGTCTCAAACTCAAACAAGCTGAACTAACAAACCATCAACAACAAAAAAAAAAAGAAATTTTTTTTGGGAAGAAGTTCTGGAGAAATACAAGATTCAGAAATGGCAAAGGGAAAGAATGAAAGAAAAAGGGAATGAAAGACTCCTGCCATACCTTCAAGGTTATTTCCCAATTACCTGGAGACCTTTTATTAGGCTACACCAATTACATTTTCCACCACCTCCCAATATCACTACCCTAGGCTTTACCACTTGGGCCAAGGGTGACACTTAGGGTCCATTCTCTAGAAATGGGCAAACTGGGATTTAAGTCCAGGGAAATATGAACTCAGAACAAGTGTTTTCTATGTGCGTCACTATTCTGTTTGTGGGCTGAGGAGATGGCTCAGTGGGTAAAGCATTTGATGCACAAGTGTGATATCTGAGGTTTGGTCCTCAGAACCTATGTAAAAAGCCAAAAAGCCCAATGAGTTATCCTGTGCCTGTGGTGAGATGGGAGGTAGCGACAGAAGAGACCCTGGAGGCTTTCAGGTTAGCTTACCTAGTGAATAAGAGTGCATCTCAAACAAGGTGGAAGGTGAGGACCAATCCCAAGGTTATACTCTGACCACCAAACCTACATTTGTTGTATGTGTGTGTGTGTGTGCAGACACACACACACACATACACGGAGAAAGAGAGAAAGAGAGCAGCTCTGTTTATGATGGAGAAAAGTTTGATACATTTGAGATTTATCAGAAGAACTGGGAGAATTTGTTAAATGATTGCAAAGATCATTATTTTCTGAGACTAGGAACCCAAGAAAATTTACAATTACAAAGCAAGAAGTGGAGGAGGAGGAGAGGGGTAAGTTCAAAGTGTAGAGGGAAGCAGGACAGTCTTGTCTAGTAATGGGTGAATGGCATGAAGCCACTGTGCTCAAGGAGTCAAGAGTGTGGACGCTCACCTACAAATTAACAAGAGGAATATGAATGCCAAGGGTGAGACAAGCAAGAAAGATTAAGAACAAACCAGCAGATAAGAAGGAAAACCGGAAAAATAAATGTTATTCCCACAACCCAATCTTGAAAAAATTAACACAAGATCACTTTTGAACTACTTTACAAATAAGTTGTTAAGGCCTTCACCCGGTGTTTTCTTCTCATTTTTAAGAAATGATACATTGTGAAGGCAACACTCATGAGATACTCCCTAAACACAGGTTACTAAAACCTCCTTACCCATACTGTCTCACTCAGGTGACAGTCTGAGGGAAAATGACTTTCCTAAGCTGGCTGAGGGTCCTGATACATTTCTTTAAAACTCCAATAACCATGCAGAAAAGTGTCAAATTGAGGATTTAAAGGCAGAGGCTGCAGTCCCTGGAGAGAGCCTGGGAGTGATTCTTATGTACCTGACATAACTCAGAAACAGGAGAGCTCTCCCACACCACCTTGTGTAAATCTACAAAGGGCTGCCCAGAGGTTTATGTGAGCTGTGCGTCCAACACGTGTTGGAAAATCAGTCTCGTTATATTTTCTCTGTAAATCCTTCCAGGAGTCCTCTAGGTTTAAGGGGGACCTTCACATTTGGAATGGAGAAATGAGTATAGATTTTCCGAGGCTGCCCAGACTCTGTAATATGCTGTTCATACAATATATTTGAGGAGGAATATGTAGGCGTTGTCACTCAATTGATGGATTCATACCCAGAAGTTCCAACCGGCTCATCTCCCCAACTCCCTCCAAAGGAACAACAAAAGGCTTGTTTTTTTACAGGGACCAAGTTCTCTTCATGCGCCTGTCACACTGGTAGTGTGTGGTGTGACCTGCAGAAATAGGGCTGACTATCTTGTTTAGTGCAGCCAATTAGTCTTGTAAACAAAAACTATTATTATTCCTGTTGGCAACTCAAGTTACCCCTCTACTGAAAATAATGGCTGGACCAAAATATATAATGGAAACATCTTTTATTTTCTTGATATGATCACACTGGCCTCAACTTCATGGTCTTCCTAGCTCCACTTCCCAAGTGCTACCACCACACTTGCACACTTGGTTTATATTATGGTGCTCGGGTTTGGAGCCAGGGCTTCATGCAACTGAGTTATAACCCAGCCCAGAATATAAACAGATTCTTAGGAGTGTAAACTATCCCCATCGGGAGAGAAATCCTGAAAATTATATAATAAAAATCACAATATTATTACTATATACTCAAAAATAGAAGCTTGGAATATGCTACTAATATTGAAGATAAATTAATTTCTAAATTTATAGTAATTTTACTATTAGACTATATATATATATATATATATATACATATATGTGTGTGTGTGTGTATTGCAGATTTTAAAAAATTAGTTCTAAGCTCTAACTGAAACATGTTAAATTAAATACCCCTCCATTCTCTCAAGCACTATTTTTAATCTCTGACTGTTTAGGATATCCCAAGTCAAGCTTTGGTTGTATGCATTTGTTTTTCTAAACTAATTTTGTATAAGATTATCTTGCTAGTAGTGGACAATGAAGATTTGACTTTTAACAACAGTCATTTAAAAATTATTCCAAATGTAGGAGTACTTCTGTACCATTCAGTATATAGATCTGTGGATATCCCTCCCACACACAAATGCAGGCATGCAAACAAAAGAAGCCTCTCTTCTCGAGTACTAAACTCTTTGTTTCTGCAAACCCTTAAGAGGTTTGAGACAATCAATCAAGTTCTATTGGATGTAAAGTAGGGGTTACCTGGCCAATCTGATACCCAAACCAGTGGCTTTGACTTATAAGAGACATGGAGCTCACTACCTAATAAGGCAGCCTGTCCTGTTGTTCTGCAAACAAAGATGAGCTCTGATTTCCTCTGGCTGGAGCAGTGGTCTCCGCTCTGACTGCTGGAACACTCCCAGTGATCTTGTTTCCACTAGGGCAATCTCCCATCTCGTCTTCCATGCCAGGATTCCACTCTTGAGGCAACATATTCCCATTCCTCCACAGCATGGTTTTGAAAGTTTAACATACCCTCCTCCTCCAATACCATGGCTAGTGATCCATCCTAGAAAGACTACAGCCTGTCCCACTCAGGGCAGTCACTTCCCATGAGTTGAATGTTGAGCTTCTGTCCACATAAACTTAGGCTATCAGCGTGGATAGTGTGAACATGTTATTGCAGCATAATGACTTTGGTTGTCTTCTGGAGTTTAGCACAAAGGTTAGAAGAAATTTTTGATAATAACATATTTAAATTGTAATTTTTTTAATTTCCCAATTGTCTTATGACAAGTGTAGAGCTCAGTAAAAATACCAAAAAAAGTTTATTTCCCTTCTGCTCTGTTCCTTCCTAACATGAGGCCTTTTTCTTTCTCTGCAGACAGTCTTATGCCTTTAGTCACAGGCAGTCAGTGCACCCCTGCCTTTACATGGTCAATCTGACTTACTTCAGTTTGAAACCATATTGAGCCTTTATAGTCCCAGCTTCCAAGAGCTGGGGCAGAACATCTTCCTATGCCTTGGGTCTCCAACAATCACTAATAAGAGATGATCAGAGTCACAGTGTTACATGAGCAGCAGCTCAAACATCTCTCTGTAGGTATAGACTCTCTGAAATGTAGGTAAAATGTGGGAGAAGGAAGCAAGATAGGCACCCTGAAAGATGCAGTACCTTTGAGGAAGGTGTCCAATAAAGAAATCACATATTAAAACTAGAACCAAAGATGGTGAGGGAGATAGCTCAGTGGTAAGGGCTTGTTCACAGTCCTCCAGCCTGGGTTCAGTTCCCAAGCCATCTGTGTAAAAGTGGAAGCAAAACATGGTGCTTGCATCTGGCATTTTAATTATTTTTTGTTTGGTCGGTTTTCTGAGGCAGGGTCTCACTCTATTCCAGGCTGATCTGGAATTCACTCTGTAATCTCAGGCTGGCCTCAAATTCACAGTGATCCTTCTACCTCTCCCTTCCAAGTGCTGGGATTAGAGGGATGTGCCACCATGCCCAGCATATCTGGCATTTGTTTGTAGTGGCAAGAGACTGTGGTGCGGGTACACACACATACACACACACACACACACACACACACACACACACACACAATGTTTCGACAGTGTATATAGTATGGACTATTCAGGTCGAGATAACTAATGCACACATTGTCTTGCATACTTACTATTTTGTACTTGGAACAATGTGAGTTGGATATCTACAATGAAGAGAAGGCCAGTGCTCTTGCAGTGGGATGGAAGAAGATAAGGAAGGAGCAAAAATATAACCAGGAAGCCTAATCTGTTTGTCACCGAGTCTAAACATTGCATTCTAGCTGACACAAATGTATGAGCAAATCATCTGTCTGATTTTTACATTTAAATACCTACGGATTTAACTTTGTTCCTCTATGCTAAGTAGCTCACCTTGTCCAAACAATATTCTCTACTTACATACGTGACTGTGTGTATGTTTCTTTCATTCCAAGACATCATCAACTCAAAGATGTATTGTCAATTTAATAAAAGTCATGAGGCAGAAAGAAATCACCACACTGATTACACATTTTGCTTCACTTCATAAAGGCATTCCTCCCACTTCTTTTCCAAGGCCCAAATAGTACCTGAGTCTAATGTGGGTGTGATCAGTCTAGGACTGGCTTGATAGAATGTCATAGATTCCTGCTTCTGGCTTCTAATGTTTGTTCTTTTCACTCCAATGTTAGCACCAAGTGTTACATGCGCATTCTCCTAATGGTTATGTCCTAAGTTTGCATTACTTCTGTTTCTTTAATTGATTGAAACAGGCCTGGAACATTGAACTCCTTAGTCCTTTATAATACATGTGTAGGCTACAGGGATGTCCTCAGTAGGAACCTGGTGATATCCTCTAAGAGAATGGTCTGTTTCTCCTGCTTTCGTTCATGTCTCTTGATGTGTAGCAGGAAACCTATGTATAAGGTACTACTAGGACCGGCTTTATGTCGTAATGTAATCCATCTGAAGATATTGTGACAATTTAAAATCCAAACTTGATTTAAATTTTTGCAATAAGTAATGCTACCCACCAAATATTTTCCACTAAGATGAAAAACGAATGAAGAGAAGCTTCCTCTGTGGGACTCTGTGCATATTTAGAGAGCCACACTCATTCTTAGCAGGACTGGTAACTGCCTTCTCTCTTGGATTCACACTCATTCAGCAAACATTTATTTATAGTCTAATCTTGGCAGGAACTGGTCCTGAGAACTCTTGGTGAATAAAACAGACGATGCTTCTCCACTTGTTATACTATGTTCTTCTGTAATGTGCAGCACCCAGGTGTCAGAAAACGCAGAGAAATATGCGACTGAGCTATCTCAGAGGAAAGACATAATAAAGCTGCAGCCTTCCCCACTGCCTAACTTGCTCACCCCCTACAGCCTTCAAGTTCTTCCACACATCTTCCGAAGAAAACACTTCACTAGTCACATGTTTTCCATGACAGATGTCTCTTACATAATAACAGGACAGTCTTACATAAGAAATTGCATAAAACTCAGACATTTTTGTTTTCTTCTCCTACAAAAGAAATTAACTAGTGAAATTCTCTGGGAGTTATCTGATGTATTTTCTCTGTAATCACAAATAGGAAGCCTATTTGGGGTGGGGAGTAGTACATAGCTATTTTTGATGGCGACTCTCAGTGGGATTGATTGAACAACAACTCACATATTAAAGGAGGACATATTTCAACTGATCTTGTCCTAGAATGTAGTTAAACAGATTTCTAAAAATCAAACACAATGAAATCATCTATGTATCTTTATATTCAAAATGTATGCATATTTGTTGTATATGTTATTTTGTTATATCCATATTCTTGAAAATTAAGGTAACATGAGAACAGAGTTGCTCTCTCAGGACCACCCATGTGTCACATGTCCTCGCCTCAGCAGGAGAAGCTCTACTAATTGTATTCGAAAACTGCCAAGTGAGCGCACACTTTCATGTGTAAATGTGGACTTCATCCTTGATTCTCATGAGAAGTGATTCATGCGCAATTTCTACAATATGACAAGGAGAAGCTTTAAATCTGGGTGCTGACACTTCCTGTATTAGCCATGATCGATATTGCTTGCTACATGCTCTGTCACTGAAATAAAATCATGATCTCTTTGCAAATAAAGTTGTAATTACCGACATAAACATCCATGCTTGGAAATGTAGGGACTTTGTATATCTGCTAATAAATTTTCTTACCAGACTAAAACAAACAAACTCTTACATGTCTAAAAGGTTAGTACCTAAAAAGTACAATTGTAGCTGATGTATGTTTATAGATGCAAACTATAAGTTACTATAGGTTATAGGAAGTTTGGATTCTTTATTCTTATAAAATGAAGATAATAGTTCCTAGCCTATGACAAAACTAAAGTAAATTAGTAAACCCACAGTGTTTCACGAATGTTTCTAAAATTGTATAATGGGAAAGATAATTTGAACTCAAGCATCAACACCCACAATTGGATTAGTTGGAACCTGCATGTTTAACAGCTGCTCACAGTGCCTGCAACACAGAGATGTCCCATTGCTGAGAGTGAAGTCACAGAGTCCCTTCCAGAGTCTCAGAGGGTAGCACCCACAACTAGCAACTTATATTCTTGGAGGAAGACATCTTTCGGACTACTGGGAGCATACACTTCCTTTTTGTAGCACCTAGTCCATGTACATTGAGAAATACTTAAATTCTGTATCTGAAAACTGCCTGTTACACTATGACCATGAAACTGTTTACAATTGGCCCCACACCAGCTGGAGCCTGGTCTCCCCATCACTCCTGAGATCACATTCTAATTCTACCCCCAAAATGGCCCTCTATGGCACTGTGCTGTTCCTGTCTAGATCTGTGTAAAGAACAAGACCTGAGGTGTTTCTCTGTGTCAAGTTAACCAGGGGATGCTCCCCACATCTTTCAAGATAATCACACTTGGAAAGGAGTCCCAGCTGTTAGTAACTTTGTGTACAGACCTCGAGATCTCAGGAAGTGAACAGTTTAAGACATTGACAAACTGTTGACAGTATTTTTCTCATTGTTTTCTATAAAGTCTATGTAAATTAAACAGAATATAGTTACAGGTCACCAGAAAAGCATTGGCCTTAGAATTCCAAAGCCTGCCAGTCTGTAGGACTTTAACCTTGCAAAGATCCCATGTTCCTTTCAAAAGACTGAGATGCTTGTTAAAAAACCCAGCCGCCTGTTCATAGATCTGGTACCCTCCTTCTTTATGCTAGGAACGTGCTCCGTACATGACTCATAAATTTATGGCTTTCATTTTAATCAGTCAGGAAGAAATCTTGCTCTGCAAAATCTTATTAAAGGAATTTGATTGCCAATTGAATGTGGTCCAGCACCTCTCCAAAGCTCATTTAAGATATTTGATATTTGAGAGAAAAAGCCTAAATGGGTATGTTAGCTATCCATTTACCTACCTGATTCCAAATTCTATCTCCACACACTCTCAGACCATCAAAAAATAATGTCTTGGATGACATTATCTCAGTCAATCAAAGGCACGGCTTCTGAGCTCTGACTCACTGTGTGTCCTTTGATCTTACAGAGGGTAAGATTAAAAAAAATAGTACCCTGCTTAAAAGCATGTTTGGTACCTTTCTAGAAAACTAGTCGGAGTACATTTTACTATGTGAATTAGTACTGTTTTATATAAGAACTCGTGTAATAAATTTCAAGAAGATAGTTCCAAGAAAGAACGTCTATCCTCACAGATGTCTCCATGTATGATGCCTTTGGGGGAAACAATTTCTGGTCATCAGTCAGCAGGCCTAACATAAAGTACATTAAGTCAGGTAAGAACATGGTATATACTAAAATATCATAATGAAATTCATTACTTCATATGCTACCTTAAAAACATTAAGGGACTAGAGGGATGACTTAGCGGATACAGCACTTGCTGCTCAACCCTGAGTACCTGAATTTGGATCCCCAGACTTCATGCTTTTTTGTGTTTTTTTTTTTTTTAAGAAAAAAAAAACAAAACAGAAGTCCACTGGGCTTCTGAAATCTTATCATGCTTATAGTGAAATAGGAGGGTGAGACAGTGGAATTTCCCAGAAGCTTGAGGAATACCTGTCCTGGAGAACAGAGGGTTATACAAGAGACTCAACCTCAAATGAGGTAGGAGATGAGAACTCAGAAATTGTCTTCTGAACTCCACTTTTGCACAATGGCATGTGCTCACCCACACTCACCACACACATACACATAACCCATAAAAGTTAATTAAAAACTCAAAGTACATTGGGATAAGAATTCTGGGTTTGTTTCTGAGTTTCTGGAGCCCTAACTGTCCTGTCTCTATTCACTAAGATTAATTTTGGCATTAGGCTTTGATAGCTAGAAGTCAGTCAGTTATATCCCATTTGATACCCCATTGTCTACGTATTTTTTTAACTTTCTTATGTGAGACTATAATTTTAAAAAACACACAAATATAACTCCATCCAAACCACAGACTTTTGTAGCTGCTGGCCTTGAACTCACCATTGTTCTGCCTCTGCTTCCCAACTGTCAGGATTAGAGGTGTGAACAATTGGATCTATCTTAAAACACCTTGTATAGTATCTATAATAGGACCTAAATTTTTTAACTTTTGAAATTGTCATTTAAAATGTATATTGCATAAAAAATAAAATGCATATTGCAGTCCTAGAACTTCCTGTCATCTTTCTGTCAACTATCTACTGAGCACTTGTGGGTTATTTGGGCAGAGGCCCTAGAGATAAGATGGTAAGAATTTAGACATCTTCCCCTTCCATTAGAGGGTAAGCAAACAGGGAAACAGGCAATGACAACACAGGGTGGCCCGGGTTCTGAAACAGGCTCTAACCTATATCGGGGAGTAGAAATGGCTTCCCAGAAGATGTTTAAGACACAAAATGAAGAGAGGAGAGTATTTCAGACTCCATGGGGCTCACAGCTGCCTACTGATGCCTTTGCTCAGTGCTTGACTCATGGAAGGCATTTAGAACTTTTAAAATAAATTAATGAATGATGGGATAGCATGTGTAGAGGCTGACAGCTGAGCAGAGACAAGGTCCCTTGGAAAAATCAGAACATACTTGGTTTGGGCGAGTTGTGGACCTCAAGGTGAGGGCGAGATGCAATATGAGACAAGGCACCCAAAGGTCAGTTATAAATGATCTTTGTTTATCATTAAATAATCTGTTCTTTATCCCAAGAAGAGAGGGAAGTTACATGCAACTACAGAAATAAAATGATACAGGAAACAGCTTCCTTTTCTTGCATGAGGACTGAATTCTCTTAGTTATTTGATAAAGGTGGAAAGTCAATTAAGTTCCCAGGTGTCATGGGTGATAGTGAAAGTTACCTCTCATTGGTCAATTGGACCTAAGAGGGACTGTAAATGCACCATAAAAACCTGTTTCATAGATCTGGGATTCCCCAAGAGCAGACCTGGAAGGCTGTACCTATGGGATTATTGCAGGAGAGAGTACACTAAGCAGGGTGGTGGACTCAGCTCCACTGCTGCCTGACAGGCAAGCTGTGGCTCCTACCTCTCTCCTTAGACAGGTGCCTGGTGTGGGGCCTTGTCCTCAGGCATGTCTGAATGTTGATCTGTACTTAGAAGACAAGGATCCTATATCTTATATGGAGGAGAGTTTCTATGAACAGATTTGGTTTCTTGGAGATCTCTTTTGCTAGGGAATACAACTGCCTCTGGGTGGGTTACTCAAATGTTACATTGACCAGAATTCAGTATCAGCCTGGCTAGAACCAGGTATAAGCCTGTGTGGGAGAGGGAGGACAGCACCTCTTTTGTAAGTTTACTGTAAGCTTTGAGGCTTTAGGCCTTTCGAGTGGGATTTATAGAAATTCTAAATGCTTCCCACACATTCTGATATGGGATTCACCAGCCACTTCACAGAGAAAATGACACGCTGAGCTAGAAAATAACAGACTGAGAGAACAGAGAAATACAGGTGGAGACTGAAGCTATTTTCCATCAGGTTGAATACTGTCTCAGTTCTTAAGTAGCTGTGTGACTTTAAGTAAGTGACAAGGTCTCTCAGCCATATAACTATGGGAAAGAACGAAGAGGAAGAAAGAGAAAGAAAGAAAGAAAGAGAGAGAGAGAGAGAGAGAAAGAAAGAAAGAAAGAAAGAAAGAAAGAAAGAAGAGAAAAAAAAGGAAAAGAAAGGTGTAGTTTAATTCATCTCCAATGACCCAGGCCAAAGTTCCAAGTACTATTACCACTTGTATACTAAACAACATATTCATCTCAAACACCCCTCTCATTCCTCCAAAGATGATTAAAATCAATTGCTAATTACAGAAGGATCGAGGGCCAGGAGCTGAAGTCAGTCTCTGGTCCATGCTGAGACTGGGAACTCTGATCATTCTCTGTATTCAGCTCTCCCTCTGTGTGACGCAACGGTCACGTCCATCCCTGAACCTTTCCCATAGGCTTCTTCCGCTCCATTGGCTGTGCTACTGTGGGCTCAGAAAGGTCAGTGTGATCTGCAACCACCTTGGATAGAGCCCTTACTGTACCACATGCATACCCTGAACTCTCAATGGCTGCTAAGGATTGACAGAATTAAGAGATAATTAGTGCTAGGTGTGGTGGCATACACCTTTAATCCCAGCACTAGGGAGGCAGAGGTAGGAGGGTTGCTGTGAGATCGAGGCCAGCCTGAGACTATATATTGAAATCTAGGTCACCCTGGGCTATGCACGACCCTATCTTGAAAAACAAAACAAAAATAAAACAAAATAGATAATTACTTCATCTGTGCTTATAAACCATTTGAACTGATTAAAACCAAGTATGTAATTTCAGCCTAAAATCAAAATCAAAAAACACATGTTTAAAATGATAATTCTTAGTTTAAAGCATGTTTCTAAGAGTGTTTATACTTTCATGCCTCAAGGGGACACTGGAATTAATTGACATATAGTTATGAGGAAGAAAATCTTCATGTTTATAAAAAATTCGAAGTAGGGACTTACAGTGGAAAGGATAGTATGCGCTTCTAGGAAATCTCATGATGATCTCAGTGTCATAGACATTTGCCAAAGAGCCTTGAACTGCATCCATGCCAGGCTGTGTTATTGGAAAAAGGCCTGCCCCATAACTTCCTGGAATTCTCCTTCCTACAAGCCAGCAGCTGACTTGGCACAAGCTGGGCACTAAACTCTGGCCCTTTATCCAGGGAACACTGATAAATGTTAGGGCTGATTCATGAGGACACAGTTTGAGTCTGGAAATATGCAAAAGCAAACAGCTCACACAGCTCATAAAACACAACCAGCCCTTCTTTGTCACATGCACAACAACCAAAAGCAGCCACTGGCAAAGCCAGGGTGATGAGGGAGACAGTCATCATTCTGCTACCACTGTGATTAATCCCAAACAGAAGCAACCACGCTGCCTCCAGTCTTCTGTCCAGAGAGTCTGGCTGCATGCCATAAGGTTTCAAAATTTCTTATAAATTATAGAAGTTTGGTTCAAACTATATATTGAAAATATATTCTCTAACGATGTTTAAGAACTGTGGTTTAAACTGCAGGTGAAGCTCAATGATAGAGTGCTTTTCTAGCATGTATAAGGCTGTGAGTTTAATCATCAGCACCAAAAAAGTTTACAAAAGAAAAGAACTGTGGTTTTAAAATGGAAATTTTAGAGCTGGGGACATGATTCAGTTGGTAGAGTTTTGTCTGGCATGACAAGGCCCAGTACCACATATGCCAAATATGCTGGCATATACCTGGAATTGCAACACTGGGGGAGTAGAGTCTGGAGGATGAGGAGTTCAAGACCAGCTTGGAATGTATGAGATTCTGTCTCAACAAATAAATACAAAACCTGAAACTATTAATATAATCATCTCAGAAACCATACCTTCATTTATGCTTCCAAATGATTGTTTTTGTACAAACCCAAGATTAATATGTTTTTCTTAGCTTATAAAATGCACCACTGGTCATTGGCTAGAGAAGGTGTGTGTGTGTGTGTGTGTGTGTGTGTGTGTGTTTTCTCGGTGAGACCAATTTTGCTCACACGAATTTCTCCAAGCAGGTGCTGTTTGCATGCATGTTCATCTTACCAGAACAAGGCATCAGAACTTTTCATCCCAGCACAGTTGATATGACTGCCAACCATCTGTCTTATGTTCAAATCACAGACTCCACTGAAATGTGTCTGAACTCAGTATTTAATTTCAGGACAATACTAATGACTGGAAATGTATCATTATAACTTCAATGAATAAGATTGATTTTGTCCACTTTGTTACTTGTTATATTTTTTTAAGAGAAGTTCAAGTGCTGATGAAAATTTTAAAACAGCAGTTCAAATCATTTCTCAAATAGCAAAAGGAAGTTATCCATTGGGAGAAATCTTTGAAACTTTCTGCATTTCCAAATACAAAATGAAAGCGATTGGCAAATCTTTTAGCCTATGGTGTTGTTCTTGCAAGTTCTCAATAATAGATACATAGAAGTCACCAAGAGAATAACCAAATTTACTTCACAATGTAAAATCTCTTTTTAGCATCTTTCTGGTATCTAAGGTAATTAAGCAACTCCGTATGGGACAGCAAATAGCTTTTACCTCTAGAATACAGAAGGAATGTTTTAGAACGTGTGACTTTTTAGAAAAACTCTGTCAAGGTTTACTTGGACGTTTGAATCGAATGTCCTCTGGAGGCTCACATGCTTTGTATATTAGGTTCCCAGCTGTTGGCTGTTGGGAAAGGTATGGCCCCTTTGGGAGGTGGAGCCTTGCTGGAGGAGGTGTATAATTGTGGGCAGGCATTGGGGTGTTACAGCCCAGCCCCCCGGCATGCCACAGCTAGATGGCTCACTCTTGCTTTTCCTCCCAGCTGATGGGACTCCATGTGATGCCTGCTCTGGCCGTGCTTCCACCATGACAGCTGTGCCCTCAGCACTGTCAGCTGAAATAAACCCTGTCCTTCCATATGCTGCTTCTGGCTGAGTGTTTTGTTCCACCAATGAGAAGGTAACTGATCCAATATGTATTAACTTTATATATTAAAGAAAACAAAGATTAGACAATTTTAACTTATAATTACGGTGTATGAACTTGAAAAGTAAGGACTGGGCAAGGAAAGAACAGGAAAAGTGAGACCATTCCGACAAGTAGGAAGGAAAAACTACCAACTGAAATGAGTACAACAACTTTACAGTTCCCTTGCCGCCTTAATACAGCTGTTACGTCAGGGGCATCCATGTGCTTTTCACCATCAGTCACCTCTATACCACAAGTTCATCCTTACATCTTTCCAGTATCTTCCATACTCCTGACTTATGTCTGCAGGATGATTTCAAAAGCCATATGCCTTACATATAGATCCTAGAAAGAGTCAGAATTCAGGTAAGTCTATTAAATCCAGCTCTAGAATGGTGTTATGAGCCTCCTGTTTTTCCAGTAAATTCCCCTGAAGCAAACCTGTCCACACATGGACTTCTTGCAGAACTGAGTTGCTTTCTTGAGCGCTATCATAATGGAATCTTATCCTTTGTAATGTTTTGGACAGAGCTGAGGGTGGCGCCTGAGCAATTTGATTTGGTGTAAAAATACACACCAAATCTGATTTCTGCTACATTAAAGCATCCTCAGAAAAAAATATGTAGAACAAGAAATGGAGTGAACTGTGTTTTAGAAATATCTTGCTAGCTTATTTCCCGAATACCTGACCACTAATTTTTAAAAATGGATCAAAACCCACTTTAATTGAATATTTAATAGATAATTTAATGATCAAGTTAAGATACATTTGAAATGCTAAATGTAAAAGAGATTTGTGTTTGCTTACTGGAAATATTTGTAATACAAGCCAACATATATAATAAACTAATATTTAAAGCAAATTTACTGTGGAAGAAATGAAATGATTATATTCAATTTATAAATATGCTACATTCATCAAACTATATTTTTGACTAATAGTTGGCTTTTATAAAATGAATATATTAACAGTGAGTTGCCACTAACAGCAGCAATAGTTTAACTCATTTTTTAAATGCATAATATATTTTCTCTTAAGAAGGTCATTGGAAATATGAAGATGGTAATATTCTCCTGGGGAAAAGCTCAAATTAAGCCAAAAGAGATAGATTTTCAATAAGTAAATGAACTCATTCTCTTATAAATTCAATACTTTACATCTTGCCCCATGAAGTAGCAGGTTTACAAAAAAAAAAAAATCTGGGATTGGCAAGTACTTGCATACCTTTTAGACTAATGCAACTTTCTAAGAAGGAATATTATTGCAGAGAAGCTAGCTGTTTAAGGTGCCTTAATTGTTTTCTGAATAAAATTGGCAAAGACTTACTGCATTTAGTATCTAAAAAGAACTAAAAAGATGCTAAGTCTTTTTAAAAGTGAGGTCAAAACCAGAAAAGTGTGTTCACCATTGGACCATAACTCACCTGAAAATAAAATTAAATTCATGCTTTTGGGTCCTGAAATTGTCACCTCTTGCAAATATTTTCCATAGAATAACCTTATTAGAAAGAGTGAATCTTAGGCCCTAGGAAGAGTGTAGACCTGCCTGTGCATTTACCAACATTAAATGCAGACACGCTGTGGTGCCCAAAATATGTTTCCACTTGGGGTCCCCCTGATGAGTTTTCACAGAATAAAAGACCAATTGATGTATTCCATTCTCTTCCAGTCCAATGAGTGTCCCAGACATCCAGCACTGGGTAGGTGATTGATTCACACAGGTGAGTAGGCAATTCGGCATTGCATGACAGGTATTTTGTCATTACCTTGTGAAACAATTTCACAGTGCAAGATATGCAATAGGAAAAGAAATGATTCTGCCCAATCACAGCAGCTTGAAAGAAACATATATCAGGAGCACAAGAAAAGCAGGTGACGTAATGGGTCTGACAGTAAGTAGATGACTTGAAGAGATGCATTGTGAAGGCCAGCCTTGGAAATTATCCATTGGATATTAATATGACCACACAGAAATGCACATTTCAATGTTACTTTACTTTGCTAAGTTCTATTCACTAGACCAAGAGGGTTTTTTTTTTAACATGGTAAGGAGAAATAATATAATCAATTCTTAGAAAATGCTTAATCTTAAACACATAATTAGCCTGGTACTACTTAGTGCTTCAACTAAGATGATGGTTTTAAAAATGGTCAATAGTGTCTTCATAAGCCCATGTGAAAACAAACAGAAAGAGTAAATAATGTGGATGGTCAGCTTCCCTGCCACCAACATCAACAGGGACTCCAGGGTGTATCATACTCCAATAAACTGGATACTCACTAGGGTAGGGCAATGGGAACTCAGGAGAATCTGCTCTTTATAGATGGAGACAAATACTGGAGATCCAAGATCCACGAATATGACAAGAAAAGAAAACTGACTGGCTACAATGGGGCAAGTCATTTCTATTACATCAGTCAGGAGTAAAGGAGGTATTACAGAGGAAGTGTCAGAATAAGCATAAATGCTGCTCTTACTGCTAGCCTGAGAATCTCCTCCAGAGCGATAGTGGTAGACCCTGAGGAGACTCACAACTCATCAAAGCAGAGAATCAGAGACTGATGAGAGCTCAACACAAAGGTGTCTTATAGCACAGCCTCCAAAGCTCAGAAAACATTTTAGAAGAGGGTTAGGAAGGATAGGAAGAAACTGAGATTGGCTGGGCGTGGTGGCACACACCTTTAATCCCAGCACTTGGGAGGCAGAGGTAGGAGGATCGCCTTGAGTTCGAAGCCACCCTGAGACTCCATAGTGAATTCCAGGTCAGCCTGGGCTAGAGTGAGACCCTATCTCAAAAAACAAAACAAAACAAACAAAAAAAAAGAAAACAAAGAAACTGAGACTGGAAAGGAGTATCCTGAGGCATTGTTCCCCACCTCCCACAGAGACTGATATGTGTATTGATGACCCCCAAAGTTAACACCAATAACCCCACTGAAGATGGAATGGGGGTGGGGAGAGGAAACATAATAGCGTAACCCAATGAGACTATGACCAATATGTAATGTGTGCATACAGTAAGTTCACAATCAATTAAAAATAAAGAATGTGGACAGTGAACCCTTGACTATAAATGGCAAACAGCTTAAACAAATCTCCAAGTGATGAAGAATCAACCCAAGTCAATAAGATACAGAAGTTGTAAAACTTCAAGAACTGATTCAGAAGGAAGGATAGACTGGCATAATCACCAAGCAGAATAAGGACCTCAAGTTGGCACCAAGAACTGTGGCAGCATGGAAGGGATTGCTGAGATCTGAAATATGATGACCCAGAGAGCCTTGCTATTGTCTGGTCTACAAGTAAGGGGGAAAATTTTGCTTTTTTTTAATGGAGTAGGAACAAAAACTCTTAAAGACTTTGTATGGGGCATGAAGCACTGATGTTCCACCTAATCATCTTAGGTTCATAAAGATAGACTACTATTTATCTAAGGAAACACAAAGCTAAGAATACGTACTCTTACCATAACATGCCAGATGAAAGGAGAATGTGCCAAGAGGTGGTGTTAGGGTTCCTGTATCGCCTGTTTCTTTGCTTTGGAAATGCTCAATTTCTCTCCCAATTTCTTACATGTGCATGTATGTATGGTGTGTGTGTGTGCATATGTGTGTGCATGTGTGTAGGTGGAGGCCAGGGTTGATGTCAGGTGTCTTTTTTAAACTCTTCCCGCCTTATTTTTTGAAAATTGTTCTCTCACCAAATCTAGAGCTCTCTGATTCTGCTGGACTAGCTAGGCAGCAAGTCCTGGGGATCCTCCTTTGTCTGCCTCCCCAGCACTTGGATTAGAGGCACACACCCCCATAATGCTTATCTGGCAAACAATTTACCTACTGGGCCATCTTCTCAGCCCCTCTTGATGATTTTTCCTGTGATTCCACACGATCTCATGGACCTTCAGCTCCATACCAGAACCTTCACTCCAGGTCTCTCACATTCTGGGTCTGGCTTGGGATGCCCCATCTCTTCTAACTTACTGACACCCAACTCATCCCCCATTTTTCCCAGTCACACTGGCTGCCTTTGTGACTGTCCCATGATTTTCTCTTTGCTTCACTTGTCCTCACACCACACATTCTTGTACTAGTGTAACCTTGATCCTTCTGAAAGTAAAGTTAGAGGTATCGAGGCTGATGAACAAGAAAACTCTGTGACAAGAGAAGGGCAGAAGGGACTGGCCAGGAGGAGCCCCATTAGCCATACAGACCTGACAAGACTTCACCAGCCTGGAGGAACCTCCAGAGCAAAGCTGCCCCATAAAATGTGGTCTGCAGATGGCATAAGCTAACCTCCCACCTTGCTCAGCCATTGATCCAAGAGTGTGGCTTCTGTTCCCATCTGGAGACAGAGACGGAAGCTTCCAAAGATCCCCTCTCTTCACAGTGGGATGAATCTTTTTTCCTAAAGAAGCTTTTCAACAGAACATGGTACCACATAAGAACTCCAGAAAGCATGCCCATTCCCATTTGATGCTAGGAAAATCATCTGAGAGTTTGCATCTCTGTCTCCATAGCAACTCTGACCACATGCATTCTCATATGTTCATCACTCTTTGCTGTTTATAAGCTAAGGCCACATCATAACTTTCCAGATTTCTAGATCACAGCTAGATCATAGCTTGGGATAGAGAGGGTCTAACATATGTTAAAGAGGCATAGGCAAAGGATGGGCAGTTGGATTCACCAGATGGATGATCAATCACACTGGTTATTCCCTACCCAGGTACAGAAGTATCAAGGGATATACCTTGAATATGTAAAGAAGCATTATAAAATTATTAAAATATAATTCTTAAAAATATTTTATTTATTTATAGAAGAGGGGGTAGAGAAAGAGAGCCAGAGAGAGACAGAGAGAGATAAATAGATTTGCCATGATCTCTTGCTGCCACAAATGAACTCCACATGCATGTGCCACTTTGTACATCTAGCTTTACATGGATATTGGAGAAATGAACCCTGGCCAGTAGGCTTTGCAACCAAGTGCTTTTAACCAATGAGCCATTTCCCTAGCCCTAAATATAATTTTAATATACCTTAAATACTAGAAGATTATGCAACCCTAAGGATTCAATGTACTGAAAATAAGGACACCCTAAGCTACAGTGTTTTGTATTTACATTCCTAATCATTAATCTAATCCCAAAAATCAATAAATCACATGATCTTCTCTATCTATTTCTACCCATTTTATCATCAAAATTCTTCTTCTAATTTACAGATGGGGAAATAACATATTTTTTTTTCTTTTTCATGTGTGTATATATGTGTGTGTGGTATATGTGATCTGTGGTACATGCATGCTTGCATCTGCACATATGTGCTCCAGGCATGGCTGTGGAGGCCTGAGGAGAATTTCAGTTACTCATCTCTTATCACTCATCTGCATATTTCCTTGACACTGGGTCTCTCTCTCCCTCACCCAGAGCTGCTGTCAGTTAGCAAACCTCTGCATTTCTCTTGTCTTGCCCACTCCCACCCCACCAGTGGATGGAGTTACAGATGGCCATGGCCAAACCCAGCCTTTTACATGAGTTCTGGGAGTTGAATTTGGCATACTTGGTGACCTCTGGACTGAGAGGTTTTCATGCTCAAGTGGGAAGCACTCCTAATTGCTGAGCCATCTCTTCACTCTGACATACCTGGTTTTTGGAATCAAGATGTACTATGTATTATAAAATAAAAATCTAGGGCTGGAGAAATGGCTCAGCAGTTAAGGCACTTGCCTACAAAGCCAAAGAAGCCAGGTTTGATTCCCCAGAATCCACATAAGCCAGATACACAAGGTGACACATGTGTCTGGAGTTTGTTTGCAGCCGCTGGATGCCCTGGCACATCAATTCTCTCTCTCTGCTTCTCTCTCTCTCTCAAATAAATAAATAAATAAATATTCTCCTGAGGACCGCCTTCATTGTGTCCCATAAGTTTTGGTACCATGTATTCTCATTGTCATTCATCTCTAGAAATTTCGCAATTTCATTTTTTATTTTGTCCACTACCCATATATTGTTTAAAAGTATGCTGTTCAATTTCCAGGAGCCAATGGGATTCTTGGTGGTCTTCTGTGGTTACTTTCTAGCAATATAGCATTGTGATCTGATATCATGCAGGGAGTTATGTCATTCTTCCTAAATATATCGAGGCAGGCTTTGTGACCCAGTATATGATCTATTTTAGAGAAGGCTTCATGGGCTGATGAGAAGAATGTGCAGTCTGTGGATTTGGGGTGGAATGTTCTGTAGATGTCCATTAGGCCTAAATGTTCTATAGTTTTGTTGAGCCCTCTCACTTCCCTGTTGAGTTTCTGTTCGAATGATCTATCTATTGCTGATAATGGTGTATTGAAGTCCCAAACTATGATAGTGTTGGTGGCTATTTCTGTTTTATAAATAAATGAAAATAAAAATCTAAAAATGTTGCAGTTTGTGGACTTTTATTTAATAATCTATCTGGATAGGGATTAGGTGGTTTGATAATACCCAGTCTTTACTTAGCAGACAACATTTTCCCTATGCTAACATCATATCTAGGCTTTGAGGATATAAAGATGAGAGCGAGTAATTGGGACAAGGGCCTATGGATGGAGACAGAATAGCAGTGAGATTGGTCACCCTGAAACCTGAGAATTGTCCTGGCTGGAGGTTCAGGCTCAGAGTAAAGAGCAGGCATCAGGGAGCTATAAGAAAGGAATGGCTTGAATTAGCTGGAGGGCACTATTTTGTTTCCATCCAACCAAGTCCTTTTGAGAAGTAGAAGTGCAGGAACAGAGAGAACTCTGAAAGTCTAGAAGTCTATGCCCTTGGGCAGTGGATCTCGGCAGGGATGGCACTGCCCCACAAGAGGAGGCTAGTGAGGTAAGGGACAACTGGTTTCCCATGACGAAGCCACTCACTGGTGTTTTGTAGATAGGCACTGGGGTTTTCAAATATACCACAGTCCTCATAAAAGGTGATCTTATGAAAAATTGTCCTGCCATGGCACATAATTGCTATTGAAGGGATGTCCTCCTGATAATTTCCTGAATCAAGAACCTGCTTCATTTTACATATAAACACCTAGGATTTTTTCAGAACTTTTTGTATAGTGGCTTTTCTTCTTGTCGTGACAAAAATACCCAATAAAAGTAACTTAAAGAAGGAAGGGTTGATTTCAGCTTACATTTGAGGGTGTGCCACATTTCAACAGGGAAGTCATGGTGTCAGGAGCCTGGAGCAGCTGGCCACATGGCATTCACAGTCAGGAACCAGGGTGATAAACGCTGATGTTCAGCATGCTTTCTCCTTTGTATTAAGTCTGGGACCACAAACATCCAATGGTGCTGCCCACAGTTATGCCTACAGTTAGGGCGGGTCCTCCCATCTCTGTTAGAGTAATCTAGAAACTCCTTCACAGACATTCCACAGACCAGTGTCCTAAGTAATTCTGGATCTTGTCAGATTGGCCACCAAAATTAGCCATCATGCATACCCTGAATTTTCTAGGCAGAAATCTACCCTGTATATTCTTAAGAAATGGATGTTTTCTGTTGTCAAAATTTTTCCATGAAAGCCTTCTTTGGGCCCCGACACCTCTGACAGTCACCATTCACCTGCACAGGTCCATTACACTGTCACTTCAGGCACAAAACGCGTTGGTCAGCATTTTCCTATATATTTAGTGTAGTCATGTATACTTTTATACATAGTATTTTAAGTCACATGCTATTTACTTTTCCTTTAAATGTATGTGGATAGATTGTATTATTTGTGAGTTGCATTTTTACACTTATTATTTTACACTTATTACACATTACAAAACATTGTTTAGGACTAATAACTCCTAGAATCACATCTGCAAAATTCAAAGAGTAATGTCACTGCAATGAGAAGAAAGTTAAGAGGCTGTGTATGTCTACAGTCAGGTTCCAATGAGTGCTCTTCCTTTTCCCCCAGACTGACAAGCTGTCATGTTGAAGAACAGCTGTTCCTGCCCAGAGCGAAGTATATAAAGGGTCCATGCTAGGCAGGGGTCAAAAAAAGCAAAAATAATTATTTTGAATTAGTTTACTTCATTTCTTGTTGCTTATTAATCAGAGAGAGGGCTGGAAAGAATGGTCTGCCTTGTTTTTTTGCCTTAATGTATACTTTAGCATTAATTTTTTTCCTGGCTGTTCTCTTTATTGATGAATTGCTTTTGAACTGCATAGGCAAATTAGCACATTTTCCCATACATTAATACTTTGGATTAAAATGCTCATCCCTATAATAACCACTTCCATTCTCTTCCTAATTCCCCAACATGTACATGTTATTTTGTATTTCTTCTTCCTTGGACCAGAGTTCACTGACACACACCTGCCACTACCATTTCCTGGCCACCTGTTCACTCAGGCAACAGAGATATGCAGAGCCTCATTCTGTAACTCGTGGCGACCTGCTGCTGACAGTGCAAAATAATTCTAAATTTTCTCCCAAGGAGTTCAGAATAGTAGGAGAGAAAGATACATAAGCAAGCAATTTGAGGGCCAAGTAGTGTACACAATGTTAGCAGAAAATGATATGATTGAAAATATGATTACCTAGCCTAGTAGGCATAGTAACTATATGACACATTTGAGCTTATACAAATTATTGCAGGACTGAAAACTGGGCAAACATATCAAATAATTAAAATTGAAAACAGTAAAGGCTTATCTAGGAAGACACCTCTAATGGGAATGGGAATTCAAGGGCACAGAGAAAAAGGATCATTTTTTCTTACAGTCATCATTTCTCTAGCAATTGATGTGTGCTCAACATCGTGCTACCTGCTGAGAATACAAAGCTCACTAAATTTCTGCTTTTTCCTCAAGGAGTTTAGTCCTTGATTATATCAAAATGGGTTTCTGACCTCAAAATTCATATCAATATTGGCTGAAAGAGTTACATTGGATGATGGGGCTGATATCACACAAAGTCCTGGGCTCGAGAAGGGGGATGGGGTTATTAGAGAGACCACGACCGAGGCCACCCAGGTGGCGAAGGCTCTTTTAGCAGCTCAAGGGTTACCGGTGACAAGAGATCAGGAATGAGCTAGACTCCAAGAGAGGCAGGACACAGGGTGTCCTCATACTTGTGTGGCAATCACTTCACTGACTGAGCTACCTATCTTCCCAGCCCCTGTTTTTCAAATACATTATTTATTTGCTTATTTGAAAGAGACAGAGAGAGAAAGAGACAGAGAGACAGAGAGAGAGAGAGAGAGAGAGAGAGAGAGAGAGAGAGAGAGAGGAGAGAATGGGCACTCCAAGGCCTATGCTATTGAACTCCAGACGCATATGTCACCTTGTGCATGTAGCTTATGTGGTTACTGGGGAATTGAAACTGGGTCCTTAGGCTTCACAGACAAGTGCCTTAACTGCTAAGCCATCTTTCCAGCCCCCTAGCCATTATTTTTACTTAGTTCATTTGTAGCCTGTCATGTGTACAGAGCATAATAACACCTGAAAAACTCAAATTTCACTCTTGACCTAAGGGTATGTCAGGCTGCTTAAGAACAGTGACCCCTGATTTTTCTTGTTCCCTCCCTCTCTTACTAATTAGGAGTTGGCTGAGTCTTCAGTTCACATTATCCCACTGGCCATCCGTTTATCCACCCACTCAATAAAGAGGAATTACCAGCTCGTAGGTGGAAAACACACACACACACACACACACACACACACACATGAGGAGCTGGGAGGAACAAAAGATAAATAGGTCCCATCCCTTCCCTGGAATGATCAGTGTCAAGAGGCCAGTCTCGGCTTGGGAGAACAATAACACAAATCCATCGATTTCAGCCACACAATCTAGATCACTTTTTCTTCGTCAATAAATTTAAATGGGTATGTAGATAATAATCAATGATGTGAAGCCTGCACAACTGTTACCAAGGAAATATTTAACTCCCCTCCCTGGCACTGTCACCTTTGCATAGATGAGCCAGGCTGGCATTCTGACCACTCAGAAGAAAAAGAGTGATGCAATGCCAGTTCTTCATGTGCCAAGATGGAAATCACACATCTCAACCTCCATGAAAAATGAAATGACTTCTGGAAAAAGAATAGCAAACCCCATCAGTCTTTCTAATGCCATGCACTCTGAGGATGATAGAGGGAGGGAGCAACGGTGGGGACTGACAGAGCGGTTTGCACGGACAAAAAGTAACTGATGAAGAATTGCCATCAGTTTTATAAGGAGCTAAAAATAAGACAGGGATAAGTTAAATTCAACCCACTGTAGTGGGTTGTAGTGTCTTGAAAGTATGTAAGCTATGGTAAGTACAAACTGATATGACTTTTCACATGTCAATAGCTGTTCAGCTAACACATAAATATCATGATACTTAAATTCTCTATTAGGTATTTCAATTTATATCCATGAAGTTTTGAATTAATTCTCTTCCTCTCCCCTCCCAAGTGCTGTGACAACTGGTGTCTATATTATCTATTAGGATATTTTATACTACTGGTTCAATCTCATTGATCATTATTGGTCTATCTGACTTTGTACACCTTCTTGGTTCCTTTAGGAAGACCACATGGATCCAGAAATTTGCTCATTTCTGCTAGATTTTCAAGTTTGTCAGGATGCAATTTTTTAAAGATAATTGCTAACAATAGTTTATATTTCTGTGGGATCAGCTGTAATATTAGAATTCTATATATAGATTGATTCAAGGTTTTGCATTTATTTATTTGAGACAGAGAGAGAGAGAGAAGAGGAGAGGAGAGAGAGAATGGGGCACGCCAGGGCCTCTAGCTGCTACAAACTCCAGACACATGTGTCATCTTGTGCATCTGGCTTACATGGGTCCTAGGGAATCAAACTTGGGTTATTTGGCATTGAAGACAAGTGCTTTAACCATTCATCCATCTCTACAGCCCTGATTCAAAGTTTTGAAGAGCAGGTATTATGCAATAGAATCTCAATGCATTGATCTTGTTTCACTAAAGTTGAAACGTAGCTTCCTTCTTATCTCAAAGGATAGAGTTGAGACACTTTATGGAGGAAACAGCTCTCTGTTCAGAGCTCTGCAAACTCTGAAGCATGTACCAGTGAGTGTAAGTATTATATGTTATAACAAATATGCATATTGGTTTTAAAGTATCATCATCTTTTCAATTACAAAAGGTACATAAACTACAATCTTTAAACAAGGGAATAAACAAACATATATGTGGGTATATATGTTTGTTTGTGTATACACATCTAATTCACAACTTAAATATTTTTTAGTTTTTATAATATTTTATTTATTTCCTTACTTGAGAGAGATAGAGAGATAAAGAGAAAATGAGTGTGTCGGGGCCTCTAGCCACTGCAAATGAACTCCAGACATGTGTACCACCTTGTGCATCTGGCTTTACATGGGTCCTCTGGAATTGAACCTGGGTCCTTGTCTTTGCTGGCAAGCGCCTTGACTGCTGAGCAATCTCTATAGCCCCACAACTTAAATTTGACAATATTTATAACTTGTTTCCTTAAACTGGTATTATTACTATTATTTTGAACCATAGTTTCTTGCCAGGGGACTTTTAAGCCTCTTGTCCATTTCCTGGCAGTTAGCTAAATTAAAAGTAGAAAATATAATCTGTCGATCACTTAAGCAGACATACACCAAACCCTGAGGGGCAGCCTTTGTGGTGTGCACCTTCTCCTCATCCTTCAGCATCCCAGGACTGTGACATGGCACTGATTTATAATGCTGTATCACCTCACATAGGATTTGAGTCAGGACACCAGAGTTAATCCATGTAATGCCATCCTTGGACCCTAACCACAAAATGACATGATCCAGCAAAACAGATGCCACTTGTCAACTCAGCTGTCTTCCATTCTCAGAGCTAAAGCCCACTACTTCATTGTGACACTCAGGCCTTCTATTCACAGCATGTCCCCAGAACTTTCTGCTCAGTGCTCATGCAATGTCATGCAGCCCTGTTTCCTAGGTGACATTTGTGACCATGGCAAACCTGCTGGTCTTACTTTTGCCTGGAGGCCTTACAAGGGTGGACAGGATGCTCTCACTACATAAATATTAGAGCCTCAGCAGGCAGATACCTCCAAGCCTGTCCTTCTGGAGAGGAGAACCTGCTCAACATATGCTTATCTTCTCTACTGACAACAAATGCATAGCTTTATTGAAACAAAAATTGCATTTTTGTTATTTCATTTCTGAGGTAAACCACTGGATATGAAGCCTGAGATAAAGATCACTTGTAATATCCTTATTTGGGGACATCTTTACAATCATGGTGTAACATGTAATTTAAATTAGCCAGTAATTCCAAGGTGACAGTATTACCTATAAAGCCACCACTTCTATTTCAAGCAATTTATTTAATGAAATGATTTAGACCACTCATTTAATCCAAATGACACTGTAAAAAAATATAAGGGGAAATAAGTTGCAAATGCATTTTAGTAATAGAAATAACTGCTGTTTTTAAGACAATGAAATTTAGCCTCAAGTGAATTAATGATGCAATTTCTCTTAAAGGGATTCAAAGAGGACAACAATGAAGTCATTGTAAAAGTCCACCACTCTCATAGGACACACAGATACAGGGCTAGGGAGACAGCTCAGTGGAAAAAGCACTGGCCCTGCAAGCCTGAGAACCTGAGCTCGGGTCTCCATATCCCATAGGAAATTGTATGTTGTGGTATAGCCACTAGTAGGACTCAAGTGCTCTGGTAAATACTCCCCCAAATGTGCTCATGACCATCCTCAGAGGGTCACACGCACACAGAGGAAAAAGAAGAAGGGGTTATGTGAAAGGGGAATGACAAGGTCAAAAGACAGGAGAGGATTATATCAAAATACATTATATATATATAATTTGTCAATATTTTTAAAGCCATATGAAGAAGCAAGTATCTATAATCCTACCACAAGCTGAGAGGTGGCCTGGCAGCTCATGGGCCAGCTAGCCAAGCAAATATGGCTAACAATCAAGAGACCCTGGCTCAAACGAGGACCAACGCCTGATGTTGTCCTCTGAACTCCACACATGTGCCATGTTACATGTGCCTTCACTCATGAACATGCATGCACACACAAACACGTGCATATGCATACATACACAGAAGTTAAAAAACATATACAAAAATCTGTCGTCTGAACATACACATGCCATATAATGTAACAAGTAAACCACTGGGAAGAAAGATGCAAAACTGTAGAGTCCAAGCATGCATGCTCCAACTCTCGGTCCACCTGATTTCCTGTGCTTCCTGGATGCAGCTCACACAAACAGTCTAAGAAAACCAGTTAGTTTCTTAATTGGGAGGAAGGCGATGGCTGTGACTGAAAATTGGATTTTCTTTGGTGGTAAAACAACAATTTATGAGGAAGGAGAGACAAATATAAGAATATCACTCAATAAATTATTCAATGTTTAGATCAAGCTGACTTAGAGAAAATTCCCTTTATGGGGCAAGATATAGAACATGGCTTTGCTGGACAAGATGCAGGTGTTGGAGGGGATATTTGATGTGAATGTACAGAAAGTCATAGTGATAATGTTACTTCTTACAATTAATACATGTCAGTAGACGTTTTCTTTTATTTATTTATTTATTTGAGAGAGAGA
Source organism: Dipus sagitta (assembly GCA_036346955.1). Taxonomy (NCBI): domain Eukaryota; kingdom Metazoa; phylum Chordata; class Mammalia; order Rodentia; family Dipodidae; genus Dipus; species Dipus sagitta. The sequence continues at coordinate 8,152,354 of CM070780.1, read as the reverse complement.
GAGAGAGAGAGAGAGAGAGAGGCAGATATATAGAGAGAATAGGAGTGCCAGGGCCTCCAGTCACTGCAAACAATCTCCAGATGCATGTGCCACCTTGTGCATCTGGCTTTATGTGTGTACTGGAGAATTGAACCTGGGTCCTTTGGCTTTGCCAGCAAGTACCTAACTGCTAAGCTATCTCTCCAGCTCAGTAGACATTTTTAATAAGAAAATAATAGAGGCTGCTTCCCAGTTTTTAGTGATTTAGCAGGATAGGTAAAAAAAAAAAAAATCTCTATTAAGTCCCAGATGGAATTAAAAGGTGGGTTAGTAATAGCAGGTGTATCTCCAATGCTAGATGTATAGTACTGGTGGCAAACGGCTAGCCAGTGCTAGGATGGACATTGCTCTTAAATTATTTTAACTCTATTCTAATGTGTATGAGGAATACATTTAGAATGTCAAATTAAAACTTTAAAGAGGTGATATATCAGGACAAACTAGGTAGCACCAAGAGAATGGATGTTTTTTTCGGAGAACATTTCCATTGTACTTAAAAACTTCATTTCCATGAACATGGACACTCACAAAGCCAGAAGTTCTTCACACAAATAACTGAATGGCTGGAGTCAGTCTTAAGAGTCATGTGGCTTATGTGAGAATTACAGAAAAAAAAAGTGAGAGCGCATTCATAAAGTAGTTTTCACAGTGTTGGTGGGCATTAAGAACTCAATTAACTGTTATTATTATTAGTATTGTTTCCCTTGTTACTCAACTTGGGAAACTGGACAGCAAGTTCTAAGGATCCTCCTGTCTCCTTCTCCCCAGATCTAGGATTATAGAACTGTGCTGCCACACCAGCGTTTTATGTGGATACTGAGGTCTGAACTTAATTCTTCATTCCTATATAGCAAGTACCTAACCCTCTTAACTCACTGAGCCATCTCAACAGTTCTGCCTGAGAATAATATGTGGATAGAGCTGGAGGGGAACCTTCAAACATGTGTAAAAACTGTGACAGAGAATTCATAGCCATGATTGATAGTTAGCCTCGAATTATTGCCCCTAAACAGAGAGATGCAGTCCAAAGAATAAGACAGGTACTCAGTACTAAGCATACATCTCATAAACACCCCCTATGTGAGAGCTCATCTATGACAAATGGCTTTGTCTTTGAAGAGTTGGAAGAAACTTACCAATGAGCCACCTATTGGGTGGCTCTCCATATCAATCAAGTACAAATATAGCTCCTGAAAATTAATCCCAAAGGAATTTTTCTACTTGTTTGAAGAAAAAAGTATAAAAAGGAGCTTCTTCACAGAGGCAAATTTACCAGATAATGAAGACTTCTTTGTGCAAAACTCAGAAACCAACAAACCAACATGTTGAAGTAACCATTGAACCTTTTTAAATTATTTACTGAAATTACCACCATCAGTGATTACCCAGACATAAAGAAAACACTTACCTATTTTTACCTTTGGCCATTGTTGAATACACATTTCCACCCCTCAGCAAATAAGTTTACCTGATCAGAATCTTACAAAAATAATGAGAAGAGGGCTGGAGAGATGGCTTAGTGGTTAAGCGCTTGCCTGTGAAGCCTAAGGACCCCGGTTCGAGGCTCAATTCCCCAGGACCCACATTAGCCAGATGCACAAGGGGGCACATGCATCTGGAGTTCGTTTGCAGTGGCTGGAAGCCCTGGCGTGTCCATTCTCTCTCTTTTTCTCCCTTCCTCCCTCCCTCCTGTCACTTTCAAAGAAATAAACAAAAAAATTTAAAAAAAAATAATGAGAAGAAAGAAATTACTACATACTCCAAAGAATGACATCTGTTCTAGGATTTGATGTCTCAAATACAGCAACATTTCTGTGAATCCAAATAAGTAAAAATAAAATATAATTTGAATGATTTAAAAGAAGTGCCTGGTAATTTAAAAAATGGAATATGTAAATGTATAACATATTTTCCTGACAAAATATTCTTAACCATATTATAGCTTAATTTAGTCATTAAGACCTACTAATAAAATTAAAAATTAAGTTTGTACTATTTTACTTCCTTCCCTTCCTTTCCCTTTCCTTTTCCCTTCCTTTTTCTCTTTCTTCCCCTCCACTCCCCTCCCAGTGCTGTCCTAGCCAGTCCTGTTTCTTCCCTGTTTGAGACAATGTTTCCTTATTTACTCTAAGCTGGACTTCAATTCACCATAATTTTTCCTAGTGCTGGGATTATAAGTATTCACCACCATACCCAATTTCATTATTTTTCTAAAGTCATGGCTAGTGTGCTGAAGAAATAAGATAGCATTTTATAGTATGAATTTAGTCAGAAACTACAAACATTATTAGGAAATTTCAGTCCTAAACTCCATTATAAAAATCAAATATTCTAATTGTAAAATCAGTTTATCAATTCCAGGAAAGAAAATTTAACATGTAGTTCTTACCAAGGAAAAAAATGAAAACAAATGTATTTCCATCACTATAGGGTATCATTATAATATATATCCTCTTAGGATATTCCTGTTAATTTTCTCTTCATTTTTAATCACTTAACTTCAAGACGTTTTTATAAATAATATGGACTTTTCCTCTAGAAGTTCTTTAAAAGCTTGACAATTATATGATGAGAGTGACAGCAGAATAGGTCAGAAACAGGGTTTGGCTTGGATCTGGCAGAAATGATATATTGTGGACTCACAACATTCTAAGCAGCACAGACATTCTAAGAGCAATCCTTGAGCCTTGCACTTACTTTGTGGAGCCACAGTACTGGCGATGCACTGTAACTCCAGCTCCTCCTTGCGTACCGCCATCCTTGGTGAGAGCTGTATCACGTCACGGACGCCGCTCTCTGCTATGGACGCAGGTTGAGTAATGATTGGGGAGTTTCTCAAACTCTTCATGTGCTGTTGAACCTCGGCCAAGAGAACAGCTTGTATTGCTTCTGTCACCTAAAAAGAAAAGGTTTTCCTGAATTATTTTAGTATATTCTAAATTCTTAGGAGTCTTGTTAAAAAAAGAAAATCAAAGCCCAGTATTTTTATTTCAGCTGGTTCACCATAAACAAGTGATCCATTCTGTAAAAAAACTGCCTCAGAAAAAGCTGGAGTTCAAGGTCTGGGGACATGGCACAGCAGGCACAGAGCTTGCTACACAAGCATGAAGACCTGAGTTCAGATCCCCAGCACCCACAGAAAGCTGGATGTAGTGGCAAGCATCTGTAATCTCTACCATGGAATGGGAGGTAAACATAAGAGACTCCCCAGAAGCTCACAGGCCGCTTGTCTAGAATATGCAGTGGAAAACAAGGTGGACGGTAAGGACCAACACCGACATTATCTCTGACCTCCGCAGGTATGCTGTGGACACAAGTGCCTGAACTTCCACGTATACACATGCACACACATATTCAAAGACTAAACATATTGAAGCATGGGCATAACAGCTGACACTGTCTTCTGTAGATGAAAGATCCTAAAAGGATACTTGACAGGAGTTTTCAACACTTTGTCTAAGCAATCTTCACAGTTATCTGTTTACTGGGACAAAACACCTGACCAATGGCAACTTAGGGGAGGAAAGGGTTTATGTCAGCTTATAGTCTTGAGGGGAAGTTTCACCATGGTGGGGAAAGTATGCACAAACAGAAAGCTGAGTCACATCATCACATATCAACAGGATGGAGTAGTAAGAGTGAGCTGGCTTGAACATCCAGTGGCCTGAAGTAAAATATCTGAAGGACCATCCCCAGCAATGCACCTCTACCAGCAAGGCTCCATCTCCCAAAGGCTCCACAACTTTCCCAAACTGCCACTAGCTGGGGGCCTAGCATTCAAAACACATGAGCCCATGGGGAACATTTCATTCAAATCACCATAGGTATTTTCATTTTATTAGAAGGTGTAGAAAATTATTTGAATATATCACATGCTGTTGAAGACAAGGTTAACTCCTCAATCTATGTCTACCCTGAAAGCACTGTGTAGGTAAAACACTGAATTTCATTGTGATATACAAGTTGGGCCTTTATAGAAAGGACTTTAATATTATAGCTCACTAATGTGTATGTGTGCACATATGACTTTTCTTGAGGTAGAGTCTCACTCTAGCCCAGGCTGACCTGGAATTCACTATGTAGCCCCAGGCTTACCTCAACCTCACAGCGATTGTCCTACCTCTGCCTCCTGAGTGCTAGGATTAAAGGAGTGCACTACCATGCCTGACGTGTTTACTTTTTTAAAATTATTTGCAAGGGAAGAGAAAGATAGACATAGAGGTACATAGAGACAGAGATAAATGATAGATGATAGAGACGGAATGGACACAGAAGGGCCTCTAGCCACTGCAAACGAATTCCAGATGCATGCACCCCTTTGTGCATTTGGCTTTATTGGGGAATTAAACCTCGGTCTCTAGGCTTTGCAGGCAAGTGCCTTAACTGCTGAGCCATCTCTCCAGCCCGTGCATATGTGATTTTTGATAAACTACCACAAGTCACGCCATCCAACTGCTACACACCTCTGGTCAGTGGAAGGAAGAATGTTTATCAGAGCATCTGGTCAGATATATCTTCATTTTAAACTGAAGAACCTGCCGCATGACACAGCTCACACAGGAGGTAATTTCAGAGTGGAAAAGTCACCCCTCATTTCACATAATCAAAGCTACCTTCATATCGCTGCACATTTTAAAAGCTGGAACAGACAATTCTGCCTCAAACAGAAGCCCCATCAGACATAGGTTACCTCTGACAGCATGAGCCCACTTCCCCAGACCCCTCCATTCATGCTTCCCACCTTGGCACTCCATTGCTTACACGAGTTTGCCATATTTCCTTCATCTCCGTGTCAACATTAGACCCGATTAAAAGGAAGTCCTGCTGGCAGGATGAGAAAGATTGCCTGCCCACTTGTCTTCTCAGGCAGGGGGACAGTCAGTGAAAACCAGGGGCAGCAGGAAAAGCCTCCCAGTGCCTTTAGACCATGGACTCCACCATACCTGCACAGACTGGTCTCTCCAGCAGGAGATCAGCTTCAGAAGCGCAAGGTCCGCCTCAGGTGGATGGGGCACATTCTTTCCTGGAAACACACAGAATATGTTTTGTACTGGAGCAACCCAGGGGCCCCAGCCCTGTGTGAGTGCTCAAATCAGCCTGAGGCTTGCTTCTACGCACACCGGGACACCAGTGCTCGGACTTATTCTCCAAGAGAACCGGGTTCAGTGAGTCCAAGGGCAGGGATGAGCAGCCACTAAGACTTTAAATGTATCTCAGATGAGGGCTGGAGAGATGGCTTAGCGGTTAAGGTGCTTGCCTGTGGAGCCTAACAAACCCAGGTTTAATTACCCAGTACCCACATAAGCCAGATGCACAAGGTGGCTCATGCATTTGGAGTTTGTTTGCAGTGGCTGGAGGCCCTCACACACCCATCCTCTCTCTCTCTCTCTCCCTCTTTCTCTCTCTCTCTCTCAAATACATAAATAAAATAACTTATCTTTAAACAGAGTCTCTCAGATGATTTTCATATACCATATATGGCGAGACTACTTACTAACACAAAGTCATGTCCAATCACACTTAGGTTCACACTTTCAATCCATCATTGTACCTCACTGCCAACCCAAAACAAATTAATCAATCTTTCAATGCTTCCTCAGATGAGTACTTCCACAATTCAGTCTTGCCATGGATCAGTATCTACCACATGCAAAATCAAAGGCTCTCTTTGATTTAGCCTTAGCCAGCTATTACACTATGATCAACAGGTAAAGCCCTAACACGTCACTCCAACTCATTTGTTACTTTTTTGGAGACTGCCCTCTCTGCATACTCTCTATCCTTGCTTTAATGTTCAGTGGGAAATCCTAAGAATGAGGAAGGGCTTGCTCTATTTAAATTGATTCATAGTGTCTAGTAGTTATCCACACAAAAAGCACTTAATAAGTGCTTTTTATTAATTGCAAATATACATATAACCATCCAAATGAAAAATCAATGAATTAAGGCTCTCCGAGGGCTGAAGTACATTGTGTAGGTCTCTGGTACTTTGGGTGAGGAGTGGAACAGTATGGGGGCTTTCACTGGTAAGAATATTGCTACTGAAATGGTCTTGATTAATTATTGTTAACTAGACATTATATAAAATCATAATGGCAAGGCATAATTATTATAGATTAATTATCATATTAATAAACGTTTGACATTCTGGTATAAACTAATGAAATTAGCATTTGTCTGAATGATGCCATATGGAAACAAGTTATGCATATAGTAGGTATATAATAATATACATAGTAATGCATAAGAATATACTTAGTATATGCATAACTTATTTCCATATATTATATTATTAGCTATGTCATTATTATAATATACATATATAATCATATTAGACATAAAAGAAAGACACTGAGTACAATACAAATTGAGGATATGAAAGATATTTCAAAGAACAGTTGGGGACTAGAAAGAGAGAGATATACTTCAGTGGTTAAAGATTTTTGCTTGCAAGCACACTAACAGTTTTTTAAAATATATTGTTTTGGGGGCTGGAGAGATGGCTTAGCAGTTAAGCGCTTGCCTTGTGAAGCCTAAGGACCCCGGTTCGAGGCTCAATTCCCCAGGACCCATGTTAGCATATGCACAAGGGGGCGCACACGTCTGGAGTTCATCTGCAGTGGCTGTAGGCCCTGGCGTGCCCATTTTCTCTCTCTATATATAACTGTCTCTTTCTCTCTGTCTGTTGTTCTCAAATAAATAAAAAATAAAGAAAATTTTTTAAAATATATATTGTTTTTATTTGCAAGAGAGAGAAAGATGCAGACAGAAAGAGAGTGAGTATGGGTACATCACACTCAAATGAATTTTAGACACATGTACCACTTTGTGCATCTGGCTTTACATGGGCTGGGAATCAATCCTGGACCACCAAGTTTGTAAGAAAGCACCTTTAACCACTGAGCAATCTTCCCAGCCCCTTACATAGTTTTGTGGTTCTCCTCAGTGTCCATGCAAAGCCTTACAAAAATTGGTGCACAAAGCTATAATCACTACAAATATAAGGCAAGGAGGAGTGGAGCCAGGATAATTCCAAAGCTTGCAAGTAGTAGAGGCAAAAATCAGAGAGTCCCTGTCTCAAAAGAATGTGGAAGGAGGCCAGGCTTGGTGGCATAAGCCTTTAATCCCAGTACTCAGGAGGCAGAGTTAAGATCTCTGTGAGTTCAAGGCCAGCCTGAGAATAAATAGCAAATTTCAAGACAGCCTGGGCTAGAATGAGACTATACCTTGAAACCAAAACAACAACAACAACAACAAAAAAAAAAAACCAGAATTGTTCTCTGGGGCTGCAGAGATGGCTCAGCAGTTAAGGGACTTGCCAGCAAAGCCTATTGACACAGGTTTGATTCCCCAATACCTACATAAAGCCAGATACACAAAGTGGCAGATGCATCTGGAGTTCTTTAGAGTGGCTGGAGGCCCTACTGCACCCATTCTTCCATCTCTTTTTTCTGTATCTCTCTCTGCTTGTAAATAAATAAATAAATATATAAAAAAGAAGAATGTGCAAGGAAAGAAGAGACTCCTGAAGTTGTCCTCTGACCTCCCCATGCACATGTTGAGTGCACGCGTCCAAACACATGCACCTCCGACCTCCCCATGCACACGTGGAGTGCACATGCCCAAACACATGCACCTCCGACCTCCCATGCACACGTGGAGTGCACGCATCCAAACACATGCACCTCTGACCTCCCATGCACACGTGGAGTGCACGCATCCAAACACATGCACCTCTGACCTCCCATGCACACGTGGAGTGCACGCGTCCAAACACATGCACCTCTGACCTCCCATGCACACGTGGAGTGCACACATCCAAACACATGCACCTCTGACCTCCCCATGCACACGTGGAGTGCACATGCCCAAACACATGCACCTCCGACCTCCCATGCACACGTGGAGTGCACGCATCCAAACACATGCACCTCTGACCTCCCATGCACACGTGGAGTGCACGCGTCCAAACACATGCACCTCTGACCTCCCATGCACACGTGGAGTGCACACATCCAAACACATGCACCTCCGACCTACCCATGCACACGTGGAGTGCACGCGTCCAAACACATGCACCTCTGGCCTCCCCATACACACGTGTAGTGCACGCGCCCAAACACATGCACCATACACATTTACACACACATAAACAAGAAGAAATTAAAGAAATGTTTGATTAGTAATTTTTTTCTGAAGGAGCATATAGTATGAAACAACCAAAAGCAAGACATAAAGCACGTTGGGTAGAGCACTGTCACTTTGCAGTCATATTTCCCATTTCTTTACAATCATAGCAGAAATCCTTTTTGTCTCTTCTGATCTCTTTCCTTTCTCCTACTCTCATTTTGTTGACCTTGTGACCATCAATACCAAGCATCCGTCTCAACTGTAACTGCTTACTGGCATCACAGAGTACTTCACAGTGCACTTTAATGTGATGTTAAAATTTTAATACGACATAGAAACGAGAGCCAACTTTTCTTGGCAATGTCAGCGAGTTATAGAATTAATTGCAACTTCAGGGGTAAAGATGAAAAGAAAACATCCTGGGCTTGCCAATATCACTCTGTCACTATTTCTGCTAAGAGAGGTGTCGGCTCCTGTCAACCTTGAAAATCTCAGGGTATTATTTCCTTTCCCTTTCTGAACTTCCCATTATGAAAACAAAATATGTGCTTTTTAAGTCTCTAATTTAATCTTTAGTTTGCACATGTATTTGTGTGTGGTATGTGTACAAGCATGCTCCTATATGTGTGAGCGCACATGTATACAGGTGTGTTTACACATGCCTGTGTGTCTGTAGAGGCTATAGGTTGATGTCATGTGTTCTTCTCAATCCCTATTTCCTCTTTCCTTCTCCCCCCTCCTTCCTTCTTTCTCTCTCTCTTTCTTTCTCTTTTGGTTTTTCAAGGCAGAGTCTCACTCTAGCCCAGGCTGACCTAGAATTCACTATGTAGTCTCAGGTGGCCTTAAGCTCATAGTGATCCTCCTACCTCTGCCTTCCAAATGCTGGGATTAAAGGAATGCACCATCACACCTGGCTTCCACTTTATTGTTGAGGAAGGGTCTTTCACTGAACCTTGATTCAGCTGAACCTCACTGATTCAGCTAGTCTAGCTAGCCAGCATGTCTTAGGGCTCCTTCTGCCTACAACATCTCACAAACCCTGGGACTATAGGTTCGTGCCACTAAGCATGGAAGTTTGCAGAGAGAGAGAGAGAGAGAGAGAAATGGGTGCACCAGGGCCTTTTGCCACTACAACCAAACTCCTGATGCATGTTCCACTCTGGTTTTCCTTGGGTCCTGGGGAACTGAATCTGAGCCATCAGGCTTTGCAACCAGCCCTTAAGTGCTGAGTCATTTTTCCATATATACATATGTAGCATTTGAGAAAGACTTGAGAAACAAAGGGGACCAGAAGGAGAGCAGGGGAACTGTACACATATCTGGGGACAGATCATCTCAGGCAAAGGTACAGCTCATAATAAGACCACATGACCTGCTTGTCATGTTGCTTACGAATAAGGAGACAAGAGTAGCTAAGTGTGGAGTTGAGCCAGAGAATGTGTGTGTGTGTGTGTGTGTGTGTAAAATGATATAGGCCAAGAAGATACAACAGACAGGGCTTTGGGAGTGATGGGAATGACTATGGCTTTTATCCTGAGTAGAAAACAAAAGATATTGGAAGGTTTCCAACAGAGTGAGGATGTGACTTTGTGCCTAATACATCACTCTGGCAGCTTGGTTGGGAATAGAGTGTAGGAGCCAAGGATGGAATCTGGGAGTGGCTAGGCACCTACTGTGACCATCTAAGTAGGATATGAATGCAGGCTAGAGGCTAGAGGCTCACTCCAAGGGTGCAGCATGCAGATGTTGAGAAGTAGTCTGTCTGGGGCATAGTCCAATGACAGAACCGCATGATGGCTTAGAGACTGGGTGTGAGATAGAAGAAAGGGAAAGTAAGACATAACATCTAAGTTCTTGACCTGAGAAACTGGAAGGGTAGGACTGTTACTTGGTGATGTGTTGAAGATCTGGAAAGGCACGTCTGGGAGACAGATTACCACTTAGCATCAAAAGAAAATCTAAACACAGAGATGCTACTCAGTGGCACTCATGGGGCTGGGGAAATAGTTGGGTCACTGGAGAAACTGTAAGCATGAGCGCCTGAGTTTGGATCCTCAGAACCCACACAAGCTGGATGGTGTGGCAGGTGTCAATCATCCCAGCACATCTACAGAGATACAGAAGGTGGAGACAGAGGAATTTCCCAGAAGCTCATGGACCAGCTAGTGTGTGGAATGCAGTGATGAACAAGCCATCCAACATATAACCAAGATGAAATTTGACATCCGAGACTGTCCTTTGATCTCCATACACATACTGTGGCATGTATATGCCTACATTCACAAACTCACTCACACACACACATAAAAAAAAAACTAAGATTGATACTCATAAGACTATAATCTTCTGGGATGGAGAGATGACCCTGGAATTAAAGGAGCTCGTTTTCAAAGACTGATGTCCAGGATTCAATTCCCTAGTACATACGTAAGGTCAGATGCACAAAGTGCGGCATGTTTCTGGAGTTCATTTGCAGTGGTAACAGACCAAGGCATAGCCATTCTCATTCTTTCTGCTTACAAATAAATACATTTTAAAACATTAAATAATATAACCTTCGGAAATAGCAATGCAATTCTCTAATAATTATTTAGAGTAAAGATATGGATGCAGTAAATCTTCCAATAAATCACATATGCTCTTCATTTAATATCCAAAAATTTCTTTGACAGAAGTCTCAGGCTTGAAGGCATTTCAAAGATGGTTGAAATCTATGTGCTATGCAATGTTGTTTATCTTAATTTGCTGTAAAGTTATACAAATATTATGTTACTGTATAGGAAAAATATACTGGGTACATATATGTGTAAGTTACCCCCTTACCATTTCTTAAGTGTCCGTAGAAACTTGATATATTCAAAATATCATTTCCAGGGCTTTTCCCCTTATGCATGGATTCCATTTTCAAGGGTCTGTTTGGAAAAAAAAAAGAGTTAAAGGATACTGTTTCATAAATATTATGAGAAAGATTTTAAGAAAAATAAACTGAAGATATGGGAGCAAAGTTGGGAATTGAATATGGATTTTTTTTAGCAATTCTTTCATGTCTTATGGGTACCTCCTCTTCACCTAAAATCTGTACCCCAGTTGAACTGCAAACAACAGTTTTCAGAATTAAGTCCAATTTTGGAGGATGGCTCTCACTACTTTAGAACATGACATATGTGAGTTCCAATTCTGGGATCCTCAGATGTTGACACCTGCCAAAGAACTCCCTCTCCAGGTTTCCTTGCTGGGCCAGAACCTCCTCCACATGAGTGTTCAGATACTACCCCAGTGGTCTCCTTGGCAGGCAGGTCTTTCTTTAAAGCTCATGGAAGTCATGTGTCCAGGGTACCACATGACTTCTCAGCCTTCACAACCAAGGTCAAGTGTTGACAAAAGGGACACATTTGATGGAAAGATTTGTGTGACACATCCAATAAATACATCACTTTGATTTTTCAAAGAAACATAACATCCCAGTTCTGACAGATCAACTTTAGACTTAACTGACTTAAAGAAACAGTCTTGACTCCTGACTCTGACACTTTAGAACTTGTTTTAGTAGATTTTTTCAAACACATGAGCATGTGTGGTGTATATGCGTGTAGTGTATGCATGTGTACATGCAGATGTGCATGCCTGTGTTCATGTGGAGGACAGAGGAGAACATCAGGTGTCCTCTATTGCTTATCCAGGTGTCTCCTTGAGGTGGAGTCTCTCACTGAACCTGGTGCCGCTGTTTCCAGTCAGACTGGCTGACCATGAGCCCCGCGATTTCCCTGTCCCTGCTCTCCACAGGACTCAGGGTATAGACGTGTGGCCATGCCCAGCTGTCTACTGGGGCCCTGGTGAACCAAACTCAGGAAGTCTCAGGCACCCATGCTTGCAGCAAGCACTCTTAAATCCAAACCATCCCCAGACTTCAATGGACATTTTTTTGGAAAATACACTATTGCTGGGCATCTTTTGAAGGCCTTTCATGACAAGCATGTTGACAGCCCATAAAATCCCCTACATAATGACAGGCATCCCATCCTCTCTACCTCATACCTTGCATTGGGAACAAATTCAGAATTAAAGCCTCTGGCAAGCAATGACATAGCCTCCCCTGACCCCTGCCCTGCCTGCTTTGTGGGACCTCACTTAAACACATGGGGAGAGAGCAGCACTAAACTTCAAAAATCTGAATAAATAAGCAATTGCCTGGTCCACCTCAGCTCACTTTGGCAACAAAGATGGCATACTCCAGAGAGCATACGGGGCTAAGCCAAGGTCATACCGCAGTGATCCAATTAGACCAGGGTTCAATCCTAGGCCATTGGACTCCAGGCTAATTATAGTTTCTTTCATCATACTTTAGTGCTATGTAATTCTCCTAGTAATAGCAAGAGAAGAAAGTTTTTTTAAAAAACTATCTATATTGTGTGTATATGTGAGTGTGCATGTTCACATGTACGAAGACATACTTATGTTTAGGTGCACGTGCACATGCATGTTCATGTGTGTGGAGGTCAGTGATATCAAGCGTCTTCCACGGTCACTGTTCAACTTATTTGCTAACTGAGATGGGCTGTCTCACTTGAACCCAGACTTCACCAATTCCACTGGTCTAGCTAGCCACCTTGACCCATGGATCCCCTGTCTCTGTCTCCTGAGTGCCAGGATTAAAGGTGGACCACCATGCCCAGACAGCATTTATTTGTTGGGGACACAATTCCTGTCCTCACATTTGCACAGCAAGTAGTTTACCCATTAAGCCATCTCCTCTCCCTATGAAATTTCTTTTCAAAGGGACATTTGGGGATTTAGGATGATCAAAAGAAAACAGAGGCTCACTGAGTCTAAGAACTGGGCACTTCTTAATCTCTGTCCCTGTCAGAGTTGATTCCCATGGGAGCAACATGGCATGGAGCCTTACAGTGCCTGGGTGGACTCCCAACAGACGCTAAACTCACCAAGGGCAGGATATTTGTCACACAGCACCTGACAGATTTTGGTGAACTTTGCTCTTATCAATGAAGAGAAATTTCCGAGATACTTCACCTCTATGTAGTGTTTGATTCAAACAGTGTCTGTTTGAGGGACGCTGTCCCGGAATCAGCGTTGCTGTTCTCTCCCCTCTAGCCACCTCCAGCACTTAATCAACAATATTTCACCCGAGTCCTCTACTCTGCTTCAGTACTTCCTGTCTGTATCCTGAGCAGTATGTTATCACTCAAACAAGTTCATGCCTACATCATTCATTTCTTTATGTTCCATAGTCCATCAGCTATGGACATAGTTTAATAAGTAAGCATTTAGTGAACTGAGTTCAATTCTATAACATCCGACCTATTAACAAACAATACTGAATTTTAGTAGTGGGAAAAGACCAACAGGCAGGGCTGAGGTTAGTAGGTGATGACAATCTACAATGACAATGGTGATCAGTCCTACATCAGCTGCTCAGAAGCTGAGTTAACCTTGTATTTGATACTTCCTTTTGATAAGTCTCCACCCTCATATACATGAACTTGATAATAGTGCTTGTATCCGTGCTTTGCCTGCACACCAAAGGAAATCCTGTATAGAAGGGACCACCAGCTCTTCATGTATGTCAAAGGAAAGCCTGTATGGACCAGCATTATTTGCATATCAAAGGAAACCATGTGTGGGAAGGACTGCACAGTGACCAGCAAATAAACACTCAAAAACTAGCAGCTATCATCATTGCCAAGCTGCCATAAAGACTACTGAATCAACTCTGTTTTAATGTTCCAAAACTGAGCTCTGGTATGATTTGAGATGTCCTCAGTAACAGCATTCATACACACCTATACACATGTGCATATTTACATAATACATATGCACATGTGTATAGGTATGTATGTGTGTATATATATATATATATATATATATATATATATATATATATATATATCTGTTATATGTATATCCATTGATCTATGGATATATTAAGCATCTACCATAGTGGTTTTTCTGGCAATAGATTATGAGAATAACAAATATTTGTTGCATGAATCAATTTTAAAACATATAGAGATACTGTCAATTATCTTCCAATCCCAAGAATTAATAGAAAGATTTTTTTAAAATACTGGTTTTGGAGTGAAGAAGTAGTCTCCCATCAGAAAGAAGGAAGGAAGATGGGGACTTGCATACAACAGATCAGCAGTCTTCTGCAGTTCTTACCTGTTAGTCTCACAGGCTGCTTCTAAAGGCATGTTAACTAATGTGGTCACCAAAACCAGTCTTCTCAATAAGTAACCTATCGTGTTTGACTCGTGTAAAGGGTCACAGTGGCTTTCCAGGTTTCTTGGTATTCCAGCCTGGCTTGGAAGAGTGGCTGTGTATTTATGTGACAAGTCCAAAACTTTTCTGGAAAACAGATTCACTCTTGGGTACCTCATGTCACTGCTGTCCAAGTCCCAACCCGGGAGCATCAGAGAGAACTGCTCTCCATCGGAGGCAAGTCCCAGGGACACGGGACCCTGCAGCTTCAGGATATTGAGGTGTCTGGTGCAGAGGTAGTCTAATTCTTTATCCACCCCCCACGGCAGGAGACACGACAGCAACAGTTTCGCTGTGTCGATGGTGAGATTGGCATCGGCCTTGCTGTATGGCTTAGCACATGTCTTTTTGGAATGCTTTGTTTTCTTCTGCCTCTTCAAGCTGTCGTTTTCTTCTGAGAATCTGAAGAGACTGTCCCCTGGGGCTGGGCTCTCACTTGCAGGCTTGGTTTGAGCCTCGGTAGACAGAGAAGTGCAGGACGCTTTGCTTCTTTTCATCGTCAGGGCCGTCTTCTCCACAGTGCTCTTGGCTCTTCTTAGGATGTCACTGCCATAGAATGAACCCGGAGGGTCAGTGTCACTGAGGGGCCTCGGCAGAATCCCTTCAACAAGGTTTTCCAGATCAAACAGCAGGATGTGAAATCCAGCATCACTCCATTTTGTTTTCACAGGCAAGACATTAAAAGGCCTTGGAACAGATATGGCATCAGCAACCTAAGGAAATGAAGAATAACCATATGTTAAAGTCATTGCTGTATAAGTTCTGGGACATCAACACAACATAAAAAGAAACATAAAGTTACAGTTACATGCAAAGTAGTATTAAGTTCTGGAAAGACAAGTCATGGCAACTTATCTTGCCTTTATTATAAAATTCCTTCTTAAATTACACACTCTATATCCTAATGTTCATTAAAAAAATTTTTAAGGGCTGGAGGGATATCTTAGCAGTTAAGGCGTTTGCCTGCAAAGCCAAAGAACCCAGGTTCAATTCCCCAGGACCCATGTTAGCCAGATGTACAAGGGGGCACATGTGTCTGGAGTTCGTTTGCAGTGGCTGGAAGCCCTGGCATGCCCATTCTCTCTCTCTCTCTCTCTCTCTCTCTCTATCTATCTATCTATCTCTCCCTCTTTCTCTGTCAAATAAATAAAAATTAAAAAATTAAAAAAAATTTTAATACAAGATTTGTTTTTGTTCTCTAGGTAAGTTTGAACTAGATTCACTCTGGAGAAAAAAAGAGTATGATATAATATCTATCTAGGTATCTATCTATCTATTTGTGTGTATATATTGTGTATATATGTATATGCATATGTATGTATATATTCTTTCATATCCTATATATTTCATACCATATATATGAGAGGATAATATTTATATTATAATACATATATACATGATCCCCATATTCACATATTCCCAACACAGTCATAGAGATATGCAAGGAAAAATACTGACTGCCCATTTCTCTGTATTCTCTCTGTCACATTCTTCTTCTTCCTATATTTATGATGATACCATAAGAATGTATACCTTTGCAGGATCACCTTTATTTGTTCTGTATGTCCATTGTCTAGGATTCAATAAATATTCATCAAGAGGCAGGTACTGTGGTTCAAACCTCTAATCTCAGTACTTGGAAGGTCAGGAGAGTCAGGAGTTCAAGGCCAGCCTCATAAATAAAGCAAGTTTGAGGTCAGCCTGGGATACATGACCCAAAATTGTCTCAAAATGAAAAGGTATAAATAAATAAATACCAAATAAATAATTTAAATATCTTAAAATAATAACATAAGCTATATTAATTGGTGAACATTTTCCTTGATATTTTATGTTTATTCTATACAATATTTACATATGAGTTTCATAAAGTTTTCTTTTTTGTGTTTAGGGAGTTATATAGTTATTTGCAATGCTTTGTTGGTTGGCTATGTATCTGAAATACCATATGTCTCTATTTTTAAAAAATGAAAGATTTATAGGATCTGATGAAAAACCAGAGTATATATGCCACTATTTTAAATTTTTATTTCTTTCTCTTTTTGTCATGCTAGAGTTTGGACCTTTACTACTAACCTATATCCCATGCCTAATAGAGTTTTCTGATTGTCTTTCACCTCTTCAAGAATTTCCTGTTGGTGTGGACCACCACAATTGGTGCTAATAGTGTTTTTAAAATATTTTATTTATCTTTTTTTCTTTTTTTGGTTTTTTGGAGGTAGGGTTTCACAGGTAGGGTTTCACTCTAGCTCAGGCTGACCTGGAATTCACTATGTAGTCTCAGGGTGGTCTTGAACTCACAGCGATCCTCCTACCTCTGCCTTCCAAATGCTGAGATTAAAGGCATGCCTGGCTATTTATCTTTTTATTTATATCAGAGAGAGATCCAGAGGGGGGGGGAGGGAGAGCAAGAGAAAGAATATGAATGGGTGTGTCAGGGCCTTTAGTCACTGCAAATGAACTCCAGACAAATGTACCACCTTGTGCATCTGGCTTTACATGGGTACTGGGAAATTGAATCTGGGTCCTTGGGCTTTGCAAGCAAGTGCCTTAACTGCTTAGCCATCTCTCCATCCCTAACAGTGTTTGTTTTTCTTAATGAATATTTAACATCCTTTGAAGATTATACTTTTGGAGTTTTTCTTTTAAAAAATGTTTCCTGGGCTGGAGAGATGGCTTTGTGGTTAAGCGCTTGCCTGAGAAGCCTAAGGACCCTGGTTCAAGGCTCGATTCCCCAGGACCCACGTTAGCCAGATGCACAAGGGGGTGCATGCATCTGGAGTTCGTTTGCAGTGGCTGGAAGCCCTGGTGTGCCCATTCTCTCTCTTTCTCTGCCTCTTTCTCTCTCTGTCTGTCACTCTCAAATAAATAAATAAAAATAAGCCAAAAAAAAATTTAAAATGTTTCCTATCAGAGAAAATGAAAATGATCACTCACATTCCTTTCAAAAACTGTATTTTTGTATATGGTTTTCAGTTTTGTATTTGATTTGTATTACAGAACAATTTCATGTTTTCCTCTTCTGATATCCAACTGCTTTAATGATTTGGGGGACTGGTCTAATTATTTGAGGTATCAATGAATAAATTAATTGCAACAGAACACTGAATTGATTAATAACATTAAAAAATAACTTGATTTGTGATTGAGTGAGTTCCTTTACCATGACCCACTATGGTCTTTAAAATCTTACATGTGTCAAGTTCTTGGATACATTTCCTACTTAGACTGTAAGTTAATTAATTTAATATTTGTTTTGACAGTTTTTACAGTTGTTGAAGTGGGGGTCTGTCTGATTACCAGTTACCCAAATTTTGTGGTATCTGAATCCTTTTTCAATTTTTTTTGTTGCTTCTTTTTTCTTGTTAGGAGTTAATTTTGATACTCCTTTCAAAGAATCAACTTTTGCTTTCGTCTTGCCTTTTGATGGAATAATGTTTTTCCTAAAAGCCAGTTTTTGCTGAGCACACCCTTTCAGCCTGACTTCTGCCACCTCTGCCTTCCTTTCATGTGGTAGAGATGTCAGCTGCTGGGCTAACTGTCACTCCATCTGACTTTCTCCCTGCTATTTTTGATTCTAGGTCCTCTTGTCTGTAATATTCTGCATCAAAATATGACTGTTTTATATCAGATATTTTCCCCAGTCCCATACTGTATCTGAGATGGTAAGATGTTCTGAATCTTTCCTGTCCATTCACCATCACCTTATTGGATGCATACTCTTATTTGTTGGAAATCTTGTGTTTTCTCTTTGTCCCTCCATGCCTCATCTGCACATACTTTTCAGAGTTTGCCTTGTCTTTGCCTGTTTGCTTTTACTAGTCTCTAATATGTCTCTTAACCAACACATTCTTTATTTTGATATATACACTTTTTTCAATCTTGAAGTTCTATTTGATTTTTTAAAAAATCAAATTGTTTATTAGGTATGTCAGCATCATGGGAAGATTCAGGTTATGAGCCACAGATGAGTGAGACCATGTGACAATTATCTTTCTGTGATTGGGTGAGTTCACTGAGAATGATCTGTTCCAAGTTTGACCATTTTTCTTTCGAATTTCATTGTGTCATTTCTCCTTATTGCTGTGTAGAGTTTCATTGTGTAGATATACCACATCTTAGTTATCCATTCATCTAATGGTGGACATCTGGGTTGACTCTAGCTCTTAGCTATTATGAATTGAGGGGTAATGAGCAAGTGATGCTTTCTTGGTGAACCTGGTACCAGCACAAGAGTGAAGAAGACAGACACAGAGAACACTCAACTCCTACCAAATCAGATATCCAGAGACACAGAGACTCCCAAGACCTCCCATCACTGAAATAGACCAAACATGAACCCAAAATGGCTAAGGGAAATTCACGTAAGAGGAGGTGGAAAAATTGTTAGAGCCATAAGTTGGGTCATTATGCACAGAGACATTGCCTCTCCCCCATAACTGAAGGCCACCCCCACAATGCAACACCCACAATCTGCAGGGGGGAACAACAGGGAGAAGGCTAAGACGGTACCATCATGGCTGTATACACACTATATACATGACTAACAAAAAATAAATAAAAAAGAAAAACCAAACAATAATTACTTAATTAAATAACTTACCAAGCCCCCCCCAAAATCAAATTGATCTATTCTTTTTTTTCTTTATTTTTCAAGGTAGGGTCTCGCCCTAGCCCAGGCTGACCTGGAATTCACAATGTAGTCTCAGGGTAGCCTCTAAATCACGGCGATCCTCCTACCTCTGCCTTCCGAATGCTGGGATTAAAGGCATGCACATTATGCCTGGCCATTTTTATAATTGATTCTTTCTAAGTCATATTTTAAAAATCTTCTTGTTTTTCTTCTGCACATGCTTATTTTATAATTCCAATGTCTGAGATCTTTCTGAGAGTCACTCTGCATGTCTGCTCTGAGGATGCTTTCCTGTTTCGTTACAGGTGTTAGAATTGTATCTCTCTCTCCTTCTCTCTCTCTCTCTCTCTCTCTCTCTCTCTGTGTGTGTGTGTGTGTGTATGTTACATCTTTAGTGAGTTACCTTTGAGAAGATTTTAATCTGACCTTCAGGTACCCAGGAGTATCCCCAACTGCAAACATTTTCATATGTTGTACCTAGCATGAATTCTAACTCCTATATTATGATTTTCGACTTAAAAAAGTTGTTCAATTATCTAGGGCCAAGGTCAATCAACACAAATACTTTCACTCTCTGTGAACTTATCTCAGTTTTTTGTTCATTTTTTTTTTTTCCCTGAGTTATCGCCCCTGTGAGATGATGGACACAGGCAGCAGTTTCTGCCAAACCGACTTGACCCTGGACTTTCACAGTGCTCTTTGGTCACTATGTAGTGGTTGGAAGCTACACAAAGAGTTCCCATGAATTAACAGAGATGTCAGTTGACCTTCATCCTCACTGGTCAGGGACTGTGTTACCATTTTGATTTTGCCTCTAAGAAATTCTTAAAATTTCTTGTTACTGCACATAGTCATTATTAAAAATCATTTTCTAAAAATTATCTATTGTTTTTAGAGAATTTAATGGAACTGATGTTGAGACAGTCCACAAATCGAAATTGCATTAGTAGAGAGCATTGAAAATCAAACAATTCAGTTTTGATCCTGGAGAGAACAAGCCAACACTCTCACATACAGCAAGACAAATATGAAGACATGCCTGCTTTGTGGAGATGTTTCTCCAAACCCTAAGATGCCATGTACTATTCAAAGATTAAATTATTCAAAACAATTAACTCTACAGGAGAAACTATAAAGATGCATAAAATCATATAAAATAATGCTCATCACAACTTTCTATCAATAATCAGCAAAATAAATAGCCCATAACAGAAATTTTGCTAAATACATTTCAGTATATGCATATGATGAAGTATCATGCAATAAAACTTATGATGTTATGGCAATAAATTTGCATACATTGTCGATGGAAACATTTATACTGTTAAAGTACAATCCAATTTTATATAGTTACAGTTTTATGAATGTCTCCTTTTTATTATCTCTATTTATATTTCATATTTATTTATCTGGAGAGAGAGAGAGAGAGAATGGGCATGTCAGGGCCTCTTGCTGCAGCAAATGAATTCCAGACACATGCACCACTTTGTGCATCTGGCTTTACATGGGTCCTGGGGAATCAAATCCATGCTGTGTCAGGCTTTGCAAGCAAGTGCCTTTAACCCCTGAACCTTCTCTCCAGCCCTTTGTATCTATTCCCAATTTTCTATAGAAGCCCACATTTTACTAAACAAAAAGTGATTTAAATTCCGTTTCATATTTCTCTTGATAAATTCACTAAAATTTACAAACAGGAAGTAGAGTATTCCCAGCTGTGAAGTGCTCCATCTGATGTGCTCTAGAGAACATTCTTCAAAACTGTTGTGGCAACATGTAACAAGTATCATAAAAAAAAAAATTTAGGGCTATTTTCTCTAGTCCTTCTCCGCCTCAGCTAACCTGATCAAGATAATCAGTTATTCTAGATACTGCTAAACTGACATTATATTATTAATATATTAATATTGAAATACTAGATAGATCTTCACCATGCAGAAAGTCCTTCACTATATAAAAGGAGAGAGCTGGCTATGCTCTCTAGGTCTACTTTTCTGCTTCCTCCCTGTTGATAGGCTATGACACTGGTTCCCTTCTCCTTCCAAGTCTTCCTGACATGACTGATTGTGTCTTAGAACTGATAAACCCTTTCTCCCTTAAAATGATTTCTGTATGGTATTCTGTCTCAGCAATAAGAACTTGACTACTGTAAGTATAAACTGTGAGCATTCTATGACAAGAACAAGGTAGACCACAGAGGCGGGAGCTTGATTACATAAAATGTTTGAACTCTATTAGTTTCAGATTACCCTCCAAGTTCCAACGACCCTTGAAGGAGTACTGAAATAAGAATGTCACCTATGCACGAACTACTTCCATGGTGTTTCCTAGATCACTAGTTAAGCAAGTTAACTGAAAGGGATGTTCCTTCCATCACTCTTACTCCCCTGAACTAGAATGTTCTCCAGCCACAGAATCTAGATCTTCCCCACTCATGGAACCCTCAAATAGCAGCAACAATTCTAGTCATATTTATTACATGTACCCTGCTCTCACAGTCATAGGAAGCTCACTGTACTGCTCCAAACAAGCCCTCAGTAGAAATTAGACATTTTACATTGCACTGAAATCAAACATTATTCCAAATTTATTTAATATGCAAGAAAATCAGTTTCATTGGAAATAGATCCATTATATTACAAAAATAAGCCATTGCTTATTTTAATATTTATTTAATGTATTATGAGTAAATATGATTCCAGACTGCCAACACATTGAAATTTCAGGAAGCTGATTATTTTAAAGTCTTTTTAACAATGATCCCTGAAAAAAATAATTAATAATTACTTTAGGCATAAATAATACAAAAAAGCAATAAATATGCGTCAGAATAAGTCCCAAGTCACAAATAGGACATTTACAACACTCAGTAATGTTTAGTAACAAATGTCGCAAATTTCCCTACCTTATTTGTACTGACTTAGGTACAATGTACCTTTTCAAAAATCCTATTAAAAAGTAGCAAGCTAAATCATAACTGATGTGATAAAATATTAATTTCAGAATGATAACACCTGCCAAATATATCATTTAAGCAAATTTTATGGGAATGTTTGCCAACCTAGCTAAATAAAAAAAAAAATCTAAAGCAATTAAATGCACAGAATTTCATTCAATGACTCTGCAGGCTGCCACAGAAGCATGAGGGCTAGGTTTAAATGTCAAGTGTGAGTTCACACGTGCATAGCAGGGGCTGTTGTGCGTCATCTGACCGCACAACAAATAACTCCCCGTCTCTTGCTCTCTAGGCTTTGCAGATCTGGGGAGGTGCCTGCAATTCTCCAGCGTATCTTTTAGTCTTGCTCTCTAAAGGTACAGGCTGAGAAACAGATGAGACAGCAATGGATAGTGTGCCTGAACTCTTAACTTGGAGTAGTGGGGAGTAAATAGTATGGTCATCTTCATGCTAATGTGTGAGCCACATGTGCTGAGCAGCACACAGATGTGGGGAAAGCTACAGAGTCTGCAAATAGAATCACAGATGGCTGGTAGAAGACTGGAATTATTTCTCTTACACTGACAATAACTCCAAATAGATGACAAAAACTAGAATCAACAAAAGAAAAAAAATCAAGCATAAAACAACCCAGTACACATATAAAAAAAAAGAGAGAAAATAAAAACACTCAAGATTTTGGAGGAAAAGTGTAATAGGTATGAGGTTGCAGGTATAACACACACATTTATTGATTTGTTTCCTTTCCCCTTTGTCCCACTATGTTCAGTTTGTATGTCTTCCTTTTCTACCTGATTCAGAGAGACAAACTAGTTAAACAAGACTGGTTTTACTCCCTGCCTTTGAAGGTGAAAATGTACCTTCTATAAAACATGTTCTGATAAAACTTTGCTGCCAGACACGCTGGGTCCCCCTCCACATGTGTTTTGAAGGGACATGTCCTGCCACAATCACAAATACACCCAGTACAACTAATGCTAAACTCCCCTTCATTTACTCATGCTCCTGCCTTTGGGGGCCACTAAGATGAACAAAGCAGCTGTTAAAATAGCTACAGTGAGGCCCTACCTCAAAAATCAAAAAAAAAAATGGATTTGGTTACATTACAGGATTTAAAATTTAGAAATTGTCTAATATGTAGTCACGAGGTACACTACACATGTACAAATAATTTTGTGTACTTGCCTATAATCACAAAGGTAAAAGTTGGTATGGTCAACATTTAAACCAACGCATGTTATAGTAACTCCAAGCCCAAGTTTTAACAATGCATTTCATTTATTAACATATTTATGGTCATTTCTGTATCATATGATTCATTTGTGGTTTTACATATAATAATATTTAGAAAATTTAGAGTTGTGCACTTATCACCACAATCTGAGTTTAGAACATTTCCATCTCTCCACAGGTCTCTCCTGACCATCTGCTATCACTCTTCTCCCTCCTCCCTTGCCAGGTTTTCCCCTTCTGAACATGAAACTGTTCCTTTTGTGGTGTTTTCCCCCAGGCTTCTTTCAGGCTTTGAGATTTTAAGATTCAAACATGTTGTAGCATATATTGTGACTACATTCTTTTTTAAAAAATTGCTATATTACTCTTAGCTTTATTCTGGACAAGACAAAAGGTCCCATAAATGAAAAAGTTAATTAAAATGTTGTAAATTAGAATCCAA
This sequence comes from Dipus sagitta, assembly GCA_036346955.1. Classification (NCBI taxonomy): domain Eukaryota; kingdom Metazoa; phylum Chordata; class Mammalia; order Rodentia; family Dipodidae; genus Dipus; species Dipus sagitta. The sequence continues at coordinate 8,128,648 of CM070780.1, read as the reverse complement.
GCTCTTTTCATGACTGTGCAAACATTCTCTTTGCACAGTTCGTTCCTTTTGCATTTCCCCCATCTGAGTGTGGGAGCCTTCATCATTTCACATGGATTTCTCAGAATCTCACAGAGCTTTTTCAGGCATGGAGGCTTAACCCTCAAAGTGAATATCCTTTAAGGTAGGAACTGTATCTTCTGATATGAGCTATTTAAGGGCAAGAAATATGCTCTACATTTTAGAAAAAAAAGAGTCCTTCCTTGTGAGATGAGAAGTTCAAGTCCACAGGAGAGGTAGGAAAGGCACCCCAGGCCCACTAGTCATCCCCCCTGTCTCAGGCAAAGCTAGAGCCTCAGATCTAATGTACAATATGGAGGGCCTTTCATTCCTCCAGAATATAACCTGGGAGAGAAAACATATACCACACACACACACACACACACACACACACACACACACGAACCGAGGGCTTGTTTGAATCTAACCCTCAAAGTCAGAGGAGTTTCAGTTACTGGGTTTTGACAGATAACACATTTTTTTTTTTTTAGAACTGCTGTGGGGAATTTTGACTGATGTCCATCCTGAGCAGAACAGCAGTCGCCCTGTAGAGGCGCTTGCAGCCAACGCATTTCCTTTGAGCTCTTGCACAGTCTGCACCTGGCTCTGCTTCTCCCTTCCTCTGCTCTTAGTACTTGGTATCCGCCTTCTGACCCTTTCCCACGCCTCTGCTTGCACATCTCCTCGTGCGGATAATGTCCTAAACTCATCTGCACAGCTGTTTCTCTATAAACCCCTTCAAATCCCCTCCCATTTACAACTTTACCTTCCTAGTAATGGTTGCATATATCCTACAAGTACCTTCCCCCATCAAAGATTTTTGCAGAAGGTAAAATTAAATGGTACTTATTGGTGGTATGACTGAAAAAATCTACCCAGAGTAGATTTTCATATGTACTGGTCTAGGAAGAGGTTGATCATTTTAAGATTTTATTTTCACTTATTTATTAGAGAGAGAGGAAGGGAGAGAGAGAGAGAACGAGAGAGTGAGAATGGGCATGCCAAGGCCTCTAGCCACTGCAAACGAACTCCAGATGCATGTGCCACCATGTGTATCTGGCTTATGTGGGACCTGGAGAATCAAACCTAGGTCCTTAAGCTTCACAGGCACATGTCTTAACTGCTAAGTCATCTCTCCAGCGTGAGGTTGATCAATTTTTGTTTGATGTTTTGTGACAGGTATCACTATTTAGCTGGCCTTGATTTGTGATCCCTCTGCCTCTGCCTCCCAAGTGCTAGGATCACAAGTCAGCATCACCAAATACTTTTTTCTTAAGCAACTTGTTATAATATCTGAAATGTATTTTTTTCTACATAAGAAGAAATTCATGTCCATGCACGCACACTTTTACTGTATGGTGTAAAGTGTAACATATCAGATCATAATGACAGAGGCAAATATGGGACTCTTTTCTACCCATAAACATCAGGGCCCTCTCTGAACTGTCAAACACTCACTTCCTAAAATTCAGCCTTGATCCATTAGTGAAACATGAAAACCAATACTGCTTCATAGTATTTTGGAAAGTCTGAAATTACAACATAAACCATAGCTGAAAAGTGGAGTTACTGTAGATGTTTCTGACATGATATCCAGGAAAAGAAAATGCTTTTACATTTTCCCCTCTCAAAGACATCAGGGCATTAACTGATTTAATACACATGACTGCATAAAAATTTCATGGAAAGTACAACTTAAATGCTGTTTTACCTAGCTAACCTTCTGTCTCTGAAGGTTGCTTACCGCTGGGATCTAACTTATTCTGGGAACTCTGCTGCCTTCTTTCAAATACACACTCCATTAGCTGAGGGAAAGCCTCTTGTCGGCTTACGACTCTTCACCCTCCTTCCTAAGACCAGTCGTTTTGCTAACAAGATGCAAGCTTCCAATGAACATGCCCTCCTTCCATTTACTTTGCCTACTGCCTTTCTCTAAAGTATAAAACACAGGTTAGAAAGAGAAATGAGAGTTATTAATAAGTACAGTCATAAATTAACATTTATCTAATCTAAAGCACACTTACAAAATTTTCACTTTGGAATTTCCTGGTCTAACAATATAGAGATGGTACAGATACTGACATGGTTTGGTTTATGAAGATTAATGGGTAAGTAGCAGTGTGAATGTCTGGTTTCCATCCGAAAGGCAAATTGATTAATCAGTTGGTCAACTAATCCACATTCTAATAAGAAGTAAATATTTATTGAGTAAACTTTTATTAATCAAGTCAAACAATGTCTCACCGGGAACAAGCAGATTATGAGGGATTTCTTTCTCCTTTTTTTTCTTTCTCAAATATCTTCCTCCATCTAATTTAACACAATGATCAAGCTTCATCTTGCGTGGAAAGCTTCACTGCTAGTTATTTTCTAAGCCCAGAGCATAAAACCTTCTAGAATTGATGGGCGCTCACTGGACACACTTCTCATCTAACTTTCCTTGGGATGACTGAATATAGCGCTGAGAATTTTGCCTGCCTGGAAGCAACTATGGCCGGGAAGATTGCCTCTAGTCTAGGTTCCTTCTGGCTCTTCGTATAGCTAGATCTACCTTCAGAGTGGTGTGAGGAATTGTTTGCTTAATTTAAAAACTGAAGTGTGTGTGTGTCTAGAAAGACATAAAGGGCTGGAGAGAAGATGGCTAGGTGAGTAAAGTGCTTTCAGTACAAGCCTGAACACCTGAGTTTAGGTCCCTAGCATTGGCATGCTGCCTACCTACTCTAGCCCTGTCAGTGGGCTTTAGGGTTCAGTGAGAGAACCTGTCTCAAAAAATAATGTTCTTTTATTATATCAAATGCCTCAGAAGATACTGCATTATTATTTTGTTACTTAAATTGTAAAAACAACTTTTTCATTTGGTTTCTCTGCTTCTTTAATAACACTCCACTGTTAATCACTTATCAGTCGATATTATAATGAAGGAAAACTGGGCATGAGGAATGTAGCAAGAATTCTCTGAGATTACTGTTTTTTAAAATACATCTCAAAAGGTTTGTTCAAAGAAAATAGAATTCTTAAGTTAAATGACAATGGCCTATGCCTACCTAAATGATAGATTTTTAAAAATAAAGATATCTTGGGCTAGAGAGATGCCTGTGAAGCCTAAGGACCCTGGTTCGAGGCTCAATTCCCTAGGACCCACGTTAGCCAGATGCACAAGGGGGCACACACATCTGGAGTTCGTTTGCAGTGGCTGGAGGCCCTGGCGTGCCGATTCTCTTTCTCTCTCTCTCTCTCTCTCTCTCTATCTGCCTCTTTCTCTCTCTGTCGCTCTCAAATAAATAAATAAAAATAAACAAAAAATTTTAAAAATAAAGATATCTTTTGCAAGTCTGTTATATGCATGTATAGAAATGTCATAATGAAACTATTACTTTGTACAATTAATATGTGCTAATAAAGAAAAGGTCTCTGTTGCAGTCCAAAAAGCAAACAAAAAAAAGTAATGTGAAGAGCAATCACATGAGACAGGTGGTGCTGACCTCTAGCTGTTGCATATTCACACTTGCACACACGTCTGAACAATCATATGCACATAACACAAACACACGCAAAGAAAAGGAGACAGAAATAGCCCATTTTAATTATTCATCCATTTCCACAATCTGACTTAAAATGCTAAAATTTAAATGTAAAGATACTTGCATGGAGAATCATAGTAATTGGTTATTTAATTTTACCTATGCCAAGCTAATATATAAAATCCCAATATAAGAAATATATGAAAAGTTATTGTGTCCACTAAAAAAGTGCATAACAATAAACATTTTTTCACAGTCAGAATACTCGGTTGTAAAATCAAAATGAAGGTTAAGTTTTGTTTGTAATCATAAATTCTACCAATGATTAGCATTTATATAATCATTTTAGGATTAAATCTCTACTATGATTTGAGGAAAACAGCATATCCACTAGCCACAAAATGAAGTAATTTTTGATGTAAGCTCAAGTATTTGAGGAAGCCGAGCATATACTTGTTTTCTTTTAATCTCATTTTATAAGGGCTGGGCTATTTTAATGCTCACACAAACTACACCCCTCCTAGGCCACTGTGAATACAAAACATGGTTTTTAATTAAGAAAGCCTCTTTACTCTCCTTTCTGAGTTTCGGAGTTTACCTTAAGATATATTTAGAGAAAAAGACCTAGATGTTTACAAGGACCTCCTTTATATTTCTCCATGGGAATTTTATCTTCAGTGACAGAAACTAGTAGTATTTTAAAAGGGATAGTGGTATTGATTCATTAGATGAACACACATCTGAAAAGGGATTTACTCTTACCTTACCAACCATACTTTAGTATTCATAACTTACAAGTTAATTTCACAGGACACTATAGCAGGTGGGGACATGCTATGTACAAAGAGCACCAATCTTACAAAGAGGAAAAGCTTAGAAAATACTGGTGGGTTAATATGAATGGACAAGCATCTCTTGGATGTGTTGATCAGACAAGAAAGTACAAATGACAGCACAGCCATTCTCTGTAGCTTGTTGGGGCCTGGGTTGCTGGAGCTGGTTATTGGCAGGAAAAAACACCTCCTTGCATCTGGTAAGCTGGTGAGCTGTGTGATTGGCAGTGCAAGTAGAAGACAAAGGAGAAAGCCTTCCATCTGCGGCTGAGGCACAGGAAGGACACGGAGTGAGTTCACAATAGAGACAACATTACCAAGCTAATGGCACGGGCAATCAGGGGGCCACCGCACCCCGGGTATCAGCGGGGCATCCATTTCAGCTAAGTGTTAGAGTACCTTTTTGCTTTCTCTCCCCACTGCAGGGGTAAAACAACCTAGCGCCTGAAACCCACTGACTGGTAATAAATTACTATATTGGACACTTTTTGTTTTCTTTCAGCAACGACTCACTGTGCGTCTGTGCTATCATTACCAATTAAAGTCGAGCCTGCTTTAGCGAATAGTATCTAACTGTATATCGGCCCCATGCTCAAATTGCCCTGGCAAGTTTCACGAGGTCAAGAGTCCCCTTTGACCTTTCTGATCTAAGTCTTTCTGGACACTCACTATTTCCAGCAATCTCAGCTGAACAGATGGACAGGTTCTGCGACACCATAAAGCTAGAATATAAAGATAAATGAAATTGCATTTCAGGCTTCAAACTGGTTTATGACTGTCAAATATTATTAGTGTGTCCCACAAAACCTCCATTGTAAAGTACAGGCTCACTGCGCCTAACAAGCAACATTGTCTTTTGTTTTTAATTCTAGACTCTGAGTTAAGCTTGAGGAATAGCAGAGTTTATAAAGAGGTGCCGAGTCACTTGGCTGATGTTTCGATGCAGGGTGCCATATTCTGTGTCTGTTCTGAATAAAGAGTGAGGAGGACATGGCATGTACAGATTAACACTGCAAATGTTGAGGTACAAATAAAGATGTTAATTTGCTATGATGGTGTTCCCCTGTATTATGTCTCTTACCTGCTAGGTGATTCTAGTATTTCTGTGTAGTTTCAGGTAAAGGAAACATTATTAAACATGAGTTTAATTTTTATATTTTTGACTTATTCATGTGAGAGTACAACTTGTTTATCTGAACTACTGAAATTGTTAGTTTAACCTGAAGTTGAAGAGTACATTATTATTATGTTAATAATTACACTGGAACAATTAAGCACCAGACAATATTGCCTCAGTGGGCCTGAATGTGTGATCACCACATCACAAATGCATAAGGAATTTTTTTAACAATGCATGGTTTTGTGTCACTCTTAAACATATGGTTACTATTCTATAAATCACAAACATAACTTGATAAACCCACTGGTAAAAACAACATATTTATTAAACTTCCAGGCTGAATTTTAGTTTCAATTCTTAAATTCTGATTTACAGTAAATTTAAAAAAGGGGGGGGCTGGAGAGATGGCTCAGCAGTTAAGGTGCTTGCCTCCAGAACCTAACAACCCAGGTTCAATTCCCCAGTACCCATGTAAGTCAGATGCGTGCATCTGGAGTTCGTCTGCAGTGGCAAGAGGGCCCAGAATACCCATTCTCTCTCTCTCCCTCTTTCTCTCTGTCTCTCTCTCTGTGTATATTTCTCTGCTTGCAAATAAAAAATAGAGGCCCTGGTGCACTTATTCTCTCTATATATCTGCATTTCTCTCTCTCAAATAAATAAATAAATAAATAAATAAATAAAATAAAATAAAATAAAACAAGACTGAGTCTTATAAAAAATTTTAATTAAAATAAAATAAAATAACCAGTGGCTAGAGGAATTGCTTAGTGGATAAGTCACTTACCCTTAGTGCCGAACAACCTGAGTTTGATTCCTCAGTATCCACATAAAACCAGATGCAAATATATCTGGAGTTCGTTTGCAGAGGCTGGAGGCCCTAGTGAACCCATTCTCTCTCTGTCACTGTTCTGTCTATTTCTCTCTGCTTGCAAATAAATCAATAAAATTCAAAATAACAAAGCCTCAATAATAACACTTAATAATTCAAAACTTCTTTTTCTACACTTTATGCTCATAAAATCAGTACAACTGGTATCCTGTTGTGGAATTTCCACAATATATTTTCAATCAACTAGGTGTCTATAAGACAAATGCATTCAACTGCACATAAATGAGAAATAACATACATAAATATGTAATTCATTTTAAGGTTTTGGAATAAAACTTAGTCTCACATGTTAGATAAGTTCCTTATTACTGAGCTATACCCCAGGTCCCATATATAATTGATTTAAAGGAAATGAATTCTCAGTACTTTAGAAGAAAGTCTGAAAATCAAGGCAAGGAAGAGAGGAAGAGAGGGAGAAGAAAAAGAGAAGGAAAAAACACTAATTCTTCAGGGAGTCAGAATGAATGTTTAGGGTATCTTAAGGAACTGTCTAGCAGATTAGAAAAAACTCCAGATTCAAATCACCCCTCCTCAAGAAAAAGACCCACAACCACCTGGCACCTCAGTAAAGGGGCATGAAATCAAAGGCAGTAGTAAGGGTTGAGGATCTTGGAGGTAACCTGAAATATCATAGCAGTCCAAGTGAGAGAAACACCTTTGAGAAAGGCCTCTGACGGTGTGCTGGCTGGTTAAGATATATTTTGTATGGGAACTTGGCCAAAAGGGAATTATAAAAAGTAATCCCCCTAATCAAATATGTATGTGTAAGCATGCATATTTGTTCAGGAATAACTTTAAAGTCCTGATTGGCAATATTGTCGAACATTTGGATAGAGCCAAAAAACTCCCCAAAATGTAGGACATGGCTATCTTAATGCCATCTGACATGAGGTATGCTTTGTGCCTCCCCTTCAAATTACTCAGAAGAGCCAGGTGTGGTGGTACACACCTTTAATCCCAGCGATCTGGAGGCTGAGGTAGGAAGATGGCTGTGAGTAAGGCCACCCTAAGACTACATAGTGAATTCTAGGCCAGCTTGGGCTAGAGAGAGACTCTACCTTGAAAAAACAACAGCAACAAAAGTTACTAGGAAGACCAAACCTACTTGCCCCTGCCTCAAATTTTAAAGTATGTGTGTGCGTGTGCGTGCGCAGAAATCAGAGGACAAGCTCGGGTGTCATTTCTCAGGAGCACCAGCACATTGTTCTAAAGACAAGCTCTCTTCCTGGCCTGGAACTCACCAAGCAGGCTATACTGGCTGGCTATCAGCCCAAGGGATCTGCTGTCCCTATGCCGAGATTCTTGCCAGTGCTGGGATTACAAGAGTGCAACACCACCAGCGGTTTGTCCTCATTGCTGTTTGTTTGTTTGTTTTCTTAATGAGATTCTGGGCATCGGGCACAGGTCCTCATGCTTGCAAGGCAGACACTGTATTGACTCAAGCGTCTCCCAGCCCACTCCCTCTACTTCCGACATCGGTTTTGGTGCGGTTATAATTCAACTTTTGTATGTACTGTGCTTTTTATATTAAAAAAATAGTACTGGTAGAAATAAAGGATACACTGTCAAATTCCACAAAAATTATATTAATGAGCCAAATGGTGACAAAATTGGTATTATTGCATATGCAGTCCTTAAACAGCAACTCTTTCCTTAAATTTCCCTTTACCTTTCTCAGTATGTAACTGTCAATTAAGATAACAAGTGCATGTTTCTAAACTACTCTGAACTCAGCCTCTAGAGGTGAAAACTAATTAAAAGAGACGTGCTGTAGACATGCTGATTTTCTCCCCAATGCCTTCCCTTCCGACTAGGACGCCCAAGTCAGAACCACCGAGCTGACAGTCTAAACGCCACACTAATAAGCTGATAATTGGGCAAGAGGTCAGGAAAGGTGTCAGTGTAGAGGGAAAACAACCTAGTCAGAATTGGTGTACCACTGAATGGATCAAGGGACAAAGTTTTACAAAGTTCTTCTCTTGGGAGTGATTCATCCATGCATTTACATAAAGAATTAGCAACCACAACATTTATTTGGGGTAGGTGTCTCCATGTGGCCACCAGTTATTCCAGTCCATGCAAGACGTACTTGCTAAATTGAAATCAATACCCAAAGAGCATTTTTACCTGGAAGCTTTAGCAATAAGAGTGTTACAAGAAAGCCGCAAGTGATAATGAAATGCTGTTCTTTTCAGAGGGAAGCCGGCACCATTCCTGTGTCCCCAAGTACTCGATCATAACACGATCCAGTCACAGCACAGCCTGCTGCAGCGGTCACAGAACCATCCGTGCCGCCCTCCAAATCCTCTCTCTTTCTGTAAGTAGCGTGTTGCTGAAACTCAGAAACACTCATTTGCATGTGCTTATCACATGGTTTGTTCTGCCTTTCACTGGCAGAGTGGGGTGGACACCAGAGACTAGATCACCCACAAAGACAAAAATATTCATTATCTGTGGGTGGTCTGAATATAAGATGTCCTCCATAGATTCATGTGCTTGAATATTTACTCCCCAGCTGGTGGTGGTGTTCTTGAAAGTTGTGGAACCTGTAAGAGGTGGAGGAAGTACATCACTGGGGACTGGTGTTGAGGGGTCACAGCTCAGCCCGGCTCCACTTGCTACTTTCTATGGTGATGTCATGCTTACTTCCTGTTCCTGCCATTCTGTCTGCAACATGATGGACTCTCCCCTCTGGAACTGTAAACCAAAATAAACACTTTCCTTCCCTAACTTGCTTCTGATCAGGTGCTTTTGTCCGAGAAACTAGAAAGTAATGACTCATTATCTATCCATGATCTCTGGCACCTTGTTGAAGTTCCTTGAATCGAGAATCTGGTACGTGTTAGGTGTTCCACGAATATCTATCTACCCAATGAATTTTCTGCTTTGCATTCTTCATGACAAAATTCACAGAACATATATACCAAAGATCTTAAGGCCTATTTGGGAAAATAACATAAATACTTATAAGTATCAGGCAATTCAGTTCATAGGTAGTGTACAAGTTAAGTAGTATATGCATGCTACATGGATAGAATGAGAGCAGGCAAAGAGGATGCCTGGTGTACATGGCCTTCACTAGGAGCAGATATCCCAAGAATGCAGTCAGCAGTCCCAACATGCAGAAGGATGTCAGCTTGATGGAAGTTTCTGAACAGTGTCATCCCTCGGATCTAAATGGGATATTAAGAGACATTGGAAAAGAGGAAATCCTGTAAGACTTAAGAGTCTCCCAGGACTACTAATGGGTGCCGCCCTACATCCTCACACTGAGAGACCTAAAAGTATTTGATGTCATGTGTCCTGGAGTGTCCTCAGCTCTCTCTTCTGATGGGAGGAGAGGAAAGCCATTGCAAAAGGATGTACCAAAGCAGGGAGCAATATCTGCTTCCAGAGAGGTGCAGAAATGTGCCAGAGTGTTTGCATTTGGGAAATGAAACATAAATGAAGCCTCTTCATATTTATTACACTAACATTTCTGAAAGTTATTACAAACCTGTTGATTAGGTGTTTGCTAGCTTCAGGGGTTTTGTATTAAGGGGAGGACTTAGTAAAGTAATTATCCCAGGGAAGTGGAAGAGCTATGATATACAGTACAATCCTCAGGCTATTTTTCAATGCTTATTTTAGATAACTGCGACTAGAAAAAAAATGAGTGTGAGATTTAAGGGCAAGTAATGAGGAAGACTCTAAGTGAGCTATTTTCACCACATTCCTTCTCTTTCTGAGACTTTATAATGGCACCACAATGCACACCTTACCTAGAGTGAGCCATATGATGTCACCACAACACACACCTTACCTAGAGTGAGCCATATACTGTCACCACAACATACACCTTACCTAGAGTGAGCCATTTGCCCGCAAATGTTCACAATACCTGCTTCATTGTTATCACTGAATAAACTTTTCTTTAAAACTTTTGAGTTGATTTAGACTTGTCTAACTCTATATAACTAATAAACTCTTTACTTGATGAGAAAGGTACCTAATCCTGCCAGGGCTGCTGTGTTTGTTCTGTTGCTATTGACTCTTCCTTGGCTTGGTCATTCCCCTTTGTAAAATCAAGTCATCCAAAATGCAATCTGGACTAAATGAAATTAACTGGCAAATAAATGCACATTCTTTCTGGTATTTCCTTTCCTGTTATAATTTTAAAATGTATCTTTCTTACCTAAATCTGTTATTATTTTTTGTTTAGACTTTATTAGTTTCATGAGTTTATTCAATAGTTACTTCTGAATGAATGAAGTGTGAGACAGGGTATCATGGTAAGTGGTTAGAAAGGTCACAGTTCTCTCTGAATTTGTATTGTATTTGAGGATAGGAATGATTTTGGCATGTGTATGTGTGTGGTTTGCATACAGGAGTACAGGTATATGTGTCCCTATGTGTGTGGATACATATATTTGTGTGGGTGCCCAAGTACGTGTGTGTGTGTGTGTGTGTGTAAGCCAGGGGTTGATGAAGCATATGAATTCATCCCAGGGGTCTAGTTGTAGCCTCCACCCCATTTCTGGATTACAGGCTCATGCCACCATGTCCGGCAGTTTCCCATGGGTACTGGGGATCTCAACTCAGGTTATCATTCTTGCATAGCAAGCACTTTACTAAGCCATCTTGCCAACCTCGTAGGGAAGATTTATTTTAATTTTTTTAAATTTATTATTTATTTGCAAAAGAGGCAGGGCAAGAATGGCACCAGGATCCCCTGCCGTTGCAAACAAACTGGATGCATGTGCCACTTTATTTGGCTTGGGTACTGGGGAATCATATGCACAACAGCAGGCTTTGCAAGCAGTCAACTTTAACTTCTGACCCATCTCCCCAGCACCAAGACTTTTTTTGTAATGAAATAAAAAAAAAAAAGACTGCTGAGAAAGAGAGTGACAGGAAGTAGACTGCTACTTCCATCTTGAGGAAATGACCATGAAGTATGTCGACAATTCCTCCAGGGGGAAGAAAGATGAACAGTAGAGGAAATTACAGTTTCTATATAATGAAGGCAGCTAGCTAGGATGAAATATCTGGGTTATGATCTGGAATCCACAGTTCACAGTTTACAATATCTTTTTTGTATGTTTTCTTTTTATTCCAAAGATTAATATAATTCAGTTGAATAACAATTGTATTTGTTTTATTTGGGGGGGGGTTTCTTCCCATCAAATCATGCTCATGGAAGTTCGAAAGACTATCTCATAAACCACAATGAAAACTGAACAGTCTGGAAACCTGCATGCCTGACAGAACTATGTAATCCTTTTAGGACATTTCCCCTAAACTCATAACCACTGTCAACTCTAACTTAAAATGCAGAAGGCATTCTTGAAAAGAAGAATAGCTTAATTCCTAGTTCAATCAAGACAGTAAGATTCCATAATATTAGTATTGACCAGCAACTTTAATTTATAAACATTGTGAAATATTAAATAGATTCTTTTCTAGGTTTTAAGATGCATTAACATGTCCTAAGTGGGTAAATAAACAAAAAGTTACCAGTGGGCAGTAAAAATCAATTAAAACTTTTAATTATAACATGGTGTTGCATGCTCATGCAGAATGAAATATGGCATATCCTGAAAATGGGAATTAAAAGCAATCATATTAAATGATTCATCAAGACGACAGGTAACCGCAGGAGGGCTGAGAAGCATTAAGAGGTATGATGTATCATTCATACATAATGAGACTGGCAGGCTGCATTGCTTGGTCCCATTATACTCCATGCATCAGCTGCAAATGAACTATCCATTTATTATGCCCTTTTTACAGGTAGATATATTAAGGACCCAAATCTTTAGAATTTATTCATTGGTGAAGCAAGAATAGATTTAAACTATTACTTTTGTTCCAAAGGGAATTATGATAAAGAATAGTAAATGCAATGTTTTTTAAACACCAAAACCCAGTCCTAGAAGGAGTGGGCAGGGACGACTAGGCAGAGACACAAAACCTCAGGTTGTGCGGCCTTTTGTCAGACACTCGCAGTACGCGGAGCAAACTACCATACAAACACTAAGTGGCTCACGGAGTTTTCTGCATGGGACCCAGAGACAGACGCGAGGTCAGGAGGACAGATTACTGAAGTCAGTGATAACTTGTGATGCTTAATGGATGTGTCCCAGGCACACTCAGAACCTGTAGTTTTCTAGGATTATCATACAACTCCCTTCCTCGAAAGCCAGAAATTGAGGTAAAACATCCCAACCATTGTTCAGGTGGATGTTCAGCCTGAGCAAATGGAAAGGCTCCAAGGAAGTGCTGAAGAGACCTTAGAGACAAGTGTTGTATCATCCATAACTGACTTTAACTGCAGCGGGCTGCGTCCTGCATGGTCAAGCTGCTACGTTCACAATCACATGATGCACTCTGTCAGAGTTCTAGATTCAGGGGTCTGTTTTGATTTGGGGGGGGTCATATCAATAATCCAATGACATTCTCATGGAGGCCACATGCCAACTGTATTCTCATCGTGTTCACCATGCAGCCACACTGGCAATGCCACCATGGCTCTGAAAACACAGTGGCTGGAGGGACTAGTAGATGGGAAACAGAGAGTGACTGTCAGAAGTCCAGCTTTGTCTAGAGACAAGAGACCCCCAAAAGAAAGCTAGCAATAGTAAAAAGGATGCTGTATTCTGTATGCTTCTGTAATGGCTGTGGTAAAGCCACTACTTAGATAGTGTGTGAAAAATCAAAGAAATAATAATGACTAAAACAAAACAAACAAATACCTTCCACAAAACAATTTATTTTCAGCACTATTTTTCAGGCAAATAAAAATATGTGCAGGCAATGGAAATCCTTGCCTGCTCAACACAGACTCTTAAGATGAGTTAATTCCTAAGAGAAATAATAATATTTGGACCAAAAGATCCTGCCAGATACTTATTTTAGGATAAACATGCTGTTTTCAGAACAGCCAAACAATATGGAGTAAATGATGAATAAGTGATTTTCACTTCAGTATGAAAGCAGAGAACTGTAAACACTTTTAAGACATCCTTATTAAAACTCAATTTAGAAGAACGGGCAGGAATATTGGCTAGATATCTTTTCTAAAAAAAAAGTTCAGGCTCTTGGTTTCAATAAATAAAGCTAAGGGCTTAGTGCATTTTGTTGTTAATAATCTAGAGGAATATTCCATGAGAATAACGGCTTTCTTTTCTGAGAATTGTTTCCTGTCCCTCTTCTGTATTGCTGAGTCTCTCGGAGCCTGCTAGAGCATAGATCACCGGCACCAAGCAGCCTTCCTGTTGGGATTCTCAAATGTGTCCAGGGAGTGTACTCAATCCACAAGTGACATTCTCAGCTTTCAAGAAGGAGGTTTATTCCCTTCCTTTTCTTTCCTATGGAAGCAAGTAACTCTTTAACACATCATCTCAATTTCTATGAATTTCACCTTTTATTTCTGTATATTTCATCTGGTGTATTAGTAATAAAAATGGCATGTAAGTGTAGGGCATTCTTAAATGTAAGGTAATGATTTTGTTTTCTGAAACTCATGTTTCTTAAAAAGGGAAATGCTTGCCATCACCTTCTAATCAGGAGCAGCAAGTTGCTTATAAACAAACATCTGGAAGTTCTCCCCCAGCAGATATATAAGACCTATGTTAGCAGATTTCTAAATTATTTCTTGCATCCCCCAAGAAGCAAGACATTAACACATTTGGAAAAGTCACAGGTCTTTGAAAATGACAAGCAATTTATAACTGGAAATAATGAAAGTAGGAAAGAAAAGCAGAAATAAGGGAGAAAAGTGTCTCCAAATGGTTATGAATGGGTAATATAGTATGGGCATGCTTATAGAATTCTTATGTTCTAAAGTATCTAAAAGATTATTCATGCAAATAAAGGTAAAGTTGAAAACATATTTTAGAAAAATGTTCATAATGTGCCTATATTAATGTACCTAAATTCAAGTACCCAATATGCTCACCTTTCTCTATGGTTCAGTGCTGAATTTTTCCATTCCCCAAATTAACTGATGATTATAAACAGAATTGAATTCCAGAACACATTTAAAATCTTAGCTCTTCACATTTCTAACAGGGTTGATGAAACTGGGGGTCGAGGGGTGGGTAAGAGAGATGAATGAGGCTGAATCTAGCCCAGAAGAAATGTGATAAACATTTATTCATTGAAAAATCTCACTTTAGAATTAACAGGAGAGATAACATTTTCTGAAAGTAGCTGAAATCAAAGCTGAGCAAACCTTTTCTCTGGGAGAAATCATGATTGCCTATCAGCAATTATAAAAACAATAATGTCGACCTTGAATCAGCCTTCAAGGTCTCTGTTCCCAACTATATTATCAGCTGTATGAATTTTTCTGTTGCTATCTCAGCCTCAAAAAAAAAAAAAAAAAAAAAAAAAAAAAGCCCATGCACAGTGGGTGGATGGTAGAGGAAAATGGTCATCTGACCTGTGTCCCCTCTGGAAAGGCTTTTGAGAAAGTTCAGCTGATGTTGGCATTGCTCATGTTAAAAATGACAGTGTTTCAAATTCTATTGAGCACACCATCGATGAAGCCATGCAGCATCTCAGATAACAACAGTAAATTCAACGCAATTCAGTCAAAACAAGAAATAACTTAAATAAAAAGAAATAATTTAAATATACCTGCAATCCTAAGAAATCAACAGTCAGATGAAGGTTTTTGATAACTTGAATTATTTTTTTTGTGGTCCTAAATTTTACCTTAAAACATTTTTGTTTTTCTTCTTGAGAATATTATTTGACTTCTATCCTTGTATCTTAACCATAACATCTAGGAACAGTCCAGAAACTCAATCAAAGAGAGCCCTTGTGTGTAGTTATTGTAATTAAGAGATTCAATATCTATTACTGCAAGTCAGGTATCATAGCAACCTTGTAGTGTTGGAAACTGATAGTAAAAACTCCTCAAAACCAGCAAAGCTGCTTTAGCAAAACAACGCTGGGGACGTTCCTGGCTGTCAATATCTGTGGCGTTGCCATGGGCACAGCCTGTTCTCCGGGATTCTGCATCTATAGAAAGAGTATACATGCAGAGAAGAGGGGAGGAACACAGGGATCTACTGACAAGAGAAACCCAAAAAGCAGAAATAATTGGGCCGATGATATAAAATAAAAACATAATTATGAGTCCATGCTTTCCACTGATTCTTTTCTACTGACTGCAGAGAATCTAAATCCAAGTTAACTCTAATTGTGGCTCACGCAAATCAGGGTTTGAAAATCATTCCTACAACCCCACTTTCATACCATTCATCACAAGTCTTAATTGGAAACTCAAAATGGATCGCATTTAAAAAATATTTAAACTTCCACTTTTAAACCCTTGATAGTCGTTTATAAATCCACAGAAGAGAAAAGAACAGGTTACCGTGAACAAGAAGCCAATATTGATTTTTCAGCACTGCGTCTCCATTCTATGTGGCTGCTGTCAAAGGCTCTCTCTAACAGTTGGAGTCAAATAGCGCTATTTACAGGGAGAGCCCTTGTCAAGTGGACATAAGTACTTTAACAATACACTATTCAAATGGCACTTTGCCGCACAAATTGCTGACTTGATGAATAACCTATGTCAATGACTCAGGCCAATATAAAAGTTTCATTTTTTATGAGAGGTGTTACATTTACACATTAAATAAGCTTTATTTGGAGAACTGTTGGCTTTATATTTCAGGCCTCTGCACGCTAAAAAAATAATTAAAACGTGTTTAAATACATCAAAGGAACTTGGCAGCATTAACATGTATCTGGTATTAAACGCATTCGCCACACAGGGAGCTCAGGGTCCTTCTGTGGCTGGCACTCTCCACTGGCACGTGTAGCCCAGTGCAGGGCCCTCGCCAGCCCTGCACCATGAAACAGCAGCACTCTCCTTTTGTGCCTATGATTTGCATGGCCCATGAATGTTTAGCTATGAGGCTTTGAAGTCCTGTGAGAAATTCACAGTGGCTTCTGGGTGCAAGGTGCATAGCTGGCGTCAGTTACTGGTACTTTCCCTGATTCTCATAGTGACAAGACCGTAGGTTAGTCTTGAAACAGCGCAATGATATGCTTCTGATACTTTGCCTCACAATCAAGGTAGCTTTTTAATCAAAAATGCTGAAATTCATACCATGGAGTGAGATATCTTTTTCATTGAGCAGTTATTTTTAAAAGCATTAAGTATGATAGGAGCATTTATTCAACTTTCAGTAACTTATAAGATGGTTACACACTGCCAAAAATCTTTGACTTTATATGCATTCAAGAAGTAAACTACCTTGTATGTATGTCCCCTACCATAGACCTTCCTAAAATGTCCTATTTAGAAGAGTGTTGTCATTTAGCTATTAAATTTCTGAGTTGTGTTTAATTAGACAAAATATTAAAAATGAAACTTTAATATTTACAGAAAACACTGTATGTTTTGAACAATTTCATTCTTAATAATAAAACATATTTTCTTGCAAAAGAAAATATGCTAATTTTTGTTAGACAGTGACATGCTAAGTATTTAAAAAGAAGAGAACCCAAATTAAATATTGATCATAAAAGTGAAAATTTTCACATATCTAAGATACATTCTTATATAATTCAAATGTTTACATGTATTATTTATTCTCATTTGAACTAATGTAATTTTGATACTAGAATAGTTAAATAACAACCAAGCTAATCTACCCCTTTTAATGTAAACCAGCATGCATTCTTATTTAATGATCTGGAGGAAAAAAGTGTCATTATTATGAAGATCACCAGCTTGCTTTTGGTTGTGTGTCATAAAATACAAAAGAACTAACTTTTAATCCTGATAAGAAGTAGGTAGCAGGATCCAACCTTCAACTGGTAATGTAACAGGAACCAACTGTGTTTTACAAGGCAAAAGCAGGATAAGACTTTTTACCAAATGACACCAAATATCACTTTAAGCTTAGATAAAGGTTAGAAACAAAAATAGAATTTCTAGGAACCTCAACTAGAATGGAACTTCATGCAAATCCTTCTTTATTTACAACCAACTTCATATGTCTAAGTTAACATGCCCATTTAAATATAATGTTTCAGGGAAAAGTCATTTAAACATTCTCATTTGCACCACAAGTCATCATTGTGCATGTTTTTTGTTTTGTTTTGTTTTGTTTTTTTTTTCCCACAAAGGATGGCTTTCCAAACACATGAATTCTGGTTTCTGTCTGTGAAGACTTGACACAGATACTTCAGTTTACATCCCACCCTGTATATAATTAGGATGAATGGTTTTATAAAAACTTCAGACATGGAGGCTGGGGAGATGGTTTAGTGGATAAAATGCTTGCTAGGCAAGCATGGGGGCCTGAGTTCAGATCTTAGCACCCACATAAAATACTAGCTACGTTGGTGCACTCCTGTAATCACAGTGCTGGGAAGAGACATGGAACCCCTGGGGGCTCACTGGCTAGCTAATTTAGCTGAATCAATGAATGTTAGGTTCATTGAAAGACCTTGACTCAAAGATTATGGTAGAGAGTGATAGAGGCAGACATGTTGGCCTCAGGCTTACACACACACATGTTCATACATGAACATACACATGCACCTATACACATACAAACACATACTCACACATATGTATACCATACATGCACACACACACAAAAAGAAAGACATTCAGGCATAGAAGTAACAGGGAGACATGGGTTCTTTGGCCAGGTCTTCCTAACACCTCAACCTCTTCCAGTCTAGAGAAAACTGTGTAGATTCCAAGTTGGCAAACTACAGCCAGGGCATCATGTCTGGTGCACTATGGCTGCTCTAGTGGAATTATGCCACACTTGCTGATGAATTGTCTATGGGTGCTTCTGTGGTCCACCACAGAAGTGAATAGTCACCACAGCAAATATCTAGCCTGCAAAGCCAAAATATGTACTCAGGAATCATTTACCAAAAAGCTCACATTGTGTTCACCATCACCTACTGCAAATAAAATGCAAACCACATAGGTGTTTTTTAAATTGCCTAGTAGGCATCTTAAGAAAATGGATAAAATTGATTTTAGTAATATGCTTTACTTAACCCTGTATTTCCAAGATTAATTCATTTCAATATGTAGTTCTGGCCCAATTTCACGTGCTCCATACTCACGTGAGTGTGATGGTGATACTTAGCTAGTGCATCTGTACAGAATCAACCTGGGAGCTGATGGGAGACCCATTCTGCAAAAAAACAGCTGAGGAGGATTCTTCCCAGTACAAAACAACTGGCCTAAGCTGTGGTGGTCAAAATCATCCTGATCAGAGCCTGGAGATGCTCAGTCAGTAAACTGCTTGTCTCCTCAGGCATGAGGACCTGATCTTGATCCCCAGTGTCCACATAAAAAAAGCCATGCACGATAGTGGGTATGTGTAATCCCAGAGCTGTAGCGATGAAGGCAGGAGGCTCCCTGATCAGCCAGTCTAGCCTACTTGGTGAGCTCCAGACCAATGCAAGACCCTATCTCAAAGGAAGTGGACTGAGTTCCTGAAGTCGTCCTCTGGCCTCTACACAATACACATGCATGTGTGCATGCACACACACAAAGCATAATAATCCTGCTTATCCTTTTATTTATCTTATTGACAAGAAATGCAGTAAAAACTGAAGAACAGTCAACCAACTGGCATGCAAAATAAGACATGTTACTTAAAACGCAATGAAGCTACAAAGATTTCTGCCATCGAAATGATTTTAGCAAGGTTGCCTATGCCCTCCTTTAAAGCTGGAGTCCTCCCTCTGCAATTTAAACAGATGCTATCTTGTTTTATCCTCTGCTGAATCTGAGAAAAGCAGTTCCCCATCACTAATATGATATTGTATTCCTTTAAATCATTTAAGACTCTGACCCTCTTGTCTACCCCACAGATCTTCCTTTGTCTAGCAGCACAAATTCAACTCTGCGAGCAGTTCAAACTGGACCCATTCTCAAAATGTCCTCATTCAGTTTGCTTTTCTTTTTATAAACTCCAGCCCCCCATTTCTAAGCATCTTCACATGGAAGAAGGTAAGCTGTATTCTAGAAATGTCCAAATATTGGTAAACAGAATTCACTGTGAAGGTTGGGCATGCTATTCTTCTGTTGAAATTATTCACTCCATTGCTGAATATAGCACACATACACACACAGACAGACACACACACATGACAGAGAGGGAGAGAGAGAGAGAGAAAGAGATGCAAAACAGCCTTAGTCTTTCTACATTTATAAGCTTGCTATCCTTAATTTTTCCTGCCTATAGGATGAGTGTTATTCACTTCTTTAAAGCTGATTTTTCCCTTATGAAAACTCATGAAGCATTCCCCTATATTAATAATGAGAGTAAGCACTATAACTTATAAGCAACTTTGGAATTTTATGCTTGTCAAATTTGTGAATCAAAGAACACCCTTATTCTAGGAAGATGAAATACTGAAACAGTACATGAATGGTAGACAGTGAGGGTATATAATATATATCTGGAGAATGTACAACTGAAGTTTCAATAAAAATGGCTGTAGTTAACAGCAAATTCAGTAACAACAGAAGTATAGCATGTAGAGCAAGAGAGGTGATAGTCCTGTCTAACTCAGTACCTCTACGCAAGGAAGAATGCAGGTTGGAAGCTATAGTCGTCCACGGCAAAGGGCAACGGCTAGGAAATAAAGCTGAAATCAACCTACAAGTTGAAAACAAGTTGAAAGACAAGACCTGGGCATGTTATTGCTTCCTGAAGTCAAGAAAGAAACCAGATTACATAGAGAAAATGAAATCTTTTCTACCATTACCACTACCTAAAGGGTAGCTCCGAGCTTCTCCAAGAAACTGAAAGAAAGAGCAATCCCTTTGCCTTCTAGGAATTAAACCAGTAAAACTGGCACTGTGTAAATGGGATTTGGTCCTGTCTACAGCACTCATCTGACACACATACAGATCAAGAGACATCTTAGTCTCCTCTATCGTGCCAGCACATTCTTCCTTCCTTTTTTCTCTTTTTTTTTTTAAATTAGCATACAGTGTCACTGGTTTTCTTAGGGCATTTTGACGAATGCTTAGTGTTGCTTAAACCATGTCCTCTCCCACCTCCCTTCAAGCCTCTTTACTTCCTCTCATGGGCCTCTTTCTTTTTTTTTCCTGAGTACCCACACTCACTCCCACAAAAATTAACATATATAAAAATTAAAGGTTGGGGAGGTGGCTCAAGGGTTAAAGGTGCTTGCTTGAAAAGCCTTCCAGCCTGGGTTTGATTTCCCCAAGTCCCACGTAAAGCCAGATGCACAAACTGGCACATGCACCTGGAGTTTGTTTGCACTGGCTAGAGGTTCTGGCATCCCCATTCTCTGTCTGTCTCTCTGTCTGTCTCAGAAATAGGATCTTCATATGAAAGAAAATGTGTGGTATTAGTCTCTCTGAGCCTGGGATATGTTACTTAATATATGTTGTCCACTTCCATCCATTTTCCCTAACTTTTCATAGTTTCACTATTCTTCAAGGCTGAATAAAGTGCCCCTGTGTATGTGCACCATATTCTCATTACCCATCAATAAAGTGGTGGACTAGGCAGGTTCCTCTTCGTGGTATCTGCTCATGTCCAAAGGATGGTGTTCACTGAGACAGATGCCTTCAGACACGCCTATCTGGCCCCTTGCTCTTATCCACCCCACCACTGTCTCAAGCATACATTCTCCACTGTATAGGAACATACTGTACTGTGAACAGAGACACGAAACAGCCTCATTTTCAGAACACAGCAGCCTTCTGGCCACTTTCTGACATCTTTACCCAACCTTCATATGTTGTTCAGTTTCCCACCTTAAGTTCAGCTGTCAATATGGAAGTTATATAGCTATATTACAGCTATACAACTGTCCTTACAAACAATCTATTTCCAGCCAAGAATATAGAGAACAGATCCAGGCAACCTTACAACAGCTGACTGAATGAGGAAAGAGGAGGGAATGCTGTCACTGATCATTAGTTTAGCGTTGGAAGGAGAAAAACATAAACCAAAGCAAGATGTCTGAACGGAATAGGCAAAAGAAAATTCCAGGTGAGGGGAACTTTCAATGCATTTCAGCCGTGACCTAGTGAAGTTTTGGCCAAGAGATTTGAGTGCACAGACTCTCCAAGCTTAGTACCCTGCAGTTGGACTAGCTGTAGGGCACAAGGCTCCATCTTGATCTCTGCCATGCCCCGATCCAGCTGCTACCATGAGAATAGACTGAGCGGAGTGGCTTCTCAAGCATGCTTTTCGCCATGAAGTAAATAACTGCCATTGTAGTTTTCAGATTCATTGTTAGGCATTTGGCTAGTGTGTCTGAGTTCTCAACAGGGTGACAGGCCCCGGGCTCATTGATAAAATCTAAATCAGATTCTTAAACCTAACATTAAAAGTCCGTGTGGACACAGCATGCTCCCGGCTCTGCTGCTCAGACACGTGGCTTGGCGCCATTAGCTTTGTTTAATGACAATGCAACCTTCTGCCTCCAGCTATAAATGTACCCATGAGATGAAGCAAGGTCTTACCTTCGGCCTTCATTAATGACATTCTAACACTCATCATAATACCACTAAAATAATGAAAATGTCAACAATATTAGTTAAAAATCAGCCAAAGCTCCACTCAGAAACCTCAGTTCCCCAAGGTTCTTCAGTTTAGTTTTAAAAAAAGGAAAATATTAGGTTCATCTATATGTTATTAATGAAAGTAACATATAAGAAATTGATTCATAAGAAAAATTTTAAATCAGCAATAAAAGGATAAAATGTTGCACACGCTGTGGCCATTAAAATCTAAAGTGTACACATGCTACATAATATTATGAAAAAAAATGTTAACATGAAAAAACATTAGGTATGTGCCCATAAATGGCATAGTTAGAGCATACTGAGGGGATAGCCTGGAGGTGCAAAAATGCAAAAGAGTGCCTTGCAGAAGTCAGATTAAATGACTACAACATATCAGGAAAGAAAAATAATAAAGCCAGTTCAAATTCCTGCAAGGCTGGTTGTCTTGGTTCATGAGAATTAATGTGAATTCTCCCGTGGTGTATTATCTGAGGCTGGGGGTCCTAAGGCATGGAAGCCCTACAGGCACTGAGCATCAGAAGCCTTGCCCATGCCAAGAGCTAGTTTCCCTGTTATCTTTTTGCTCATTTTCTATAAGCAATTTTACAAGGTGTCAAATACTTCCATCTAAAAAATAAAAATGGATCCAAACTACATAATGTGATCACCACCTTTGGAAATCCCCTACAATTCAAGTTAATAGTGCTAAATTTCTGAGAAGCTGGAAGTTATCCTGTCAAAAATAATGCCATCAAATATAGTATTCACTTAAGGATAACGTTCACTTTTCCTGGTTCACCTAAGGTCATTGGCAGGTGGAATATCTGAGTTCTGCTTTCACCCACATCTTCACAAAGGTACTTTACTTCTTCTTCACTGGGTCATTTGTGTTCTGTGGAAGAGACTAATGAGAGCTTACCTTATAGGAAGACTCCACCTGCAGAGTGGGGCAGGGCCCTGGCCCAGGCTGGTGGGGGCTTGAGGGCCCTGCCTCTATTCCTCTGTGCTTGTATGTCTCTGAGGCAACTGAGAGCATGGGTGCAGGCTTCAGAGGCTGAGGATTTTCTGCACAATTAAGAATAATCCTTGCTCTCTCTCCTGTCTCGTGCCTTTCCAAAGTGCCTGGAAAACAAGATTCATGGTAAAAGGAGAAATAAAAACAACCTGTAATATATAAGCAAAGCTGTTTAACAGAAGTATCACAAGTCTTTACGTTATCATGCCTGTCTTGTAACCAGGATGAAAACAGAGAAAGAGAAAAAAAAAAAAAAGCAAAACAGAACAGCTAGCTTAGGAGCGTTTTCTAAATTATTCAAATCTTTTTCTCACCAAGCACGACATCATGGATGTGAGAAGGCTGATCTTTCTCTGCGAGATTTTTCATCCATGGAAATCAACAGGACCCTCAATGGTCTCTAACAGTAAAATCTCTTACTTATTATTCAGTATGTGAGTGGTCAATAACAAACAAACTATGGAATATTTTAGTGCTGTCCCCTAGTGTTCCAACTCACAAACAACAGACTCCAGAGTGTCCTAGTAGGGTTCCCAGGCTTCCAGTATTTCTACTGGGAATGCAAAATTTAAAATGATGAGGATGAGTGATAAACAGGCTCTGCAGGCTGCTGCCCTTGCTTGAATACCTCACAGATTTTCTTGCTGTTTTCATTGCAGGACTTGTTGCTGTCAGATGTTTTAATTTCATTTATGTTATTAGAAAAAGAATTCAACCCCTTTGCCCTCCAACGTTCTTCCAATCCCAGAAGGGTTCTGACAAGCCCAATTTAAAGTTAAAAAGAACAGGTATAAAAAAGAGAAAAAAAGTTGAGGCTGGAGAGATTTCTCAGTGGTTAAGGTGCTTGTCTGCAAAGCAAAAGGATCCAGGTTCAATTCCCAGTACCCACATAAAGCAAGATGCACAGGTGGTACACGCATCTGGAGTTCCTTTGCAGTAGCTGGAGGCCCTGGTATGCCTAGTCTCCCTCTCCCTCTCTCTCTCTCCCTCTCTCAAATAACAAAACAAATGGAAAAAGTTATCAGAGGTAATTCACAAATAGTAATGTTTTGAATGAAATGCAATGTCATATACTTACTTAGATCTTAAGTGAATTAGTCATGAGCTCTGTTTTACATTTGGTATGAGTTCATTTGTACTATTAATACCATGTTACATATATAACATATCCAACTGAGTAAAATGCTAGGAAAAATATATAACTAGTACCTAAATACTGATTTTAACTCACATTATTCTTTTCCTGCTAATGAGAAAATCTTGTATTACTTGTAAAGAGACAGTTTTTGTTGATAGTATTCTAAAAAAATCAAATCAAATAATTCCAATAAGAATTTGTAGTAAATTATAGACCAACATACTTTCAGTGGGAATGTGTGAAAATTATGACCACTCAATCCTTCCTCATATCCCCTTCTGTATTCTTCTTTTACAGCAACTAAAATACCACAAGTCGGTACTTGGGATATGCTCACTATGTAAAGTAACAGGCAGAATTTAAGTCTCGAGTCTCTTCATGATATTTTCCCACTATAATATGTCTCCATTCATAAATAAACATCTTTATCATAAACTAGTAAACACATCTTTCTAAGCTTTCTTTTTCTACATAAAGATTTATGAATTTAACAACTGAAACTGACAGCTACATGAACAAAATATTCTCTCAAGAATGACACTGGAAAAAAAAGTTTATCAAATTAAAGAAAAAAGTAATGCTTCCTTGAAAATAAATACATCCCCAAAGTTATAACTGCTTAGCATGTAAAATTATTGTCAGATTTCTTTAAAATCTCTCTTTGAATACACTATCACCATTGAACTTTTCTTTTCCTAAGTTTTCTGTGATTGCAGAGATTATGCTATTTTTGAAAGTATTTTCGAGGGTCTTACTATGTTGCCTAGGAGTGGACTTGAACTCTTGGGCTTAACACATCCTCCTGCTACAGCTTCCCAAGTAGCTGAGAGCACAGGTCTGTGCTACAATGCCTGGCGAATGAGAAACAGACATGTAAATACACACACATTTGTGCATGTGTGTGTCATGTGCCTTATACTATGTTTTTCATATACTCACATTTTATTCTAAACTTATTGTTTTATTTTTATTTTAGAGAAAGGAAGAGAGAGAGAGAGAGAATTGGCACACCAGGGCCTCAGCCACTGCAATCAAACTCCAGACACTTGCGCTACCTAGTGGGCATCACAACCTTGCACTTGCCTCACCATTGTGCATCTGGCTTACATTTGATCTGGAGAGTCGAACATGGGTCCTTGGGCTTTGTAGGCAGGCGCCTTAACCACTAAGCAATCTCTCCAGCCCTAAACATACCGTTTTACAACACAGAACTATTTCTTCAAGTATTTAGTGATGACAATGACTTACCAACACCCTTGATTAATGGCAATCCACTTTCCAGAATTAGTATGTCTTTACCCTGTAAAATCCGTTATATTTCTGACATATCTCTCTCTGAACATGGTATCATTATAGATATTTTCTTCTTCCGAGTTTCTATAAGTTCTTGGAACTTATAGAAAATGTGACAGTAGTTCATAGGCAAGAAACATCTGAAAACTAATTTACTATAATTATAAAGTAATACCTAAGCTATTTCTTTCCATAAATATAAATCTCCCATTCTAAAAAAATCAGACATTTGACATTGTGAATAATTTTGTAAATAACAATTCATGATTAATTATAAAATATGTGAAAAATAACAGGCATCCATTTGTTTCAAAGAATAACTTGAAGCAGGAATTTAACACAAAGATGTTGTTGGGGCATCAACACATTTCTTTAAAAATTATCATAGACAAAATAATACTTTTTGGCATTAAATCTGGGACAATATCTTCATGTAGCCTCTAATAAAAAGTCCAACAGTGGAGAGGGATTCCTATATGTGGAACTTATAGACTTCCTATCTCCAAATTAGTTCTATATCCACCCTCTTATCAACTGCTCTGGGAAAATGAAGATGGCCTTCATAAATACTTTCCCTTTAGTAGACAGTAAAATGTGAGCCTTTGTGGATAGAGGGTGCAGGAAAGGCCCAGTAGCTGATTTTTCTTAACTTCTTAATGTTCAGTTTTTCATATTCAAATTATTTGTTAGGCATCTTTATATTAAAATTTCTCTTCCAATCATTGTGTTATTACTCATATTCAAATTATTTGTTAGGCATCTTTATATTAAAATTTCTCTTCCAATCATTGTGTTATTTCCTCCTTATAAATTGCACCCTGATCAATACCCTTGATCAATCATTTCTGATGAATTATGATATGTCCATGTAATTTATGTCACTCCAGATATAGATTTAAATTGTTAGAGGAAGTCTGTAGCAAAAGCAATGTCCAAGAGAGGAGATAATGAGTGCAGGAGGTAAACATAGAGAATACCTTATCAACTTGAGACACCACTTGGATTGAACAACTCTTCCCTTTTCTAACCACACAGCTAGAAAACTCTTGGCAACCTGAGAACCATACCTGCCATCTATCTGTGGGTACACTCTGCTCCAAACAATGGAACGAGCTTCTTTTCCCCTAGTTACTCTCCTTTTGTGGTCATGTTTTATTCACATAATGTTCTTAGCATCTGGAAGACAGGGGTCATCAGGTCTGAACTAGTTTGGGGTGCATGCACAGTAAGGCAAACTGTACACTCTAAGTAAACTTTTAAAGAGAATTCCCTGTTTACCACTTATGCATATGCATGATTGGGTGTAGCTATGATTAACATCAGATGCATCATGGGACTGGGCATGCATGGTAGTGAAATGGTTATGTACCTCAAGTCTGTCAATCAAACTCCAACTATGCCCCTTAGCAACCAGTTCCTCCTTCTCGCCCTAGCCAGAGAGTGGAAGAAGTGCTCAGGACAATTAGCATCCTAATAGAATGGGAAGGAAAGATCAATCTTAACTGACCCAAAATTGCTCATTTCCCCCAAAAGTCAGAGCTCAGAAAGTCGGGTGAACATCTAGGATCTCAGCAGACTCCTATGCTCTTGTGGACACTATTTACACAGGTAGTGTCCCAGTGGAAACACGGAAGCTTAAATACCATTGGTAGATAGGCTGGGAAACATTTCCAGTGCAAGGAGGCCACCCACCATGAGAGTTTGAAGTGAATGTTTGAAGGGAACCACACCAACCATTTACCTCTTTCTGTGCATGAAGGAGAAGGAAGGATGATCCCCAAACTGCTGTAAAGTAGGATACTGCTGAAATACGGCCAACCACAGAGTAAGTACACTAGACTGGGCAGTGTTCAGAGGGAGCTCCAGCCTTTGTTTTGTTTTTAAAACAAAGAAAATTCTGAAGAAGGCATGGTGTTGGCACGTGAGTAGGGCCGTGAGTCCGAAGAATGCTTACATAACCACGCCTTAGAGACACAACACTCTGAAATATCTATAGAAAGAGAGAGAATCCCAACTAAGCCAGGCAGTAAGATCACAGCAAAGGTTGTATTTAGAAGTAGGTCTTTTCCACATCAGCAGGGATGTTCTAACTGAACCCACCATAATATCAGGCAATGCTTAAGAGCAGTTATTTCCAAAAGTTCTATTTAAATATGAAATTTTTAAGTAGCCTGCGTACCAAATTCCATAGCCAAACTCGTAAAATCAAGTTTTTATCAAAATCAAATTCTACGTGTCAAGGAATTTGACCGCTGGGGTTACTGTAAGATTTATCACGCATCTTCGGGGATACATGAAGTTCACTGGCTTGCTGGCAGAAGTGCATGGAGACTGGCCCAGTAGTCCTTCCTGACAAAAGCACTTCACAGTTCCTACATCCCACTCCAGACAATATACAACTGATGGGGATTTGACAAGGATAGAGCCTCAGCAGCCATGAAGCTTAACTAACTAGCCTGAGATGGAAGGGTGGGGAAAAGGGATGAATCCGAAAATATTTAATTATTTCTAAAGACACATCCCTTCACCCCTAAATATATTTGAATGCAGTCCACTCAGTTGGGACAAAGATTGTCAAAGGTACAGCTCATTTGTACGAAGGGTTCTAATATTATGTTAATAAAGTCAGAACTGGCTTTGTGTCAACCTCTACACCTTAGGGGTATAGAATGCATTTTTAAAGCAGTCTCCATCCACCATGACTGCCATGACCTTAACCCTGGCTCTCCCACACCATCCAGCTCAGAGTGACCCTGGCATTCATCTCTGGGCCACATTCAACTCTCAGAACCGGTTCTGACCACTGACCTCCAGAACAGAATGAAGGAGTGAGAGAGGGCAATGAAAGAAGGCAGAGGAATGAAATGCACAGAAGTCTCAATAAGAATTGCAAATAAAATATTCATTTTAAGCAAAGTTCAAAATAGAGTTCACTTGATATTGGCTTATTAAGTGTCCCTCTGAAGCATCTGCTGACAATAACATCCATGAGTAGATTGTACTGTGAATCATGATATGAAGAACATACTAACACTGTCATCATCTGCCATACATCATCTGTCATACTCTGACAGTCATGCCTGTTGGTGAGAGGGAACGTCATCCACTCCACGTACCTGAACCTTTATACCAAGTATGCTTATTCACATTTTAAAATAGGTAAAAGCATATTTTATCCCTTTGGTGCCTCCTGCAAGGCTAGGTGACTTACTGGATACAATATCCTTGGAAGTGCTTAAGTGAAGGGTGAAGTCTTACCAAAAGTGCCTTGGGGTTTTTCTTTTGTTTGTATGGGGGTACAGCGGAATTGGGAGGGGAAAAAAGTACTTTGATTGCCATCAGTTTCCTTTGGGTGAATAGTAGATGAACACCAGCAAGCACACTGGGGTCTGTCTGGAAAGTAACAAGGCTCCCCTCATCCCTTTACATCAGTCTCCCAAAGGAAATCAATGCCATGGTTCTACTCCATAAGACCCAATTATGCTAAAATGCTCTCTCCTGTCTTATCACTCATCACTCCTGATTCTTCTAGAAACTCTATGGCTTAAACACCAGAGTAAGAAGCAGAGTCCTGAGAATAATCCCCGGCATCCCTCATCCTTGTAGGATCCTTTCCCCTTGGGAATGCATTCTCATTTAGCATGGTGGTATTTCTCCATCACATGGCACAAGAGACTGTTAGCTCTCTTTAAGGTTGTTTTCATACATGTGATCTAACAGGAGACACTTGGAATAGATGAGCCTTCATGGGCTAAGTCCTTTGGAAGCAGAGTTCTCTCTAGCTACTGAGCAGAGGGGACATCAGGGACATTCAAAGTATAGGAAGGATTTCATGTGAGGCTGCTGGCTGGCAGGATAGAGAAGCCACAGAGAAGAAATAAGTGACATTAAGAGCTGAGAGCAACACCTAACCACAGCCAGCAAGAATCTCGGGCCCACGGCAGGAAGGAATTTAATGCTGCCAAGGGCCTGAGGGAGCCTTAGAGTAAATTCTTCTCCAGAGACCCCAGAAACATGATGGTTGGCTGACATCTTCATTTTGTCCTGTGAGAACCCAAGCAATGGCCCTCATTGAGCTCCCCTGGGCTCTAGCTTACAGACTGTGAGGTAGTGAATGGAAGTTTGGTCAAGCTACTAATTTGGGGGTAATTTCTTGTACAACAATGGTAATCTGATACAAGTGGGACTTAAGACACTTCTTCCACTCTGAACCACAGATTTCCATTTTGAATATTTGATTCCTTTTCAACATCTACCTGTGAAAGCCTTGCCTAAAAAGGAAAATAATAAAATACAGAAAGGCCTAAAGATTTAAAGCAAATAAATGTGAAACTTGGTTACATAGTTAATGCTTTTACTTTTTTTCATTTATTTATTTGCCCAGCCCCCATATTTAATACCTTTTACTATATCTTTCCTATTTTATATTCTGAGCCTTATGTCATGGAGACATTCATTAAGTGGCTACAGACTGGAAACCATACATTGCATCATCAAATTCCTTTTCAAGCATTAATTTTCCAGAGGAATCATATGTAAGGGATAAAATATTTTCTCATCCTTTTCCTGTTTTCGTCATCATCACCAAAACAACCACAAATTATTTAAGGTGCTATTTAATTCTTACATAGGTCAGCAAAGTAGAGAGAAACTAAGCTTCAGGAAGAGCAAGCAACAGGGTGTTTCTGTGTCCTACACAGGGCTGACAAGCCCTACTGTAGAGTCGCCCTCCCCTTGGGGGTAGTACGCTTCTGCTTATTTACAGTATGTGGTATGGTTGGCAATATGAAGGAGGAAAATGAAGAAAGAACTTGACTGGAAAGCTAACAAGGAAATCAGTCAATACTTTACATAAAAAGATGATGAGGACCCCAGCCCACTTTGCCCTAAGGCATTTTATTTTTAAATGTTTTACTTATCTCTGAAAATGTTCAATTCTATGATTCACTGCAAACTTACAAAAAGGTGCTGTTTATCTTTCAAGTGATTAAAGTTTATCAACATTGTTAATAGTATTGGGGCCAAGAAAGAGCAAAGATCTCAGAATTACTACTAGGACTCTCATGGAAAAGCTGTTTAGTTTGCTACATAGCCAGACATCTTTCATGGGCTCTAAATTTGTTGTGCTATTGCCTTTTTAACTATTTGGCCAGAGAATTCTCTCATATAATTGTTTTAAGTCTTTATTATTTGTTTTATTTTAGGAAGAGAGGTGGAGAGAGGGAAAAAGAGAGAGAACTGGTATGCCAGGGCCTCAGCCACTGAAATCAAACTCCAGACACTTATGCCACCTAGAGGGCATGTGCGACCTTGCGCGTGCCTCACCTTTGTGCATCTGGCTTACGTGGGATCTGGAGAGTCGAACATGGGCCTTGGGTTTCACAGGTAAGTGCCTTAACCACTAAGCCATCTGTCCAGTCCTCCTATCCTTTCTTAACATGACCTGTGCTTTGGCTGCCTCTTCCTGTGGGCAGGAGAATGATGTGCATGCACTCAGTGCTTGGAAGAACCCTGTAAGAGCACAGGTAGGTTATCTGGCATGTGCGTTAGCAAACTTAATTTTGAATGAGAAAAGGTTTGTTCATATTCCCAGGATAAATGATGGCTTCTCAAAATCCAAGGGTGAGTGCTGGCTCAATGTGTCATGCCCAAACTCTTGTAGGCAATGCTTCAAAGCACCCTGCTGACTTCTGAGTAGATACCCTAAATACACTAGATGCAAATAGATCGTCTGTGCAACCATGTTCATAGCAGTGTACTTACAATACACAGAAGCAAACCAAGCATTCACTGAAGGATGAGTGATGGCTACACACACTGTAGCATGTATCTAGCATGGAATATTATTCATCCTCGAAAAGGACGGCCATCATGACACAGGCTCCAGCATGAATAAGCCCTCGAGTACATGATGCTAACTGAGTTAAACCAAAGCAAGGGGGAAATACTAAAGGTTTCCACTTATAAGAGATGCCTAAAGCTACAAAAACCATAGAAACTCAAGGCAGAACAGTGGTTGTTAAGGGCAAGCTTGAGGGAAGAAGGACGTTTAGTGCCTTCTGGACACAGGATTTCATTTTGGGATGGATGGGGACAGTGACATGAGGGTATTTAATATCACTGAACTGCACACTCAAAATGGTTAAGATGGTAAATTCCATTCTTTGTAAAGACCCTCATATTTTATGTCTTACTCATGTTTTAATGTCTCACCACAACCACAATTATTATAGAAAAAAATCTCTCTTGGTAAGATAGCCCAAGGACAACACAGAGCACTGGGGATAATGGCATGAAATTCATATGCAGAGCAAGACACTTAAAAAAGGAACATTAGGGCTGGAGAGATGACTTAGCGGTTAAGCGCTTGCCTGTGAAGCCTAAGGACCCCGGTTCGAGGCTCGATTCCCCAGGACCCACGTTAGCCAGATGCACAAGGGGGTGCATGCGTCTGGAGTTCATTTGCAGTGGCCCCAGGAGGCCCTGGCGTGCCCATTTTCTCTCTCTCTCCCTCTCAGCCTCTTTCTCGCTCTGTCTGTTGCTCTCAAATAAATAAATAAACTAACAATTAAAAAAAAAAAAGGAACATTAACCATCTCAGGAGAAGGGGCATCATACAGGTTGGGCATGTTGGAGAGGAAAGAGGGACACAGACGACAGAGACTGCACAGAAAAGTGCCTGTGACCCAGAAAATGACAACTGAACTTGGAAGTGAGGAAATTTTTGCTAGAATACCACTGGAATTGTGTAGGTGGAAGGTAGACCAAACTGTATCAAAGGAACAGAAGGTAAGCAAACAGACATGGGATAGAGATGGGATTTTGTCAAAAACTGTCAATTACTTTTAGTGGAGTGACAGAGAAAAATAATTGAAGTGCATAATCCCTTGTCTAAAACATTTTGCACCATTAGGCTTTAAAACTCTGGACTTTTTATACTTTGGAGAAGTAAAATAATATACTTTATGTGTATTGTATAACACATATAGCAAGGTCAAAGAGAGTGGACATAATCAAAGATTATATTTCTCCAAATGGAAGAGAGAAAAATAGAAGGACCAAGAGAAGTGGGAGGAAGAGGAGAAGAAGAGGAAGGAGGCTTGATTTTCAGAGGTCTTATGACTTTTGAGCTGTGATAGAGGGAAGGGAGGATGTATTCAGGCAATGGAAGCTGGGAGTCCAGAACTAAGCAGACAGCCATTCTCCGGGTAGAGCTAGCAGGGCATTCAGTTTTCCTCAGCGTGGCACGTTGTACATTTAACACCTCCTCATAATCATGACTTGCTGCATGTGCATGTTTGTCTGGTTTGCATGTACATGTGCATGTTCATACATGTGTGTGCACAGGTACACATGCATATTAGTGTGCATGTATCCATGTAACAAGCAACACATAACCATGTTGATGCTTTTGGAATTAAGAAAAACAATGTGGTGATGGAAGAACATCTGTGGAATAAATTGTATTTTAAAATAAGTTGTTTGGGCCTGGGTAGATGGCTCAGTGGGTAAAATGCTTGTGCAAGCATGAAGACCTGAGTTTGGATTCCCCCATAACCCATGCAAAAATGCTGGGTGGGGGGTGCATACCTGTATCCAGAGCACTGGGGAAGCATCAACAGGATATGCTGGTCAGCTACTTTAGCCAAGTTGGTGAATTTCCAGTTCAGTGAGAGACCCTAACCTCACACCAACCAGAGTAGCTAATGGCAGCTAAGGGTCCCTGGGAGAGGGAGAGTCAGGTTCACCATAATCATGCAAGCAACCTAATTTAACTCAGTGCGTTTAAAAATGCATGAAAGTAAGAAAGGGTAGTGAGGAAGAAGAAGGGTGATAATGGGAGCTGGGGGAGGATAAGAGAGGATATTTAAGGGCATAATATCAAAATACAATATACATGTATGAATATGTACAACAAAAATCTGAGAGAGACAACTGACAGTGATCTCTGGCCTCCACAGACACAGGCAAACATGTGCACGTAGACCTACTCACACACACATGTGCCCACACACATATGAACATGCATTCACACACATGCTCAGCACACTCATGCAAAGGCAAAACAAAACATAATAATTTTGCCAATCCTTTACCAATTTTCTTCTTTTCTTCTTGGAACCTCAGCTCACATGTTACTTATTTTTATGTATCTACATGAATTACTGTTCATTTACAAAAACAATGTGCTTTCTGCTGAAATGGTGAGTGGAAAGATAACATATGTCATCTCTGGGTGAAGTTCTGGGCCTTCCACACTGCCGGCTGCTGAAATAGGCCCTGTGTCTTCGCTTCTCGAAGCATTGGACATAAGTCAGATCGGGTCGGCTTTACTTAAATGTGAAAAGCACTGGGGAAGGGACAGACCAATCTATACCCAGGACTCATTGACAAGTCTGAGATTAATAATCAGCATTATTTGTAGCACCCGAGATCAAATCTGACAACATTCCCACAGTCAAATTCTCAGCTCACCACTCCCAAGCCAAGGATTTGACCTTTGGATTCTTTCTGCCTGCCTCTACCCTAGAAATAGAAAAGACCTTTCCCATCTAATCCTAACAAGGAAGCGGACGGTAGAAGTTGAAGACTATTGATACACTCAGATGAATCAAGTACATCCAATATCCTTTATCTCTCAGCCAAATCAGAGTACTGACTTCGCCCGAGAATAACAATCATTACAGTCCACTGAGTCTTGCTTTTCCAATCGTTTCTATAGCAGCTGCAGAGGAGTTGCTGGGGAATTGAAAAGCAGAGCGTAGGGAGGGCCGATGGCTCCTCGGGGTTGATTTCCACTACACACTACAGCTGTGAAACCCACTAACGTTCCAAGTGTCTGCAACATACTTGGAGCAAGGGCCTGGCCAAGGGAAAGCCTCAGCAGCCACTTGAAGTGTACCTTTCCTGTGCCCACTTTCTTATTTCTTAGCGCCAGCCCTGTGGACATTAGATGCCAACAAGTAACAAGCATACTCAGCTACCGCTTCATCCACAGCAATGGCAAAACACAGACTGGAGGCAGAATTTTCTTTACAGAAGGAAAACCCAAGGGGTAGCTATTGCCATAAGGAAGCAATGAAGGCAGAGGAGGTAGGACTTGATTGGTTTAAGTAATTTTATGAGCAGACAAAGTTTATTTTTATCATTAAAATAAGATTTTATTGATTTTTCTTGTTTGTTTCTGGCAATAGAAAATGTTCTAGAGACATCTTGCAAACACCACAATAACATACCTAATGTATTTAGTTGCCAGATGACCAAACAGAGAGAGTTAAGTAATACCCCAGTTCAAATACACACACACACACACACACACACACGTTTGTGTGTGTGAATTTTACTAGGAAAAAAAGTTCATCATATCATGCAGGATTCTGAAAGTCAGTCACAGGTACCCAACAAAGTACAGAACCATGCTTATGTAAACCATGATTCACATCACAATAAATGTTTATGAATAAAGACTGATAAGTCCAAATTTGGAGAAAACTATGAGGTAGACAGCACAACCTATGCTCTGCAGACAGTCACATGATTTCATCCTGGAATTGCTTCACTACGGATATAATGAATGTTTTAAAAATTCTGAGATTAACTGAATATTTAGGTTCACTAAAGGTAAGGTCCGATAACCTGATGAAACTTAGACCACAACTGTGTTAGAACTGTGAGGTGGAGATGTGTGTGCACACATTTTTGCATGCACATGCATGTGGAAATGTCCAGTAAGGTGTTAGCCTGATGTAAAAATATATTTTCAATGACACTGATTAAAACTAATTCAGCGGCAGTACTAATTGTTGAATTTAATTTGGTTGAAAATGAGATCAAGCTCATTATCATTGTTATACTTTTGCCTTGGTATTGTAAAAAGACATGGAATACAAAGCAACAGTCTACTGACTAAGAACACGGCATCAACTCTACTTCTGGTATGCCCACTGTCAATCTTTCGGCAGATCTTAACCTTTCCTGTGCCATGCACTTCTCATCTGTCATCTGTGGAAGCTGCTGACCCCTATTCACGATAATGCAAATAAAATGCATAGGCTTATAGAAGGCACCATTTTGATTTAAATGCAAGCATCTAATACTAAAAATTACTACATAACAATAAAAAACAGAGGCTGGGGCTGGACAGATGGTTTGGCAGTTAAGGCACTTGCCTGCAAAGCCAAAGGACTCAGGTTTGATTCCTCAGGACCCATATAAACCAGATGCACAAGATGGAGCATGCATCTGGAGTTCATTTGCAGTGGCTGAAGGCTCTGGTGCATCCATTCTCTCTTTCTCTCTCTTTCTCTCTCTCTCTCTCTCTCCCTCTATCCCTCTCTTCCTCCCTCCCTCTTTCTCTCTCAAATAAATAAAATAAAAAAAGACAGAGGCTGATGAATGAGATGGCTAAATGGCCTGCCTTGCAAGCCTGAGGCTCTGAATTTGACCCTCAGATCCCACGTAAAGATGCCAGACACATTATCATGTGTTTTTAATCCCAGAGCTAGAAAAGAGGAGACAGGAGAATCTCTGGAGCCCACTGGTCAGCCACTTTGTTCTAATTGGTGAGATCCAGACCAATGAGAAACCTTGTCTTGGAAAATGTAGGCAGGATTCCTGAGGACCATCACCTGAAGGTGTACTCTTGCATACATATGAACACATGTGCTCTCACACATGCAAGCATGCAAGCACACATGCACAATAGATGAATAATAAAGAAATGTGTATGTACATGTGAATATGTGAGAAAGAAAAGCTTTGACAGTATAATGCACCAAACCATAACAATGACTATTTACGAATGCCGGGATTTTGTTCCCTTTTTAAATGTCTTCAAACTGCCTGAATTTCTGTTTTGTAATTGACCTTGAGGTAGAATTGACATATCATCCTTTCACTAGGAAACTCAGTGACATTTAGTGTTTTCACAATGTCACCCAGTCACCGCCTCACTCTAGTTTTAAACTCTGTCCTCACTCCATAAGAGCACACTGTCTTTAGAAGGCTGAGGCAGGAGGACAACCTGGGCTTTATAGTGTATTCCAGCTCAGCCTGGGCTATGTAGTAAGATTCTCAAAAAAAAAAAAAAAAAAAGAAAGAAAGAAAGAAAAAAAGAAAAAAAGAAAAAGAAACAACTTGTATGCATTGCTTTCCAGTCTACTGTCTTCCACCTCTGGCAACCACCAGCCTTCTGTCTATGTAGATTTGACTGATGATACTTTATGTAAAAATTTATATATGTATGGGTTTTGTCTACTTAACATCTTTCACTTGTTACAGTTTTCATGATTCATCCAAGTACTATGTGTCAATACTTTTGCTTTGGGGAGCAGATTAATATTTCATTATTACTTTGTATGTCTATACCACAATGGATTCCTCAATTGATGGACATTTGGATTTGGCATTATGAAGAGTGCTATGGTAAAACCCCATGCGCAAGATTCTATCAGTGTGTTTTAATTTCTCTTAGGTGTATAGGAGAATCAAAGTGCCAAATGGCAACCCCACATAAAGCATCCTGAGGAAATGCCAATGACTTTCCTACAGAGTCACTGTTTTATATTTTTGCCATATATATGCTAGCATTCCACTGCCTTTGTTTAAATTTGTTATCTTCCATTCTTCCTCACTGTAATTTTGATCCTAATGTCCCCAAAGGCTAATGGTGATGTGAAGTGTTCCCTATGCCTGTTGGGCATTGGTATAACTTCTTTGGAGAAATACATAAATTCAAGTCCTATGGCCTTTACACACCTGGGTGGTTGACCTCTTGGTTATGTTGTGAGACTTATTTTACATTCTGGTTATCAGGCTACCACCATGAAAATGACATGCAAATAACTTTTTCAAATCTTCAAGCTCTCTGTATACATTCTTGAACATGCTCTTGGAGGGGAAAGGGTTTGAAATTTTATTAATTCCAACTGATTTGTTTTATTTTAGATTGTCTTTATTCTTTTTAGTGTAAGTAAGCATATATTTGATATATGTGCAAAGATGAGCATGCATCTCTATTTATTTTGCAAACACTGTGTGTTACATATCATCATTTACCTCATTACTTCACAGAAATGATCAGTTCAGTGATTTGCTGAAGCCTAAGTTAACAGATGCAGAATCTTCTCACTCTAAACATTAGCGAAACAGCTTCATATGCTGTGATTGAATAATGAGCCGGGGGCAGTATTTGCACTAAATAAGCTATTTTATTTTTTTTCATTTTCACTTTCAATGGAATTGAACATATGTTGGTTGAGTCCTCCTCATGCCCCAGCTGTTACATTTCCCATGGAAAGAGATCAGCATACAAAACAGATGCATTCCTTGTCCCCCATGGTGTTTCAATCCAGTGAGAAATACAGGCCTTGACTCCCAAAGTCTGTGTAGGACCACCGACAAGAAGAGGACACCATGCTCTGATAATCAAAGTAGAAGTCATAAACATCTCTGCAAGACTACATCAGTGCATCCAGGCAGTTTAGCACATGTCACTTGCCTACATATCATCTTACTTTACCCTGTGAGTGGTTTCAAGGGCACAGAGCTCCCCTTGTGATACTAGAAGTGTCTGAATGACGAAGGCCAGATGTGCTCATTCCACTGTCCTTCTCAAGCTATGCATTTCAGCAGAACAAGAGACTAGGATGGAGGGAGAGTTAGGGAATGAAAGGTAGGGGAACCATTAGTGCTAACTGGGATGGTAGCTTATGAAGGCTTTATTACATAATGATCAACATTTAGCCAGTGTTAGCTGCTATAGAGAATTAACTCCTCTTTGAGGATATAAAACTTCTTATATGATGTGCATATGTATATATACATACACATATATACATACACATATGCACATGCAAACACACACATGTGCATAAATGTATATATTACATGGAACAGTTGAACAACATTGAAATATGGGTTAGTTTGACTCTCAACATTCAGACTCTTAACTCTTGGGACATTTTCTTCTACTTAAGAAATTAAATGTAGATAACCTATAAATATTTCACTGCTAAATTTAAAGTGTATACTCATAGCTATGTACATAACCATGTACAGATATACATACATATGTACACACACACACACACACACACACACACACATACAGTGCTACATGGACCAGGATTGAAAATGATCTTGTTTCTGTGAAAACAGGTCAATAAGGGAGAAAAAAAGATTAAAAACATAGGTAGCAAACTAAAATTATATGTTGAATCATAACAGGAATAATTATCATAATAAAGGGTGGTGTAGGAAAAGTCCTACCCTGTGATTTAAATGTATTCTATCTTTGTTTTCTGCAAACAGTCATCCCATGAAGGTTCCATCCGTAATCGGTTACACTGAAAGCAATTTTGGGAAGAAGAGATACTGGAGTGACCATTATGGGCAGGATACCACATGCCCCAAAGTGAGCTTTGGTAGACTTCCTGTACAATGTGTGCTGACGTGACGGCTGACACGATGGAACTTTGCTACTATATCTAGGACATGGTAGCCTTGGTAAGAAATCATGCCAATTGTCTCACAGAATGGAGGGTTAGTAGCTAGCGTCAGGACAATATTGTTTATCATTTTGTATGCACAGTAATAGAGCCATTACATACCATAGAAGAAGACAGGCAGATAAAACCTATATATTGGAATATGGTTTCTTGATAGACTGGACTTGTGTGCAAAGACTTTAACTGCATGATAATCCTAGGAAACTACAGCTATAAAAATATGTCCACAATCCTGTGAAACTGTAGCTTGTATGTTTTCTGTGATTCTTTCCCTCTAGATAATTAAGATCATATCTCTAAAAGATAAAATGCTTGATAGTTCCTTAAAATAAAGCTCATTAGCTATTAGCTGACAAAGGTCTTTTACATTTTTATGATTGCACATGCATGTGTGTATGTGTGTGTGTAGGCCACAGGCATTGTTTCTTGTGGACACTGTTTACCTTTTTTGAAAGACAGGACCTCTCATTGGCCTAGAGGTAGGCTAGACTGGCTAGCCACTGAGCTCCCAGGATCCACCTATATCTGCATCCTCAGCACTAGGGTTACAAGCGTGTGCCAGGATGCTTTCTATTTTTACCTGGGTTCTTGGAGTTAAACTCAGGTCCTCATGTTTGCAAAGCAAGCACTTAATCTATTGAGCCCTTTCTTAATTCATTTTATTTATTGACAATGTATACATACATACATACACACACACACACACACACTTTTTTTTTTTTTTTTTTTGGTTTTTCAAGGTATAGTCTCACTGTAGCTCAGGCTGACCTGGAACTCACTATACACACTATTTTTTATCATATTTATTTCCCATTTTTTCTCTTGTTCTCCTTCCATTCTTGATCAACCCCTCCTTTTGTCCAAGTAGTCCTACTTCTTTTTCTTGTGACTCACTGAATTTAATTAGGGTTGCTTGCATTATCAGGGGTGAGGGTTGTTTATCAGAATACAGGCTATACCACTGCAGAAAACGTCCCTTTCTTCCCCAGTAATCATTAACTACAAATAGTTTCTCAGGAAAGGCTTGGTGAACTAGCAGCCTTAGTGGAACATTAATGGGTTCAATTTTATGCAGTTCTTATACAGGTGACAACAGCCTGGGGAGACTCAAAACTTGTCAAAGTGCTGAGAATAAAGTAGTGACTGTTGAGTCTTCGGCGCTAAATGGGACATTATATCACCTCCAAGGCCCAGGAAAACTGTGATAGAGGGGCAGAAAGAATGTGCAAGCTGGGGGATGGTGAGCAGTGCTGGGGAACGACATCTTCCAACATGTCATGACCACAGCACTCCTGAACTTTCAGTGTCCATTGTCACCTTTCTTAACTTTAAAATACAATTCTTATGAATAATATTTTCTTTGAAACCATGAACAAATAAGTGTTCCATTTAGAGGGCATCATTAAAGACTGAAAATTTTTCTAATTAAGAATGAATAATTCCCTTATGAAAACAATTAAGAGATACAAAGTTTCATAGTCATAGTGGAAACATTTCAAGGCATCGTGTTCCTTACTCCTTAATTTTTGTGTTTCTCTGGTTTATTTATACAATGGTTTGCTTGTTTTTGATTTTTTTGTTGTTGTTGAAAAATAGGCTTTGTTTGAAGCAGTGGTATTTTCTGGCATCCTATGGCAAACTTGATTACAGTCAAGTTCAAACAATACAAACAAACAAGATAGTAGTTTCCCTTCACCCCAATCTCCTGTTCAGAGAAACGGGGAAATAGGAGCTTTTCTGCATCCTCCAGCTTAAGAGTCTGGGCTCCTGAGCACACGGCTCCTAACAGAGTATGTAACACCTGCAAAGGTTCTTTTTAAAATGATTTTTTGTTTATTTTTATTTATTTGAGAGCAACAAACAGAGAGAAAGAGGTAGAGAGAGAGAGAGAGAGAGAGAGAGAGAATGGGCGCACCAGGGCCTCCAGCCACTGCAAACGAACTCCGGACATGTGCACCCCCTTGTGCATCTGGCTAACGTGGGTCCTGGGGAATCGAGCCTCGAACCGGGGTGCATAGGCTTCACAGGCAAGCGCTTAACCACTAAGCCATCTCTCCAGCCCCAAAGGCTTCTTTTTTTGTTTGTTTGTTTTGTTTTGTTTTTGGTTTTTCAAGGTAGGGTCTCACTCTGGTCCAGGATGACCTGGAATTAACTATGTAGTCTCAGGGTGGCCTCAAACTCAGGGCGATCCTCCTACCGCTGCCTCCCGAGTGCTGGGATTAAAGGCGTGCGCCACTACGCCCGGCCCAAAGGCTTCTTTTAATACTACATTCAGAGCAGTATTTCTGTAATAACCACACTTGCATTTATAACTACACATGGCTGATAAAATTCTGCTGACTGTGATGGCTTAGACTGCATATCAAGGAGACAAGGCTTTTCCACTTCTTTTCCTTTAGAGGTGAGAAAACTCCAGGTGAGTCATCAGCCTGCTTCCAACTGACTGGGAGGTCCTCTTCTGTGCCTGTGCGTCACTGTGCCAACAGAGAGGGGAGACACCTGGACCCAAATACAAGTTTTGCCACATAGCCAACACTAAAATTGGCTTTACACTTTCTAATGACACAAAAGGCTTAAATATATGGGCCCTCATACAGCACAAAATACCTGAACTTCTGAAAACAACTTAGTGAGACTTGCAATCATCCTGCCTCTGTTTCCTTCATTGAAGGATGACAGGCATATGCTGACAAGAGGCTATTTTAAGCCTCCAAGTATATTCTGACGAAACTATGATATAACCAAAAACTCGATCTATAATCCCACTATGGTAGCAAAACTTGTTGCTCAAGGCCACACAGCCCATATCACCTGAACAGAAACTAGAAACAATGAACAGAAATAGGTTCACATGGACCCTGATGACACGGTCTCTTGAACTTCAGGCTTCAAGCTGTTTCTGAGTCTTCCTTGGAACTGAAATCCAAAGCTTTTCCCTATCCCTCCTGGACCCCAGAGCACCTGGGAAGCAGAGAGCCTGCTCTCCAGTATGAGTAGGACCTGGAGATTGGCAGCTGCCCACAGCTTGTGTGTGGTTATGTGAGAGCTTACTAAACAGAGGAAACAAATTCAGCTTTTTTTTTTTTTTTTTCTGGCAACTTTTCACAGCATGAGCTGTGATACACTGTTTGCCTTTCCTCCCTTCCTGTCAGCTGTCGATCCCTCTATCAGCCTGCCTGGCACTTACAGCCTCCTACTTGTAATCTGTACTTTCTAATCTGTCATCTGAAACATCAGATGACCAGAGCTGTTAGGAGTATGTGTAAATTAATAGCCAAGCTCTGAGAGATAGCCACAGATCCCCCTTCAAAAGAGCGTGTAGCAGGCTTCCTGGCAGCCATTTTCTCTCTTCTCAGAGCTTTCCTTATCTAACTCTTTGCCTGACAGACTCAGAAAGCTGACCTCCATCTGCAGGAGAACCTTGTGTGAGGTACAAGGGAGATCACTATGGAGGGGAAGGAAGGATATGTGCAAGGGTGGACAACTATCAGGCTGACCTTTATTCACAACAGGTTCCTCATTAGTAAGCTATGAGTACCACACACTCCCCAGCACAGACTCAGCGAGGCATAATGACATAAAAATTATAGCTTGATTTAGGAATGGGTTGCAAAGAAGACAGTATGTTTTTCTCCCATGTGGGTATGTGAGTTTGTGGGGGGGGGTTACACATGTGTGCAGGTGCATGTGTATGTGTGTGACCATGTGTATGGAGGACATAAGTTGACATCAGCTATCTCTCAGAATCATTCTCGACCTTGTTTCTTTGATAGGGTCTCTCACTGAGCCTGGAAGCTCTCTGACTCAGCTAGTTTACCTGGTCAGCAAGCATCAGGGATCTTCCTGTCTCCATCTCCCCAGCACTGGGATTACAGGTATATGCCATCACATCTGGCTTTTATGTGGGTATCAGGACCCAAACTCAGGTCTTCATGCTTGTCTGACAAGCATTTTACGCATTGAGCCATCCCGCCATCCAGGTAGTTCTCATAGAGCTCATATGACCCAAGATACTGAAAATAATTTTATCTGTCCCTGTAAAGAAATATTTTTAGTGAACCATTTTACCAAGAAATATTTTATTTTCAATCATATAAACCTGACAGCCTGGGTTCAATTCCCCTTTCACACAAGGCCATATGCCCAAAGTGGCACATACATTTGGGGTTTGTTTGCAGGGCAGAAGGTCCTAGCATGCCCATATTTTCTCTCTCTCTCCCCCCTTTCCTCCCTTCCTCTCATAAATGAATAAATAAATAAATAATTTATTAAAACAGTTAATTGATGCTGGGCATGGTGGTACATGCATTTAATCCCAACACTTGGGAGGCTAAGGTAGAATTACTGTGAGTTTGAGTCCACTCTGACACTACATAGCACATTCCAGGTCAGCCTAGGTTACAGTGAGATCCTACCTTGAAATACCAAAACAAAAAGTTGCTTGGGGGCTAGAGAGATGGTTCAGTGGTTAAGGCACTTACCTGCAAAACCTAATCACCGAGATTCAATTCCCAAGCACCCATGTAAAGTCATATGCACAAAGTGGCACATGCATCTGGAGTTCATTTGCAGTGGCTAGGGGTCCTGACATGCTCGCTGTCACTCACTCGCTTGCTCTCTCTCTCTCTTCTTGCAAATAAATTAATAAAAATATTTTTAAAAGCTTAAAAAAAGCATTAGGGTGAAGTGGCATATGTAGCAGTTACATTACTAGGAGGAAATATCCAACCAGAAGCATCCTATAGAAGGAAAGAGTTTGTTTGTGGATAAGCATCAAGGGGAAGCTTCATCATGGCAGGAGCAGGCGCTGGACCTCATAGCTCATCACAGCAGAAGAGAGGAAGGACTGTCCACTCCTGATATGCTTTCCCTACCCTGATGAAATTTACCAACGAAACTAAACCTAAATTAACCCTTTTCTTCCATAAGCTGCTTCTGGTCAGGTGTGCTGTCCCAGCAATGAGGAGGTAATTGCTACAGCATATTTTACAATACAATCCACGAGCTTAACAGAAGACATTGACAATCATAACAGTTACATTAATAGCACATAAGAAATTCATTGTACAAGTTTTATGTTATGTAAATCCATTTCTGTGCAAATGAAAATCTTCAGAAAC
Organism: Dipus sagitta; assembly: GCA_036346955.1. Lineage (NCBI taxonomy): Eukaryota > Metazoa > Chordata > Mammalia > Rodentia > Dipodidae > Dipus > Dipus sagitta. Next base: position 8,084,640 of record CM070780.1, on the reverse strand, counting down.
ATTTTCTGCTGAATTCCTAAGAGCAACAATCAACTTAGGGCTAAAAATTATTTCTGGTATAAATTTTAGGGGGAAAACCAGTATTACATTAACCTTGTTGGGTCACAGCAATGAGGGCTACAAAGCTGCCCAGAACTGTAAGTGCCAAACACACTACATGAGCTCAAATATTAATCAAAATGACATCTCCAATTTCCACCCTTCCTAATCAGGCCTAAAATCACAGGAAATCCTGCAGATCAATATGCAAAGAGGATGCTCTTGTCTCTGCCTGTCCATCCAGGACAAGGGCCTTCAGTGCTGTACACATACTTCCTTTTTTGAAATGGGTATGCCCACCTATGATCCCAGAGCAATGCCCTGGCATTTATCCGACCTGCCATTTGTTACAGAAAGACTTCACACCATTGCAAGACATGCAGGTGTATTGATCTAGAATATATGGTTTTTATTTCTAGGCTCTTCTCCCCAACCCCCCCCACACCAAACACACACACACACATAGACACACAAACTGATCCCATTGACACTGGCTATTAGCTATTTTCCCTGTCTGGGCTCTGGAGCTGTTTGGGTCTTGAAAACTAATACCATGTCAATTTATTCCTCATTCATTTATTTGCAGGAGCCAGACATTTGGAGAACTGGAAGAAAGAACAAATTAGTTCATGCATGGTCTGAATTCCATGAAGGAAATGGTGTAACCACAGCTAGAAGAAAAATAAAGTCAGAAAACTGACTGGATTAGACAACATATGGTCCTATGGTAGGAAGTGAGATGGTCCCTGTGAGCCTCAGAAACACTAGAAGACCTGTGAAGCAGAAAGCTCAGGACTCCTGAAGTTGGACAGCCATGCTGGCAAGGCCAGGGACATTTGAGATCATCTATTCATTCATCCTTCCATTGATTTATCTGTGTGCCAGGCCTATCAGTGAATGGGCACAATCTGTTTCTTAGAACCCCTTTAGACTGTTCTGATCTTAACTGCTATTTATGCTGCCATAACTTTATAAAAATATAGATGGAAAATCTTTCCTACCCCAGATTTTTCTACCCTCATATGAAAGGAATAAGATGGCAGCGCTTGATATCTAGCATGTAAAAGTTCAAAAAGGAGTTAATTAATGGTTTAGCAAAATTAGGGCCTGGGGTGGTGACTCCAGAGTTAAATATGCTTTCTTGCAAAGCCTGAGAGCCTAGGTTCAATTCCCCAGCCACCATGCAAAGCCAGACAGGCATTCGTTTGCAATAGCGAGAGACCCTGTTAAGTCCCCCCACACACACACGTAACAAATATTTTTAAAGTTGAAGCAAAATTGGAATTGCAGAGATTAAAGTTACCCACAACAAAGCAAATGCTACACACAAAACTAATGAAACTCTAAACTTATTCCAAAGGACTGTGTATGGTGTGATGTGTGGGTCAGCCTACTGTGTATGAGACGGTCAGTAGGATGCATTTTGAAGGGCAAAGGGCACTGTCAATGTAAAGACATGTGACATTAACAGGAGCTGCAAATGACTTCTTAGGTAGGTTTGCCTGATGCTGTTTAAAAACACAATGTAGTTAACATGATACACATGGCCTCATCTGAAACAATATTCAATAGGTTAATTTGGCAAAAGTGTACTTATTTCATATGACAATGTTTAAACACACCTTTTAGTAGGAAACAATACACAAAGCCAGCTATAGATTCCTAAATTAATATATGGCATGTGTATAACAATCATCACCTTTCTTGCCTCCCATGTTCTTCTCTAGGCACAGTGAAGCTAAGCCCTAGATCTGAACACCCTTCACTTCCCATGTTTAGTGGGATTAAATTTGAGGAGGTCATTGTAGGACAGGGAAGAGAATTGTTCCCAGCGTGTTCCCTGTTCAGGTCCTGTGAAGCTGGCTAGAGCTGCCTCTGTTCAAGAGTGGTGCTCCCTTGAGCTAAACCGTCACAGGATTTCAATACCATCACTTTGTCCTATTACTGCTCAGCCATACAGCAAATGAGAACTTCCTGTCACCATGTCTGGGTGGGTGATGAGGATGTCACCATCCAGTCCTGCTCTTCCTTCATCTCACACACCCCTACAGATATCTCATTAATGTCTCTTCATTAGACCCATATGAGTTGAATTCAGTTTCCTTCCAGGTCTATGTTTGACTACAACATAGACATCTGTTTATTGGCATAGAAATATGTGTGGCAGAAAGTAGAACTAAGTATTAGTAGTACTTATGTTTAGGTACTAAGTCATGATTGTTTATCTGTATTCACATATCTTTTTAATTGTGTGTGTGGTCATGGGTGTATGGGCATGTATGCATGCATGCATGTGGAGAGAGAACAGAGGACAACATCGAGGGTTATTATCAAGAACACAATTCACCATCTTTTGATGCAGGGTATCTTGTTATCTCACTGGCACAGAACTTGCCATGTAGGCTAACAGATAGCCTATTATGCCACCATGCCCAACATTTTTTTCAATTTTTATCCATTTACTTACTTATTTTGGGTTTTTTGAGGTAGCGTTTCACTCTAGCCCAGGCTGACCTGGAACTCACTACATAGTCTCAGGGTGGCCTTGAACTAATGGTTATCTTCCTACCTATGCCTCCCAAGTGCTGGGATTAAAGGCATGCACCACCATGCCCAGCTATTTTTTTTTAATTTTTTAATTTAAAAAAATTGTTTGCATTTTTAAGGTAGGGTCTCCCTCTTGCCAGGCTGACCTGAAACTCACTATGTAGTCTCAGGGTGGCCTTGAACTCCAGGTTATCCTCCTACCTCTGTCTCTCAAGTGCTGAGATTAAAGGTGTGAACCACTATACCCAGCCATGCCCATCTTTGATATGAGTGCTTGCTTATATCCAAACATTGGTCCTCATGCTTGCACAAAAAAAAAAAAAAACATTTATGCACTGAGTCACCTCCCCAGGTCCCTCATATTTATTTTTCAAATGTCATAGAGATTTTGAGGGAAATAGTAAAGTTAAAACACAAAAGTGGGGATAAATATGATCTCATAATGTACCAGTGGGTTGGCTTCCTTCTTTTCCTTCCACCTCATTAAAATTACATAAATAAAAAGTTGTGGAACTAGGGAGGCTTCTCAGTGGTTAGAGATGCTTGCTCTGCCAGCTAGCCTTCTGAAATTCAGATCCAAAGACCCCATGTAAAGCCAGACACAAAAATGAACTTATGTACAATCCCAATGGGCCTACAGCAATTGCAGGTGGAAACAGACAAATCACAGAACTTGCAGAGCCACCTGTACTGCTTGCCTGTAGCAAAAACAACAAGGTGGGAAGAGAGAGCCAACACCCCCAAGGTTGTCCTCAGACCTCCACATGTGTGCCATGGCATGCATGTCCATACAAACACACATGCATAGCATACACACACAAGAAAAAAGAGAAGTTGTATAACACAATGTTGTCCTGATGGGGCCACAGGACATAAACACTTCTCTTTCTTTATTCTCTCAGCATTCTGTTACCTATGAAAAAATATTTGGTCACCATGTAGTCACAATTACAAATGCAATTTGGAACGTCAATAAATGCACGTGTTTCAGAGCACTGGCCTTCAGAACAAGCAGCTCAAATTTTGATGCTTTCTTTGGTGATAATGATTAATGGTAATGATACTTCCTGCCTATAGGTATTCACTGAGTTCACCCTGTCCACAAGGGAAGATTATCACTCCCACTCCACAGATGAGGAAATTGACTTGCAAAAAAGACAAGTTATTCACCCAAGGTCATACAGCTCCTTGTCAGCAGGTCCCAGAGACAAGCCTGAGCTTTAGAGCCTCTTCCACTCATGGCACTCAACCTTCAATCAGACCTAGGTCACCTAAGACTCTACCTCTCTTCTCATCTAGGAGAACCAGCAGGGCTCTCTAACTGGCTCACCACATCCTGGCTGTTTGGTCTTGTGTATTTGCATACCAGATCTGCAGTCCTCATTAATAAGATAACCAGTCTCTCGCCTTCAGACCCCAGAAGTTGTGAGGATCATATGAAAAAATGTACACATGTGCCACTCTGAAACAAGAATGGTGTGACACTGTTCTCCAAGAAAAACATCCATTACCATCTTTATCAGAAGCAGTTGTGACCACTCAGAAGAGACCCTTGAGGTTTAACCAGTTAACATTTTCCCACAACAGGAAAGGGGTGGAGGGTCTCATACTCTCGTGTGATCTCAGCTGTTCCTTCTGCCAGCTCTATGGGATGATGAGTGAGCTCTTGTGATCTCAGAGGGAGATGGAGTATACAGAGGGGGGAAGCTCGAGGGCTAGGGCTGTCCATCTAAGCAGCTATGGGATGCCACCATCCATGCTGAGGTGAGAATTTTTTGATACTACAGCTGATTTAGGGGTCTCCAAAGGGGTAAATGACCCACTCCCATGCTTTGTGAGGAAGCCTCACAAGCTCACTAGTACACAAGGTTCAATATTTGTAGAACTATGTATTTTTTAAATTTCCATTAAACTTTACTATAGGGACAAATCACATGTTCAGATTCCTATCAGGTTATACTTTTACAGCTTCTCTTCTCCACCCCTTTTCCACTGAGGAACCTGGTCAGCAGGGTTACTTTAATTTCACACAGATACCCTGCCTGGGGGGTGGGGGGGAGGGACCAGTACATATTCCTAGAAAAAGAATTCATTCAAAAAAAAAAAAAAAGGAATAAAAGCAGGGTAGTAACATGCAGAGTTCTCAAAAGTTGAGTACATTAGTCATCAATACTAATCCATGACAGTCAAATATAAAGAAAATAGACATTATTTAGGTGGCATATAGTGCCAAACTGATATTATAAACTACTCGGCCTGTTAATAACACCTAACATAAACCCACCACTGACTAATCAATAAGAGTCATGCGATCATCTCGCTGAATGTACTCTTGAGAGAACACCTCTGACTCACACTCATTAATTACCTTACCTTACATGATATATTCCCAGCATTTTGGGAAATATGTTGTTCTCTAACGTTAGTTTCCTACTCAAACTTTTAAAAGAAAAAAAGAACTTTCAAAATTGAAAGTGTACAATCTCTCTGGTACAATGTTAAGAGTTCAATTGAGCACTTAGTTTTCACTTTCCCTGACTCAACTTTCTGGAGTTTTATAATTAATTATGTTCCATTATTACTGGTCATCAATTAGCTCAGAATGTTGCTGAGTTGGTGAGGATGCTGAAGAAGGCAAGATGTAATGATAATCTGAGACCAGTAGGACACTAAATTTCTCTCTCTTGTTAATAATTAAAGTAGATAACTTATGTTTTTATTTATAGCTTCCAGAAATATCCGGCTCATTCCTGCGCACTGCCTTGTCAGCTAATCATGAGCTGGTCAGGATCTGACTTGGGCTGTTGTGTTTTATTTCCCACTCATGCCTTCAGCTGAAGCCATAAGTGCAGCCAAACCAGAAGTTAAAGTGAGGTCATCATTGTGTCTTCTTTGGAACTTTCCACCTGGCCCAATACTTGCCCATCACACACAGATCAAGAAAAAACAACGGTAAAATTCCAACTTACCTGTTTCAATTTCCCAGATGTAGACAGAGTCATCTGCACAACCTACAATTAGAAAGTTCTCCACCGGGTGCCATCGGATGGTCTTCACCGGGAAAAGGTGCTTCCGGGCTCGCAGGAGGCAGCGCCTTCCCTCCAGGTGAAGCAGAGACACAGAGTGGTCCCCGCACACACAGCAGATCATTGGATCGTCTCTTAGCTGTGGAAATGCAACATGTTGGGGTAAATGAATAGTCAAACAATTTCTTTATGATTAACCCAGATACTTCTCCCCTGGTAACATAAAGCACTTTTGTTTAAGTCCTATTTACAAAAGGACATTTAGCCATTGCATAGGACCTCTTCACATGGCACTCTGCAGGAAGCTTGGAAAGAGTTTAAACTCACCAACCCATGGGGAAGGTCAAGAAATACAAGAGAAAGAAGAGATCTACTTAGAAGATAAATGAGGGACTTTCCCATCACTCAGCGGATTCAGGCAGAGAGGCAGACGTCGGAAATAATGCAGAACATAATAACCCCCAGAACTAATTTGTTGCCACAAAAAGAAGCTATTTGTAGACACAGGCATAGGCCCAAGGGTATCATGAGCTGAGAGTTTCCACTTAAAGCCTCAAAATGTGATTTGGTGCTGTTCCCAGAACCGTACAGATTCTAATCCAAACAGGAAACGCAATGTAGACACAACCTAAAAGAGGTAAACTTCCAACTGACTGCACAGCTTCAAAGACACAGGCATCAAAAATAGGCTCTCAGGCAGGGCAACAGTCCTTAAAACAATCAGCATGTGGTCACCTTGAACGGCCACACTGGGTGCTGTGGGCCCATCCAGATTTTCAGCTCATGTGTTCAAAGCATCAGCTGAAATCTCTCTCCCAGACCCCATCCTTAACCTCACTACTGGGCATTGGGAGATATGTTTTCTTTCCTAATTCTCTTTAAGAAGACAACATAAATCTTTAGGAGAAAAACTTGTAAAATGCTACTTGTGATATATAATGGAACTTAGACTCTAAGATGAGTCAGGTGTCATTTTTCCCCAGCTTTCTTACCTTTTGGAGAATGCCAGAAACTCTCTTCTCTCTCTCTCTCTCTCTCTCTCTCTCACACACACACACACACACACACACACACACACACACATAAAAAAACACTCATAAATATTAATCTTATGTCCATGAGTGAACTCACACTATGTCAATCAGGTGCTATTTCCTAGGCATTCCAAAGATAAAAGAATTTCATAGGAAGATGCATACTGTTTGGGTTAGGGGATCTGGGTTTCTGAATTTATAGATCACGTTCCACCAATCCCTCATTGCAGGTGGCTGCTATACTGTTTCATAAAGTCCTGTTTTATCAGAGTTTTTTTTTAAATATATCATCCCTTTTATGGTTAAATGACCTATGCCTAAGGCAGGAGTAAAACGGGTTAGAGGGGAAACTAACTTGGACTTAGTTATAAAAGATAAAGAAAGACTAGAGAGAGAAGAAAGAAAAGAAGATAGAGGGGCTGGAGAGATGGCTTAGCGGTTAAGCGCTTGCCTGTGAAGCCTAAGGACCCCGGTTCGAGGCTCGATTCCCCAGGACCCACGTTAGCCAGATGCAGAATATAGAGAGGAATATAGAGGGAAAAAAGGAGACACAGATTCAGGAATAAAAGCTATACAGGGTATTTCAAATCACCATGTATAAGTTTCAGAAACTTTTAATTTTGCTACTGTTTTCTTTCATCCTATTGCTCTTCTTATGTCATTACAAAAATATAGAGTAAATTTTCCCCAAAATTAATTTGGAGCTGATTTTTTAAAATATTGCATAGAAATAACTTTATAATCCAATCTAATTATAAAATCTCCTTACCTGCTTACTTTATCACAAAGTAACCTCAGAATCCAGGTGTTCATACTGTAGCAAAGACATAATCTCTACCAAAGCTGAACTTGATTTGACATTGCATGAGCAGATAACAACTGTAATCATTTCATTTATTCAACAAGGTAGGTTAGTGCTCATAAATTTGTCAAAGCTCAATATTTATTAAAGAAATAAGAGGTAAATAAAAACCCACAAAGGGATACAATGTTGCTACCCATATTATTAAAAAGGGAATTTGTTAAGACAAATTAATTTTTAATTCATAGATTCCCTACATGGTTTGACTTCTGTTTGTATTATCTATTAGTTTATCCAAAAATTCCACATTAGAAATTAAGACAACTTTTTAGTTTGTGTGATTATTTAGAGATAATAACCATGGGGCTTTGGATTTTTTAATTTTTTTTATTTGCAAGGGGGGGTGGAGAGAGAGAATGAATTGGTGTGCCAGGGCCTGTAGTCACTGCAAATGGACTCAACGCATGTGCCACCTTGTGTATTTGGCATTACGTAGGTACTGGGGGACTGAACCTGGGTCCTCTGGCTTTGCTGGCAGGCACCTTAACCACTAAGCCATCTCTCTAGCCCCTGTCTTTCTGTTTTAATATATATTCTCCAATATGACCTAGCTTTCCAATTATGTGTTACGATTTGCTTTTCATCTTAACTTACTGTGAAGTGCTCTGGTGACATCAAAAGACTTGTCACAGGACCAGCTTCCAAGAGGAACCTATGCAGAATTTCTTCAGTGAAGATGTCCCACAGGATGACACAGGCACCTCGATCTCCAGACACCATCCAACTCTGGTCCAGCTTCGAAGAGAGGCCATGTGGGTAAAGTAATGAAGTCACACTGTGGTGATGGCCTTTGAGGACCTTAGGACAGAGGGAGTCTGGGAAATGACCAAACACCAAGTAGTAACAATGTTATTTTCTAAATAATTCTAAGATTCTTGTCTTACATGTATTTTTTTTATTTGCAAGCAAAGAGATACTGAGAGAAAGAATGGGCATATCAGGACCTCCAGCTACTATAAACACACTCCAGATGCATGAGCCACCTTGTGTATGTGGCTTTACATGGGTGCTGGGGAATTGAACCTAGGTCGTTAGGCTTTGCAGGCAAGTGCCTTAACTGCTGAACCATCTCTCTAGCTCTTACATGTTTTTAATACCTGCTCACACATAGGAAAATTACAGACAAATCCTTAGCAGACCATCACAAAAGGTAAATGCCTTGTGGAAGTCCAAATGTGCTTTAGATAAACACCCCAGTTTTTTTGTTCCGAGATACGATCTCTTCGAGGATGCTGAGTTACCAGCTCATTGCTATACATTAGCAAGTGCTGTACCAAACCAGTGAGTGATTCATGCACTTTGCCTCTAGAGAGTCATGTTAATGACATCTGCAGCAGAGGGAGAGAAAGATCACAGGAATGAGTTCTGCATGTGTTGTACAGCTAAGGTATACAAAGCTCAGGCAGGCTACCCAAATTGGATTCCACGTGTCAAAACCAAGCACGGTGTTCAAGAGCAAAGCCCTGGTGTTGGGCACGTCTTCCCTTTACCTTGGGGTCAGTCACTTATGACGTGCTTTCTAAACGCACAAATTGCTCTTCCCCTCACATTCACACATGCAGCATCTGGAAGACTAAGATTATAACTATCCTTAGTTCGTACAGTCTGTTGAATGGAATAAATGACTTCTTGAGGCTCTGCTTGGCACCTAATAGGCCTGTGGGCACGGGGGCCTTTCAAACCAGATGATAACAAGAACACTAGACTTCTGGTACATCGCTTCCCTTCCCACTAACCACTGCTTTTTCTTTCATCATTGGCTGAATTCACCCTAAGTGGACAGGACCATAGCCACCTCTCTGTGTTCAAATTGAAAATGAATCCCAAAGAGTCATCATCTTAATTTTAGTTACTTCTAGTCCATCAGACAGATCCCCACTGTCTTTCCCCTAGGAAATCATAATGAGTATTAATTCAGAAGCTGTCTGTCAGGTAGAGATTTCTGCTTGCTTCCTGGATATCAGAGTAATTCAGCCTAGATGAACCTAACACTTCTACAGTCGAATCTCTTTAGCCATGTCACCTATCTTTGCTTCATCTCCACTGACTTCCCTACTCTATCACCTCTCTTTGCTTCATCTCCACTGACTTCCTTATTCTATCACCTCTCTTTCCTTCGTCTCCACTGACTTTCTTATTCAATCACCTCTCTTTGCTTCGTCTCCACTGACTTCCTTATTCTACCACTTCATCTCCAAATCACAAATCAGTAACCTACCCACTGAAGCAATTTCTTGAAAGAACCCTTCAGGTACTCTAATTTCCAAAATTGAAAATACAAATGTTGACAAAGTAATTCTATACTTTGGGATTGGGGCTACAGATATACCCACATATATGCAAAAAGATAATCAGTTCTGCATTTTCCATAGTAGCCAAGGACTCAAACATCTAAGTACCCACTAACAGAAGGGTTGTGGATCAAAATTTCATTATTTTTATTCATTTAAAATGAGTTCGTGAAGAATGAACCAAAATTTTAATTAAGATTGACTTAAGTATATATTAGCAATATATATAATATATGATTCTATTTCAATAATTTAAAAACCATATTCTGCAGTACTGGTATATACTTATATATATACACAGATAAGTTCATAAAGTGTAAGAAAACTATTCTTTTTTGAGGTCGTTTTTTCTCTAGCATAGGCTAACTTGGAATTCACTATGTAGTCTTAGGCTGGTCTTGAACTCACAGCGATCCTCCAACCTTGGCCTCCCTAGTGCTGGGTTTAAAGGCATGCACCACTATGCCCAGCCAAACTGTTCTTTACAGTGACTTTTGGAAATAGACACTGGACAATCAAGCCAGGAATAAACATTTCATTGTACAATTTTCTGCTTGAGCTTTTACAAGCTTTTACAATGTTTTATGTTCATGTTGAAATATGCATAAATTTACCAACAAATATCAGTGAATATATTAGACCAATGCATCTCAGTGATACTTGTTGAAAATTAGATAAATTAAATAACTGGGAACAGGGAGACACCTATATACTGGAATTCAGATCTGTGGCACACACATAAAGCCAGGTGCAAAGTGGCACCCCTGTCTGTAATCCCAGTGCTCTTACACCAAAGGAAGAAGTCAAGAGAACCCTAAAGCTTGCAGGTTAATGGAGCCTGGCCTTCTCAGCAGCAAACAAGATGACTCTGACTCAAAAAAACTAAATAAATAGGCTGGATGGCTCGGATGATTAAAGACCTTTGCCAGGTGCACAAAGTGGCACATGTGTCTACAGTTCATTTAAATAAATAAAAAACAAGGTGAAGGGAAAGGACAAAAACGCTGTAGTTGATATATGATGTACACAGGCCCACTGTGACATGCACATGCACACAGACACACACAGAGACAGACACACATACACACACAGACATACACACTCACCATACACACACATACACATAAAAAAGACTAAGTAAATAGGGTCAAATAAAAATGAGTCACCTTTTAATGAAAAGCCACCTTCTAGAAGTCCTGCTTTGGCAGCATTCAAAGCCTTTGTGATGAAAATCATGCCATCCTCACAGCCACATATGAGTTTGTCAAGACTTGGGACATACTCAGATGCAGTGACTACTGCCATTCCTGCCTCCTCTCTGGACCCAGAGAAATGGTCAATTAGACTTTGTGACATAGTTTGATGTTTATCAAAGTTATCTTGAAGGGTCCAGGTGGTAGTTATTGGTATCTCTGAAAGAAACACACAACAAAGGTAAAAGTGGGCTTCCGAATTCATAATAGATATTGAAAATAACAAGACACCTTCACTTAGTAACTATAAACACTGTGTAACATTTCATGCTGTATTCATTTTTTCCAGTCGTCAACCCTTGTTATGCTTGGCTGTTCTTAATTTAAGTTGGTTTTTGTACTGCTGTGTCAGATCCATAAACTGTCATTTTCCATCTGCCTTTATGCTGGCTTCCAGTACCCGGTGAGCTGTGACGAACTTTCTTCTTTGTAGCCCCAGGTCACTCAATACAAACACTCTGAAGTAACCCCAAATCAGTTCTCAGAAGACACAACATTAGACACTGGGGATTGTTACCTCTTGGAGAGCCATCAAATTTGGATACTGGAACATCTGGAATGTGCCACAGAGTAATTCTTCCTGAGACGCCTCCAGAGAAGAGAACTTTATAAAAAGGCTCCTTCCTTTCATTCATGTAGCCCATAACAGAACGGAGGCTCTGAGACAGAACAGAAAACAGGCGTGACACGACACGGCCACCGTTGTTAAATGGCGAGGCAAGAATTCATAGCTTAGCTAACCCTTTCAACTTATCTGGCACTTTGAAAATTTTCAAGTGAATTAAATGGATAATCTGATAATAATCCAATAATCTAGTAAGAAATAAACTTACCAGGCAGGCTTCAAAGAGGTGATACAAGTATCTCATCTTTACTGACTGCATTGTGTGTAGGGTTTGTGCATGTCCCTACTTGTACCCATTACTCACAGGGGTTGACACACATTCATCCACATACTCGCATGATAATGCAAGGAAGTTCACACCACTAATGTCATTATTTTGTAAGTGGGAGCAGGAGTTGAGTTCCTCCAAGTGATGGAGTCAGCAATGGGCTTTGAGGCCAGTCACTAGAACTCAGGTGGCCATGTCTTCATGGTAATTCTGCCCACTAAGGATGCATAATCTTCCCACGGGCCCTCTGTTTCTACATGTCAGTTATGCTTTTCTTTCTGGCGACCATTTTCACACATACAGTTTCCAATCCCGCAAGAGGCCACAAAGAAAAATGAATCCATAATTTATAACATATGATACGCAGTATGTTATAATATACATAATACACAATATCAGGCATTCTGTGTATGATGCATAGCATTATCTATTATAAACAAAATTTATATAAGTAATTATGATTTTGCTAAACACATATATGACCATTAGGCACAGTGCTCTTCAAGCTACACTTTCATGTATCTTTAAAAATATTTATTTATTTATTTACCTGAGAGGGAGAGAAAGGCAGAGAGAGAGAGAGAATATGGGTGTGCCAGGACCTCTAGCCATTGCAAATGAACTCCAAACACATGCACCACCTTGTGCAACTGGCTTACGTGGACCCTGGGGAAACAAATCTGAGTCCTTGAGCTTTGCACGCAAGTTCCTTAACTGCTAAGCAATCTCTCCAGCCCCACTTTCATATATCTTGACACATCTGTAGTTTCCCCTGTACCCCAGTGCAAAGCAGCTGCTCTTAGGCAGGCTTGTATACAGAGATTATTCACAGGGAGCAAAATGATTAAGTGATTAGTAAAACAAAACCAAGGCTCTCTTTTGATGTATAAATCAAAGAAAGCCAACTGCTGGTACAATAATTACAGAAGTCTAAGAAAGAGATATGTCCCAGTCAGAATATTCAGGCTTCCAGGCCTGGAGAGTAAGTAACATAAGCCAAAATATGGCTGCATTTAATCCTCTCAACAAAGCAATGGAATATTTTTGTTACTACCATTAGAAAAATGAGACACAAAAAATAAGAAATGGAGAGATGCTAATCTCTAAATCCCAAGAAATGAGAGACTTCCAGAAAACTGCAGAAAATGTTCCAACGAAGTCAGGTATGTACACGTTCATGTGTATGGTATGAGTTTCTGAATATATATATATATATATGATTTATATTATAATGTATATATATAATATATAATGTATATATGTATGTATACATAATGTATATGTAATATATATAATTTATATTATACATGGGGGTATACATGATTCAAAGGGTATTGTGGGGTTTATTGATCTCATAGTAATAATTTTGATAGCTATTTGAAATAGTATTGATAAAATTTAGTTAAATCCACAACTGAAATCCTCCAACAGCCTTGTAGGAAATTTACAACAGCCTTGTAGGGAATTTACATTCCAGCTCTCTGTTTTTCTATGGAACTGAATCTGCGAGAGGCATGGACTTACCCCACATTGCTGTTAGCAAATCTTCCCCTTAGCTTAGGGCTCTGCTCTGCAGCAGTGGCTCCTTGTGACCAGTATGCCCACCATGCCCTCCCTCATAGTTTATCCATATGGCCATTCTTTACTTGGGGCATTTATCCCTTGACCCCTGGGTCCCTCTCCTTCCCACTGGATCACTCTCTAGTTCTGCTGCTTACTTTACCTCCCCTCACAGCCCCTCACTATATAAGTTTATCTCAGTACTCTGTCCCATCATGGACATTACCCATCCTCCAGAGGAAATTAAAAGAAAGTCATTGCGCATGAAACCAGAGGCGCTGTCTGCCTGCGTTCTACTCCTATCACACAGTGCTTCTATTAGAAGAGCAAGCCACCTGACTTAAGCAATTGACTTCGCCTCTCCATCTCACTTCTTCCAACTGCAAAAGGGGGCACTTTCTTCACAGGAATACTGTGAGGATGGATATGCTGCAAAAGATAATGTGTTTGGGATGGTATCTAGCATTTACCACTCACTCAAATATCAACAGCTAATGAATTCACTCTAAAAGACATATTATTAAGTCTATTGATAAATTTACTCTAAAGAAAACAAGTGACAAATTTACTCTAAAGACTTATTATCATACTTGTTATAAGATTAAACAGTGTGGGTTTAAGACCTTGGCATTAACCTCTGCAAACATCAGTTTCTGAATGACATTGTGGTGGTAGTTATTGTCAATGAGGTATTGCGTATGTTTGGCAATAATAATGCTTCAATAAATGATAACTTTCATCATCACTTTGCACTCTTACTCCAAGCTCTCAGACTGTTTATATCCCAGCTACCCCCAAAGCTGAGCCCTGCAACCTTACTGCTCTGGTCAGCTGGGACAGGGAGAGTGCAGTTCCTCAACTCACCAGTAGGGAAGCCCTGCCATGAGCTGCGAGCAGAAGCCAGGGTAACCTCATGCAGAGCTACTGGAAGGATCAAAGAACCTCCATTCTTTCTACAACTCCAGATAGTTCACCGATAATACAACAGTAGCTCAAAACGTGTTACTGCCAAACCTTCAGATTCTATCCTACGGAGTCACTCCTTAAAATGAGTCAAGCCAAGCATAATATATGCTTGCAGAACAATCTTTCCTAGGTTCACTGGGTTGATCAAACTCTCCTTGCCCCTCAGCCTCATGGCTTGCATTACTTCCTAATAGTCATAAGGGCTAAGAGTTCTCATATTAGTGAATACTGGTCCTGTTTGAACACTAAAAATACTGCCTGACTTCATTCAATGAACAAAGGGCAGAAATGCACTAATCAGATCAATTTCTTGTAATTTGATTGGTTTATTTTGTTTTAATATTTTTATTTATTTATTTGAAAGCAGAAATCGAGGGTAGAATGGGTGCACCAGGGCTTTTGCCACTGAAAAGGAACTCTAGATGTATGTGCCAGTTTGCGCATCTTGCTTTACACGGGTACTGAGGAATTGAACCTAGGCCATCAGGCTTTGCAAGCAAGTGCCTTTTAATCAGTGAGCCATCTCTCCAGCTCCCACTTCTAACTTTTAAAGTATTGGAAGAGCTTCTGTGGTGCTCTCCCCACCAGCATGGACTCTCCCTCTGAAAATTGTCTGCGGAAATAAACCCTTTCCTTACATCAGCTGCTTCTGGCGGGGAATTTTGTCCTAACAATGAGGAAGTAACTGACATAGTCCTGAACATTTATGCCTCCATATTTGAAGAAACAAAGTAAGATAACTTCCGAGTTTGTTTTTTTTTTTTTTTTTAATTACCAGTAATATCAGTGGTTAGAGCAAAAGTCCCTTAAGTGACTGTGGCTTCCAGGACAAACTGTGCTAGGTAACAATTCACTATGGTGCTAAGAAGAAGGAAACAGCATGTCCTTTAAAATAAACATGCCTTTCTGAGTTAACCACAATATTGCTTTTGTTATCAACAACAGAACAAGGTTCCGCTGCTAGACACAGATAATTCTACAAACAGTCCTGACATATGCCATAATTCTTTGCTCAGCCTCCGCAGTAAGCAGGGCTCAGATTTGTGGCTGATGGATTCTTAATCAAGTTTTTCAATGAAACTTCTCACATTTATGCTGGAGGGATGGTATCCACTCCAACATTCCCAATTTCTAGCTACGCTGCCTGATTAAGCAAGGCCTTGCTCTGTTAGAAGCAGCGGGCACTCATCACTGACACGCCTGTAATTCAGAACTTTTCCTGTCTCCATGAAATAGCCTTCTGGACATTTAACTAAGTCTAGAGGTTTTTAAAAAAATCATGTAGAGTAACACTAGTGAGATAAAATAACTGTGCAGATTTTTGGACTTTGTAGTGTGTCAAAGGTACAATTTGGTCTTGTACCAAGATCACAATTATATTCTGAAAATTCTGCCAGAAATCTTAATTAAATTGGTTTTGACAAGAAATTAAGTGAATAAGAAAGTGATTTTGACAAATGTTAAGCTTTTGAAAAGTAATATAAAAGTCATTTCATAAAGTTTCAAAGTTGGAGTGGATATATCAAAATGTTACCAACGTTCTAACCAAAGGATCAAAAAGTGTGTGTGTGTGTGTGTGTGTGTGTGTGTTATGCATGCATACAGAGAGAATAAGGAAAATGAAATGTTAACAAGTGATGACATGATGACTCTGGAGAAAGGACTTATAAGTGACCAGTGTGCTAATCTCACAACTTTTCCAAGCATTTGAAAAATTTCCAACTATGATTTAAAAAACACATGAAACATTTTTTAATCACAGTAAATATTTATGGTCGTGGCATTAGAGTTTTGTCTCTTTTATTTTGTCTGACATTTGTCATTTCCCTGAAATAGATATTGTCTTATTAATAAAACTTAATAATAGATTTTTAAGGGCTATGTTTCTCTTTAGTATCCATTAACAGGTGAACTCAATTTGGCTTTTTTAGGGTGACTCTGTAACAAAGAGATACTTCGCTGAACAAGGGCTTTGAGGCAGTTTTTCTTGCCTTACCTTGTTTTCCTCCACAGAAGTGGAGCACAGTAGATGTGGGTAAATGGTCTCCTTGCATCCTCCTCCATCGGCAGGGTATATGCATTTGGAAAGCCCACTGCATGGGGAAAATTAAAAGCAAAGTTTAGAAATTGGGCTTCTTTATTTGTTTTTTTTAATCCCCCTCCCTCCCACTTTGAAAAGCCGGATGGTACCATTCAAGTTTCTAAACTCCAGTTAGAAATTGTCGGGTTAATAATTGCAAGTGACTTTCTGAAAAGCCAGCACCAGCTGTACAAGTTATACATGGCTAATCTCATTCGCCCATCCCCTGCTGTTGCGTACAAAGGCTGAGGCCTTTGGAGCACAGAGTAAATCTTCCAGTGCCACAGTTGTTTCGTTCTGGTTTTTGATCAGGGGCCGCAGGCAGGCGTTTTCCATAATCAACCTCCTAAAGTTCATTTTCTACCTGAATGTTCTGTAGGCAGCTCCCATCTGAGCCCACCTGTTTAGCAGCTGATAGATGTAACTGTGACCGTCTTCAGTCCAGACGAGGACTCTGTGAGCAGCCAGCACCTCACCACCAGCAAAGAACTGCCCCTCTCCACTAACTTCAGTCCACAGAAGGGAAAAATCACAATAGTCATAAACCTAGGCGACAGTGTGGGTATACGTTACCAAAAGCTTGTAATATAATCTGCTTATGTCATGAACAAAAACTTATGTGTATCAAGACTTAGAAGGCAGTAATAACACAATGACATAGGAAGTATTGGGAATAGACCATAGTCTGTACTCATGGATCAAGACATTTTATTATTGATAGCATTTACTAATACTTATTTTTTCACATTTATCCTAAGATGATTCATTGGATAACATTTATCTGAATGTATTATTCTATACTATTCCCACTAATCATAAAAACTTCATATTCCCTTTTGTTGTTTGTTTCATTTCTGAGGCAGAATCTCATTCTAGCGCAGATTAAGCTGGAACTCAGTCTATAGCCCCAGGCTGGCCTCAAACTCATGGTAATCTTTTTCCTCAACCTTCTGAGTGCTCTGACTAAAGATGTGGATGAATTTGCAGCTACTGTATTGAAAATAATTCAGAAATAATTTCTCATTATTACTATGGTTTGTTATTGATAAAACATCTTGAGGAACAAAACATCTTTATACAAGAAGTTGAAAACTGACAAGCCAGGCATAAAAAACAAGTGATTTTATGTCCTAACAGTATTATCTTTAGGAGTTTTTTCATATTAAAATCATATTCTTATCACTTTTGCACAAAATAAGAGAAAAATTACATTATCTCTGGTATTTACACTGTTATTGTGTAATACCTTCCAACATTTAGAAAATACCACCAGCAGGAGTCTCTCTGTATATGTGCAAAATCGTATCATCTGGCAGTTTAAAGAGCCGAGAAACTTGGATTCTTTTTCATAGACGTCTTGCTTTTCCTTCAAAATAAAACAAAACATTTTAGTACAAATAATAGAAAATACGTACATACACATAATCTGTGCTCCCATACGCCCAGTATAGATCCATAGCATCATAAGAGGAAAAGTACCTGAGTTTCCTTTTGAGTATTTTGAAATAAATGTTACTTTGCAAAATAAGCCTTGAGCAGAAAATCTAGGACTTGAGCACTCTCTCTCTCTCTCTCTCTGTGTATATATATATATATATATATACAATCACAGGGAACCATGCAGGATGCTCAGAATATAGACACAGTCAAAAGATAAAACCAAAAAAAAAGATGTAAACTGGAAAAAAAATTATACAATATCTTAATTACTAAAACCAAAAAATAAACTGTGAAGTACCTGAAAAGACACAAGGGTTCAACAGAGGAACAGAGAAGAATGAGCCCTCAGTCAGTTTTCTCATAGTGTCACTGGGGGTGACTCTACATACATAGCAACATCTAACACAATGTCTGGGCTCCTCAATGAAGAAATTCCTGATAACTCCCTTGGAACAGCTGGAACAACTTTGTCCACACACAAATACTGCATCTTCACTTTTGTGCATTCCTCTGCCTCTTAGTCTGATACCAAGAAGTAATTGTATATATACTGGAG
Source organism: Dipus sagitta (assembly GCA_036346955.1). Classification (NCBI taxonomy): domain Eukaryota; kingdom Metazoa; phylum Chordata; class Mammalia; order Rodentia; family Dipodidae; genus Dipus; species Dipus sagitta. The sequence goes on along the minus strand of CM070780.1, from coordinate 8,066,093 downwards.
TCACTATGAAAGTGGCCCTCATAGTCATCTACCTGTTACTGTTTACCATTCCCCTACCTTCCAGAAGAAAATGGCTATTGAGCTGGAAGGAAAAGACAGTCATTCCGCTGTGGTTGTCTGAATTAAAGATGTAATTTCTGGGCTGGAGAGATGGCTTAGCAGTTAAGCGCTTGCCTGTGAAGACTAAGAACGAGGCTTGATTCCCCAGGACCCACATTAGCCAGATGCACAATGGGGCGCACACATCTGGAGTTTATCTGCAGTGGCTGGAGGCCCTGGCATGCCCATTCTCTCTCTGTCACTCTCTTTGCCTCTTTTTCCCTCTGTCTGTCACTCTCAAATAAATAAAAATAAACAACTTTTTAAAAATGTAATTTCTCTCTCTCTCTCTCTCTCTCTCTCTCTCTGTGTGTGTGTGTGTGTGTGTGTGTGTGTGTATGTGTGAATACAATCACTTATATTATGCAAGGAGACAAGGGTGGAAGGGCATAATAAGCCAAATGTACCAAGACAACCCTGGGAAGATGGGTGTGGGAAGTAAATGTAGGTGAAACTCCTACCTTTCTATGTCACATTTAAACTTTTCACTATAAGCATGTAGCACCCTTAAAATTTTAAAACTGCAATAGGTGTGATTGATGTAAGGGAAAAGAGAATGGTTTCCAAGCCCACCTGAATGCTATTGATGGATGAGGAGAGGTCCCACACTTTGAGCTCGCCGGTTACAGATACCACCAAGAGAGAATCTTCTACAGAAAGAACAGAGGTTACACATATACTAACACTGCTGGAATCGGCTGCTATAAATACCATTTTATATTATTTTTGGACGTGCACAGAGCTTTGGAGATAGAATACACTCAACATTAATTTTCCTAAATAAAAATTAATATTTCATATCACATTCAATGTTGCATTAAAATTTCAAAGTGGTCCCTGGGTAGACAGGGAATACTAAAAGAATAACCATAGTAACCATTACATGTAGGTAATAGCCATTTTATTCCAGAAATAAGTATGGAGCAAGCTTCCACTTTCTCTTGTTATCACTCAATACAGAAGTTGAATCCTCATTACTATATACAGATAATATAGCAAAGAAAAGGGTCAAGAGCCCAAAACAAGACAAAGCAAAGAAGGAAAGCAAAACAAATACACAAAATCCAAAAGACACTGCCTGTCACTCACCACAATCAGAATTGGGCTGTGGAAACATCAATTTTTCTCTTTCCAGTCATCTTAACCTCTCACTGGATTTCTAGTGACTTGGATCTGGTTTATGAAGCTATGCCCAAGAACACATATGATCTGTTATAAACTACATAGAATACACCTCATGAGCTCAGGTGCTTGAACACTTAATCCCCAGTTGCTGGTGCTGTTCTAGAAGGCCGTGGAATGTTTAGAAGGGAGAGCCTGGGGTACATGTGTACACGAGGAAGTGTGTCACTGGGGATGGGCCATGAGGTGATACAGCCCAGCTCTGCTTGCTGTTCGGCTTCCTCCTTGCCAGTGTGACGCTGCTTCCTGCTCCTGCCATGCTTTCCCTACCACGATGGACTCTGCCTCTGGAACTACAAGCTGAACTAAACCATTTCCTTCTTTATGTTGCTTCTGGTCTAGGATTTTGTCCAAGCAGAGAGAAAATGAGCTGATATGGCAGGTGAACAAACAGAAGGAATGCCTAGCTGGCCCAGTGGTGTCAAGAACACTTCAAATGTCAGTGCACAGCCTCTTAGTGCTACGCAGCACCCAACCGTCACCTTGAATTCTCACGGAGTGCACGATGCACAGGCACATCATCCAATCGGGAGACTGTGATGACATGAAGGTGTGGACAACAGCCAACGTTTTAGCATCAATTATGAGGACATCTTGATACTCTCCACAGCAGAGAAGCCAGCCTTCCCCCGTCATTCGGGATGAGCAGTGGTAATACTACAAAACAGAGCTCACAGTAAACCCAGTGACTGTCAGCATCATCACAATCTTAGATGTGTTGCAGACCTCCTAAAATTTTAGTCATGCCTTGTACTTAAAGCACTGAACAGAAGAGTAACTAAATTTTTCTTTGTTATTTTTGAAATTTTATTTTACTACTATTTTTATTTTATTTTGTCATGTGTATCCATGTGTGATGTGTGTGTGCATATGTGTATGAGTGTTTGTATGCATTTTGGTACCTGTGTGCTTGTGGGTGCATGGAGTATGTGTGTGGAAGCCAGAGGTCAACAGTGGGTGAATTCCTCTGTCTCTTTCCACGTTGTATTTTGAGACATTGTCTTGTGTAGAGTCTAAAGTCCATTGGTTCCACTAGACTAACTGTCCAGAAAGTGTTAGGGATCCTCTTGCCTCCCCAGTGCTGAGCTGACATGTGCAGGCATGTGCCATCATGCCCAGCTTTGACATGGGCACAAGGTATCTCAACTCAAGTCCTCATGCGGACACAGCAAGCACTTTACTTCCTGAGGCATCTTTATTTAGCCCATACTTGTGCACTGTTGACTGCATTTTTTTATTTTTTATTTTTGCTTATTTTTATTTATTTATTTGAGAGTGCCAGACAGAGAGAAAGAGGCAGATAGAGAGAGAGAGAGAGAATGGGCACACCAGGGCCTCGAGCCAGTGGAAACGAACACCAGGCACGTGTGCTCCCTTGTACATCTGGCTTACGTGGGTCCTGAAGAATCGAGTCTCGAACCAAGGTCCTTAGGCTTCATAGGCAAGCGCTTTATCAGTAAACCATCTCTCCTGCCCTGACTTTGCATTTTAGTATCACCTGCATTCCATCTTTTTTTTTTTTTTTTCTGGAGAAGCAGGGAGTCTTTTACAAGATATTACCACAAATCATGGAAAGCCCTTACTTACGTTCTTTCTCTAGTGCTTTTTATAACCAAACAGCAACATCAAGCCCAGGGCTTCTACCCTAGCATTACTTATGCATATTAGTAGAAATGAAGACATTTTAAGAACATTTGAGAAGTGCTTGTGCCCCATAATTTTATAAGTGGGTTCTGTTAGAGACCAGACCATACCTTCCACCTATCCCGAGCTCTGTGACTGGGCAGGTCAGTTCAGAGCAGGAGTTTGTGAACCTGTGGAAGAGATATCCAGAGCAAAAACAATGCAGGAAACACAAAACGTCACTGTGTGTACGAAAGGATGGTACAGCTGCCGTGCCTGTGTCTGGAGTCCATCTACCAAAAGCTCAAATGCACTGCTGGTGGGCGTGTAAGCTGTGGCAACCATGAAAATCAATATGGAGATTCCTCAAAAACTAAAAATAGAGATGGGAGAGATTGTTCAGTGGTTAGGCGATAGCCTGTAAAGCCCAAACACCTGGGTTTGATTCCCCAGTACCCACATAAAGCCAGATATACATGTGGAACATACATCTGGAACTTTTTTGCAGCAGCTAGAGGTCCTGGTACACCCACTCATTCTCTCTCTCTCTCATTCATTGAAAATAAATAAAATAAAAAATAGTTAAAAATAAAAATAGAACTACTATGTGATCTAGTGACACCATTCTGGACATATATCCTGAATACTTCATGTCTATCAAAGAGATAATTGCACATCCTTGATTATGGCTGCCTAGACTCCATCAATGTGGTGAATGATAATAAAGATGTGGTACTTACACACAATCGAGTCTGATTCTGCCATAAACTAAAATGAGATTATGGAGCTGAAAAATCTTGTATCAATTGAGATATCTCAGGATCAGAAAGACAAATATCACATGTTCTCTCTCATATATGGTTCCTAGGTTCTGATTTTTCATATGTGTGTATTAAAGTGGGAGTCAGAGTGTGTAGATGCTAAGAAACTAGAGAAGGGCCCATGAGAGGGGAGAAATGATACTTCAAAGGAGGAGAGTAGGGGGGAAAATACAATACATGTGATATGAACGTGGAAGGGTTAAACAGGGATGGGCCCCGGGGTGTGGGGAGGTAGAGGGCTAACCAAAACTAAGTAGTTATAAAAATGTCATAATGAGACTTGCTACTTTGTAAGCTATTTTTAAAGAATAAGTCATTTAAAAATTGGAAAGTAGGGGGTTGGAGAAATGGTTCAGTAGTTAAAGGCACTTGCTTGCAAAGCCTGGTGGACCAGGTTCAGTTCCCTAGTAACCACGTAAAGGCAGCTGAACAAAGTGGTGTATGTGTCTATAGTTTGTGACAGCATGAGGCCCTGGAGCACTGGTACTCACTCTCTATCTTCCTCAAATAAATAAATAGATAGATAAAAAATTGAAAGATGAAAGTGGAGATACATTTCAGCAGTAGAGCACTTGTATAGTAGGTGTGAGACCCTGGGTTCAACCTTCACCACTGAAAAACAAACTCTGAAATGAGGAAATTGATCATGATGACTATGGTTATGTCTCTTGTACATTCAGAAGTAAATAATTCAGAAACTAGGAACCCATCCACCAAAAGAATTGGTTAAAATTTCTGATGATGTAGCACTTGCATAGCATGTGAAGGCTTTGGGTTCAATCCCCAAGCCTGCAAAAAGAATTGGATAAAATTGAAAATTTAGGGGGAAAACCTTTTATGCTTTATAAAACTACACATCATGAAAACTGAGTCATGTGTGCATGTAAGTTTTGTGTCACTCAGGAAATAATAAACAATATCAAAATTATTTTTAAAGATACACAAATGAAATAATCAGGGGGAAATGTCACTGAAAATTATCTTTTAAGAGGGAAGACTGCAGGAATAGCAGATTATGGCTAATGACATTTTGTTTTCATGAAGTAATAGAAGTAAATACAAGAAAAGACTATCCCCCTAAGACATTTCTTTCAATGTGGCGATCACTAATGCTATTAGTGCGCTTTAGCATCCAGAAGATTCCTGAGGAAGTGAGTGTACTCACGCAGATCGCTGTGTGCTTGTACGGAAGTGTGGTCTTCTCCACGCACTGGCCACTGGTTACATTCCACACACACATCTCCCTAGAAAACAGAGCACTTCGTGTTATTCTCTGTCGTTTCCACACAATTGCCTGGAATAATTTTTGAGCCAAGTTTTTCCTTAGTGCGGCACTGAAATGCAGCCTGATCGTTTATAAGGCTTTCTGTTACAGATTACTGGGCAAGAAAATGTTGTGGTCATTAGCAGGGTTGACATACTCTATCTGTGTCTTTTTGTTTGGGTAATTACACCTTGCCTCTTCAGCCTGCACAACTCGCTTTAAGGCCATCACTGCCTATAAGGGTGATGGTACAAGAATCTTTCCATGGAAACAACATCCTGTGGAAAATGGTTGATTTGGCTGATCTTAAAGTACATATTCTGAGAAGCTCATCTCATCAAGTTCTGTTGTCTATGAGCAGACATATCATTTTTGTAAAACCAAACAGTGCCACCAAGAGGCTATCTTTGGTCTATCACTGATTCAGCTTATTTCTGTGCCTTTTTCCCGGTTTGAAATCCTGAAATCATCATTTCCACTTAGTATGTAGAAAGTTCTCATTGTTTTGAAAACTTCCTTGACTGAATATGTGTTACAGATATAAACACAGTCTATAAAGTGATGCTACAAAATACCCAGGGTTAGGGCACTGTATCTGTATCATCTCTGAAAAAAAAAAAAAAAAACAGAATGACTGAGTCAACATTGTTTAAAGATAGCTTTGACTGCTTCAACACATAGGTAAAACTTTCTCCAGAAGAAAAACAAGCACGCAGACACTATGGGAAATGCAAAGCAAATGAGCTGCTGATACGAAGTTTTATACGTATTCAATCATTTCCAGGTGTTTTGATGTGTTTGTTTTGCTCTTGTTTTTCTTTGCAATCCCTGACAGTCAAATGGTCTAAACCAACTGTTATCTACCTCAGGTGATTTAAATTCCTATTCTCCTCCACTTCCCAAAGACATTTAGCAATGTTTGGAGATTTTATTTTTTCCTGGTTGTCACCACTAGGAACACACTACTGGCACCTAGTGGGAAAGTCGGGAGGTGCTGTGATCCAACCTATAATAAATATAATGGTTCCTCACAACAAAGGAAAATCCAGTCCAAAATGTCATTTATAATGAGGTTGAGAAAGTGTGTTCAAGATATAAAGCCAAATATTCATAGTTGTTTCCCTTTGTCTACATCCCATATTACTCTGAAAAAAGATTGAGGTAACCTAAAAAGGCATGAAATTCTATAAAACAGGAAGGGAAATCTCTGTGTATTTGTACTTGGGTGTGTGTGCAGGCACACACACATACACACATGCATGCAGTGAAAATAAGATTTCAGAAAATGTACAAATTTAAAGAATATATGAATGTATAAAATAAAACAAATAATACATCTAAACAGTAAATACATATATCTCAAGGATAAAGAAATAGAATTTCAAGCAGCCAACAATATAAATTATAAAGTCTATACAGGACTGAAATTTGCCACTGTAATTTCTGACTTGATATCCATCAAAAATCATGTGGAAATATTTCACAGCTCACTCTTAGTATTCCGACCCCAGGGCGGCTGTCAGGGTGCTGGGGAGCATCGTTAAAAGAAGCTCTTGATGGCTGGTCTGTTCCTAGGTAAGTTTACTTCTAAACAAGAATCTCTAATGATCAGTATTTTAAAACACCCATAGCTAAGCCAGCCCTGAACCCGGCTAAACAAATTACATGATTCAAGCTGGGAGCCTGTGGACCAATAAATGCTTCCCAGTAATAATAATATTTTCTTCTAAGTTTTTCATACCTGTACACTGTGTTTTTAGTTGCCTGAAAATGTTTGCAATTTCATTAGAGGTCTTAGTCCCATTATGTAACTGAGATTTCTACCATGCACAAATTTTTTTATGCTATTTGTCCCATTTCTCTTTGAATTTTTTTTTTGCTATAGTCTTTGAATTAAACATTTCTGTTTCATGCTTTATATATTCCTTATCCTTTTATTTACATTTCTGTTGTCTGCCCAGAAATTCAGTGTGCATATAACAAAACCCCAAAGTCAATCAGCACTTTGCCAAGCTCTATAGCTAGAGATGCAGAAATCTGATTACTGTGGACTAGAGTCCCATATGTGTGGAGCCAGGGAGAGTGGGTGAACATGCACACGGCACCTAGTGGTCTCTTTAAATGTCTTAGAAACTTGCTGGGCTTTGTTCGACATTGTTGCTTCACGTCTTCCTTCTGAAATCTTTACTCTTTCCTAAATATTTTATTTATTTATTTATTTATTTGTACAGAGAAAGAGAATGGTCACACCAGGGCTTCTAGCCACTGCAAACTCCAGATGCATGCACCACTTTGTCCATCTGGCTTTATATGGGTACTGGGGAACTGAAGTAAGTCATTAGGCTTTGCAGGCAAGTGCCTTAACTGCTGAGACATCTCTCCAGACCCTGAACTCTTTATTCTTACTGGAAAATATCATTTAGTATTTTGTTACTTATAAAGTCTGCTGATAGTGGGACCCTTAGTATTTGTCTAGAATATTATTATTTTGCCTCAACTTACAAAGATTTTTTTTAATTGTGTGTGTATGCATATGTAAGTGTGCATGACGTGGCATTCATGTGGCCATCAGAGAACAACCGCAGAGTTTCCATCCTATCTTTGTACCTTGTTTGAGACAGGGTCTCTTGTTTGGATAGTGCATACACCAGTCTATCTGGCCCTCAAGCTTCAGGATTCTCCTGTCTCCTCCTCCCTTTGCCATAGGCATGAGGGGATTATAGACACATTACCACGTTACATACCAGTAACACAAACCTAGATCAGCAGGCTAAAAAGCAAGCTCTGACCTATCTCTCTAGGCCCTCAAAAATAGTCTTAAGTTTTATATAGTTCTAAGTTGAAAGATATTTTCTCAGTCCTTTATGAGGGAAATTCACTATTGTCTAGTCTTCATCTTTCTGTCAGAGAGCAGCCCTGGTTTTATTTCAGAGCCCTTCACACATAATGTGCTTCCTACCACTGTCCATTTTCGGGATCTTCTTGGTCTTCCTATTGTCCTCTCATAAGGTCTCTTGATGTTTATTTCTTTTCATTATTCAGTAATTCACAGGAATTCCTAAATGTGAGGATTTTAGCCTACAAGTGAATTAGAACTTCAAAAAAAAAAAAAAAAGAAAGAAAGAAAGAAAAACTGAGTCATGAAGCGGCTTCATGACCCTCTCTTCATCTTGGAGGCAAAGGTGTTAGACCCACCATGCCTGGGGAGCCTCACAATTGAACACACATTGTTTCAGAAATAATAAGGCCATCCCAGCAAAGATAATAACCACCAATGGATTAAGTGGGTTTTCCAAGTACCCAGTGGCTAGAGTGTAAGCTAAGAATACCTTCATAAATTTTTATTTATTTTGTTTGTTTGTTTTTTTGAGACAGGGTCTGATTATATAGCCCAGACTGGCATCAAACTCTTAATCCTCCTGCCTCAGCCTCCCGAGTGTTGGGATTATAGATCCACATGACCGAATTCATCTTCTTAGAAGTGTCGTGGCATAGCCGGCTCAGTTGTGGGACTTTTCAAATCATCTTAGCAAAAGAAGACAGAAATTCACACTCAAACCAGACTCCTGGGCTTTGAAACCCCACACAGCTGAATTCTTCCTTCATGAATATGTCTGTTAGTCCATGCTTCCCTTTTGCAGCTATCCCACTGTGGCAAAAACCTCCAACTGCTAGAATTTAGTTACTTTTCAGATCCATTTCTCACATAGCTAATAAGTTTTTCTCAACTCTGAAAGTAATCCGAGAAAAATATTCACCATGACGAAAATTCTCTGGAGTGGGAATAAACTTCCCAGCATGACAACAGGTCTTGTGACAGTTCTGATACATCAAGGTTACCGGCAAATGTTAAACACTACAGCAGGGTATTTCACTTCAGGCTTCTCCACAATTCAGTCTAAGTACAACACCCTATTGTTTTATTACAAGGTATGAAAGCAGATACCACTTTGGTATCTGTTCTACTGGCTTTTGTATGAGAGAGAGAGAGAGAATTGACATGCCTGGGTCTTTAGCCACTATAACTGAACTCCAGACTCATGTGCCACCCTGTGCATGTGTGTGACCTTGCGTCTGCATCACCTCGTGCATCTGGCTTGTGTGGGAACCTGGGGAGTTGAATATGAGTCCTCAGGCTTCACAGGTAAGTGCCTTAACAGCTAAGCCATCCCTCCAGCCCTCTACTGGCTTTTTAAAAAAGTATATTTTATTTATTTATTTGAGAGAGAGAGAGTAAAACAGAGACAGATAGAGAGGGAATGGGCACATCAGGGCCTCTAGCCACTGCACGTGAACTCCAGGTGCACACACCACCTTGTGCATCTGGCTTTACATGGGTACTGGGAAATCAAACCTGGGTCCTTAGGCCTTGAAGTGAAGTGCCTTAACCATGGAGCCATCTCTCCAGCCCATAAAAAAAGTACTTTGTTGACCTAAAACTTACAAGCTTAGGCCGCCACACCTAAGTTATGCAATAAGTAAGGACTGAACCCAGGAACTTCTGCAAGCCAGGAAAACACTATACCAATGATCTACATTTTGCAGCCTCATCATAGCTTTTATAAAAGGAAAGGATAGGAGAAGGAGACAAAAGTCCACACAATTGACCTACCCGTTTTCAGCAGCACTTACAACATAAGGCTGTTTAGAGAAGTCTCTTGCTCGTGCTAAACATGTGATTGAAGCTGAATGACCAAAGAGGAGTTCCTTAGCTGAAATCTGAAAATGAGGAGAAGACATGTTTAAAAAACTCTGAGACGTATGAAAAGTAAAATCAGGGCATGCTGGTTCCAATCTTGAGTTCCAGCAATAGGAAGGCTCAGGTAGGAGAATCACTGTGAGTTCCAGGTTAGGATAGGCTAGAATGAGATCCTGTCTAAAAAACACAAAGAAGGGAAGGAAGGAAGGAAGGAAGGAAGGAAGGAAGGAAGGAAGGAAGGAAGGAAGGAAGGAAGGAAGGAAGGAAAGAAGGAAGGAAGGAAAGGAGGGAGGGAGGGAGGGAGGGAGGATGGAAGGAAGGGAGGGTGGAAGGAAGGGAGGGAGAGAGAGGAGGGAGGGAGAGGGGAGGGGGGAGGAGGACAGAGAGGAAGGAAGGAGGCAGGAAGAGAGGGAAGGAGGGAAGGAAGGAATGAAGGGAGGGAGGAAAGGAGGGAGAAAGGAAGGGAGGGAGGCAGAGGTGGAGGGAAAGAGGGAAGGAAGGAAATAAGGGAAGAAGGAGAAGACTGTAGATACTGACTGGGAAACCCTTTACACTGTGCTATTTGTGCACAGGAGTTTCAGGTAGACTGACAGACAGCTATCAAAACCCTGAGAATAATAAACTACCAGATACAGGGACTGGGTTGTCCATGACTTCTATTTGTTTTACTGTAGTGGCCACCATGAAGCTCAGATGACCACAAGACCTGCTTTACCACATCCAGGTTTTGAATACAAATAAGCCAGTGTTGGTGTTGATTATACATAAAATATCCCCCAAGTAATAACAGCATACCAACATACAAGTTTTAAGTTGAGCATGGTGGCCCTTGCTGTAATTCCAGAATTTGACTGGCTGAGGCAGGAGGGTCACATGTTTGAGGTCAACCCACGCTAAACAGTAAGACCATATTTCAAAACAAAACAAGCATGTTAAGAGATCAGACATGAAATTTGTTTTAAAATAATATGGGAAAGCATTAAACTTTTTGCAACTATTAAAACAGCTTGTAGGTGGTGGGAATGTAAATTAGCATGGCAATTTTGAAAAACAGTATAGAAGTTCCTCAAAAAGGGCTGGAGAGACAGTTTAGCGGTTAAGCGCTTGCCTGTGAAGCCTAAGGACCGCGGTTCGAGGCTCAACTCCCCAGGACCCACGTTAGCCAGATGCACAAGGGGGCGCAGGCATCTGGAGTTCGTTTGCAGTGGCTGGAGGCCCTGGCGTGCCCATTCTCTCTGTGTCTCTCTCTCTCTGCCTCTTTCTCACTCTGTCTGTCACTCTCAAATAAATAAATAAATAAAATAAACAAAAAAAAAGTTTTTTTTTTAAAAAAAGAAGTTCCTCAAAAAGCTTAAAAAAGAACTTCAGTACAGACAAGATAACCTATTTCTGTGCACATAAAAAAGAAATTAAAACCATTATTTTTATGGGGTGTCTGCACCCCATGTTCGCATTTATTTTAGTATCATTCACATAGATCTCTCCATATAAACCATCTAAGTGTTCACTGACAGATCAAAAGGATAAGGGAAATGTGGGTATACATGCAGTGAGATATCTAGCCATCCACCTGTGACCACATGGCTGGCCCTGAAAGAAACCATGTTAAATGAAATAGGCCAGCACTCAGAAATAGCTTCTATGAGATCGCACTGAGCTGGTAAGTCTAGAACAGTCAGCCCTCAGAGGTGCAGAGCAGGACAGGTTGTCGAGGGCTGGAGAAAAGGAGGAATGGACAGTCATTGTTCAAAGGTTAAAAAAGAGAGTTATATGATGAATGTTTGAGGGATCTAGTGTAGGAAGAGCAACTATAGTTAATGCTATTGTCTTGAAGGCAAGGGATATAGCTTGGTATGGTGACTACTTTCAGCACATGTGAGGCCCTGGCACTGCATGAGAAAAATAATACGAATGACGCAAGCGTGAAATTTGCTAAGAAAACAGATATTAATTGTTTTCAACATACACGGTAAATCTGAATACCTAAGTAAATATGATTTTGTCAAACACACCTTAATAAATCTAAAAGAAAAAGACTTATGTTCTATTAGTCATAGACCAATAGCCATGGCAGACTTTTTAAATATTATATTTTACTTCTAAATTATATATAATCTTCAAATTTAAGATGTTTCTTATTTGCATAAAATAAAGAAAATAAGAGATGAGTCACAGACCTGGAGAAATATTTGCCCAAGACATATCTGTTACAGGGTTATTTAAAATTTAAAGAATTCCTTAAAACTCAATTGCCTCAATGAAACAATTTAAAATCTGATTAATAGTCAGAAAAAGCTAGAAATGGTGTACACCAGTAATCTCAGCACTTGTGAGGCTTAGGCAGGAAATCTGCTAATTTGAGGTCACTTTAGGCTAAATAACAAGACTCTCAAAAAAAAATAAATAAAAAGAAGAGATGTGATTTTTCAAGAAAAAAAAAAGCAAAGAACAAGAGAGAAAGAAGTCAACAGCCTGAGAAAACAGCTCCTGGAAGAATAGTATGAGCCCATCCAAAGATGCCCCACATGACACATCATATTAAAATGTAAACCAGGATGAGAGGTCACTTCATGCTCAGTAGGATGTCCAGACCCAAAACACTGAACGGTAAATGCTAGAGAGAGCGCAGAAGGTGAGGCTCATCCTTGCTGGTGGGAACATGAATGGAATGGCCATATCAGAAGGGAGTTCAGCCACTTTTTATTAAAATGAACATATTTTTATAAGATCCAGCCATGACATTTATTAGCAGTTACCCAAATGTGCTGAGAAATAGCATCCACACAAAAACCTAGACACATTTATAACAGCTTTACTCATAACTACCCAAACTGTGAAAATCTTCAGTAAGTCAGTGAACAGATAGAAACTATAGCACTGTCCGTCAATCAACACAGTGAAATGTCTAATGCTAAGAAGAAATGGCTATCCATGAAAAGACATGCCAAAACCTAAATTCATGTTACCTAAGTGAAAGAAGCCCATCTGAAAAGTCTACTACACTATCATTCTGTCTCTGTGACATTCAGGGCAAAGCACAAATGAAGAAGGTAAAAGTATTAGTGGTTGTCAGGGGCCTGGGGAAGCAAGAGAGGCAGGGATTTTAGTTCATTAAACTATCCTTTAGTATACCATCAGGTGTGTCCAACCTGCAGCCCACAGGCCACATGCACCCCAAAATGGCTATGAATTTGGCCCAACATGCTTACATGTTACAGATGACAACATCACGTGCTATGTCAAAAGATGGGACACCCCTGCATGGTGGACATAAGGCATTTGTCAAACCCATAGAATGTTTGTCAAGCAACATCAAGAGCACCACTCACAGTGTAGGTTTTAGTATCAAGTTGTCTAAACTCAGTGCTTTCGGCTGGTACCTCACTCTAGTGTGGCACAGCAATGAGAGGACCTTATGGAGAATGGAGAACAAGGAATGCTCTGTACTTCTAAGTTCTACTATCAACCTAAAAGTGTTTCAAAACTTAAACAAGAGGAGTGGGGTGATGGCTGAGAAGTAAAAGGCATTAGCTTGCAAAGCCTACTATCCTGGGTTCAATGCCCCAGCCACCCATGGAAAGCCAACACACCAACAGTGGTGCAAGCATCTGGTATTCCACTTGCAATAGAAAGAGATGCCTACTCTAGTTGTCTTTCTCTCTCTCTCCATTACACACATATGAATGTGTGAAAGTAAGTATTTGAAAATAAATAAATAAAAATAAACTCTTAAATTTTTAAAACACCTAATTTTAGTGTTTTTACTCAGAAGGAATAAATTTTCTATATAAAGAATAAATTACTACTTATGCTTTCAATGAGTTTCTCCAATATAATAATTTTCAAAGTATGATAATAACAGCCAATTCTTCTATTATCTCATGTCTGAAAATTTATATGTTATTATTACTTGTAAAAACAAGATTTTAAAATTTAAAACTATGGGGCTGGAGAGATGGCTTAGCGGTTAAGTGCTTGCCTGTGAAGCCTAAAGACCCCAGTTCAAGGCTCGATTCCCCAAGACCCACGTTAGCCAGATGCACAAGGGGGCACATGCATCTGGAGTTCGTTTGCAGTGGCTGGAAGCCCTGGGGTGCCCATTCTCTCTCTCTCTCTCTCTCTCTCTCTCTCTATCTGCCTCTCTCTCTGTCACTCTCAAATAAATAAATACAAATGAACAAAAAAATTTAAAAAATATTTAAAACTATGAAGAGAAACACATAAGGTCTCCTTCAGTGAATAATATAAATATGATGGATCAAAAACTAGTTTCAATTATTTGAAAATGTCTTGTGGGTAATAAAAAGATCTATACTCCAAATGAATGAATATCCACTAAGTTTCCTCTGAACTATGCAGGCACATATGGGAATCAAACATATCAATGTGATTAAATTATTCCATGATATAATTGTTACCTTCCTTCATATCACTTCTATCATAATCAAAATTATTTTTGAAAGGCCAGATTAAAATTTTAGATTTACAGAGAGGGAATTGTGATGGTGGGGGTAAAATAAAAAATCTAGCAATGCCTATTTTTGGAAAATTCAGAAGGTTCCATTTCAGAAAATCAAATACACTATTGGTCACCGTTACTTTCACATTTCTGGGACAAAACACCTGACGAGAAACAGCCTATGGGGGAGTGAGTTTATCTCAGCTTACAGTCTTGGCCGGGAATTGCACAATGGCGTGGCAGAGCAGAGATGGGGCCTGGCATGCATCTCTTGATTGTCTGAGTCCTGGCTTCCCTGCATCTGTAGACAAACCCATTGAAGTGCACACCTATCCCCTCCTAAGTAACTGGTTACTCTAACATACTCAGAACATACATTTCCTTCTTTTCAACCCTGGGAGAACTCCCTAATCTATTTAATCCTTTCACAAATAAATGTTACATATTGTCTTCTAAACAGCCACACCCATTTTCCAAACCCCAAGTCTGAATGGTATCTCTGGCTGTCCTTGCTCCTTTGCCCCACATCCATTTGCTGTTTCAGTCTTTTCAATTGTCTCTTTTAGTTGAATGCTTCCCATATTCCCACTGCCAATGATCTGATTCATCTCAATGAGCTGAGATCTCCTGAACAGAGTCCTTGACCTCTTATCCTTTTATCAGTTCCCTCAAGACAAAATATTTCTGTTTTGTCCACATACTAGTGACTCCATTTATCATAAATTCCCCTGCCTTAAATTCCTGTGCACCCCTTAGAATACAGAAGGCAATATGATCACAGGCTACATGAATAAACTTTAAAGACATGATGGTAAGTTAAATAACTCTGGCACAGAAAGGCAGATTCTGTGTGATCTTGCTTATGGGGAGTGGGCACTGTACCAAGTTCATAGCCAGAATATATCATATATACACTACTCAATACTTTAGTCATATTACTAACATTTTTACAATGTCTTTGTGGAGAATTTCCCACACACAAAGTTCATCTGGTCCCCAACTTATATCTCCTTAAAGGCTGTCTTTTCCTAGAAGATTAAATTCTTTCACTGGGCATCTTAACTTCTCCATGACCAGAGGTACTAGTTACTTTCTCACTGCTGAGACAAAATATCTGAACACAAGTAGTTGATGGAAGCAAAAGTTTTATTTCCAGCCAGGATTGCATTCCTGACATTTTGGATGGAAGCTCCTTTGCTTTGCATTACCATCTGCCCTCTAGAATATCACTGCTACTAAGCCACTGTCTTTCCAATTCGCATAACCAAAGTGTCTGAAGATAGCATCAAATGTCTGTTGGGTTGCAAAAATATCTTTCTCTTAAGATCTACTGCTCTAACCCCAAGCGGAAATCTTGTTCCTCAGAGGAACAGACCAGAACTTCCCAAGTACATAGGGAAACTGTGCTGATCAGCGTCTGCTTAGGGTCCCCATAGGGGCACAAAGTAAGCTCAAGTCCTTTCTCTACTAAATAGGCATTCCTCTTTACATCTGAACTCACGATTAGCTAGCATTCAGGCTTTTCAATATGCACTCAACACCCATGCTGAGCCAACGCTGGCTACACACCAGGAACATGGAGGAAAGATGAGGATACTAGGATTCCAAAGTGCTTAAGCTTGCAGTGAGCTACCCATTACTAAGGATTACTTCAGCCAGAAAAATAAGATGTTTTGACATTCAAAACTCTAGCAAGACTCGTGAACCATTTAGGAGTGAGTTTAAATGATAATAGAGAACATGTTTCCCATTCAGATGAACCACCATCTTCAAAATACCCTCCTTGCAATAATGCCCTTTCCTGGGCTGGAGAGATGGTTTAGCGGTTAAGTGCTTGCCTGTGAAGCCTAAGGAACCCGGTGTGAGGCTCGACTCCCCAGGGCTCACGTTAGCCAGATGTACAAGGGCCGCATGCGTCTGGAGTTCGTTTGCAGTGGCTGGAGGCCCTGGCATGCCCATTCTCTCTCTCACTCTCTATCTGCCTCTTTGTGTCTGTTGCTCTCAAATAAATAAATAAATGAACAAAAAATAAAAAAAAATAATGCCCTTTCCTTCCCTCAAGAACTTTCAAGAACACACAGCTGAGCTCATCTACTGTGCCACTCTTGGCAGTCCAGTTGGGAGAACTATTCAGGGATGGGAGATGTTAATTAATTACACTATAAAATAGAATTACAATTAATTGTTAATTTGGGTTTTAAAGTGACAAATTTTTAAAGGCTAAAAATAGTCTCTGGTCTTTAAAAGGCTTCTTAATGAGGGCAGTATCCCTTAAGTACATCATTAGTTTAAATGTTCAAATTGGGTCTAGAGACTGTTAGAGTTAAGCAAATATCTATTCCAATATGTTAAATGTTTATGACTTGGGACCGAAACAATTAATTGCTAATCGATGGGCCAAATCCTAGGCGAGGTCAGGATCTGAAGTGGGAGGACGACAATAGTAAATCGGATGTAAAACATTTTGATGTGGTCTGTAAAAATCACAGGAAAGCAGAGACTAAAGGAATAGCAAGAAGGCCAGACCAGCAGAGACGCCCAGATAATTAAGATATTACTCATTTAGTTAATAGTGCTTTGTTTAGATTAATGAACCATTATTTTGAGAACTATACTTACATGCTTAGAGTTCACTCACTTAGGGCATAAAATAGTAAAACTCAGCATAGTTTAAAGGGCTGTAACAGTTAGCCTGTGAATAACATTAACAATATTCATAATTTTCAAACATGATCTATGCCTGTTATATAATACTTTTTATCTGAGTTCATCAGTAAAACCAGCTTATGACTTTAGTGAGCAGCTTTTCCAACATCATAGCATAGAAATAAGCTGAACTTACTAAGTGAGTGCTCTCAGCTTTCATGCCATTATCTTTCACTCACCTTCAGGTCAGGGGACAGGTCCCAGAGGCAGAGCTGGCCCTCCTGACAGCCGGTCACAACCGTCCGCTGGTCATCCGTGATCATGATGGCAGTGATGGTGTGGGGAGGGGCCCTCTTCCCCCACAGTGCTACTGCCTGCAGAGCTATTCTCATGTTGGAGGACTCCTGGATATGTGGAGAAGGGAAAAAATACACAGTCAGCTTTCCAAACTTTGGAGAAACTCATACCTATAATGTCAGCAATCAGAAGTATTGCCACAAATTCAAAAGGTCATCCTCGGCTAGCTAGTAAGCTTCAGGTCAACCTGGGCAACAGAGTGAGACCTTGTCTTAAAAAAAATAATAAAGAACTAGAGATACGATGGCTCAGTTTATCTGTGCATGCCTGAGGGCCTGAGAAGGCCAAAGAGCCTAGAACTTGATCCCACATAAGCCGTTGGACATGACCTTATGCATCTGTACCCCGTAGGAAAAAAAAAACAGTAAGCTCCAGGACAGGTAAGAGACTCTGGCTCAAAACAGAATAGGCAAAAGAGTGATCTAGCAGGACACCTGACACTTTGCTGTAGCCACCACAGGTGAATGCACCCTCCCACAGGTAAGCACACCCCACTGCAGGTGAGCACATGGGGCAATGCATCGGCACATATACATGCATACACCATACACACCACCCCCTAACCCCCCCCCACACACACACAGGCAAAAACTAAATTCATCCTTTCAGTAATTAGACATTAAAATTTTGTGAACAGGTGAGCTGGCTACATTACAAGTGCATTTATATGGACTCGAAGTTAATGAGTAGGTCTGCTTCCCCATTCAGTAGAAGAGAAGTCAGTGTGATGGCTAATCCTGTCAACTTGATGGGACTCAAAAGCACAGAATCACTATGGAGCCAAATCTCGAAGCTCCTTTTGGAAAGAGTTTTTAGAGTATGTGAACTGAGGTGAGAAGATCCATAATAACCATTTATGGGCTGGTGTCTTGGAGTGAATAAAAAGGAGAAAGCAAGCTGAGACATCAGCATTCATATCTACCTCTCTCTCTCTCTTTCCCTGTCTCTTTCCCCGTCTCTCTGCTTCCTAACTGTGCCTCACGCCTCTGCCACCATGACTCTCCAGCCATGATGAACTGTGTCTACAAAATATGAACCAGAGCAAACCCTTCCTTACTCAAGCTCCTTTTGTCATGTATGCTGTCACAGCAGCAGAAAATGTAATTAATGCAGGTAGCTAGCAGAGAATGCTATTAGCATGGGCAGCTAATCAATGGCGGTAGAACACAAGCTAATGCATGGAGGAGGAACGGGGCAGCTAAGACATGGAGGAAGAATGGCTTTCCCTCCAACTCTAGGTTACAGATTTGATGCCGATGTGTGGGGCAGGGATAGTTTTCCCTCCATACCCCAAGGTGGCTTCATCCCAACCTGCCCCAGAGCCCGGCCAGGCTTCTCAAGAATAGAGCTATGCTCATAGCACACACTGGAAACAGGTCTGTAGACCCTCTCCAGAAATGGAACCATGTTTAAGAAGCATTCTCTACAGCTCCTGAGACTCACCATTAAACCTCCTCGATAAGAACATTGTTTCCCAGTCTTCAAAGATTCTTGTAGGCCTGGCGATCACAATTCCTGTCATATTCATATTTTACTCTTTCATAATACTTTTGATTTATTTTGAATGTGCTATCTTCCTAAACAACAATCTTCAAGGACGACCTTCATGCATCAGTAGTAGTAAGGGTGAAATAGAATATGTAATTATTTTTAAAAAAGTTTTCTTGTATGCCACCATTCATTAGGTTTCATGTATACTGAGCTTTGTGAGAGAGCAACATACATGTTTTCTCCAATTATTTTCTTAAATCCAAACAATTTGAGGATTTAATATAGGAATATATGTTTAATCTCATGAAGTACAGAAAACATTGAGAAGGTAGGAAACCAATTTCCTATACGAACTTTGAGATGTCAAGAAAATGAAAGTTTCAGTCTAGTAGGATTTCACAGGCAAAAAATACCAATAAGAAATTAAAATGTTATAGTTCATGTTACTTAAAATGATTTGTTATGGTCTGAAGAGATGGGTCAGAAGTTGACAGCATGGGCTAGAGAGGTGGCTTAGCAGTTAAGGCACTTGCCTGCAAAGCCAAAGGCCCCAGGACTCAAGTAAGCCAGATGCACAAGACGGCACATACGTCCGGGGTTTGCAGTGGTTAGAGGCTCTGGCGTACCCATTCTTTCTCTCTCTTTCTCTCTCTCCCTCTCATAAATAAATGAAAATATAAAGAGAAGTTAAGAGTGCTTCTTGTGCAAGCTGAGTACCTGAGGTAGACTGAGAGACTCTCAAGTTATATCCCCAGAACCAACATAAATTTTGGACATGGCCACACACATCTGTGACTCCAGTACTGTAGGCAAGCAAAAACCTGAGAGTTGCCAGAGCCTGTAAAAGCAGAGCAAACTCCAGAATCGACAAGACTCCAGTTCAATTAAGAATGGGGTAAAAAAAAAGTTACAGAAGGGGATACCCAACATTCCCTGTCAACCACCTCAGGCAAGCATATGGGGTGTCTTATGGTCACATATGCATGCATATTCTACATAAACCCACCCAACCCACATACATACACACTACATTACACACACAACAGACAAAATAAAATTTTCAGTCACTCATATGCAGGTATCTAACAGACAATACCATTACCATGGGCAGCTAATCAATGGAGGAGCTAATCCATATGTGTGTGTGTGTGTGTGTGTGTGTGTGTGTGTGTGTGCGTGTGTGTGTGCGTGCGTGCGTCCAGCACATGAGTCACAAACTGGTAGTGTTAATATATTCACTTGTCCATTGCTGGAGGGAATTCAGTATCTATGTTTTCTTGGTTCTCTTCTTAGTGCAATACACAAGTCTATCTAGTCTATAATAGAAGTATAATACTCTTTTTTATGAGAAAGAGAGAGAGAGACAAAGTATCATTATATAGACCAGTATGGCCGCAAACTTACAATCCTGCCTGAGCCTCCCTACTGCTGAGGTGATAGATTTTAGGCACACATCACCCTGCCTGGTACTATAACTTTAATATTCTTAGGGCCATACCCAAGCACTAGGTAGCCAAGGACATGCTCTGACCACTGTAAGTCTTTATTTTTATGGACAATTTTCAGATATGTACATGATATATTTTTATCATAATCTCCTCCCATTACTTTCTTTTGCACCCCTTCCCCGTCACCCAAACTAAAATCATTTTCTTTCCATCCAGTCTGTCTTCTATTCTCATGTTTTTTCTTATATTCCCTCCACCACTGTCCATGACGGAATGTTGTGCAGGTAACAATAGCCACTGTGAGGCCTTGAATACAGTGCTCATTCACATCCAGAAGACAGTGCTCCAAAGCACTACTCCCCATCCTCTGGCTCTTACACTCTTTCCACCCCCTTCTACAATGCTTCCTGAGCCTTGGGGGTTGTGAACACTGAAATTCTGAATAACAGAGCTGCACATATTAACCATATTGGTAAATGAACCTGAGAGTTCGGGTTGCAACAATACTAAAATCTGAACTTACACCTCTTCAGCTTAAAACAAAAAGAGATAATGCATAAAAATATATGGGTATGAACACCATATACACATACATACATATACACACATATACTAAATATATACATACATATTCATATATATATATATATAGAGAGAGAGAGAGAGACTTATTTGCAATTCTGGTTTTAACCCAGAATTCTGGGTTATAACCAGAATTGCAAGTAAGTCTAGGAAACCTCAAGGGGTAAAATCTGAGAAGATTTTGAAAATTAATCTACTAAAGATTGAAGCTGGGATAGACTGTGGCCTTTTTTTCTAGAAAAGTTTGTGTATGTGTGAGTGTGTATAACGTGACAGATATGGTGGTGGTGGTTGTGCATGTGTGTGTGTATGTGTGTATTGTGTAATGTAATATGATGTGGTGGTGGTGGCGTGTGTGTGTGTGTGTGTGTGTGTATATGGTATGTGTGTATGGTGTGTATGTGTGTGTGCGTGTGTGTGTGTATGGTGTATATGTGTGTGTGTGTGATGTACACACATGTATGAGCCCATGTGGTGTCCTGTGTGCTTGAGTGCAGTGGCCTGGAAGGAACAACAGGTTCCCGCTTCTATCTGTCTTCCAGCTGAAGCAAAACCTTCCAAGTGTAACCTTGTTCAAGGAAAGGGGAACTACAAAGAATGCCTCATTAACCTCCAAGAAAATAAGGAAGCTGACTTCCAAATACTCAGATAAAATTGTTCCAGGCTACAACCACAAATGGGTGTAGGAGTGAAAATAAATAACTGTATATAATGCTGCAAACTCCATGTGAAAAAAAAAATCAGTGTAGTAAAAAAAAATCTTCCTAAGTCAATGATACTATCTAGAAATCTGTTACGGACACTATGGTCATGTTAGAATACCTAAAATCAACAACAACAAGAAAACAAGGCCATGTCAACTCTGTTGGGGGATGGATAATAGAAGCCAGTGTGGTAGTTGTCACGAAGCCAGATAAATATTTACTCTATAGTCCAGCCATCCACCTCTAGGGCTTACCCAGGAAGATGGAAAAAGAAACAAGTTTACAGAAAGATTGTTACAAGTACAACCTTATTCATAATGGCTCATACCTGGAAACAAGTCAAAGGTCAATTAATAGGTAACTAGATGGACAAGCATATCCACACAATGGGATACTATTCCATAGCAGAAATCAATGGCCCATTGATTCACACAACATGAATCTGAAAATAATCATATCAAGTAAAACGAGTGTTCAAAAACAGTAATATCATATGATCTTGTGAATAAAGTCCTAGAAAATTCAGATTAGCCCACAGTAGTAGAAAGCAGAACACCGGCAGATGATTGCCTGGAGGTAGGAAGGAAACACTGGAAAGAGTGAAGACACAAACGGAAATGTGGAAAGTTTTGACTGCAGTGAGTTGCTTCGTTAGGTTAACTATGGTAATTCCTCAAGTGTATGCATACGTATAAACTTCAAATTCACGTTTTAAAATGTACACATGTATTTGTATATACATATATATTATTACATATATATGATTTACATTTAAAGTATTCTGTATATCTGTTATACTTCAGTAAATTTTGCTTTTATTTGCTATTTAAAAAATATTTCATTCATTTATTTGCACGAGAGAAAGAGGAAGAATAGGTACACCAGGGCCTCCTGCCACTGCAAACAAACTACAGATGAATATACTTTGTGCATCTGGCTTTATTTTCATTATTCACATGTAATTTGTATATTATTTGTACATATGGGTACTGGGGAATCAAACCCCAGGTTGTGAGGCTTTGCAGGCAAGTGCTTTAACCACTGAACCAGCTCTTCAACCCTATTTATTTGCTTGCTAGCACATTCTGGAAGACCCTCAAACAACTAAGACTGAGCAAAATTCCTATAGAAATAGTTAAGAAAAATAGTAAATAAATCCACAGTTTAAGTAATGAGAACAATAAACCACAGGCAAGTATGAGTTTGGCACTCTATGAACTAATGATAAAAAATAGCCTAAGATTTAATGTGAAAAATAACAAATATATTATTATAAATAACTATAAAGGTAAAGACAATTAAAACCTTAAGAATAAACATCCTGCAGCCAGTCCTGGTGACACAGACCTGTAATCTTAGCCACTTGGGAGGCTGAGGCAGAAGGATCTCAAGTTCAAGGCTAGGCTAGGCAATTTAATAAAACTCTGTGTAAAAATTATAAATAAAAATTAAAGGCATGTGGGTATAAGGCACTGGTAGAATACTTGCCTAGAATGTGTGAGGCCCTGGGTTAAATCTTCAATGTTCCAAACAGGACAGCTTATAGTGAGATTTTTCCAAAAGAAACAAATACTCCCTGTACAAATAATGAAAATAAAGCAAATCTCAATTCAGAGGATAATAAGAATGGTCTCAAGTGAAGGGAGAATAACTGACTTTAAAATAAATCTCAGAAAACTACCAACAAGGAACTGTAAAGAAATCAAAGTTGTGGAGTGAAAACAATCAGAGAGACATTAACAAAGAAGTCTTAAATGGGATGGTTGAATATTTGTCTAACATAAGCTCAAAACTTAAATAGAAACTGTCCATTCCTGTCTGATTCTACACTAAAACCATCAGGTAGAATAGTGCAAGAGTGGAGTACAAGCTGTCAAATGGGAGGAGGAATGCACTGGCACAGGTTGGGGAGTGAGCGCCTCAGGAGGCTGCACTGGGCACTCTACCACCACCAGTCCCAGGACAGCGAGAATGGCAGGGCACTATTGGGCAGGCTGAAGAGGAGTGTGGGCTGTCAGTGTGTTAGAGTTGGAGAAAAATGAAGGAGGCACACATCCCATGAGGTGTCACACAAGACGTGTCACAAACTTAGGCGGTGTGCACCAGAAGGCCGTGGACAGGTGGGCTCCATGGAGAAAAGGCAGATTCCCGTGCAGGGTGAGAGGAAGTTTCCCACATGGAAGGTCACAGTCTGAGCAGGGTTGCGATGGCTCTCACGTTGATGCAGGCGAGTCAGGGCAGCAGGAAGGGGAGGGGCACAGCACAGGCGAGGCTAGCTCACAGCAGAAGCCCAGGGAGAAGGAAAGCTTGCCCTAGGAGACATTCGGCATTAGAGACCTGGGAGGAGGGGTCAGGAGGGTTACTACCCAAGGGTGCAAACAGACATGGCAAAGGAATACAAGATGTGAGCAGGTGTTTGCCCACTCGAGAGGTGAATTGCGCTGCAAATACTGTGAGAACAGAACGCAGAGAGAAAACAAGCACGTGGAACTTCCAATAAAGGAGGGTGGCGAAGGTCAGTGAATGGACTGATCTAGTAGAAGGGGTCATCAAGCCAAATGGCAGAGAAGGAGCACAGGAAATAGAAAATGCAAAGTTAGACGCATATTCACACCCAAACATTTCAGAGATTACCATAGGTACATGGATTAAGATTCCCAGTAAGAAGACACAGAATCTCAATTTGGATATATCTGAATACATACAACCTGCAACAAGACCCAACATAATTGGATGCACTTGGAAGACACACCAAGCAAACTATAATGAAACAAAATTGATGGCAAATGGCAAAAGGGATTTTAAAACAAAACCATTATTACAGTTTCAAAAAAGATCACTATATAATGATTAAGTCAATACATCATTCAAAACACAAAACACCATCCAAAAACTAAATAAAAATTTAAGTTACTTCTTCTCCAACCTCCATTAATATACAGAACACAAAAATTAAATGTATTCCTTCTGTAAATATTCAGAATTTAAAAATATATCCCAAATAATCTTTGAGACACCAAAACACAATAAAAATTAGATATGATTGAGACCCTAAGACAATGAAGATTCTGTATAACAAAACTTGCTAAATTTAGGGGTTTTGCAATTAAATGGGAAATTATAGCTTTCATTGTATACATTAAGAAGGAACAAGGTGAAAATTAATTAGTGAGTTAATTATTAAAAGTAAAACCTTATATTTGAATAGATATGGATCAACCCAAAGAAAGTAGAAGAAAGCAAGTCACAAAAAAAACCACACACACAATATTCAAAAACAGCAATATAGAAATCAAACCCAGTTCCTTGAAAGGCAAACTTATGTGAGGCAATCTTTGACAGAAAAAGAATGAAAGACACCTAGCAGATAATAGACAGAGTGGGCATGACTAAAGTTAGTACTTTAGGTAAAGATATTGACAATATATTTAAAAACTTAGAACACTGAATAAAATAAGTTATGTAGAAGACATAACATACTAGAATTCAATGAGTTTGATATACAGATTAAAATACATCTGTAAACATTAATCACAGAATAAAGCTCACAATCTATCTATATGTAACACACACTCAGGTTGTCAGAAAATTAAGGGTGAACAGTAATTTTGGGAACAAGCAGATACACACACATACACATTTGGACACAAAGATAATTCTATATAAATTTTAAGTATACTGACAGCCTATTTAACAGCTCTTATACTAAAAGAAATGGATTTGGAAGAGAAGGAACAAGAAGCAAACAAGAAGAGGTGCATCATAACTTTAACCTGAAGCATGCAGGGAAAGTGACCCACATCAAGCTAAAGATAATCAAACCACAGAACTCATCACCAGAGCCACAACATCCCCAGCCTTTCACGTGACAGGAAACTGGCCTCAAAGCTTCATCACAGAACTCCAGACTAGGGCAAAGACTTCCCATCATGGGCATGGGCATGGGTGTGAGTGGGCAAAGACAACAGCCCAACTCATTGTCCAAGAAGGCAGGAAAGCAGAACATAGTTGTTTGAACACCTACTAAGACAAAGAGTTAAGTAGATAATGTTTTACACATCAGGAAAGTTCTCTTTGGTGGAAGAGATTTCACTCCAGTGAAAATCACTTGGCTGTTGTGCAAGTGAGGATTACAGAATTGCTAGAGAGGGGCGTGGGCATGTCTTAACACCTGCTACTAAGAAACATCATCTCGGATCTACACCAACCTTCAGCACAGCATCTCAAGCTCCCACACAAAAATTGTCACAGTTACCTTCTGATCCCACATTTGGCTTAGCTCATGTGTGTTTCTGGCCACTGAAAAGAGACAGAAATGGCAGTACCCATGGTCATATGGCTCCAGAGAGAAGTGGACATTTTTATTTATGGCCAAGGCACACTGGCTTTTGTCCAAAGACTCGCCTGCCACCTTTGAAACCTTTGTTGTCATTGTTGTTATTGTTGTTTTAAGGTACGTTCTCACTCTAGCCCAGGCTGACCTGGCACTCTCTCTTAGTTCCAGGCTGACCTCAAACTCATGCCTCCTGAACGCTGGAATTAAGTGTGTACCATCATGCCTGGCATGAAACATTTAATGTAGAAAACTAGTGAAGGAAATTCACCAATCCTGTGAGGTAGAACCACAGTAGAAACAAATTTGGGGGAACACTGGGTAGGGAATTAATATGTTTGTAATGATTGGCATTATACTAAGGATAAACAATTCCTACAGTGCATTAATAGACCCCATAATGCTCTGAAAGATTGGCTGCTCTTGTTTGAATCACAGCAACACTATCTATCCAATGACTGAGCATCTGTGATATTCTGAATCCTCTTTAAAATCAAAATCTATACATTGATGTTCTCCTAATGAAGAAATTACTAGAATGACTGGCCCATAGTGGGTACTTGCTAAATATTCATTTGACCAAGCCTATAATGATGGTTCATTAATCTAGCTTTGTGTTACTTTGATTGAGAAATGTCCTCCATAGCATCACGCATTTTTAAATATTTTATTTTTATTTTTATTTATTTATTTGACAGAGAGAGAGAAAATGGGCTCACCAGGGCGCATCATGCATTTCTGATTAAGCCTCACACTTAATGCCCAGATGACAATGATTTGGGAGGTGGAGTCTTGCTGGAGGAGGTGTGTTGCTGGGAGCAGGCTTTCGGGTGTTATAGCTCAGCATCTCCTTGCTAATTCCTGCCAGGTGTTGTGACAAGAGGTGATGCCCAGTCTCTGCTCTGCCATGCTTCCTGCATTGATGAAACTTCCCTTGAGACTATAAGCCAAAATAGACTCTTTCTTCCCCTAAGCTGCATTTGGGTGAGTGCTGTGCCCCAGCAATGAGAAGGTAAGTGCAACAACCTTCTTATAAAGCGTGGGGATCATTTCCTAATCATTGCTATACCCCTTACAGGACCTGAAGCTCAGGGCACTGAAGAAGGAAAATGATAAATACTGAACAAATGCTTCTCTTCATTATATTCAAGCTCTTATCTGAGAGGGGAGGAAGGTGATTGAAGGTGTGAACTTTAAGGCTGGCTACACTGACATAGGAATCACCCAATTCTCCCTAGCTTTCAAACCTTCATCTGTGACATGGGTGCGGTAGTGGTAGCTTTCCCATAGGATTGCTGACATAATAGAAGGACACTGTGCTTAAACTGTGAGGCAGAGAGTCCTATCAGGATATTGTTGCTGTTTTTTTGATCTTCATTTACCTATTTTGAAAAATCCAGAGGCTAATATTCACAGGCCAAAGTTTCTCATCATCACACTTTCGCATTTTTCTATATCATTTCAAATTCACTTTCCATAGATGTATGTTGTCTAAGAACAAGGGCTTTCACTTCTGTCTCATTTGTTTATTGCTAAATTTTCAGGGTCTGGAAGAGGAGTGAACAAAATCAGGCCCTCAGGAACTATTTTCTGAAGAAATAAATGAATGAAGTCTAAAAATTCACATGTAATATTACATGCATCAATCTACCTGAATATTTACAAGTGTTTAAGTAGGTAGCAAAATATAAGGTAGTTGGAGCTTATAAAAATAAAACCATAAGCCAGGCGTGGTGGCGCACGCCTTTAATCCCAGCACTCGGGAGGCAGAGGTAGGAGGATCACCGTGAGTTTGAGGCCACCCTGAGACTCCATAGTGAATTCCAGGTCAGCCTGGGCTAGAGTGAGACCTTACCTCGAAAAAACCAAAAAACCAAAAAAAATAAATAAATAAAATAAAATAAAATAAAATAAAATAAAATAAAACCATAGTGCTGGGGAAATGGCTGAGAAGGTAAGAGCACCTTCTGTGAAAACCCAAGAGCCTGTGTTCAATCCCCAGCACCCATGTAAAAAGCCCAGCAAGGTCATACATGTCATAACCCTAGAACTGAGGTGGGCAGGGACAGGAGAATTCCTGGGGCTTACTGCTCAGCCAGTCTAACTGAAAAACAAGTTCCAGGTCCTATGAGAGACGCTGTCTCAGAGGAAAAAGGTGGATGAATGATAAAGGAGGACATGTGATAGCTTCCTCTGGCCTCTGCACATATGTGCACAAGGCATGCACATCTGCACACACATGTGCACACACCATAAACACATGCACATACTCTATATATACTGCATACATGCACACACACAAAAAATCAAAACAGTTCTGAGATTAAAACTGTTGATAGCCACAGAATTCTAAACATAACCAAATTAGAAGATCAAGTCCCTAAGGCAAAAGCCACAGGAAATCAAACACCTACCGATCATCTTGAGCAGCCAGATTGCTGAGAGCTCTGAACACACTACTGAGGTTTAGAGGGAAGTTCTAGGCAGGGCTGTCATTACAATATTGCCAGGTCATCCAATGACAGTACTTCACTTGATGGTCCTACGTCTGTTTTTGTTAACCGTTGGACACAGGGACTCACTATGTAGCCTAGGTTAGCCTGGAATTTGTGATCCTCCTGCCATAGTGTACTGAGTGGGAGAACTATACTGTGCACCAGCACACCAAGCCTACCTCAGTCATGAGGAACAAAGTCAATGACAGAAATAAAAGCATACATGTATCAGTATGTCTATTATGCTATCACTGAATATTTACCAACCTGCAGAATTCTACAATTTAGATCCAGGTTGTCCCTGGTATCATGCATCTAACATCACTAATCAGAAATCTGATGATGAGAAATGTGATCTAAATAATACTTTTATTCAATTGCTTTCTGAGACAGGCTGGCCTTGAACTCACTCTGTAGCCCAAGGCAGGCATTGATTTTTCCATCCCCATTGCCAGGAGCTAGAATTACAGATGCCACCAGGCTCTGTTGCTCCAGGTAGCTATAAGCTGACTATGATTCTGAGAAAATAAGTGGATTTCACAGTAAGAAAAAAAAAAGAATGATATAAAAGTAGCACACTAGAAGTCATGTTTTTCACTCTTCTGTCTGTTTATAGTTCTGAATGTGTGTGTGTGTGTGTGTAGTAAGTGCACATGTGTGTACATATGTGTGTGAAGACCAGAGGTTGACATCAGCAATCTTCTTCAATTTCTCTTCACCTTACTTTTTGAGACAGGTTTTTCATTGGCCTGGAGCTCACTGATTCTGCTCGACCAGCTATAGCAGCAGATCTCAGAGGTACTGGAATTATAGGCACATGGAATGCCTGGCATTTTACACGGAAATCTGAACTTTGGTCCTTATGCTTGTGTAGCAAACACTTAACCCGTTGAACTATCTCCCTAGCCATTATTCCTCTCTATAATTGTTGTTGTTGTTGTTGTTGTTGTCATAATTATTATTTACAGTCAGATTAAAAAGTTGACTACAGTAAGTTCTTATTTCCCCTAAATATTTGAGAATTAATATCTATTAATATAAATATCAAACTATAAATATATTTATAAATATGAAAATATCCAATAGAAATATATTTTAAAAGACTTTTTAGTACTAAACTTTGAGCCCAAGGTCTCTCACATGTTAGGTAAGTGCTCTATCAAGTGAACAGCAGCCCTAGCTCTAAAATAAAATCTAAAAATATAAAACAAGTAGATTCTCTAAGGTGGAATCTCTGTGGTGTGTTTGAAAGAAGTATCCCTTTTTTCCTTCAAATAATTATATGTCTAGACAAGTTTGAAAACCTCAGGAAAGGGCTCACAGACCTCTATTCCACAGCCCTCAATTTATCATCATTGAAACTCAGATTCAAGTGCCTGCTGATATGTCGGAATGTCTGAAAGCTACGGATAGATATTTACCCTTCAACGATTTCTAAATCTGAGCTACTTACATGAAATTTAAAATAAATACTTCTCTTGCAGAGCAAAAAATAGACATTATATCAGAGGCTTAGTGTGAGACAGGTATTAAGTTACAGACTGTGTCTTGAAACACAAGTTTTCCACCTTATGAGCCTCTGTTCACATGATAAGTACATTTCAGATGCTGGTGTGACATGTTATACATAAGCAAGGTCATCAGTATTTTACTATATGATAAATATAGATACTGAAATAATTATACAAATGTGCACATAACTACTGTAGTCATAAACAACTACCAAATAACTTCCCAACAAATTCTAGTGTGTACCCTACTCTGATACCATGGTGACTGGGAGGCACCTCCAGGAAGCTCACCACTGACAGAAAGAATCACCCCTCGTTATGCAGCTGCACCATTCATATCTCACTATTCTCCATAAGAGACTGTAACCTTGCCCATCTGAACAGGCAGAAGCAGGATGAGAACATGGATAGGCATGGAGTGACCTACAGCAAATAGCTTACCACTTACCAATCCTCTCCTTTTTGTGTCTCACACTTCCTCATGGATAGGTTGTATCCCAAAACCTCTTTCATATACCTACAGGTATGTATGTATATATATAGAATCTTGTCATTTCGAGCCTATTATAATGCTGGATTTGATACAATTTAATTTGATATAAAGACAAATTATATATTCATATATATATATATATATATATATATATATATATATATATATACACACACACACACTCAGAATCAAATTATATATATATATATATATATATATATATATATATATCTTAAAACTAAGATATATGCCAAATAAGACCCAAACTTCATTTATGACATGTCTGAAATTTCTGCCTTTTTTAATTTCAACATTTCTGTTTCTAAATAAGACAGGTTTCAGAGAGCGTTACTTGCCACTGGGTTTTACCCATTTGAATTAAAAGTTGTGAATACTTTTACTTTCTAGAAAAGTTTTATGCAATGAAATCATAAGGCTTTTCCCCTTTTGCCTATGACTTTTTAACACTGGGGACAGAACCAACAGCTTTGCACAGGCTAGGCAAGTATTTTACCACTGGCCACACTCCCCCAGCCCTCATCCATATTGTTTAAAGTTTCAAGGACAGGCTAACACCCCTCCATGAATCTTCTTAGATGAGCACAACTGCCTTCTATAGCAGTATCTTCAGAATTACTCCTGTTCTCAGGATTTCGATAGCAGCTTGCTGGTCCTGCCTTCTGGAAGCATGATCCACTCTGATAGAAATTAAGACCATGGGAGCTCCCTGAAAATAAAGTTGTTCTCACCATCCATGACTGCAGTGACTCCAGGACGAGGCTCCTATCTGAACTGACCTGCAGGAAATCATATTTTAGGTTTGAAAGACTGTCTGTCTATTCTAACCTCTGGGGAACTTCTGATCACCTTGTAATCATCACCAGGGAGGAAACGACCTGGGTGGCTATAGGTCATCTCTGCTGCAAAGGATGGGTCTGTGTGTCTTCCGTGTTCATCCTTACCCACCAGCATACTGCCTGCCACAGAGGTGACATTCACTAAACCTTTAAGTCACTATGTGAATATTCAACCTGGACCTTGAGGAAGTGGATATAAACTTTCACTTCTCAGAGGAGGAAGTCAAACAATGTTGATTTGACTTTCCCAGGACAGAGAGTCTTCTTGTCCTATTAGGATTTACATTCTGAGGAAGTTATCTCTTCTTCAGTCACTGATGAATAGAAATGCACACCGGTCCCAGGTTCACCTAACATTGTATTTATCATCTCTATTATTTTAACTCTCAACATGCCTTCATATGGGGAAAAATAAGAGAGGAAAGTATAATAGAATGAGCCAGATAAATTTTTTTTCTCTTCCTCTTCTATTTTAACAGCTAAAAATTGATTTTTTAAAATTATCATTTTGTATGTATAATGTGTGTGTAATTGTGCTCCTGTGTGTGAATGTGGGCATGTCTGTGCCACAGTCTGCGAGTGGAGGTCAGAGGACAACCTCGAGTCTCAGTCCACACCTTCCACCTTGTTGGGACAGGGTGCCTTGGTCAATGTTGCTTATGCCAAACTGCTTGGCCTGTGAGCCTCCCATCTCATTGCGGGACAGACACCCACCAGTATGTGTCCAGCTTTTTACACGGGTTCTGGGGACCCGGTCAAGTCAGCAAGCTTGTGCAGCAAGCACTTTACCCACTGAATTATAAGTGTCACGTCTTACTGTATGGAACATGCATGTAAGATATTTATCAACTAAAATAAAAAAAAAAAACACAACTGGATCTCAGAGGCAACCCAGAGCCTCTGGTGACACTAAGCTGAGGTCAACAAGAAGTGTTGGTGATCATGAGTTCCTTCTCCTTCAGGTGAGGAAATGAAGGCTCAGGTTATTTGCTCAACCCAAGAAAAGAGCAACTGAGGCAGAACCAGAGCCTGGTCTCCTAACAAGCTATCCAGAACCAAGATGACCCACCAGAAAGATTTGGCAATCAGCTAAGGAAAATCCCAGATTGTTGTTGGGGCAGGAGGAGGAAGTTAGGCAAACCAACAGTAAACCTTTTATTTGGCTAGACTCTCACATCGCCTCCACCAGTGGCCTTTAAAGCTGGGCTAAGACTTCCTGACGTGTCTCCATAAGGACAGAACCAGGCAGACCTCAAAGAAGGACAGAAAATATGGCATTACAGCTCTGAGCCTCCTGCTCACCTTTATCTCCTTTTCTTAACACTTTGTTTTCACCTTTCTGACTGGTCTGAGGTCAGTGGGGTATGCAGCACGGGGCAAATGTGGTTCTGTGGCTGGACACTGGAATTCTTAACCTTGTCATAAATAGCTTTGTTCAGAGACACACCCAGGCAATGAGTCCCTCCCTGCCTGGCCTCACAAGCAGACAAGACTAGAACCTTCTGACTGACAACAACCAAACCGAAAAAAAAAAAAAAAAATTAGGGGGATAAAATCCTTACCTATGAGTTCTGAATGTTTAGAAGAATATCCTTCTGACCAAAGTCCACATCTGTGAGGAAAGTAAAAATGGTGTCCATTAACAATGTGAGCTTTGGGATATCAAAGACCTGAGCTTAGGTCTCAGCTCTTACCTTTCCAGCTGTGTGGTCTCTTTGAAGCCCACTGCTTCATGGAGAAGATTCTCCCTGACTTCCTGCAGAACTCTTAGCCACTGAACAGGATAAAAGTCAATTCTGAGGCTGGGGAAATGGCTTAGCAGTTAAGGCATTTGCCTGAAAACCCTAAGGACCCTGGTTTGATTCCCCCGGACCCACGTAAGCCAGATGCACAAGGGAGCACATGCATCTGGAGTTTGTTTGCGTTGGCTGAAGGCCCTGGTGTGCCCATTCTCTCTTTCTCTCTGCCTATTCCTCTCTCTCTCTCTCACACAAATAAATAAATTTTAAAAGAAATTTAAGTCAATTCCTTCAAGATTTTCTTTTCAAAAAGATAACTCGGTCATTTTATGACCAAATGGAGTTTTGTTTTCAAATTTTGAGTTTAAAAGGAGATTAAGGGGAAGTCAGGTGTTAAAATTCATTGTATTTGTGGCCTTTGAACAGATGGTTTCTTGTGTGAGATGATACCTTCAGAGACTTGAGAACAGAGACTGGAGAACAAAGTAAAACAACTTAGCAGTCACGTACCACACCTGACCTGGGAGGGTAACATTTTGGAAGAAAGCAATGTAGAGCTGCCTTTAGACACATAGAGTTCTCTGCAGGAATAACAAACAACAACAAGCACAAACTAAAGGATAGAGAAGGTGATAGGCCATCATCTACACAGGGTAGGGTCAGGGCTTCTTGAGAACCAGAAGAACACGAGCAGCAGTTCTGGCACCTAGTGGAGCCTGAGGGTCCAAGAACAGATGGCAGAGTCTTAGCAAAAACACCATCCCCCAAACCTGCCTGCTTACAGGGCTTTCTGAGGCAAGAGATCTCATCTTGTCAACAGATGAGAAACACATCACTCCTTAGAAAAGATGGAAATACAATTTCTACTAAGTAAAAGGCTGCCCAAGGCATATATGAATAACACAAGAAATTCAAAAGGTTTACCCACTGGAGCACGACAACATAAAAATGAAATGAACTGGCAACCAACACCAAAGACAAGCTCTGTGAGCGATTAGCTGCCACTTACGAAACTCTGGAAAGTAGTGTGCTTTGGACAGAGGATGTGTTGTTGATGATGGTAACGGTAAAATCACCCAGAGACCAAGGAGGGAACCAGGCAGATATGCAGATTAATCTCTGCACTGCAGACACGCATAACCCAGAACGTACTTCAACG
The DNA here is from genome assembly GCA_036346955.1 of Dipus sagitta. NCBI lineage: Eukaryota > Metazoa > Chordata > Mammalia > Rodentia > Dipodidae > Dipus > Dipus sagitta. The sequence continues at coordinate 8,032,131 of CM070780.1, read as the reverse complement.
AACCAGCCAAGAACTTAGAACCACCGTATCCCCATCATGATGCGGATGAGGTTCCCAGCCCAGCTCCAAGCCCTCCAGCTAAAGATTTTCACAAACCTTACCTCCCTGTTCACTCATCTGCAGAGGCAGAGAGCTAACACCACACAAAACCAAGCGCATTCCGTGAAGGGCACCTGTTAAAGGGATGGGCATGAGCGTGGGAAAAGAAATACTAGAAGGGTAACGAAATTCTCTCTGGGTGGTATTTCACTTTTAAGTCTATTTAATCAGTGAACGACTCCATGGAATTAATAGCCCTCATGCTTAAAACCTCAAAGGTATGCTTTAAGAAGATTTTATCATTACTTGTGCTAGATTTAACTTTCTGAAGATAATGAGTCTATTTTTAAACTATAAGTGAACAAATCATATCACTGTTGTTGTCCAGACAAATAATGAATAAATATGTTCATTTGTTTCAGTCAAACAAACATGTATTGCGAAGTAAACATATGCAAGGCATTGGGTTGGGCTGCAGAGAATTCAGAGTAGAAAAACACTGCTTACCCAGGAAGTATCTGTACCTGAGTCACCTTGTGGTGATTTTTTAATGAGTATCTGTACTCATGGACAGAGCACTTGTTTTGTGCAAGTGAATTCTGAAAATCTATCTGCAGTCTTGAGTGATATAATCCCCCCCATCCAAGAACAATATGGAAAACTATCAGCCTATTATGTGTTTAAGTGAACACACTATAAATACTACCTGACACCATGTAAGAATAAATTGTTCTGGCTCCTGTTTGGCAAAGGGACCGCCCCCTCTCACATGCACTCCTGCTAAGCACTGTGGTGGCATGCTCACTGGTGCCAACTGGATACTATTAGCACATGCTTCATCTTCAGAAAAATGAGGAAAAGCATTTCTTTATACAAGCAGAAAAATAATAAGTTATATAAATATATCCTTGGGAATCTTGAATGTGTATAAAACCATGCCATCCCATGTGCTGATTATAGCTTTGAAAATGGTCACTAAGAACATGTTGTGCCAGGGTCAGTGAGGTGGCTCAGTCAGCAAAGCACTTGCCTCTCAGGCATGAAGACAAGAATAGCGTCCCCAGTGTCCACATAAAGGTTGGACACAATGGCACACATTTGTAATCCCAGTGCTGGGAAGCAGAGACAAGGAGATCCCTGGATCTCACTAGCCAGCAAGTGCCAGGCCAGTGAGAGACCCTGTCTCAAAAAGAGATGGCACAGTGTACCAGAGGATGACACTTGAAGTTGTCTTCTGGCCTCCACATGTTCATGCCCACATGTGCGTGCACACACATGTGCCCACACATATATGAACATGCATATAAAACATATGTGCATGCCACACACATGCAACAAATTATAATCTATTAACATAAACATTTGCTATGTACCACCTGAAACTGCACAGGCAAACATGGCTGCAGCTCACTACCACCATCAAACCCTTCCCTCTACCTTTCAGAATCCCACCCCAGCCAAGGTGATCCAGTGAGCCCCAACACTGTTACTTCAGCATGCAAACCAAACTCATTCATGCATTCTCTGTGTTTTGTCAGTCCAGGGTGATTCGCTCTCTCTTCACTGAGGTATCCCATACACTCCCCTTACTTCAGTGTATTTTTCCTAAGATAGCCATGGTAGTCTTGAAGCCCATCCTACATGGCAGGCTTGTGAACATGGAATCCCATGACATCTGAGGAAGGTAACAGAAAAAGCTCAGCCCTCAGGAGCCACCAATTCAAGAGAATCTTAGTTTTACTGGAATATTCAATTTTCTAAAAAAAAAAAAATTCTTGACTTTTCATTCCAGCACTGATTCCAGACGCAGATAATGAACAAGATTATGCTTGTAGGATTTTGTTTGAGAAAACCTCAATTACTCCCTTATTAATTTCCAAATATCTTGTCTTCAACTAGTCTGTTTTCTCTGATCTGTTTGCCTTTATTTATTTACATTTATGTTAAAGATATATATTATGTACAATGTGCCAGATCTATGTGACATGGTAAGGAATGACCAGAGAGACAGCCACCATCCTCCAGAAGCTTACCTGTGTTTAAGGAGACAGGCACCCTAAATTACCCCCAGGCTACCAGATGCTATGTTTAAAGCAAAGACAAGTGTCTCTGGAGAGAGTGATCATACAAATGGGAGGATTTCCCCATAAAGATAACAGCTAAGTTCAAAGTGGAAATTTTACATACTCGCTGGCTATTTTCAATTTTGTTTCCCTTCACCATAAAAGAATCCCCACCTCCCCTGGCTGCAATAGTGAGGAGACAGAATGTGCCTGTCCTTCCACCCTTGAGTCCATCACCCTGGACTGACAAAACACAGGTTCCTGCCTTCTTGAATTCACATGCTCTGGATCAAGCCCTGAACATGGAAGTAACCAGTGGACACTGAGGTGAGCACACAGAGGTGCCACAGGAAAGTCAGCTTTACACCGTGTTTGGAAACAGCTTGCCCCCTGACCTCTGCATCCCCTGGAAGATGCTCATGTTCTTCAAGGCTCTGTCATCACTTCCTTGGACTCGATTCCTGTGTCTGTCTGCCAATTCAGCAGAGGACAAGGCATGTTAGTCCACCACCATCATGTGCATCGTTCCCTCCCCCTGAGAAGAGAGACAGCAGGGACACAAGCCTGCTGGAGAAAGGCTCCTAAACACCCATGAGTCAACTGCTTTCTGCTCAGCCTGGGGCTAGGACCAGGTCCCAGGGATGCCTTTAAGCTCATCTTACTAGGAAGGCTTTTGAATACAAAACCCCATTGTGTTTTGGGGGTGTGACAGAGAACACTCAGCATTCATGGGTCATAATTCAAAAGAATCTTAGTTTTATGAGAAGACTCAAGTTTGTTTTGTTTTTTTTTTAAGACAATTTCACAACTTCCCATCCTAGCCCTAACTCCAGACACAGGACATGAACATGCATCCCTGTGGCCTTTCCGTCATTAGTGAGGCAAGCTCCGGTCCCCTTTCATATTCTCCACGTCTCTTTTCTACTACATGGAACTTCCCTGGTCCTGGATCTTCCCACTTGCCTTTACTTCTGAGCACATCCTACCTCTCTTGTCCTCTTGGTCCCAACCTCCCGAGCCTTACAGATTCTAGCAAGTGCTTACTAAACACTAACTGTGCTCTCTGAACAGCTGCCATTAGTATTCTTAGGAAAAAAAAGGCTTGGTAAATCTGAATTCCTTGGCTAGGAATAATTATATCTCTATGTCTATCTGACCTCAAGGCCCATCCCACTTCTCAAAGGGCCCGGAGTAAGAATTCAGAATGACGAAATCACCTGTTTACAGTACACACAGACAAGCCAGTCCAACTACTTCTTTAAAGAAAACAAAAGCCCAGCAAGTACAATGTACCTTCAACCACAAGTGTGGGTAGGTGCCAAACCATTTTAGTCTGAGGGTGAATCTGTAAGTAGATGTCCACTGTTTAATCGCCCAAACCTATTCATTATGCACGGAGTCACATGCACGGTCAGGAATGCTCTCAATGCCCCAGGACTTCACGCAAAGGTAGTAAAGACCTCAGTGTAATGCTGGTGCATGGAATGGGAGATTTCAATTCTGACATGATTTCCAGCTAGTGCCTATCATAAAGTCAGATGACCTCTAGGCCAACAGAAACAAAATAGTCTGTGACATTCTCTTTTTTTCATGTGTGCGGTGTGAGTGCGCATGTGTGCACATGTGGACGTGTGTGTGTGTGTGTGTGTGTACAGGTACATATGCACATGTGGAGGCCAGAGTGCATCCTCAGGTGTCGTCCCTCAAGTATACCATATACTACTTTTTGAGACAGAGTCTCACATTGGTCTGGGATTCACTGAAGAGTCTTACTGGCTGGCTAGAGAGCTCTGGGCATTCTCATGTTCCTGCCTCCCAGTGCTGGGATTAGTAACAAGAATGCACCATCACATCTGGCATTTATGTGAGCACTGGATTGCAAACTCAGATCTTCATCCTGCAAAGCAAGCACTTTACTGACTAAGTAACTCCCAGTCCTGATAGGTAGCACTTTGAAATCAACTGCCCACTTATGCTTATTCCAGAACAGACCCTAGGAAGGAGGACCTCTGGTTTCTGCTCAACTAGGTTTCTACTGACCAAGAAGTCACTACCCAGTGATATCAACAATTCTTTTCCTGGGCCATAAATAAATGCCCAACCTCTATATGCATGGGCATATAAGGGCCTTAAGAGGCCTAGAATCGATCCAACCCATTTTAACTAGCAAGAAACTACCCAGTAATACCTTGTTTGTATTTCTTGGAGGAGGGACACCAGAAACACTTATTTCATTCCACACAATAATTCACCGCAATCAGAGAGAGCTCAGCAAGGGCAACACCATCTCCCAGCTGCTGATTACATCAAAGGCTTGCAGCACAAATTCAATTTTATGATGTTAATCTCAGCCTGCCACTCAGAAATTTTCTCTGAGGGATATGATTTTCCTCTGGATTTCATTTTAAGAATGATTTTCTTCATCCACAATCAATAAAGATATGTTTTCATCAAAAGACTCTATCTTGGCAGAATTCAATTGGCTATTTCAATCCCTTTTGGTGACACAGTATTAATTAAAATAGTTTATGTTGCACCTCAATTGGAAAAAGAGGCAGTGAAAACAGCAGCTACTCAGAACACATGTTCTAGACACAGCAACACAGAGGGCAGAAAATAATTTTCTCCTTCTCCAGGCGACAGACATTAGCAATTCAAGGGTCACTTTAGCTTGGATTTTCTCACATGAATAAAAGCAAGTGAAGTTCTTCCTGACAGTATTTTTGGTTCAATGCGAAATAAAAATGCATATATACAGGGTGCTTCAAAGGGTCTTCGTTTTTCCAAGGGCCACAGGAAGAAGAGAAACAAGTAACAAACACGGTGAACTATTCAACAATCACAGTCACTTTTTATCTTAATAAATCAATAGACAGATAAGAATAATGATGATAGGTGCTGGAGCAATTGCTCTGTGGTTAAAAGAGCTTGCTTCAGTGTTCAGATGCTCCAAACCCACATAAAACCAGGTGCAAGTAATGTAATGTCTTTAATCCCAAAGAGCCCAAGGTACCAGGAGGCAGAGTCAATGGAAACCCAAAGCTTGTTGTTCACAGCAGCAAAACAAGAGAACCCCTGTCTCAAAAAACAAAACAAAAAAAAAGACTGACATCACAAGGTTGTCCTCTGAACTTGCTTGTCTTCTGACCTTCACATGTGTATTGTAGCATGCATGCCCCCAAACACACACAGAATAACAATGCTATTAGAAATTTTGTAATATTTAATATTGAAATAATGATTTCACGTTTGAAAAAGAGGAGACAATTACAAAGTATTTTATAGAAAATAAAGGAATTCTGATTCATTGGTCATTTGGGAAGTAGGAGTTAATTCACCTAAAAAAAATGCATGACATGTCTGAATTTGCTGTCTACGAGACACTGAGGGAAAGGTCCCAGCCCCAGCTCCAGACCCAAGATGCTGACAAACCATGGACACATGCTAGAGCCTGGTTTCCATAAGATACAGGGAGAGGGCTGGAGAGATGGCTTAGCGGTTAAGGGATTTGCCTGCAAAGCCAAAGGACCCATGTTTGATTCTCCAGGACCCATGTAAGCCAGATGCACAAAGTGGCGCATGTGTCTAGAGTTCATTTGCAGTGGCTGGAGGCCCTGCCGTGCCCATTTTCTCTCTCTCTGCCTCTTTCTCCCTTGCTTTCTCAAATAAATAAATTAATTTAAAAAAAAAAAAGATACAGGGAAATCACAGCGTGGTATGCAACCAACCTGCCTGGAGCAGGGGTTGAAGAGGGCTCTCTGAGGAAAGTCAATTACAGAAATACTCAGCTGGGAATTTATATCCACAGTTGAGAAAATAGGTAAGGCAGTATAGTCTAATGAGCATGCACTCTCTAAACCTCACCTCGGCTTCCTCAACTCAGAGTCCTAAACTCATCCCTCTATCAGATGTCTAACCGTGATGAAGATGTAATAGAGAAAGCAAGTGTCTCAAGACCCTCAGAAGCCTATGGACTTCACAGGACTCAGCAGGCCATGTCTTCAAGGAGATACCTTATTCTATAGGTGTTGAAAGAATACTGCTTCAGACTAGCCCATAGTATACCAAAAATTGAGAAACACATCAAAATAAGAAACAGAATGGAAATTTACTGTTATAGCTCAAGTCCTTATGTTATGTATTAAAGAAAAAGGAAAGATACTGGATCAGTAGGTAACAACCCATAGGTCGAGAGATGGCTCTATTTTCAGCGTAATGTGAACACAATGCTAAAAAATCATTTATTCAAAAAGCGAAGAAATTTTCCGTGAGGGCCAGCATCACCTCAGAAGTCTGTTCAAATAAAGATTGCTAGGCTTCCTACTTGATGTAGTGTATCAGAACTTTCAAGAATAAGAGTCTCAGAATGAGAATTTAGATTAGCCCTCCAAAGATATTCACATTTGGAGCTGGGCATCTTGAATCAACCTTGGACACTTTTACACAACACAGTGAAATATTCGATTTAACTGATTAAAGAAAATTCACTGGACAAAGAAAAACTCTTCCTTGGTGAACAAAGAAAAACTTCTGGCCTGGAATACCTTGTACCTTATCTCCGTTGGGCCTTCCTTACCCAATAGTCCTGATCTAGGCCATAGCAGAACCATTTTTCTCAGGCTGGAGAGATAGCTTAGCAGTCAAGGTATTTGCCTACAAAGCCAAAGGACCCAGGTTCGATTCCCCAGGACCCACATGAGCCAGATCCACAAGGAATAGCATGCATTTGGTGTTTGTTTGCAGTAGCTAGAGGCCCTGGCATGCCCATTCTCTCTCTCTCTCTCTCTCTCTCTCTCTCTCTCTCTCTCTAACAAATAAATAAAAGTAAAATATTTTTAAAAGAACTATTTTTCTCTGCAATGAACAAAATTATTACTAAAATTATTACTTTCCTTTGCTGTCTTCTGGTACCTACATGATGAGTAGTATTTTTCCATGTTTTGCAGAGCACTGCAACAAAACCATGGTTTTCCTTTGAAGCCCATGTAGAGGAAAGAATTTTTGAAAAAGGGCTCCTCTAGGCATTCAATTATCCAGAAAATTTATGCCATGTTAGGGAGAGAGGTAGCTCATGCATGGTTAAGCTAGAATCTCAAGGAAAATTCTTCCACATCTAAAAGGACTTTCAAATCTAAAAGTACCAAAGAAAAATCAAGAAGGTAAAATTCTATGAGAAATTACTCTCAAAATGTTCAAATCTTGCATACTTAGATCTTTTTTCCTTTCCTTTCCTTTTTATTTTTTATTTTTATTTGGTTTTTTTTTGAGGCAAGCCCAACAGACTGGCTTTTTTTTTATACAAGAGAGTAAGAGCAAGAGAGAGAAAGAGAAATGGTGCACCAGGGCCTCCAGCCACTGTAACCAAACTCCAGATGCATGTGCCACCTCATGCATAAGTGTGACTTTGTGCATGTGTCACCTTGTGCATCTGGCTTATATGGGACCTGACCTAGAGAGTCAAACATAGGTCCTTTGGCTATGCAGGTAAGCACCTTAACCACTAAGCCATCTCTCCAGCCTAGGCTTTTTTTTTTTCTTCCTAAGACTCAGTTCAATAGCAGACTGAAGCAGTGAATGGAGCTTGGAGCTGGGAATAAAATGGCCAAGGATCCTATCAGACATATATAGGAATGTAGACTTTTCCCAGAAGAGAACACAGACATACACATTGTGAAGAACTTCTTGCACAGAGCCTTGCCCCCAAACTCAGGCAACAGCACAATCGTCAATGAAGGAAAACAGAACACATAGGGAAGAAAAGGAGGGTAGTGACGGTAGCATATATATGATTTTATGCTTTACTCTAAGCTATTGTAGCAGCTAACATCTTTCTGGGTCTGATTTTAATGCTATCTATGAAAGCCATAAATCCTACCTGGACTCAAGTCTACTGTTCCCTGTGACTAATCAAGAAGAGAGCTGTAGGGTACCACCCTGGCTGAGTGCCTGGTATGTAGTCCCTTGGAGAGTGCTTTGCATACAGTGAAGTCTTCCAACAATATTGGGAGGAAGACACCTGATAACATAAATTTGAAGTTTAGATCGGTACCTTAAAAAATAAAGGAAGATTCTTGGGCTGGAGGGATTGCTTTATGGTTAAGGCACTGCCCTGCAAAGCCAAAGGACGCTGGCTCAACTCCCCAGGAACCCACATAAGCCAGATGCACAAAGTGGTGCATGCATCTGGAGTTTGTTTGCAGTGGCTGGAGGCCCTGGTGTGCCCGTTCTCTGTCTCTCCTTTCCTCTGTATCAAATAAATAAATAAATATTTTTTAAAATGTAGTAAGATTCTCATTTGAGGAGACTAAAGTCCAGAGGTAAAATAATTGTCCAATGCTGTACCTGTAGCCAGTAAGAATGAACAGTATCCAAATACTGTGTCATGATGTGCACGTGTTGTGTTCTCTTGCTCCACCATACCTATTTCAACTTGGCTGAGGATATGGCCAGTCTCAGCATTTTCACCTGGCAAAGGCTCACAAAATTTGAACCTTTGAGACTGAAGCTAAATATTAGCTCCTTTGAGCTTTTCCTGGATAAGTTTAGCACTCCCCATTTTCTCATCTTCCTTTTTTAAATTATAGGAGTCTTGATTGCTCTGCTGTAATTATTCTTACTTCCTGAACTTTACTATAAGGTGGGTGGGACCTGGCCATAATCTCCTGATATATATATATATATATATATATATATATATATATATATATATTCCAAATGTTCAGAGGAAGTCAAAGAATTAATGTGTACATTATGAGTAAGTATGAAAGAGTCATGTCATGTCACTTTTTCCTTCTTCCCTACCCAAATCAGCTTGAAAATGCTCATCTTAAGATACAACTCCGTCCAGCATAAGGATGAGTAAACTCTATGTTCAAAACTGCTCAGGGCTAAGATTCTAGAGAGACAGGGGCATGTGCATTTTAGAAGTTCCAAGGGACCCAAATGTCCTTTCTAGCAACTTCAGTTTTAAAGATTAAAAATAACACAAAATAGTTATGGGACTTGCTGAGACGCCCAAAGTTAATGAGGGGACTTGCCAGGACTTCAAAATGGTTCTGGGGCAAGAACTCAGTGCAAGGTTTGATACTTTCAGCCTAGGTCCGTACTAAATCCCCTGTCTCCATTCAGCCTAGAGAAGAGTTGAATCTAGAACTTGTTTTTACTGGGAGTGTCAGGGGGCAACGGATCACTGTATACACAAAAACGGCCCTAGAGAGTTACCTGTTAAGATGTGATAAAATTGTTATGAAGGACACCACCTGCTGTGGGCTGTATTATTAACCCAGGTTATTATTAAGTAACAGAAACAAGGCAATTGTTGAATCACAAGGATATCTGAATGCAGCGATCTTGAAGTTTTGAAATAGTCCTGATGCCATTACTACCAAGGTGCTGTGGTGGACTTCTATCAGCCAGAAGGCCGGATTTATCAGGGGTGCCTCGGGCGGGTAGACAGCCGAAGGGTGCATACATGCACACAAGCATAGGGAGAACCATAGTAGCGCACATTTTTCTGAGAAAATAATTATAATTTACAAATCTCTTTCCTCAGAGAAGTGGAAATGCTCGGACTCAATACAAAGTATCAGTGCACTTATTTATTTATTTTGTGGTGGGTTTTCAATCCCATTCAAGGACAGCTTCCCTTTCTCCCTCAGCCCTTGCATTCTTCACAGAAAACACGGGACACTGAGGAAAGTAGAACTAAGATAAGGCTAAAGAATAAATAATGTTTACAAAAAAAAAAAAAAAGGAAAAGAAAAAAGCAGCAGCAGCAGCCCTAGGGGACCAGTGGCCGGCCGTCCCGGAGCAGAGCTCAGCGCGGACTTCTCCCCCTGGGTCCTGGGGCTCCGGGAGGCCGAGAGGGCGGGCGGCCTGTGTGAGGAGCGGGCGAGCGCGGAAGGGGCCGCACGTCCGTTTACAAGCGCGCTCTCCAGGGAAACCTCCGGTCCCCGGGGCTGGCCCCGCGTTCCCCAGCGCCTTTGGCGGGAGAAGCTGGAGGCGAAGCGGCGCGGCGACCTCGCTCTGCCTCGAAGCCGGGCGGCCCCTCAGAACCTCGTCAGGACCCCGCGTCCCCTCAGCTCCGCGCGCCCGCCCGCCCGCCCGCGTCCCCTCAGCTCCGCGCGCCCGCCCGCCCGCCCGCGTCCCCTCAGCTCCGCGCGCCCGCCCGTCCGACCGCGTCCCCTCAGCTCCGCGCGCCGCCCGCCCGCCCGTCCGACCGCGTCCCCTCAGCTCCGCCCGTCCGACCGCGTCCCCTCAGCTCCGCGCGCCCGCCCGCCCGCCTTACCTGAGCCGCGCGCTGCGCACCAAGGGGACGCCGTCCTCGCCGGCCGCGGGACAACCCGACGGACTGACGGCCGCCGGACCGCGGGCTCCGCGGGCTCCGCGGGGTCCCCGCCTCCTCCGGCCGGCCCCGCCCGGCCCTGCCCGGCTCGCTCCAGTCGCCGCCGCCGCCGCCCTCCCATCGCGGGCCGGGTGCGGTCCCGAGCGCCCCGCGCTGCCTCGGCTGAGGGACGGCGCCGGCGGGAAGGCACGTCCGCGCCCGCCCGCTCGAACCTCCCTCCAGGGCCGCGGGCAGAGACGGGAGCCGGGTGCGGAAATCTGTGCTGACGTGCTTGCCTGAGTTCAAACTTCAGACACCACGTTAAGAAAAGAGAGAGAGAGAGAGAGAAAAGAGAAAAAAGATAGAGAAGGAAGGAAAGAGAGAAAGAAGAGAGAAGAAAGAAAGAAAAAGGGAAGGGAGGAAGGAAGGAAAATAAAAGAAAGTAAAAAAGAAAGCCAGGCAGTGCTGGGAAGTGCAGACAGGGAGGTTCCTCTTGGGCTTGCCAGCCAGGCAGCCTCGGAGGTGAGCCCCAGGCTACTGGAGACCCTGCCTGGGAGGAGGTGACCAGGGCATTCATTCCTGAGGAGGACCCCCGAGGTAGGTCTGACCTCCGCAGCCAGGCAGTTCACACCAGAATCCAGAACATTCAGGGCCATAACCAGCGGCTGTGGGAGCCCGCTGCGGGTGGGCGTGTACCAGTTCTGCCTGGGCGGCTTGGGGAGGTGGGAGGGATGGATGCTTGCTTTTGTCAGGACCCTGCAAACAGGTAGCAGAGGTTTCATCACCTCCCTCTTCAGTAATACCTGGATTCCCAAGTGCTCAGGATATGAGGCCTGGCACTCAGCAGTTCACAAGTTTAGGCCTCTCCTGAAGGGCCTTTTCTTCCCTGCCTCCACTTTTGCATTCTCTGTGACTTGCTAGTTCTTTATTTGTTTTTATTTTTATTTTTGGTGAGGGAACCATTCCACCAGAACCTCACTTCCACATGCAAACTAGGCATACACTCCCAAACTCTCTCCCTTCCTGTCATAACCCTTGTCCCAACTTACTACAACTGAAAGTGCTTTGACCTTCCTGCTTGGCCATAGTTCTTCAGAAGCTGGCACATGGAGCTCGTAGCAGACACATTAGAGTATACCACGTATGATATAACTGTCTTCTCTCAAGGTGCCTCTTAATCAACTTCCCTAACCAGGCCTGAATCTAACTCTGCAGAACTTTGTATCGAAGCTGTTAACCCTACCCATGTATGTGTGACTTCTGTACTTGTATGAGTTCTATCATAAGTACCTTAAGAATCTTAAAGACGCTCCATGCTTCTGGGTCTTACATTCAAGGATGACATCTGTTAAGGTCAGGGCCTAGGAACCATGATACTTCCTAGGACCAACAGAAATGAAGGAGAGGAGAGAAACAGTGTTTTGGATTGCTGAAGAAAGGATTACAAAAACAATAGTTGTGGTGATTTGAATGGTATGTCTAGGGAAGACTCATGTGTTTGAATACTTAATCCTCAGTTGATGGTGCCATTCAGAAAGGTTGTGGAACCTTTAGGAGGCGATGGCTTGTGGAGGAAGTGTATCACTGGAGGCCAGCCTTGATGTGCTGTAGCCCAGCCTCAAGTTCATCTGCTCAACTTCCGCCCTGCTGATGTGATGATCTGACTTCAGCTTCCTGCTCCTGCCATGCTTTCTTCACTGCAATGGACTTCCCTCCTCAAAACAGTAAGCCAAAAGCAACCCCCTTTCCTCCTTAGCTGCTTCTGGTCAGGTGTTTTGTCCCAGTAATGATACAATAGTTTTTTGGTTTTTGTTTTTTTAAATCTTGCTTGGTAGCCCAGGGTAGCCTCAAATTCAATTTCGTCCTGCCTCAGCCTCCCACATGCATTGCCAAGCAGTAGTTATACTAGTGTAATCAGAAACAGTGCTGAATTGTATCTAACACTGTGATTCTGGATGCTTGAGTTAAGTAACCAGAAAGAGTTTATGAGAAGAAACTATAGTTCACTATATGTCTCATGTAAGATGTACTGGTGCATCCTTGCTTACCTACGAAAAGGATGGGTATGGCCTTTAAAAATTTTTAGCTTTCGGGCTGGAGTGATGGCTTAGCAGTTAAGCGCTTGCCTGTGAAGCCTAAGGACCCCGGTTCAAGGCTCAATTCCCCAGGGCCCACGTTAGCCAGATGCACAAGGGGGTGCACGCGTCTGGAGTTCGTTTGCAGTGGCTGGAAGTCCTGGCGCACCCATTCTCTCTCTTTCTCTCTATCTGCCTCTTTCTCTGAGTCACTCTCAAATAAATAAATAAAAATGAACAAAAAAAATTAGCTTTCACATTACAAGTGGTTAATTGAATTATTTATTCTCACTGACCAATTTTGGAACAATACCTACTACCTTTACTTAGAAAACTTTTAGGCTTCTTTCTTTGCTCCTGGTCCTTGAACTTTGACCAGTCCTTATCCCAAACCATCACACACACTTCTTCCCTCCCCTTCTAGGAACAGGCTGACCCAGAGTACAACTTTCTTTTTTGACAGGAAGATCTGTCCATCCTATTTCACCCCACTTTTTCAAATCCTATTCTTTCCAGAGTGTTTAACCCTTCCTAGACAATACATTTTCTAACTCTGAAGAGATTGTTTTCTACTTACTTATTTGAGAGTGTGAGAGTGAAAGAGGCAGATAGAGAATGGGCACACCAGGGCCTGTATCCACTGAGAACAAACTCCAGACTCATGCACCACCTTGGGCATCTAGTTAACATGGGTCCTGGGGAATCAAACCTGGGTTCTTTGGCTTTGCAAGCAAGCACCTCAAACAAGAAGCCATCTGTCCAGCCCATAACTTTAGGGAGATTGATAGATTCCTCACAGTTGTTAACTTGTGACAGAATGAACTACCTCATTTAGTCTGATCTTACTCATGCATTACTGCTTTGGTTAGTGGACATGGAGCATTCCCCACTCCAGATTTGGCTGCATTGTTCGTATAAATCCATTTTCTGGGCTAGTGAGATAGCTCAGTCAGTCACATGCTTGGCTCACAAGCCTGAAGCCCTAATGTCAATCCCCAGAATGAATGTAAAATGCTAAGTGTGGTGGCAAGGGGTCTTGCAAATCCCAGAGCTGAGGAAGCAGAGACAGGAGCCTCCCTGGAGCTCAGAGTCCAGCTAGTTGAGCCTGGCTGGTTATTTTCAGGCCACTGAGATATACTGTCTTCAAAAAAGTAAAGGTTGCTGGCACCTGAGGAACGACACCCAAGGTTGTTCGCTCGCCTCCACATGCATGTACGCAAACCCAACAGTGTTCACACAGGCACATACATACATGTAACTTACACTAATAAATACATTTTATAAGATCTAATACATTTAAATAAATATATGAGAGGGAAGAGAAGAATATATCCTAAAGCGTACCTATCAGAAATATTCATTATTACCTTTACATATTGTATATTGTGTGTAAATTTCTTCTTTCTGTAAATTACTTTTTGCATAATTGTAATATGCAGGTTTAGTTTCTATACTTTTCCTTGAAACATTACAGGAAGTTTACCTTGTTGCCATAGGATCTTTATCACTATCATTTTTTACAGCTGCATGGTACGTTACTAAATGGAGGCTGCATAGTATGCCCACTTCCTCCTCACTGAGCATTGTGTGTTTGTCTAACATATGCTGTGTTAAATCTATTCTGAAGGACATATTTCATAAACATTGTATGTTTTATATTCATATTACACATCTTCTTGATACATCTTTCCAGTTTGATTTGCATGACTTTCTCCACTCCTAGCCCTGGGATGCAAGACATGCGTTTTTAGCATTTGACAATTCAAAGTGCTAAATTAAGCATGAGAGAGGGGCCATGTGTCCTTGCTCACCAGCCTATGTCCTTACTTAATAATAATTTGATATTTTAAATTGAAATTGAATGTCAGAAGCCATTTATTTTGCCCATTTTCTTCTTGAATACATTGTCCCTTGCTATTTATTTTTGTTCCTATTTTAGAGTCTCAAGCTCACAATCCTCCTGACTCCACCTCTCAGAATGTTAGGATTATGGGTGTGTGCTGGAACCTGGCCCTTGAGCCTTTTTTGATCTCAGAAAAGCACCTTGAATTCCAGATACTGTCTACCTTTCCTTCCTCTCTATTGATAGGGATAGCCAGGCCATAATGTCTACTTTTTGATCTGTTCTTCGTCAAGCTGTAGGGTGTAGGAGTGTTATCAAAAAGACACATATTTCATGTGCAGCTGTCATGTGTTTCTTTGCTGATAAGATGCTATCCAGTGTGAACTCCTTTCTTTCAATTCTGAAGGATCTTCACCAGATACAGTAAATATCCCTGTAGGGTGTGTGGTAATTTAATTTCTGACATACTGTGATAGAAATTACTAGAAATACTGCCTAAGGAAATTAGTTTGGCAAATTTGTGAAATAAAAACATAAAGTGATGGTTTAAGAAATGCCCCAAAATACCTTGATATTTCTACTTTGGTGAACCTTAACTTCTCTCCTTTGAACACAGGATGTGCTTAGTGACTGCACCCTTGCAAACTGAATGCAGAAGGAATGAGAGTAACCACCAAATGCAGACTATCCAGTGCTCTTGTTACTTCCTCTTGTGCTCACTCTAAGGAAAGCCAGCTGATGTGCTCAGAATGATGCAAGGAGTTCTCTAGAAAGATCCATGTGATCAGGCTCAGAGGCCACTTGTCAGTAGTCATGAAATAACAGAGCCTGGGTTCAGGAGATGTCTTGCAAGCAGACCCTCTAGTCTTGATGAGGCTGGAAGCCCAGTTTACTGTCCTCCCTTCATGGGCCAGCCTGCACCAATACCATAGGCTCAACCATTCCAAGTCCCTAGTGCAAGGGTACCCTGTGGTGGCTTGAATAGAATAGATGGCCCCCAATATATTCAGTTGTTTATTTGTTTGTAGTTTGCATTTCTAGGCACCTGGCTGGAATCAGTGCCATTGTGTGGATCTTAAGGTGTGGTGGTGGGTTTCAGATGACAATCTAAAGATATGCAAAGTGTGCCTAGCTGGAGTTCCTGAAGTGTGCTGTGCTGTGTGGCTTTTGGCTTTTGGCTTGTGGCTTGTGCTTCGTGCTTCTCTCTCTCTCTCTGCTTGGGCCTGTGAAGGCAGGCCAGTTTCTTCTGCCATTATGGAACTTCCCCTGGATCTGTAAGCTTCAATAAATATCCCTTCCTCCATAACTGTGCCTGGTCTGGAAGTTCATCTCAGCGAACTTGAAGCTGACTAATACAGAACTTGGTACCGAGGAGTGGGGTGAGATGAACCTTACTATGTGGATGTTGATCTTTTGGAACCTTTGTTTTGGAGGAATAGGCATGGATTTGATGCTTGCAACTGAAGATGTCTTCTGGAGTGGTAAGCCAAGTTTTATGGACTATTCTGATGAGAGTCTGAGAATGCTAAGTGCAGACAGCATTGAACTTCGAGGCTTGGTTTATGAGCTTTCTAAGGGGAAGGAAAGACTGCAGAGGACTTTGTTGGAACTGGGCTACTGGCATAAGGGCTGGCTGCGTCCTGCTGCCCAGGCCCAAAGAGTTTGATCAAGGTTAAATTTGTAATGGACTGATGTGCTTGGCTAGAGATATTGGACTGAGAGATTTAAGATTTTAAGCTGGAAAACCTCAAGCAAGTTAAAATTACAGGCACTGAGACTGGTTTTAGGTTACTGAACCTGCTATTGTCAAGCACATTAGCAATCTTAAGGAAGATGTTTCAACTGCTTTACATTAAAACAATGGAAAGGATGCCTGAGGAAAGACTATCATAGAAATGCAAACACTTTTGGAAAGAGTTGACTGAAGAAGGAACCTGCTTTTCAAGGCTATGATTTGTTTCATCTCTGAATTAAGAATATGGCTGTGTCCTACACACCTGGTATTGGTTTCAGAAGCATGAAAAATGCATGGAATGGCCGTGAATTGCACATGCTTCCAGGAGCTGCTGCTGAGATGCTGCATGAGACAGGGCATGATGCCCTGATAGGCTGAAAGAGCCTTTGGAAGATGGACCGTGGTTTGCATGAAGACCTCAAGATGTTTTGAATATACCAGGACTATGCAAGCGCTACCAAAGAGCGCACTGTTGGCCTGGGATGGAAGTGTTCCCCGGGTACTCTGCCCAGCCGGAGGGGCGGAATTGGAAAGTCTGGAGACTGTTAGTCTCTGGGTATATTGAAGTTGAACTGCAGAAGTTTGATGTTTGTTTGATGGTGGTTGAGTTTGCATTGTTTTAGTCTCTTCTTGCTATGCCTTATAGCAGTTGAAAATGTTTACTCTGTGCCTTTACATGTTAGAAGTGTTTAACTTGTTTGATTTTACAGGTCTTAATATCTTAAATTGGTCAAGACTGTGGGGACCTTTGAAATTGAACTGAGTACAATTTACAATGTGTAATGGTTATAAATCTATTGGGGGCCAGGGGTGGAATGTGGTGGCTTGAATAGATGGCCCCCAATATATTCAGTTGTTTATTTGTTTGTAGTTTGCATTTTTAGGCACCTGGCTGGAATCAGTGCGATTGTGTGGATCTTAAGGTGTGGTGGTGGGTTTCAGATGACAATCTAAAGATATGCAAAGTGTGCCTAACTGGAGTTCCTGAAGTGTGCTGTGCTGTGTGGCTTTTGGCTTTTGGCTTGTGGCTTGTGCTTCGTGCTTCTCTCTCTCTCTGCTTGGGCCTGTGAAGGCAGGCCAGTTTCTTCTGCCATTATGGAACTTCCCCTGGATCTGTAAGCTTCAATAAATATCCCTTCCTCCATAACTGTGCCTGGTCTGGAAGTTCATCTCAGCAAACTTGAAGCTGACTAATACATACCCTATGCTAGTAAATACTATTCACATGACACCAAATTTAGAGAAAACCCATTGCAGGACAAAATATCAGAGAACTTATTCAAGAGACTTTCTGAATGCTGTCCTAAGAATGAAAATATGATTAAACTGATATTTCAGAGTTGTGAGCATTATAATATCTTTCTTTTGAGGCATAATCTCACTCTAGTCTAGGC
The DNA here is from genome assembly GCA_036346955.1 of Dipus sagitta. Taxonomy (NCBI): domain Eukaryota; kingdom Metazoa; phylum Chordata; class Mammalia; order Rodentia; family Dipodidae; genus Dipus; species Dipus sagitta. The sequence goes on along the minus strand of CM070780.1, from coordinate 8,014,659 downwards.
TGACCCAGAACTTACCCTGCATCCCAGGGTGACCTTAACTCATAGCCATCCACCCACCTCAGCGCCCCCCCCCCAGAGTGCTGGCATTATAGGCATGAGTTACCACATCCATCGTATGTTATCCTTTTGAGATGTTTATTGACCATTCTTCATGAGTACCCACCTTTTGGCTGAATGAGTGAATGAACTTCCACCTACTAGTATCTTATGCAAAAGTTAACTAAAGTGGGGCTGGAGAGATGGCTCAACAGTTACGGCGCTTGCTTGCAAAGCCTAAAACTTGATTTGATTCCCTACTACCCACGTAAAGTCAAATGCACAAAATAGCACATGCATCTGGAGTTTGTTTGCAGTAGCTAGAAGCCCTGGCGAGCACATTCATATATTCTCTCTCTCTCTCTCTCTCTCTCTCTCTCTGTGTGTGTGTGTGTGTGTGTGTGTGTATGTGTGTGTCACATTCTCCCCTCCCTTGGAAATACATAACAGTTAGCGAAAGTGGACGATAGGTCTATGAAATCTAAAACTTCAACTCATCTAGAAGAAAACGGTACCTCTGGTCAGGCAAAGTGTGCACACACCAATGACAACAAAACCCATGAGCCACAGAAGAGAAAAGCATGACAGATTTGAATTTCAAACCTAAGTAAGTTCAGGTGTAAAAAGCACTGTAAAGCAATGGGGGAAAAAAGCCAGAACTTGAAGGTAAATTATTCCCAAATTATGCATCTGATGAATGACTTGTATCCAGCTATGCAAAAGAATTATCCAAATAATAATAAAGGAGCTAGCAATTTAGTTATCAAAATACAAAAAGATTTGGCCAATTGACTAAAGAAATATCACAAAGGAAAACTATTCTCATAAGACAATGTGTAATATCACCAACTGTAGAGAAATGAAAGTTCAATCTTTTTTAGGTTATCACCAAATCCCTATTAACATGTCTGATTATTTAAACCTCAGACCTGTTATTAGCAAGCATGGTGTAGAAAGGGAAAATCTGCACTGGGGAAGGTTGCTCAGTGGTTAAAGGTGCTTGCTTGCAACCCTGCCAACCTAAGTTTGATCCTCCTCAGCACCCACCCAGAGCTGGATGCAAAGTGGTACATACCTCTAATTACAACATGCCTATGCCAAAGGAGGCGGAAGCAGAAGAATCCAGAAACTCACAAGAGACGGAGACCACACAACCAGAGACCTTGTCTCAAAAGAAGGTGGCACACACCTTTAATCTCAGCACTTGGGAGTCTGAAGCAAGAGAATCTCTGTGAGTTTGAGTCCATACAGGGCTACAGAGTGAGTTCCAGGTTAACCTGGACTACAGTGAGACCCTGCTTCAAAAAACCAAACCAAACAACAGAAGGTAGGAGAGGAGAAAAGCCTCTTGGTTGTCTTTTGACCTGCACAGGTGTGCTGTGGCATGCCCATACACACACTTCATGCACACAGGCTTAATAAAAAATAGGAAAAACCTAAAGCTCTCATACAGAGTGGTGCAATGATTAATGATGTAAGCATTTTGGCTTAATGGCTGGAAGTTTCTTACAAAGTTGAATTTTTGCCTTATTTTTAAATGTTTATTATTATTAACAACATATTTTGTATGGATACATCATGTGTTGGTACCCTCTTTGCTCTCGTCCCTGCCCCCATTACATAGGGATGCTCCTCAGTGGGGTTGCAGGTATTCCCCATGGGGTTGTGGTTTTTTGTTGTGGCATCAGCAGTCAGTTATCTTATCAAACCACTACAAAAAGAATTTTTAATTTATATTTGTAACACTCCTTCACTTTTCTATAATGATAAATGAAAACTTCTTTTCAGAGTCTTTTACATTTACACTTACCCTAGCTTTATCTATGCCTGGACACAACTTCAGCAGACAAATTAGTATATCTGTATAGTAGGATGCTACTCGGCAATAAATAGTAAATTATTAATCGCATGCAGAAACCTGGCTGAGTATCAAATGCATTCCTTTCAGTGAAACCAGTCCAACTCGAAAGGTACAAGCCAACCAATTCCTTTTTAGTGTTACTCTAGGAACAAAACTACAAGGAGAAAAAACAGCTTAGTGATTGCCAACGGTGTGGATAATTTCTGGGATAAAGAAATGATTGTACAACTTGAGTGTGTCCATGGTATGTCACGATCTGCTTGCTGTTCTTCATAACACTATCTTCCAAACAGTGTGAACTTTATGGCAGCTACACTTTTAAAAGTACCTAGAAAATATGGAAACCTTTACCTTTAAATGTACAACTAAACAGACAAACCCGAAGGTGAGAGTTTACTATGGTATAATAACTACTCAACAAAAGAATGCAAAATATTCTGGTGCTTGGAAAGTAAAGGACTCCTGAGGGATTTGGGGCTCAGGGGATGTCTCCCATACTTGTTAACCTCAATTTTGTGTCTATATTCTATTTTTAACAAAAAATTGATAAAACAGACTCAAGAAGAATAAATTATGGATTATTGAGTTTATTTAGGGAGAAATCACAATTCATAAGGTTGATTTAAGGGAAATTGATATCTAGGAAAAAGCTGGAGAAGTTATACACACACATGGAAGACTGGACATAGAGGTACCTTCAAATAATAGACCACAGAGGATTAAGAAATAGTGAAGGACTCGAGATCAAAGAAAATCACACATATAATCAAAGTGAGAGGGTACCACAAAGAATGGCATAGATAGAAAGCTAGAAGAAAAATACCCAACGAAAAGTACCCTCCCCTACACAGCGAGGTTGACCCCAGCCTTCATGGTCTCAGCCAGACAGAGCATAAGGGACAGAATCACAAGGATCCTCAGATCACATTACAGTGCAAGAGAGAGGTGGGGGGACAGATATCGGGCTATGTCATTTATGGTTCAGACATCCAATCAGGGTGATCCTCATCATCAGGCTCAGGTGTGATAACATAGACATGATCAGACAGCTGATCCCAGATGTGATAGGTTTGTGGATTCAAATGGTTAACCCAGACAGGGTAATGTTAAGAGGAGCCATCATGTGAGGTCCCAGCACTCATGCAGGCTGTTAAGAAGATTCATCATGTGAGGTCCCAGCACTCATGCAGGGTGTTAAGAAGACTCATCATGTGAGGTCCCAGCACTCATGCAGGCTGTTAAGAAGACTCATCATGTGAGGTCCCAGCACTCATGCAGGCTGTTAAGAAGACTCATCATGTGAGGTCCCAGCACTCATGCAGGCTGTTAAGAAGACTCATCATGTGAGGTCCCAGCACTCATGCAGGCTGTTAAGAAGACTCATCATGTGAGGTCCCAGCACTCATGCAGGCTGTTAAGAAGACTCATCATGTGAGGTCCCAGCACTCATGCAGGCTGTTAAGAAGACTCATCATGTGAGGTCCCAGCACTCATGCAGGCTGTTAAGAAGACTCATCATGTGAGGTCCCAGCACTCATGCAGGCTGTTAAGAAGACTCATCATGTGAGGTCCCAGCACTCATGCAGGCTGTTAAGAAGACTCATCATGTGAGGTCCCAGCACTCATGCAGGCTGTTAAGAAGACTCATCATGTGAGGTCCCAGCACTCATGCAGGGTGTTAAGAAGACTCATCATGTGAGGTCCCAGCACTCATGCAGGGTGTTAAGAAGACTCATCATGTGAGGTCCCAGCACTCATGCAGGGTGTAAAGAAGAGTCATCATGTGAGGCCCAGCACTCATGCAAGGTGTTAAGAAGAGTCTTAAAAATTATAAGTATAATACAATATCACATTTTGTATTTGTGTGAAGGAGCTTTAGGAAGTTAAGGGTTTTGTTCAAGGTTATGCATCTTGTCATCACAGAGGTGCACTCAGTTATAAACCTCCCCTGTCCATTAGTCCCTCCAACCTCATCACGTGATTTGAGTAAGAAAGACTATATTAGGTGTCTCTTGTTTATTACTCAAATCAAGTGCTTAATGTTTGTTGCTCTTTTGCAATGTACTTTGGATTCAACCTTGTGCATGCTATAGAAGAGCTCTGCTACTTGGCTCCAAATGAGGCAATCTCACTCAGTTAGTTAGGGAGTCCTTCAACCTGTGATCCTCCTGTCTCTGTCTCTTGAAGTAGCTGGGAATAGAGGTATGAGCTATGAGATTCATCACACTTACAATTTTCTACTCAGAAATTTGTTCAAGAATATAAAGAGATAAATTTGTTAATTGTCCATGTGTATGTGTCCTTCATGTGTGCACATTTTCTCCTTGGACTGACTTTTCAGTTCTAAGCCTATGTAACTTGGAGTGTAAAAAATGATGGTGGGTTCTTGATTATAGCAGTGCCATTGAGCAGCCCTACAATATAATATTTTAGATGAAATGTAACATTCAGACAGGCTATTTTTCTAGTGGCTGATTTCAAGGTCAAATACATTTCTTTCTTGTATTTTGGAAATGCCTACATAGAAAGAAAAATGAAAAAAGGTAAGTCAATATATATTTTTAAATGATAGTATTCTAGGTCAACTTGGAAAATGTTAGCATTGGATCATTTGAACCCATTACTACATGAGTGACCAAGTCTCATTGTTTTCTATGCTCTTAAGTGCACACAGCACAGAATAATTACCTGAGACAATGAGATAGGATGGATGACCCAGGTGCAATTTCGACTGCAGTTGCTGTGAATTCATCCCCTATGTTTGTACAAATGGCTGCGACACTGTGTATTCAATCATCAGTAACTGGTAGTTTTCAGAAGAAAAACTGCCCCATAGATTTTAGTACATTCTGACATGAAGGGAAGTTAATTCTCACAACTTAATTATATTAATATCTCAGGAAGGCATGGAGCATTCTAGAGTTTGTATACTGTACTCCATCTATTATCCTGAGAAAAATCAGGGCGCTGGGACAGAATTCCAGTTTATGACGGTGACAAGGTCTCTCATTTGGCAGGGCTTCTTTTCCAGGATCTCAGATATATTACCTCTATTGTTGCAAGATGAGATGCACAGGAAACGTAGAGGCAGGACCTGAGGATGAAATCATTTGCTTTGGACTGCATAGTTTTGAGCAGTTGTCCTAGATGTTATCATCCCCAGTGAGCCCCAGGTGACCTTTCATGAGCTTGTTTCCTCTGGATAATCTTTTAAGTCTTGGTCCCTTTTCTTGAATCCAGCTTGTTTCTCAGATAACCTGGCCTCTGCCATCAACTTCTCTTGGCAGAAATAGTCCATCACCTCCATTAGGCTCTCCCATCTGCTTGTCCATCTTTTCTCCTCTGAGTCTTCTGTGTGCACTATTCCACACCACACTTTCTTTTATTCTTTTCTCACTTATCTGTTTTGTTTTTGTATCTATTTGTGTGTGTGTGTGTGTGTGTGTGTGTGTGTGTGATGTGCATGTATGCGTGCTTGTATATGTGTGGGCACACATGTATGGGCAGGTGCACATGTGTGCATGTGGAGGCCAGAAGTCAACATTAGGTGCTGTCTTGAGTCACTCTCCTCCTTTTTTTTCTTGAGACATGGTCTTACACTCAACCTAGAGGTCACTGATTTGGCTAGACTGGCTAGTTCACAAATGCTAAGGATCCTTCTGTTTCTGCCTTCCCAGCACTGTGAATGCTGGTACATACTATCATCCCCAAGGTTTATTTGGGTGCTGGAGATCCAGTCCTCAGTTCCACATCGTTTGTAGCAAGTACTTTACCATAGTGGTCATCTGAATGTAGAACATCCCTCATAGGCTCAGTTTTGAATATCGGTCTTCAGCTAATGGCAATTTGAGAAAGTTGTGGGGCCTTTGGGAGGTGAGGCCTTGCTGGAGGATGGATATCACTTGAGGTGGGCATGTGGATATTATAGCCCAGTACTCATACTGCTTCCTTTTTGCTGCTGTGAAGATGCAATGCCCACATGGTTGTGGCTGCTGCTGCTGCTGCTATACTTTCCTCACCAAGATGACACTTCCCTCAAGATTGTAAGCCTGAAATAAACCTTTTCTTACTATAAGCTGCTTCTCATGAGGTGTTTTGTCCCAGCAACAAGAAGATAACTGCTATTACCACTGGGCGTCTCCCCAGTGTCCCAGCAACAAGAAGATAACTGCTATAACCACTGGGCGTCTCCCCAGTGTCCCAGCAACAAGAAGATAACTGCTATAACCACTGGGCGTCTCCCCAGCATGTGTTCCTGCTTTTCTACTCCTATACTTTCCGTTCCTCTTTTCTCGTGGTGGCACCATTTTCCTCTCAGAGCACACATCAGGATCATGACTATACATTCATTTGCCTATTTGCTTTTGTCCCTCATTTGACTGTTAAAAGCTCCACATTGTTGTCTCTCAGCATTGCACTGGTAGTGGTTACCAGAGTGCTTGGTAGTTGGTACACATGTTAGAGCTAGATCTTAACTCATGTCTTATAAAATAAGTTTCAAATCAATCAAATATACAGCATTTACTGTGATAACCATTATTAAATATTTAAAGTGTTGGTATGTAAACAGTGACTTTTTGTCCATGTTTCTTCCTCCTCCACTTCTTCCATTTTTCCTAATCTCCCCTTCATCTTTCTGTTCCTCTTTTAGAATTAAAAACAGAATTAAAACATAAATATTATACATATTTGTTGTATTTATAAAATGCCACAGATGACCAGGTGTGTTGGTTTACAGGTTTGTAATCTCGGTTTCTTGGGCAACTGAGGCAAGAGAGTTGCAAGTTTGAGGCTAGCCTGGGCAACTTGGTAAGACTCTGTAAAAATAAACATATTAACAAAAGAGTTAAGAATATAATTGCATGATAAGAGTGTCTGTCTAGCTTGTCCAAGGCCCTAAATTTAATCCCTCAGTACCACAGAAAAAACGACAGTGCTTTACATGATGCATTCCAACTGGATTCAACTCCATTCTCCACCAAGACTGTGATAGTCTTCTTGTCTGCCTCTCACTGGAGAAGGACATTCTGTGTAAAGGAACAAATCTCAACAGATTCTTTGTCCCTCCTCCCCAGCGCACGGGAGTTCACTTCTCATCCCTGGCATCTGGGCCTGCTGTGTGACTGCTGAATTCTGAGGCAGAAGCGGCACTGTGACTGTTAGGGCATCAGCTTCTAGGAGGGCTTGGGGCTTTCGTCTCTGTACTTTAACCTTGAGCTGCAGTGCGAGATCTAACTGCTTTGCTGGGGCAGAATCTCAAGCCACATGGGGAAGCTAAGTGGGAAGGAGAGGCCCATAGTCACTGCTGGGTGGAGAGGGAAAGGAGCAACCGCACATCCCCCACGGACTTCCAAAAAGGCCCAGCCTGTGCGGCAAGCTAATGTCCTGGGCAGAGATTACAAGAAAGTACACCAGTAAGAGACCTGTGTTAATGACCCCAGTCAACCCTGAATTAAGGATACGTTAAAACAGTGGGCATTAAAAATAATTAACTGGGCTGGAGAGGTGGCTCAGCAGTTAAGGCGCTTGACTGCAAAGCTTAACAACTGGGGTTCGATTCCCCAGTACCCACATAAAGCCAGGTGCACAAAGTGAAACATGCATTTGCAGTTTATTTGCAGTGGCTAAAGGCCCTGGCATGCAATTTGCCTCTTTCTCTGTCTCTTATCTCACTATCTCTCTGTGCTTATAAATAAATAAAATATTTTTAGAAATGAAAAAAATAGCAGGCAACTGAATTGCAGTGTAATAGCCCCATGGAGCTGCATTGCAGAACCTCATATATCCTGAATTGATTTGGGGAGAAGATCAATGGCTACTCATGGAAGGACCTCCAGGGGATTACCAGTATGGGTTTGAACTTGGTTGTATCTCCAACAAATAGCACAATGCATGCAGGGGCTAAGTGTGGGACAAATCAACAAATGAACACTTAGAAATCAATATGTAAAACCAGCACCCCAATTGTAAAGTAGAAAATGACAATAAACAGGTATTCCATTCAGGGTTCAATATGTCCAAAAACTTGCTTCCTCCCTGAAGAGCTATTGGCAGTTAATGGTTGCTGGTGGAACACATATTCTCTGTAGTGGTGTAAGCACTGGTAAATTGCTCATGCTCTGGTAAGTAATCCCCACCCATGCTTATGAAGGGCACCTGGATTAAACTCAGTGGATCACACAAGTACACCACAAAAGAAACACATCAAAGTACAAAAAGGACTAGTTGGAATGAAAAGGGGCCTCAGTGGGAAGGAGAAAAGGAGGGGAGCCAAGAGAAGGCAATGTAAGGACATTACAATCAAAATGCATGATCAAAATTTTCCATAAAACTAAAATTGAAAAAAAAAACTTGCTCATTGTCATGAAAAGTCAAAGAAATGCAAATTAAAAGAGTGTCTTAGCTAAGGTTTTGCTCACTTGAAAACAAGTACCTTTAATTGCTGAGCCTCAGCCCCTCATTTTGCTCATTTGTGTTGTCTATCAAATTGACCAAAATGAAGGGAAATAATATTATCTCATGGTGGTAGTGATCTTTGAAATAATTTGTTCTTATATTTGCTATGTGAGTGAACATTGATCATTGCTTTTAGATTGTGTACTAAAAGCCTCACTGCATATGTTCTTTGAACCAGCAATTTCATTTTGAGTAAATTTTGCTAAGAAAGTAATTAAAAATTCTATAAGTTTTAGCCACAAAATATCTCCACATAGCATGATTGTATAATAATAAACATGTGGTTATGGCCATCTGGGTATAGGGGTGAATTAAGTTGTAGTTCAGCAGAGATGACTTTTTACGGCAGTTACCTTCTCATGGCTGGGACACATCACCCCGCCAAAGCAGCTTGTGGGAGGAAATTTCAGCTGGTCGTCTTGAGAAGTTTCATCACAGAAAGGAAGGCATGGCCAAGCAAACACTAGAGCGTCTCACTGTGTCACAACAACAGGGGAAGAAGTAGTCTTGGTGAACTAGCTGTCTACACCCAGCTGGGCTGGAATAAAAACTCTCAAAGCCTGCCCCTGGTGGCACATCTCCCCCAGCAAGTCTCCACCTCCCCAAAGCTCCACAGTTTTCCCAAGTTGCCATTGCCTGAGGACCAAATAGTCAAAACACATGACCTATGAGGACATCTCATTCATACCTCCACAGTGATACCACAAAATTATATTTATGGGCTTGATGAGATACTCATTTCTAAGTAAAACAGATAACACAATGATGTATTTGGTAGGGTTCAACATGCATGCCTTTTATGGTGATAATAAAGGCTGTCTGCATAAGCAAGGCTGGATGTGGTAAAGTCAACAACTTCTTTCATTCCTAGTAAAACATTTAGTTCTTTCTTCAAGAGAATAGTCTTGCAACAGAGTAGCATAAAATTTGTCAACATGATACCTCTGTAAAATCCTTGTTAGAGGGCTGGAGAGATGGCTTAGTGGTTTAGGCACTTGCCTGTGAAGCCTAAGGACCCACGTTCTATTCCCCAGAACCCACGTAAGCCAGATGCACAAGGTGGCACATGTGTCTGGAGTTCGTTTGCAGTGGCTGGAGGCCCTGTTGTTTGCTCACTTTCTCTTTCTCTCTCCCTCTCTCTTTGCAAATAAATAACATGTTTAAAGGAAAAAAATACTTTGTTGGAGGTCTGCAAGAATAGAAACACAGCATTGAGGCTGGAAATCACAGTGTCATCTAGCTTCAATGGTCTCCGTTCCTAACTTGGGGAAGAATTGTGTTTCTAACTCATACTGAATTCTTATCCTGCAATAGTCTTTGCAGTATCAGTATAAATGCCAAAGTCTGAGGCAGCCTTACCAAGGCTCCAATCTCTGTCTCTTAGCTCCCCACAATGACACAGTCCTCTGTCACTACACTGAGTACATCAGGAGAGGCACTTTAGCCTAGATCTCCTGATGACTGGATGTAGGTGTTACCATCTCACTGCAAAGGAGAGAAGACAGCTGCGCTGCCTGAGCACAGTGTGAGGCCTCAGGCACTGGGCCTCTTGATGCTACAGCATATGTTTTTCCTTTCACCCACGTTCCCTTGCTGAGGTGCTGAGTCTCATCCAACTCCTAAAGGCCCTGGGTTTGAGGACCTCTCCTGAGTGCTTGTGCCACTTTCTTTCTCATCCCATCTCTACGTGATGTAGTGACTAAGAGCCGCACAGTCTGGGTTGGAATCATAGCTACTCCATGTAAAAGTCCAGTTGTCTTATAGAGAGAGAGAGAATGTGTGTGTGTGGTGTGCAGTTACGTGGCCCTGTGCACACACATAGAGGTCAACATAGAGCAGCTGGTGTCCTGTATCGCTCTTCCACAATGTTTCCTTAACATGAGTCTCTCACAGAACCCAGAGCTCCCAGATTCCCATTAGGCTGGCTGGGTGGTGAGCCCAGCGATCCTTCTCTTTCTACCCCCTCAGCACTGAGGTTACAGGTGTGAACAGCCATACTCAGCTTTTTACACGAGCGCTTGGGACCCAGGTCCTCATGCTTGCACAGCAAGCACTCTTAACTGCTGACCCATCCCCCCAGATCCCAAGTCCTATATTCTGAGGAAAGTAGTCTCTCTGGGGTGCCATTTTTGTCTTTCATGAAAGGGAAGTGGAATAGCATTTGAGTCCTGGGAAGGCTTCAAGCATTAGCGAGTGCAAGGTAAGGTGTTTAGAGTGGAACCTGACATACACGAAGCTGTGTACATTGCTGAAATTCCTATTTGCAAACCGAGGCTTGCTGAGGCTAAGTGATGTCCTTTGTGGCTGCAGCATTACCAGTCTGTGGAGTTATGTAGATTGGGGTAGATGAGAGGTGTGGTGATTGTAAACCCCTGGGTTAAGTGTGGCACACCACATCTCCCAGTAGTGTTCTAAGTGAGAACAACTGTGCTGAATTGTGATGGCAGGTTAGAAGGATGCTTCATACACATGCCATCTAATCTTAAGCACAGTGATGTGTGCATGGAGTTTTTTTCTCACACTAGTATATTATTTTTCCATCAAGGCAAAAATCAGCTGCAGAGCCAAAGTAAGTACATGTACCACAGTGAGTGTGCCACAGTGACCATATCAGTGAGTGTGCCCTAGTCAGCACACCACAGTGAGTGTGCCACAGTCAGCATACCATGGTGAGCGTGCCACAGTGAGTGTACCATGGCGAGTATACACACTGAATGTGCCACAGTCAGTGTACCACAGTGATCTTACCACAGTCAGTGTACCATGGTGAGTACGCACAGTGAGCATGCCACCGTGAGTGTGCTACAGTACTTATTACACGTGAGCGTACTACAGTAAAAGTGTACTCTACCCTCAAGAGTTCTTCTGTTTATCTGATTCCCCTTCTGATGTGACATCTGCTTATGAGGTTGGGAAGTCGAGGTGGAGTTTCATACGGTGAAGCAGGAACAGGGTGCTGCTCCTTCTTTCTCAGCAATCACCCCTGCGTTCACCTAACTCCAAAATCACGTTCAGTGTGCCAATTTACAGGCTTTTCTGTAAAACACTTCGCTGTGGTTACTTCAGGAGTCCTAAGATAACACTGATGAGAAATGCCAACCTCCATACCCCCACCGAAGAACTTCGCCAGCAGGCCTGGTTGTTGAGAAATGTGTCTGGGTGAAGTTGGTGCAGCCACACCCTGTGAGAGCTTGCATCTGTTCAGTTTACTCCAGTTCCCACTTCACTTCCTATCTCCTCAGAGCATCTCTTTTCCTAACTTTTCTCTTTCTCCATTCTGCTTCCTCAGAGGAGGCATCCTACCCCAAATGCCTCATAACTCTGTGTGGGTTAGACCAGTCGTTCTGATGGGCTATCCCAATCTGTTGTGGCCATAAATACAACACTCAAGAAATATTTAGAGTTCTTATTATTTTCTCATCAAATATTCAGTGCACACCTGTATTATGTCAGGGGCTAGAGAAATGCAAAGCAAGCTATGTATGGACTCACTGCTCCTTATACACACAGACATTGGCAAACTGATAGTATGGGGTCTCTTGCCCTTTTCTCTTCATTGCCTGCATAGGAAGGGCAGAGGCACTGAAGATTTCTGTTTCCCTCAGCAGAATGTTGAGACAGGAGTACACATTGGTCACTGTGCCCAGTATTATCATCTCTCTTCCTTAGAGGGACATATTTTTACAAGGCAGGGTCTCACTGTAGCTCAGGCTGACCTGGAACTTGCACTGTAGCCTAGGCTGGTCTTAAACTCATGTCCTACCTCATCCTGCTACCTCAGTCTCCTTAGTACAATGCTGGGATTAAAGCTATAACCTTTATACCTATACCTGGCATAGGGAAAGATTCCAGTCATTGAAACCCTACCAAGAACTTCTTAGGTTTAGGCTCCCTTTTACTTATTGATTATCCCTCTTTTCTCCATCCCTGTCACAGCTGAACCCACGTGGGATAGTAATCTGAGCTTCCTGGGGATCTAATGCAGGAGCCCTAAATTGTCTGTGTCTTAACCTAGAGTAAGGATCGCAATGGGTGTTGCCTGGTGGTATATGGGTTCAATCTTCAGCCACAGTTTTGAGATTTCAGATGTGATAATGGGACTTGAGTTATGAAAGCACACATTAGAAGAGGAATCAAATTTTCTCATCTGTCTAAGATCTACCCCCTCCCCCCAGATAAAAGAGGTATTTTAAAAATCTACACAGACTAAGAAGTCTCTCTTCTGCAGGAGGAAAGACTCACAAGGAACATGATGGACCGTGAGCCAACAGCTCTTCGTGGGGACTGTGCTGTGCTCAGGGGCACTTCCACTTGTTGCCTTTCCTGACGTTGCTGCTGGTGTGTAGTGCCCAGGATCCTGGTAGTGCGCTAGTGCCCTGATGAATGGCACTTCCTGTCCTACTTTGTTGACGGGGAAGGAAACCGTGGAGCCTTGTGCCAAGCTCAGGTCCAGTCTGTGATCCTCCACGGGGGCCACTGTTCTAGGTAAAGGCTCCTCCTGCAAGGAAGGCTGCCCCACTGTGAGGAAGGTATTTAAGGTGGGATATTCTCATTCTCTTGAGCTGTCACTTCTACACATTGAAGCTTTCTTGGGTATATTTATAAAATCACACAAAATTTGATTCAATATTTTGTAGTTGTGATTTGGGGACAGGGAGGGAGGGAGTGGTTATTATATTTGTTACTTTTCTCATTGCTGTGGTAAAGTATCTGACTTTATCAGATACTTTATCTGACTAAATCAACTGAATGAATGAGGGTTTATTTTGGCTCACAGTTCAAGGGTGGAATCCTTGAGGGACGGCGCGGAGGCAGGAGCGTGAGGCAGCTGGGCACATCAGTCAGCATGCAGTGCAGTGATGAGGGCTGCTGCTCACCTCACTTCCTCTGTTTTATTCAACCCAGGACCCTAGCCCATAGAATGGCTCCACCCACAGCTAGGGTGGGTTTTCCCTACTCAATTAACCTAATCAAGAAACTTCCTTGAAGACAAGCCCAGGAGTTTTCTAGGGTGAGACTAAATCCTATCAAGTTGATAAGATCAACCATCATAGTTAAATTGTTCTTTCTTCAAAAAAAAAAAAAAAAAGATGTATCATTCTCTTTACTTAGTCTAATTTTAGAAAAATAAAGTCTGGGTCCCAGTATACAAAGTACAATGACAACTTGTGTAGCAACTGTGGAATTTTGCATCATGATGTAGAGGTGAAAATTTAGTCTAAGCCTCCATAAAAAAGAAGGGAAGCACCAGCACCATCCAGGAGACTTCCATTAAAAGAAAGTGGCAAGGGAGTGAAGAATTCCTCCAAAAAGAAGAGCTTGGTACTTATTCAAAATCAGAGGTCAAGGAGACAGGTAGCGGGAGACTACAGATACTGAAGAAGGAAAAGTAAATGTGACATGCATATTTTTCATGAGACAACATGAAGAATGGAAGAAAATAAATTTTGATGTGGGAACACAGGAAGTGGATGAGAAATGGGAGACCCTGTTTGTACCTCATCTGTTTTCTGAAAGGATTAGAGGCAACGACAGAAAGGACATGGGAATAACAACCTTAACAGACAAACAAGACTTAGAGAGGGGGAGACCACGACCACCACGAGAGCTGGGGATGGGGGATGACTTTAAGTTTGCTCTGCAGTCCTTGGCTTTCAGAACAAAGGGGAAAATGTGCCATATTTCCCGTGCACAAGAACAAATCACCTCAAAATGAGCCTGACATTGCCAGTCCTTTATTATTCACTTTCATGGCTCTGAGCTGTCTGTACTGCAGCAGGGAGGTTCTGGCTCTAGGGAACTCACTCGGTCGTGGTCAAGAACACAGGGGGCTTCCATTATAGGAAGACTTGCTTCTGATGAGTTGGTTTGGAAAACAAACATCTGGACAGAACATCAGAGGCTCTCAGGCACCCGGTCTGAGTATGGAAGTCCCAAAGGCTGAACGCAGCTGCCTTTCTCTCCTCACCACCTTGGAAGTCAATCAGCTTCTCTTGCTTCCGAATTCTTTAGGTGAAAGTGTAAACCTAACCTATATTGGAAGAAGGGGGACTAATTCTCTTTATGAAGAGACAAATGCAGACCAGATATGTGCTATGCAGCCGCCAAGGGTATTGTCTGTCTTCAAGCTATCATGTGATACAGTAGGTCAAGGGTGGGAATGGGGCTGGGATGTTGCTCAGTGGGTAGAGTACTTGCCTAGCATGCATGAAACCCTGGGTTCCATCCCCAGTACACATCAACGGCATGTGTGGTACACCTGGAATTGCAACATTTGGGGTGTGGAAGCAGGAGGATCAGAAGTACAGCTACATAGGGAGGTTGAGGCCAGCCTGGGCTGTACGAGACCTTGTCTCAAAACAAGAAAAGGAGGTGTGATGGAGGTTCCAAATGCTTCTGATTAACTGCAGTGTCTTATTAGTATTGTCCTTTTTGGATGCATGGATGTTTTTCTGGAAGAGAAACAAGTTATGGCAGTGTTTATCTTTTCTTGTAGTTAATTGGTGAAAACACCTTTTGCATTCATACCTTGCATACCAACACGAGACAAGTAATATTAAATAGAGAACAATTTCATCTATCACAGATATGGCTAAATACTGATCAGCTAAATTTCACCATTTCTTACTTATATTTACGAAGTGAGGAATAGCCAATTCTGTCCATAGCACGGAAGTATTATAACCAAACAACTTGAAAGCTTGTTCTTGAAGGTCTCTGGGAAAAGTGTGTTTCACATAAGAATTCTCTTTCACACCTATTAACGTATAATCACAGTTAATATCTGCAGCTTCCACATTAAAGGAGACCCAATGATATATCCCAACGTGCAAGAAGGTTATATTAAAGTTCCTGTGTGCCTTAATCACAGGGATGGCCAGGATAGGACTGAAAATACTTTTTGATTTTTTTTTAAATATGGACTGCTCAGGAAACTAGAGATAATGTAGAAAGAATTTTAATTAATTAGGCCAGTTTTATGATACCTAAAACAGGACATATTTTGATCATGGTAACTCCACTGAAGTATAAAAACAGGATATATTTTGATATATTTTGGTATCATGGTATCATGGTAGGGTATGGTTTCTTATATTGTGAGATAAACACAATAAGAGGACAAATCTTGCATCTCACCATCTCATGTATTTGAATTTGTTCTTTCTTTACAAATCCCAAATTCATCTGTATCTGCTTATCAGTTTATGGAACAATTTGGCAATTTTGTGGAGTTTGGAATCATAATTCTTTTAAAATGTCAGTGTTTCTTTTATTGAGAGGTTCAAAATATGAACATGTTGCACTTTGGTCATACTCCAATCATGTTATAGTCTTATGTTCCCTCTCCCCCGCCCCACTGCACTAAGGGCCCTCCTCAATGGGATTATCATAATGACAGTGGGATTGGTATTTTAAAACCTTCTTGTAATTTTTCATGCTTTTGTGATGAGTGCTGTTTTGCTATGTGGTTTTAACTTAAATTATTTCATTTATTTATTGAATTATGAGAGGAATACTGGATATCTGAGTTTGTAATAATATTCATGAACTAATAATGGCAGAGGTTTAGTAAAAACAATGAGAATCTCATGCCCTATACGAGATTGTTGGATAATCATCTCACCCTTACAAACCCATAAACAATTCATTTGCAGAGTAAAATTTTAAGATGACTGAAAAGGTTGAATATAAGTAATACATAGTGGGGAAGAACAAATTACTGCTGAGAATACACTTAGAACAGTCCATGCATTCTTTATAGGACAATCATATAAAATCATTGATAAATATTATAGGTTATCTAGGACTGAGAATTCCACGCATTCATTGACCAGGGTATTAAGGAGGAATATGAGATACTTGGGTGGAATTAAAATAGAAATAAGTTCTTAATGGGGATGGCATAGAATTCTGGATGGGAAGGTTTGTAAAACAAAAAGGTTGTGGTGTGATATAACAGAAGAATTAATTATTTTATACAAATAAATGGCTGTCAGAATTAGAAGATATTAAGAAATTGTCCACAGACAAATAAGTATTATTTTGGTATTATAGAATTAGGTGGTGCAGAATGCTACTTACAGCAAATAGTTCATTGGCTGAGACATCACTTGTGTTTAGAGCTATTTCTTCAGTAATGAAATTTGATGTCATTTTAAACATCCTATATGTGGTTACAGGCAAACAGAATGGTGCTATATTGAAAAGTTGTAGCTCCTTGTTAGTGATATCTCAAACTTCAGTACACATGTTTTGTATTAGGAGTTGGAATTCTGGAGAATGTAGATATCCTTAGATAAATGCTTGTTGTCATTTTGGAATAGGATTATACATATATATATATATATCCTGTCATATTGAAACACAAGTGTTGTAGTCAGTTCCACATTGCTGGAATGAACATCCAAACCATACACAATTTATAGGAGGAAGGAGTTTATTTCAGCTTACAAATATACATAATGCCTGGAATATCCTGTCATATTGAAACACAAGTAAGCTATTATAGACACCTGGGTTCATGTCAGGGAGACATCACAGCCAATTTGAGGGGCATTGCCCAGGCCAAGGATGAGATAATGTTAGCAACAAAAGAGAATAATAGTGATAATAGACTAAGACACTTCAAATATGCTAAAATCCATTAGTTCCTAATGGTACTTGCACACAAAACATCAGTCACCTCTGGAGGATGCTAAATAGCCCACATTTATTCTGAAAACTAGTGAATTAAGTGCAGCAATTAAGCCATTAGACCACATCTTGTACAAATAGAATCTCAGGCCTGCGGGCTGTTAATTTGAAAGATGTTTTACATGAATTCCAGCAGATAGATGTGAACACAATAGCAAAATTCAAATAGCACCATTGAACATCTAGTGAAATGATGGTTTGGGGTTGTGATCATCAATGGCTATTTTACCATTAAGTGCCTTACTGCTGGGAGACTTATGACAACAGCAAGCCCACTGCTGCTCAGCAACACCAACAAGGAACAAACTACAGAACTGCACATTATGTGCTGTGACAGTAATCTTGATGACCAGTGTGACAAATCTGGTATCACCTAGGAGACAAACCTCTGGGTGTATCTGTGAGGGAATTTCCAGACTGGGATAAGTGAGGAGGGAAGATCTGCCCTGACTGTGGGAACTGCCATCCCATGGACTGGGGGTCTGTCCTGACTAAGAACAGAGGGAGGAGCAAGTGAACTCCAGCATTTCTCTCTTTCTGCTTCCTTATTCGCACACAATGTGATCAGATACCTCACGCTCCACGCCTTCTCTACCATCATGCTCTGTACCCTTAGACCCTTAGACTAGGGACCAAAATAAATCTATCCTTCCTTAAGCTGCTATTTTGTCACCTCAGTGAGAAAAGTAACAAATGCAGTGCCTATTAACAGAATTGCAGTGCCATGGATCTAAGGATAATCTGATTAGTTCCCTAGCTTTATGGAAAATATAAGACCCACAAAAAGATGAGAAAACTTCTCATGGAGGCAATCAGCAAGTTTGATATTGTGAAAAACCACCAAATTATAGTCTACTTTTTTTTGCAACACATCAACAGAAAAAGTAAAAGCAGCAAGGGAAGATTTATAGAGTAAAATATATGTAAAAACTTTTGGATACAACTCTGACATGTGTGGGGCTTACAAACCCTTTCTCCCATCCTTTCCATTAAAAAGAGCTGAATGAACTGGAAATGCACTTTCTTAGCCATTGAGCTAATATTTGTCATAGCATCTCTGGGAAACTAATTATGGGGCCTCTTGAAAGAGCTCTCCATGAGAAAAACTGGAATAATTTCAGTAACAGAACAAGCGATACAGAGCGTCTCTGATTTATGACTCTTCGGCAAATGATTTTTTTGACCAGATGAACGTGGCACACATCTGGTAGAAGTCATACTTCGGAAGTTCCTAGTTTGAGTTTTCCCTGGGCTAGTGATGCGTGTTCTGCCTCTTTCTGCTCTGCTGGGTGGGGAAGACCTCTGGCTTCAGCCACTCCATCGTAGGATGTGCAGCAGACACTGGACGGTGTGCTGTGATTTCAGTAGTTGAGCTGAATTAAGTGCAGTTGTGATTTATGCTCTTTTAAATACGTGATGATTTTATTGGGACATAGAAGCCTCCTGAGTCAAGGAGCATCTGTATTGAGTTATGACCCAAATTGTGAATTTCCCATAAGTACATATAGATAAAAATCAATATGGATGGGGAAGAAAGGACAAGTCTCCATATAAATGAATTCCAAACAAATTATGCCAATATCCCTGCTTTCAATGAGGTGACACATAACTACCCCTTGGGAGTTGTCTGATGCACAGCAACTTCCAGTGGGTACCAGGAGTAGAGAAGAGAACACAGTAACATTATATGAGCCACTTCATCAAAGTCAACACATCATCGTCATAACACGTGTTAACATTGTGTGCCTTAGATATGATTTGTACTTTACATATCATGCTTCCTCGGGCCTATAACACTTAAAATAATCAAGGGCTGGAGAGATTTCTCAGCAATTAAGGCCCTTGCCTGTAAAGCTCAATGATCCAAGTTTGATTCCCCAGTACCCACATAAAACCAGATGCACAGTGGCACATGCATCTGCATCTGGAGTTCATTTATAGTGGCTGGAGGCTCTGACACACACATACACTCCTCTCTCTCTCTCTCTCTCTCTCTCTCTCTCTCTCTCTCTCTCTGTGTGTGTGTGTGTGTGTGTCTCCTTGCAGATAAATAAAACTTTCTTTAAAAAATCAGAAAGCATTAGATTATAATAGAGGGCATTATACTGTATACCTGAGGAACAATTATTAAAAGTATTAGGGGTGCAAAAAGTATGATAGTGAGGGCTGGAGAGATGGTTTTACAGTTAAGTGCATGCCTGTGAAGCCTAAGGACTCTGGTTCGAGGCTCAATTCCCCAGGACCCATGTTAGCCAGATGCACAGGGGGGCGCCCGCACCTGGAGTTCATTTGCAGTGGCTGGAGGCCCTGGCACGCCCATTCTCTCTCTCTCTCTCTCTCTCTCTCTCTCTCTCTCCCTCTTTCTGTGTGTCACTCTCAAATAAATAGACAAAAATTTTTTTTAAATATGATAGTGACAGAAACCTTTGCAATAAAGAAAAGAGGAGCCATTTTAAACTTTTTTATGAGAGAGAGAGAGAGAAATAAAGAATTGGTGCATCAGCATCAGGGCCTTAGCCACTGCAATCGAACTTCAGATATGTGATCCTCCTTGTGCACATATGTGACCTTGAGTGCTTGCATCACCTTGTGTGTCTGGCTTACATGGAACCTGGAGAGTCAAACATAGGACCTTAGGCTTCACAGGCAAGGGCCTTAACCACTAAGCCATTTCTACAGCCCAAGAGGAGCCATTTTTGTTGAATATCTGCCTTTACTTATGCCTGCTACATTTCCCTTTTTAACTTCTCCACTAATGACCTTATTTTGGTCACTTTTAGCTGGATTCTTCTTGATCCTTTGAGTAACAATCATAAACTTTTGTTTTTTAGATATCTATTGAGCTTTGATTTTATAAGTGGTGATGTGACCTTTATTAAGTTAACAATTAACCTGGCTGGATTCAAACTCCATATTCAATGTCCCAGCTGTGTAGTTCCCTAAAGATACTGAAATAGTTGCCCTGAGCACCTCTATGGGTCTTAACAATTAGCCAACATCTCAGGATAATAATGGTCACATGTTTGGCAGTCATCTCCTACATTAGTTCTCCTCTCTAAGCTGCTTTCTGAATGCTGAGCTCTGACCCCTTCTGCTTCAAAGCAGGCCTGAAGATCCCACTGCCTATATCCACAGATGGGAGATTGTCTTAAGGAAATATATATAATATACATACAAAACATGTAAAATATCTTCAAACTTCACAGGGTGAAATTCCTGATTTTTGTAAGAGTGGACATCCAGTTTCCACCTGTTCCTGGTTTCTCTCCAGTGTTTCATTGGTTTCATCCTTAAATATTCTGTTCACTTTTTAAAACTTTAATTTGGGGCAGTGTCATCTGTCCAAGCCACACCACCATTGCTGGGAAGAAAACAGATAATAAACTCATTTTGGACACTTAGTCAGGATTCACTGACACCTGCACCCTATTCCCTCTTCATTTTTATTCTACAAACCTTCAGTCAGCTCTTAACTGCTCTAACATCTTTACAACCATAACTCATTTATCCTTTACCAACAAACTTTGTGGAAAACAGTTGTCTTTCCTATTTGTCAACAGAAAATCTGGTTAAGGAGAGCTAGGATTCAATGCCAGGAAATTTTGTCCTAACCATCGTAGACTTAATCTCTGAAGTGTGATTTCTGTTAAATTAATTTTAACTGACATTGACATAATAGAGATAGTTAATGAACCTAGCTTACTAATGCTGTCAGAGTTTATTTTTTGTCCTGTTTAAAAATAAAAATAAAACACTCAGGGGTTGACATAGGATTCCTAATGTCTATTTTATTTTCTGTATTTGCAAGGAGAGAGAGAGAGAGAGAGAGAGAGAGAGAACTGCAAATGAACTCCAGAAGCATTGGCCACTTTGTGCATTTGGCTTTACTAGGGTCCTGGAGAATCAAAGCTGGGTTGTTAAGACATTGCAGGAAAGCATCTTAACCATTGAGCCATCTCATCAGCTCACACTAATTTCGGGGAGGGCCCGGGGGTTGTGGTAGGGTCTCATCCCAGGCTGACCTGGAACTCACTCTGTAGTCCCAAACTGCCCTTGAGCGCACAGCGTCCTCCCACCTCCACCTCCGGAGCGCTGGGATTGAAAGGCATGCGCCACCATGCCTGGGGGGTTCCTAATGCCTCTGGAGTCACACTGTGAGAAGACAACATCGAAACGGAAATAAGGTCTTCACTGTGGGTCTGACTCTGCCACTCACTTTGCGCGGCTCTGGCATATCCCATCTCTTGCCTGTTGGTTTTTGCTGTGAGATGGGGTGACCCTACATTTTTCAGGAACAGAATCTTCCCGGAAGATAACAAACCGTCCTCCACCCATGTAGTTCCTATGTGTGTCCACTAGAGGGGGAAGCAGTACCAGACAATTTTGTTTACTTTTTTTATTTTTCCAGTTGGCATACAGAGATTCAGGTATCATTCATTCTGGCATTTTTGTATATATATTTTTTGTTGTTGATTCCCATCCCCCTCCTACCATATCTGTCCCCCAACCCCCCCCCCGCCCAACTTCCCGCCTTCTGTTTACATGTCACAAGTATCCTTTGGCCCTTCTTTCCCACTTCTTCCAGCTCATCATTTATATTCACTTTTGGTTATAGGCCTATCTTGATAGGTTTTATCCATATTTGCCTTCCTATATACACATACTTCTAGATATTACAAGCTAAGAGCTACATAGTCAGAGTGAACATGTGGTTTAGGTCCTTCTGAGTTTGTCACTTCACTTAGTGTGATTATTTCCCCCAATTCAACCAAATTCCTACAAACTTCTTTCATTGAAATTTGTTTTAAAGACCCAAAAAATAGAACTCTGTTGTTGAGATTTTACTATTTTTCCCTGATGATTTCATACTATGTAGAAAATGAAGAATCTCCAGAAAGATCAGAAACAAAATACATCGTTTAGAATATTCCTGTTGGAAACACTGTCCTCCCTTTGGACTGTCTGCATCCAAACCTCCTTTAATGTGAAGATGTCACACCTCTAGCATACACCTTTCCCATGCACCTGAGGTGTGGATATATGAAGCAGTCTGGCAGTGGTCTTCTGACCCAGGAAAACACACTGGTGTAATTCAATCTATACTCACACTGGAGCCTAAGGTGATGTTACAATGCCACTTACTCAGCCGGCACAGATACATAATGTCTGGAGATTGAGTTTGCTTCCTCTGTCAGCTCCAGGGTCTCAGCCAGCATTGGGCCTCCATCGCTCCTCACTGGGGCTACTGTGCCCCATAGTGGCCTGGAATTTCTGTCTCTCAAAGCTCCAGGCCAGTCTCCACACAGACTCTAATGATTTTCTAGGGAACAGATCAGGTTGTGCCATTCTGCCTTAAAATCTCAGGGGCTCTCCATTCTCTTTGGGAAAGTGTCCAACCTCTGAGGTTAATGTGAAGATCCTTTTTATTGCTTTACACCAGATATACTGCATAGACCTTTCTTTCAGCATTCTCATCTCATTCCTTATGTTCTAGTCATGTTTAACTGTTGGCTCTTTTATTAAATGAGAGAATACATTTTACTTTTGTGCATTTTGATGTCTTTACTTATAGTAATAGAATTAAAATATGTCAGTGCAATTTTATACCTGTGTGAGAATCATTTTTACACCCTCTTTCAAAAGCTATTCTTTGGCATGACAAAGCATGAGTCTTTTTTCCAGCCATGCCTTTTCTTTAAACTGTCACAAGTGATGTTTCTAATGACTCTAGATTCAGATATTCAAGTATGAAGATTTCCTGTGAACTGTCGATGTTTGGGGCTAAGCATTGTGCCTTATGCCTGGTTTAGGTACAAACTCCTTTTTAAATTTTCAATTATTCCACAGTGGTAGAGATGCACACTGTCGTGTTAGATGGTAGAATTATGTCTGTGACCACCAGATGTCACCCTGACATCTTGAGATACATGAAGGTGAAAGCACAAACCTTCCTTTTATGTTGTTTTTGAAAATGAATAAATAAACCTGTAATACTTTAAGTCTTAAATGGGTCTTGGAAAGACAGGAGTGGAGGCACATTCAGGTTGTATTTCTTCATGTGCCTTCTTACTTGAGAGTCTCCTCCTGGATTTTTCTCTGTCCTTAGCTTTGATACAATATTAAAGTACACTCTAAGATCAGTTTACAATTCAATAATGAAGTCTTTTTCAAATAACCTGGTCAGTTTTTAGTCATGAAAGGGGTCTCTGAACTATAAGCAGAATCAGTTTCAAAATCATCTATAATCCTTTCCTCCCTGCCTTCCACCCTCCCTTTCCTCCCTCTCTCCCCCACCTTTCCTCCTTCCCTCCTGTCCTCCCTCCCTCCCTCCCTCCCTTCCTCCCTCCCTCTCTCCCTTCCTTCCTTCCTTCCTTCCTTCCTTCCTTCCTTCCTTCCTTCCTTCCTTCTTAACAAGCTGCCTAGAGGTATAATTAATAAATAAATCTTGAATATATTTAATGTATATAATTTAATGAACTTGGATATGCATGTGAAACTTTCAGCATAACTCAGTAGTAAAGTAAATACAATGAAGCAATGATATCCCTGTAGTTACTTGCAATCCTAGAATCAAAATTTTTATTTTTAAGGACCCTCATCACTACAAGAGGGCCCAAGGCTCCTTGGAGAAATGGTTGATTCCAGAGCTGTGACAGAGAAAGCACAAAGAAATCCTGGAACATATTGCAATTTCTTATAGTAGAAAGTGCTCAGGAAGTGATAGAGGGAGGTCAAAATATCCCCACATTCCTTTAGAGGGACTTCCACTGGATGGGTATGGGATGATTAAAGAACCCAGTATTGACAAATATTGGCATAACAGACTGAGTATCAAAAAATCTGGGGCTAGAGAGATGGTTTAGCGGTTAAGGTGCTTGCCTGTGAAGCCTAAACCCAGGTTCAATTCCCTAGAATCCATGTAAGCCAGATGCGCAAGGTGGTACATGTGTGTGGAGTCTGGGGGCCCTGGCATACCCATTATCCCTCTTTCTCAATCTCTCTCACTCTCTGCCTTTTTCTCTCTCAAATAAATAAACAAAACTATATATTTTTAAATATATGTATATTTAAATAAATATATATATATTTTAATATTTTTAAATCCCATGAGTCCGTAATTACATTAACATAATGCAAATGAATTCAAAGGAGAAGTCTAAACATTCTTCAGAGAAGAATCCAATCAAATGTAGAGATATAACAGAAATGGAAATCACATCTACATAAAAAACTGAAAGTCACCAGCCAAGGCTGAGGAAGAAACTTGGGGGTTGTCTAACATTTGTCTAACATGTGCAAGGCCTGAAGTTTGATCTTCAACCCTGAAAAAAATCATTAAACCATTGAGTCAGCTTTTTCCTTTCAAGAGCATAGGCTGGCTGTCAGTCATGGACAGGTAAATTGTCATTACTATAGCAGATCTTCCAGATACAACTGACCAAAGTTGACATCACTAATAAAAGTGAAGACTAACATCGTGCGCTCCTCAGGACAAGGACACGAGACAGATGGGAGATATCTCTCATACTAACTCTGCAAAAAAAAAAAAAAAAAAAAAAAAAAAAAAACGCAACGTGGCTGCCCACTTGGGAAAACTAACAGACCAATACCAGGTGAAGGAAATTTGGTGAAAACATGAATCCAATTGTAAAAGTATTAATATCATGAGAGATAACAAAGGAAAAAGCCACAGAGTAAGTCTAATTTAAAGGAGATTAAACAATTATCTAAAAAAAAAAACAAACTTTTATATTAAGAACTCTCCACCTTTGGTACATATTCCTCAGTAAAGCTTTAAGAGGTATAAAAATGTACGAGTCTTTGTGATGCCTGGAGAGAACATTCTTTAGAAGCTTTAATGACCTATCTCTGCCCCACCTTGTTTTACTGGTACCTTTAACTAGTATCAGTTCTATATTAAGGTTTAAGGCCATGAAAAGCAATAAGAGAAAATCATAATAAGAAAAAAAAATGTCTCCAATAAAAAAACAAACCAAGTCTTACTGTTTTGAGGATGGAATATAGGTTGCTAGCTTTTCAACTTTGACCTTAAATGTTGAAAATTCAATAAATTAATATTTAAAAGACACTGTTTTATATGGACATAAAAACACATTAGAATTATTTGAGAACAAAGGAGATAACTGGAAATATTGGGGCAAATAACACATTAGTTCAAAAAAAGTACTTATAAATATCTATAGCTTTTCTCAACTGAAAAAATCATACATATATGCATATATATGTATAAGATATAGAATTAAAATCCATTACTAGAAAAATATAGCATATTTTGAAAGATTTAGGCAAACTACAGATGATACAGCACAATATTTTTTCATGTTTCGAGCTCTTAACAAAGATAAGAAATCTTGTTAGACTGTATTCATGAAAAATAATTGTACCTAGAGAAAGGATTAAAAAATGAATGCACTGAGCTAAATCATATTAGTCCCAAGATTGATCTACTTCATTGTTGTCTAACCTAACAAATTAAATGTGACCTGTGATCTTCATTAATCATACTAGGACCAAGAAATGAAAGCTATAAAGTTTATACATCCCATTGAAGAGTTTATATCATGTATAATTTTTAATTATAATAAGTTTCTAACATGGACATCAATAAAAGGGACGATAAAAATTACTTCATAGTGACAGTACATACTACTTAGTATGTAATCTTTTTATCTATACTGATCTTCACATCTTTCCCTATATTGTTTTTAAGCAAATCACAGAGATAGCATTTCAAGATTGCATTGTATATTAAGCTTTTTTCATTTTTATTATAAATAAAGTAGGTTAGACATGAGAATTTATGGGGGATAAGCAAAATGGCCATGGCTTACATATCTATAACTCTGCAGTTCCATATGACCTTAGACAGCTTCTCAGAACTTAGAAGTGCTTCTGCAATGATAGAGAGTGGTGCTACAGATCTGATTTTGAAAGTGTTGTCTAAGGAAATGTGTTGGTTTCAGAAGATTTCTGAAACTCTGTAAACCCATACTTTACAAATACATAGCTTAGGGTATTACAGAATTTTGCATGAGTAACACAAGTGTAATGTAGGTAACTAGTTGTAAGTATATACACATATGCATATATATTTTGGGGGGGAATGAATGATGACCAGGAAATATTCAATGTGAGACATAGTTATCTTCCTTACAGTCATTTTCTGTCCATAATAGCTTGAATTGTGGGCACAGAAGCTGTGGGTATGGAAGACTGAGTATGTTTCATGATTGTTAACAATTAGTTAATGAACAACTAAATGCCTTTTAATCACAGTCCAAATCATTTGTCTTTCCTCTTATTTTGTGCTTTTACTATAACTCCTTGCTATGGCTTACATCTAAAAACTATTTTTAAAACATTTTATTTACTCATTTAAGAGAAAGAGAGGGAGGGAGAGAGAGAGGGGGATTGAGAATGGGCACGCCAGGGCCTCTAGCCACTGCAAATGAACGCCAGATGCATGTGCCATCTTGTGCATCTGGCTTACATGGGTCCTAGGGAATTGAACCTGAGACGATAGGCTTGGCAGACAAGTGCCTGTGTGCTGCTAAACCATCTTTCCAACTCTGAAAAACTGTCTTTTTCTTTTGCTGCAAATAACACATGTCTAGTAGGGGCCAGCAGATAGCATTGATGACATACTTAGGAAGTTGAGGCAGGAGGATTGTGCATTTCAGGCTAGCATGGGCTGCACAGCAAGACCCTGTCCTAAAACAAGCAAACAAAAAAATCTCAAACAAACAAATCACACAAATAACAACAATAAAGACAGTCTGGTTAAGATAATCACTTCAACAGATATTCCTGGAAATCTTTCTTCTCTTGCCTTCCCGAGATGCTCTGTTCTCTTGGGTCTCTTCCTCCTTCACTCGCTGTGCCTCTTGGTCTCCTTCTCTGACATGCATCTGGATGGTGACAGTTCTCGATTCATCAACTCCCAATGGATTATGCCATCTGACCTGGATAAATGCAAATGTGTGTCTCCAGTGCTCTGCTCTCTCCAGTCCTTTCCAACATTTTGCACCCCATGGCCTACTTAAAGGCCATGTCTGATAACTGACTCACGCAAAATGTGGCAGTGGAACTCTTGATGCCCCTCAGTCTTTCTTCCAGGCTTGTCCATTGAGTGAAGTTATTAATATCCACTCAGTGGCAAAAAGTATGACAAAATAAAAAAAGAACACATAAAAAAACCCATTATAAGACAAATTAAAAAGCATGGACTCTCATGGTCCTTATCAACCCCATCTGCAAGGTGTGTTTAATCTACCACTAAGTTCATATCTTCTCTCACTTCCTACAGCCACACCTCACTCCAGTCCATCTTCCTTTCTCAGAATGACCAAATATGCCTTGCCACCAACCTCTGCTTTCACTCTTAATCTCTTCCTCCATTCTTCCCCATATACCAACCAGCATGATCTTTAAAATATGAATCTTAGTAATTCAGAAATGTTATGCTAAAGCTTTAAAAATTTCCATTGCCTTATAATAAAACTTTAAAAATAATATTTACTGGAGTGTTTCTCATGTCTTGATCTAATGCCCAAGACAATTTCAAATGGATAACTAGTAGCAAATATTAGAGAAAGTTCCTTGTGTTTGAAATTACCAGTATTTTGAAATAAAAAGTTCACATATTTTTCTAGATACAGTCAATTAATTAAGTATAATAAGCAAAATTACATTGCAGCTTCAATCTATGAGATGCATAAAAGGTTCTTTCAATTAGATCGTATTTGTATAGATTAACAGGTTTTAAATATATACTTTATTTATTTATTTATTTAAGAGGAGGAAAGAGCAAGAGAAGAAGATAGAAAAAATGGGTGTGCCAGGGTCTCCTGCCACTGTAAATAAACTCTAGACACATGCACCACCCTGTGCATCTTGATTTGAGTGTTTACTGGGGAATTGAACCTGGGTTCTTTGGATTATCCAGCAAGTGCCTTACCTGCTAAGCCATCTGTTCAGCCCTAGATTAACAGTTTTATAGCTAAAGTAAGTCAGGGCTCATGGTCCAGCAGTAGTTAATTCCCAATGCATATTTTAAGATTGCTTGTTTTGCATAGCCAAATTTAATTTTTTTGTTTGTTTTTTGAAATAGGGTCTCACTCGAGCCAAGGCTGATCTGGAATTCACTATGTAGTCTCAGGGTGGCCTCGAACTCATGACAATCCACCTACCTCTGCCTCCCAACTGCTGGGATTAAAGGTGTATGCCACCACGCCCGGCTTCCAAATTTAATTTTCATGGATTATCCAGGTATATTTTAATTGGCTTACTATAAAGAAAAACTTAAGTTACTTTATATGACTACCTTTGTAGTTTTGTTTTATGGTTAAGAAGTATTAAATGTATAACTATTCAGTTTAGAGAATGTTAGAGCACATCCTACCAGTCCATGAGAGTGGGAGGGGCATTACAATGAAGCCAAGCTGTCCTGTAGTTTATCACATAATACTTTAGGTGATAACTTAGGAACATTTCGTCCTAAACTCATGCTTAATAGATATTTAAAGTACACTTTTACCAGCTTGGCAGAAATTAGCAGCTAAAAGAAGAGAAAACAATATTAAGAATGTGCTTACAAAAGGAACTTTGTATAGGAAAATCTCCAGATTCTAATGGATCAAATGCAGCTGTTAGTGGAAACCTAATTAATGAATCATGGGAATATATAAAGCAATAGATAAGCAGTTGAGCGACCACCGACAGGAGGGCTTTACTGAGGTGAAATGAAATAAGTGGGGGGCTTTGCCGTGTCCAGTCAGCATTCAGCAAGTTAGTAAGATGAATCTTTCCAACTCCAAATAGATATTTAGAATGAATTTTAAAAGCTCTGTCTTGATATTCATTTTTTCTTACTGATATAATGTTGACTGGAGGGAAGTAGGAAACACTTTAAATTCTTTTCTTATGTGGGTGCTGGGGATACTACAGACTCCTTGCACTGAGCAACCTCCAGCCTCTACCCAACTTCTTCTTTTTTAAATTTATTGACTTTTCTTATTAGAAAGGTTGCACATATAGACCCCTTCTCCCCACCTCAAGTCTGCCAAGGGTCTTCGGTGGGGTTGCTGGTGTTCATTGTGGGGACCAAAAGGCCCCAGTCAGTCCCTGCAGGGATGGGGAGACATGGCATCCCAGTCTGTTCCCAGCAGCCTTGAGGCTCTGAGGGTGTTTCATCCCCCTTTCTGTGATTCACCCTGAGCCTTGATGGGTGAGATAGAGATCTGATTTAGTGTGTTGCTTTTTCCTGTAGTCTCTGGATCTGTTTGTATGATGTTTGACTGACCACAGTATCTTGTCTGTCGCCATTTCCCTGGAACTGGTTTTCAGATTAGCCGTGAGAGCAGTATTCATGTCACCACTCCCCCTGTAATGACTGCAGGGCCCAGGCTCATGAGGTGTAGGTGACCCGACTCCTGGTAGACAGTCGGCTCAGATGTTACAAACCATGGACACAGACTTAAGCTTGCTCATGCACAGCAGCTTGGCTGTCTTACCAAACTCACTCCAAATTGTGGAATCTAACTGGGTCATTTGTAAGGTAGACCCATATTCACAGCTTCTCAGAATGCCCAGAAGAAAATATTCCAATTTGTTTCTTTCTCTTTAGAATTTGTTGATTGATTGATAGTGTGTGTGTGTGTGTGTGTGTGTGTGTGTGTGTCTGTGTGTGTCTGTGTGTGTACTGCCCCAGCTTACAGCTTTTTTATGGGGTCTGGTGATTCAAACTCAGTGTTGTGAGGAAGGCACTTTTACAACTGAGCATCTTCCCAACTCTTTCTCCTCTTTACAATTCCTTATAAAAGGTCTAATAGTGACTGTTTCAATGGACATAATGACACTGTTTTTGTATCCTACTTAAAAGAGCCAATATCTTTTATAAAAATCTAAAGATATATGATTTTAACAGTATAATTTTTCCAGATAAATATTTAGACATTTGGAATGTAATTAAATAATGATTTTAAAAACAAAATGATTTCAGCATGTTAATACCTTCCTGACTCTCTGTTATTTTCTTATTTCCTTGGAATGATTCAGATTACAGCTACAGTCACAGCAGGCTGCCCCTTCAAGGTGGGGGTCATTCTTGAGAGCACTTGCATTTTTTCTAGTGTCTAAAAGAAATAGGCCATGACATTCTATTTCTGCAAGGCAGAATCCAATGAAATAGGTTGAGATTTATATTTTGCATGTCACCTTGAATTTGGCATATTAGTCCTTCAATTCATGTCACTTTTCTACATAACACACAAGAGAGTTGGGGAGATGTCTCAGTGTTTGCTGTACAATAATGAGGATCTGACTTTGATCCCCAGCTCCCATGTTAAAAAGGTGTGGCCACACATACTTGTAACCCCAGGGCTCAGTTAGGGTGGAGACAGGAGCATCACTGGGGTTCTCTGGTCAGCCAGTTTGACTGGAAATGGCAGCTTTGTATTCAGTGAGAGATTGTGACACAAGAAGCAAGGCAGAAGAGAGATGGACAACAACACCAAAGGTTCTCCTCTGACTTCCGCATACATATGTGTGGGGTATATATATGTGCATACATACACCACATACTATACATACATACCATACTCCCCACACAAACGATAACAAGAAGCATGGACTATCTTGTTTGTTAATGGTAAAAATACAGTATATTCATTGTATAAGAATCGGGGGGGGGAGAGAATAGACTATCGTACTGTTTCTTGCAATATGGGTAACAGTGTGGAACATAGACTTGGGGTACCATTGATTAACCATGTGTATTTGGAAATAGTATTTGACTTGTCTATGCCTCTGTTTCTTTCTTTGAAGAACAGGGGTGAAGGTACTGATAATTATACTAACATGGGGTGGAATGAGTATTACGTTAACCCTCTTGGCTGCGTTTCATGTTGGCCATCATTGGGGATGTTGATTGGTTACATGTCCCCCACATATACTTAATGTTAGTTATACTAATGTATGGTTACATCTGTGTCCTGATTCTCTTTCTTTACAAATTAATTTTAATAATGTTCATTTTATAACTATTTTCATATTTTTTTAAATCCTTATTTTAGAGAGAGAGAGAGACAGACACAGTGAGACACAAAGAGAACTGGCACTCCAGGGCCTCAGCCACTGCAGTGGAACTCCAGACGCTTGCGCCACCTAGTGAGCGTGTGTGACCTTGTGTTTGCCTCACCTTTGTGCATCTGGCTTATGTGGAATCTGGAGAGTCAAACATGGGTCCTTAAGCTTTGCAGACAAGTGCCTTAACTGCTAAGCCATCTCTCCAGCCCTGCAACTAATTTTTTTAAAATCTATTTATTGAGAGAGAGAGAGAGAGAGAGAGAGAGAGAGGGAGGGAGAGGGCAGGAGGGGATGAGCACATTAGGGCCTCTAGCCACTGTAAACAAATTCCACACACATGTGCCACCTTGTGCATCTGGCTTTAGGTGGGTACCAGGGAATTGAACCTGGGTCCTTTGGCTTTGTTGGCAAATGCGTCAACCATTAAGCAATCTCTTCAGCCCTATAAGTACATTCTTACAAAAATCTCTTCAACTAAAGAAATGGAGACAGTGTACTAGCTCCAAAGTCCTGTTTTGCTCATGTCTCAGAATATGAAACAAGTCACCAAGGAGAGCCCTACATCTGTGAGAGAGCTCAATGTAGCTAAAACAGGATACTTGTCTCAAGGGAAATTAGACATCCCTACCCATAATGCATCTTCTGAGGATGCTGTAATGGAGTCCTTATGCTGTTGCCTCAGTAATAGATATGTCATTTCAGACAGGGTCTCCATGGGAAACCGTTCCATTTTCTCCCGTCAGTAGTTACTAACATGTTTCGTGGGAATACAGATCCCTAAAGACACCCTGAGCAAGAAGGTAGCTCTAATGTTCTGTGGATAAGTGTCAGAAGGTGTTCAGTTGCTGTTGGAGTGAAGAGGAATTCTAAGAAGTCAGCTCTCTCATCTGGTTGTGTCCCTGCTCCTTGCTCTTGTATGGGAAAGGAAAGGACCTTCCCCCTTTTGCTTCACACTTAACATCACATCATCATAGAATATTTAAAGACCACCGACTGTGTGCCACAAACTAGGCTGGATAGGAAATTTGAACTGTGTTCTTAGAAAATCCAGTGTCTATGATTGAGCCTGTCATGCAGAACTCTTATCCCAGCTACCTAGGAGGCTGAGAAAGGAGGATTGCAAGTTCAAAACTGCCTGAGCTATAGAATGGCCAGCCTGGAAATCTCAGTGAGAATCTGTCTAAAAAAAAAAGGTAAAAAGAGGGCTAGAGATACAGCTCAGTGGTGGAGAGCTTACCTACATGCACAGGGCTTTTAGTTCAATCCCCAGTACTGCCAAAACCAAACCAAAACAAACAGAAAACAACCCCTGGTGCCTCTGCACCCACATTCATTCTATGTTCTGTCTTTCAATGAGTTGGCCTTACCTATTCAGCTTTAAACTTAACCTCCTGTATAATCCTCCACAGTTACCCACTCATTCCACTTCATTGCTTCATTATACATGCTACAGAGGCCATGCATGGCTGAACACATGGCGGGGGGGTGTCCTGCAGATACTGAAGAGTCAGTGGCAATCTAAATAAAGTCTCCATCTTCCCGGGTTTAAAATCGCAGTGGAATTCAGACTATAAATGAGTAAACAGCATGGAATCAGTAACCTGTATGGTGAAGAGTATGACAGAAGGAAGAGGAGGAAGAGAACATTAGGTGAATCCATGTTAAAAAAAGAAAAGGTCCACTCTTCCTAATGGTTTCCATGTAAAGAACTTGCATAAGTTTAACATATCATTATGTCACAGAGGCTGCATCTAGATTAATGAAGATTAATGAGTTGGTTCTTAAAATAATTGAGGCTGTCTATATGTGGGTTTCCGATGAATGTCTGCTGAATTGGGTACAACCTCAGCAACCACCTTTATAATGCCTTGGGAAAGGCAGCTCACAGATCTGGGTCCTCACAGGGACAGCTGTGAGCAAATAGGCAGTCCTCACGGACTCCTTCAAGAAAGCAAAATGGACACGTTTCCCAGGGTTCCAACAGGAAAGTGGAGCAGAATAGTTAAAACTCAGCCTTGAATTCCAGCACATCTGAATAAAAACCTGTTTTATTATTTATCAGTTTTATGAAGTAAACTTAATTTCTCTGTCAATTTTGACATCTATAAGATGGTCATGATTATCAATACTTCCTTTAGACTCCGGCTGTTGTCCCTTCCTTGTACCTTGCCCTCTACTGATGAGGCTCCTATACATGTTATAAGGAATCAGCAAGCCATGCAGATGTGCCTGCCTGAGGTCAGTGCTCCTGGACCTGCTCCTCAGACCAGTTCTGAGCATCTTGGATCCTGGGATCGAGAACCTCACATCCTTAGATTCTGAGCATCTGGGATCCAGAACCCCACATCTTTAGATTCTGAGCATCTGGGATCCAGAACCCCACATCCTTGGATTCTGGTCTTGCTTTCTGACCCTGTAGGAGACAGCTGTGAAGTTTGACATTATTATCAGAGGATAAATGGGGGTGGGGAGGGAGGAGCATTGAGGTTAGGAGGAGGAATGGGAACCAACAAAACCAAATTGTATTTAAAATTGCTAAAATGAATGACACTTAATTTTTTTGTATACCAACTTAAAGAAACAATTAAAAATAATAACATAGAAAACATCATGGAAGGAGCTCACAAGAGACATTCATGGGACATCATCAAACAATGAGAATTTCAGCAAGGACATAGTTGGGACCAGGTGTGAACAACCCTATGCCTGACTCTTCTTATAGCCTCCCCAGGATGTCTACGGTCCTCCCTAGAATCCATTTTCAGGGGCTTCCGTTCTGGATCCTTCTATCAGCCAAGGGACAGGCCCCCTCATTTGGTGAGCTCTTCTTTTCTAGTCCCCTGGCTTCTAACTTTCTTTGCTTTCAGCAGTTGGTTAACTCCTGGCAAGAGCCGTGATTTAAGCTGGGAATGAAGCCAGCACCCAGGGCAGCCAAAAGGCAAAGATTGACTGTGAAAATAATTCAGGCTCTGCAGTGGTTAGCAGTGTAATGGAAGCAAACAGTTCATTTTATTTTGGGTTCATTTTTTGGTAGATGCGTGTTTTCTATGTTGTTGTTCAATAAATTACTATAACTTGTTTCTAACCCATGTGTGGGCAGGTTCTCCTGTGTGTGCATCCCCCTTTTGTGAAGCCAGGTCTCTCACTGAACCTGTAGATTACCAAGTTAGGTAGATTTGCTAGCCAGAGGGTCCCGGTAATCTATCTGTCTCTCCCTGACTCTGCCTCCTCAGTGCTGGTATTACTTGCATGTTCCATCACACCTGGTGATTTTAAGTGGGTTCTTGGGGACTGAACTCTGGTCCTCAAGCTTTAATTCAAATATGTTACTAAGATATCTCTTCAGACTCTGCAACTCTAAATTTAATACAAATTCAAATATGTCATGAATAATTACTAAGCACATAGTTCATTTTAGATAGTAATATTTAGGGGAGAATGAATGAAAACAGGTTGTCAAAGCATATTTAAGGAGAGTTTGATTTATTCCAATTTTATGAGCCTTTTGATTCATTGATGTTTTTCAAATACAGAGTAATTGTTAATTAACAAATTCCTTACTTTAATATCTAGAGAGAGTCACCATTAGTATTTTCATTAGTATTTTGGCTTAGCTTCTTTATTTTCTCTGTGTATTGACTTTCTATTTTTTTTAATTTTTTTTTGGTTTTTCGAGGTAGGGTCTCACTGTAGCCCAGGCTGACCTGGAATTCACTCTGTAGTCTCAGAGTGGCCTCGAACTCCCAGTGATCCTCCCTACCTCTGCCTCCCAAGTGCTGGGATTAAAGGCGTGTGCCACCATGCTCGGCTAGTTTGATTTTTTTTTATGTTTTCTAAAATCAACATCTTCTATTTTTAAGTTCTTATAAATAAAATTTGATGGTGCATGATCACTAGGAGTTTGAGGCCACTCTGAGACTACAGAGTGAATTCCAGGTCAGCCTGGGCTACAGTGAGACCCTACCTTGAAAACCCAAAAAACAAAAAATCAAACTAGCAAGAAAATAACCCCTATGATTATACTATGCATAACATGACTATTGAAATGTTGGGGTAATCCTTCTAAGCTCTGTTTCTGTGGGTACCATTTATTTTAGAGTATGTAAGAAGTCATTTAACAAAATTGAGTTCATGTATTTTCTAATCTATATTTTCTAGTCCATGATATAGCTTCTTGTGTTTTTATAAAACATAACTTTTAATGACTAAATAATATTCCTTCATGTAAGTACATAGTGATGTTCTTAACAGCTTTCTTATTTGGGATGTTAAGTGACTTTTTATTGTTGTGGAATAGAAAACAGCAGGCATTCAGCATTTCTGTCTTCTGTGTCAGATGGCATTGCTAAAAATGACTCCAGCCTGTCTGCTGCTTCCAGCCCCTGCTGGTTCTGGAAACCCGTTACTTCAGCCTTCTCTCCTTTTTCCATTAAGAACACAGACCTCATTACGAGATGATACAGCCTGGGAGAAGAGAATGTGGCTACACCAAGGTCAGGCAAACCTGAGTTCACATCGTAGGCTTGCCATTTTCTAGATTTCAGACACTGTCACAGGCTGTTGAATTCCACGAGACAGTTTGTCTGTATCTATTTACTATTAAGCAGACGTCTTATCAAGGGTTAATTTTCTCTTTCAGCTATATTGACTGAGCAGTTTGATGTGGTGTTAAGTACAAAATACACAAACATTGGGACAATAGTACATCCTTGACTTTGTGGCTTTTATAGCCTAGCACTATAAATAGAATCTGTGTATAGTCATGTTTGAAAGACTCCAAACTGTGGCTTTGCCAGGTGTGAGGAAGGAGAGTCCTCTGCCTTGAGATCTGTCATAGGTGATGTCATGTTGTCACTGAGGGGCTCTTGGTTTCTTGAGGACACTAAGCATCTTTACCTATGTTTCAAGGCAAGCAGTCAGGGCTGCAGGAAGATCATATCGACCGGGAAACGGGCTGCGTGCTCAAAGGTCGTTTCTGTCTCCTCTCCTAAATGAAGAGAAGCTGTTTGAATGTGACTTTGTGATAAAGTTCTGCAGCCTGGGAGCAGCAAGACATGACTTTAACTCTTACCTGCCCATGCCTTTGCTCATCTTCCTTACTTATAGTGTATTTTTCCTCCCAGCCTTTTGTGGGAGCCTTAGGGGTGCCCAACTTTTCCTACCTTTTTTAACTGTCACCCTGACATTGCCAGAGTTTAGCAAATAAATGACAATTTCAGCTTAACATTTATTGTCATTTGACCTTTTTACAGAATCATTGTATATATGGAAAATAAAATGTAATATACATACATACATCAGTTAGTTTATGGGCATTTGACATGGATAGGGGGAATAAATGCTAAGGAAAATCTATTATCCAAATACATAGAAACCAAATCACAGGACTTTTTGTTGTTTTGCTTAATTTGTTTGTTTTTTCTTTCAGTGCTAGAGATTGGACACAGGGCTTTGGGCATGTGAGGTGTGGACTCCAAAAGCCCGTACCACAGAGGTCTAGTTTAGAATAAGTCACTTGTCCCCGGAGCACAGTGAAAGGAAAAGGGCAGGGTGGGTTCTCTGCTGCCCCTCAGGCACAGGTGTATTCTCTTCTCCTTCCCCAGCTGTGCCCCTGCATGTTTCCATGATTGGCAGCCCACAGACCAGGAGCTGATTGTCTTATTGGAAGGCCCTGTGGTTCACAAGGTGTTTTCATTAGTTTTCTAAGTGTGATAACCTCTTCTGCTGCATAGCAGCGTCCACCCTGCCACTTCAAATTAACCTGATCTTTGTTTCCCATGGTAATTGAGGACCTGAGTGTTTCATTGGCCAGCTGTAAGGAATTTCAGCTGGTGTTTTAACTGGAGGCACCTGATGGCCCAAAGTAACAACAGGCTTCAGCAGGAGACCTTCTAGGGCACACTGGCAGCCTCTCCTAACACCTGCAATGTCCTAGTTTGTGTTTATATGCCCTGCACAACTGGAACCAGGTTTTGTGTTTTGCTTAGGATGTGAGGTAGGGATCAAATTTTGATGTTTCAACATTTGGTATATTTCCCCAGCACCAGCTCTATGTCACATGGGTGTATATGTGTAGTTATTTTCTGAACTCTGTGCTGTGTTGTATTATTATTGAAATAATACAACAATTTTTGAAATAAATACTATTTTATTTTATTTGCTATTTTTTTTTTAAAAAATCATTACCTTTCAATCAATGCATTATAACCACCTTTGTAAATATTTTAATTTTCACAAATCTGGGTATTTTTGGATAATGTTCCCTTGTTTAGTCATCATTTCTATTTTAGTTTGTAAAATTACTTCCTCATTCCATAATATTAGCTTATAATATTCCATGGTAGAATTTTGGTTGGTGTTTGATTAATGTATAGACCAATCTGGGAAGGCTGACTTTTGTTATAAGAGTTGATGTGGAAATTACAATAGACTTTTTGATATTAAGTATTCTGATATATATACATTCAACTTGATGAGCTGTTTTTTAATACTCAGGTTGGGCTTATCAACCTATTTAAGCTATATGAATCATTTTATAAAAGAGGTTGGTCTACAATTTTCCATTCTTCTGCTGCCTTTTTTTAAATTTTTTGTTAAGGTTTTACTATCTATGTAAAACAAAAAGTACAAATTTACCCATTTTCTTCTCTCTGAAAGAATTTCTTAAACATTTTCACATTGACTGTATAGACTGTAAGATAATCTTAATAATTTTCTGAGGAGGGGTTTCATTAGAATATTAACTATTTATTAAAATGTTTAAGTTTAGGTATAGTCAGAGATTTAATCTCTTATCATGGTATGTCTGATAAATAATTTTATAGGAAATTTAAAATTTGTTCCTATTTTCAAATTTACTGGCATAGTTATTCAAAATTACCATTTTAATTTGTAAATGTCATTTTATCTCTAGCTTTGAGAGTGTTTCTCCCTAAATATTATGTTTTTATCTTTCCACATGATTTCCAAAAGATGAATAAAATGTGAATATGCATAAAACTTGTGTGTGTGTATGTCTATTGTGAAAGGTCTGGGCCCTGACAAATACATGGACCTCTGTGTAATTCTTTAATTCAGGTAAACTAGTTCTGGAATTGTTCCACTGTACTACTCATAACACTTTTTTAAAAGAATGTTTTGGTCTTGAGGGTGACTTTGTTTGATCAAGTATAGCTCTACCAATATTCATCCTTTTCTTTCCAACTTTACAGTATATTTATGTTTCAAGTTAGACTGCAACAGCAATAGTTTCTGGCTTTTTTTTTTTTTTTTTTTTTGAGGTAGAGGTTTGCTCTAGCCCAGTCTAACCTGGAATTCACTATGTAGTCTCTGGCTGGCCTTGAACTCATGGCAATCCTCCTACCTCTGCCTCCCAAGTGCTGGGATTAATACCATGCACCACCATGTCCAGTTTTATTTTCTTCTTTTAACTCATTCATTTTTATTAAGTAAATCTCATTTGTCAGGCATTTTAGTTTCTTTAATTTTATCATTGACATAATGGGTTTCTGGACTTTTTCTAATATATTATTTTTTGTGTGTGAAGTGTGTGTATGTATGTTCATATGCATGTATGTGCAGGTGTGCATCCACATCTGTGCATATGTGTGTGGAGGCCAAAGGTTGACACTGAGTGTGTTCCTCAATTTCTCTACACCTTAATTTTTGAGATAGGTCTCTAGGTCTCTCACTGGAGTTAGAATTCACTGGGCTAGAACAGACTAGCTAGGCAGCAAGCTCCAGGTCTCCTCCTTTCTGCCCTTCCCCAGCACTAGGATTAAAGGCATGTGCCACCATGCTAAGCTTTTACATGGGTACTGGGGATCTGAACTCAGATCTTAGTATTTGTGTGGAAAGCACATTGCCAACTGACCATGTCCCTGATCCATCTAATATATTATAAGGTAGTTTTATTTATTTATTTATGAGAGAGTGTGGGTGTGCTAGAACCTCCTCCTGCCGCAAACAAACTCAAGATGCATGCACCATTTTGTGCACCCAGCTTTACATAGGTTCTGGCAAGTCAAACTTGGGCTGTCAGACTTTGCAAGCAAGTGCCTTTAACTACTGAGCCATCTCTCCAGTCCATTATAATGTGATTTCTATTCTATTTTTCTTTCTGCTTCTCTCTCCATTTTATCAGTTATTTTGGAAAAATATGTATCTACTATATCTCTGTAAACACATATATTGCAGCCTCACTCTGCATAACAAGGCTATGGTCACCAGCAGTCTCTGTGTGTGTGTGTGTGTGTGTGTGTGTGTGTGTGTGTGTGTACGTGCATGCACACATGCTTGCATGCTCCCATAGGCTTATATTGCCTAGTGACATTATGCCATATTTGTTTGTATAAGTACACTCTAATATTCACACAATGATGAAATCATCTGGGGATG
Organism: Dipus sagitta; assembly: GCA_036346955.1. Lineage (NCBI taxonomy): Eukaryota > Metazoa > Chordata > Mammalia > Rodentia > Dipodidae > Dipus > Dipus sagitta. The sequence goes on along the minus strand of CM070780.1, from coordinate 7,975,109 downwards.
AATTTCTCAGAAAACATCCCTGTGAGTAGAGCCTAGTTCTAGTTTTGTTATTTGAAGATTGCTAACCAAATTTCCATGTTTATGTCAATTAATGTGTAATATTAATTAGTATTTCTAACTGAAGAATTAGACTGAATGTTAAGTAGCCTCTCAGCCTAATACTATTGCTGGAAAACATTGTATTTCTGTTCCTTTTTTTTTTTTTTTTTTTTTTTGCTTTCCTATACTATAACTCCTACCTCTAGGTTTCTAAAAACTGGAGACATTTTTAGTGACTTGCAACTAAATACGCCTTGCAGCCTCTCCACTCATAGTTAGGTATCTGTGCTAAGTGCCCATCTCCTTTCAACAGTATAAAATTATCAATTGTTGGTATTTATCATTTGTCACAAAGAAGTGTTTTCTACAATGAAAGTATGCTCATTTAAAAGTCTGTGACCAGTACCTTATGAGGAAATACCTTGGGAATTGCACAGCTATAAGCCTGAGGAACTTTCTTCTTTCTCAAAACTTCTGAGAAGTATTTCTTATTGTCATTTTAAATTTTTCTTAAAAATATTTATTTATTTGAGAGAGAGCAATCAAACATGCATGCACTAGGGCCTCCTGCCACTGCAAACAAGCTTCAGATACATGCCTACTTTGTGCATCTGGGTTTACGTGGGTACTGGGAATCGAACCCAGGCTAACAGGCACTGCAATAAAGCATCTTTAACTGCTCAGCCATTGCCATAATTCTTTTATTGACATTTATATTCTATCAAAGTGAGGTAATAGTCTACACTAAATAAGTCATTGAGAGCCTTTTGCGAAGGAGGTATCAATATTCTCTAGAAAAACATAATGCTGAGATGGAGCTCTAGAGGAATTGGAGCGATGATGAAAAAAGAGTGAAGGTAAGAGGGGAGATGTGGAGATGAGGTCAGCATCATCTTCAGCACCCTTGAGCTACCAGGAGGCAGCCAGGTGAACCTGAGGCCAGGGATCATTACAATTCAGAGCAGCCAATGGTTAACACAACGTCCCCAAGTCTTAGGACACTGGTCTGACTTCTTAACAGTCATGGAGATTATTATTTTGGCCATAAATAAAGGAATGGAGAAGCTACAGATGTGAATCTCCAGGCTGGAGTGGAGAGACAAAGGCCATCAGACAAAATAAGAGGGCATGGTCACCCTGCTGGGCGCAGTGGACATCCAGGGCAGGGCTTGGACATGCCTAGCTGAATGTGACCCTGTGCACTAGGATGAGCACAGTGGACATCCAAGGCAGAACCTGGACATTCCCAGGTGAACGTGACCCTGTGCACTAGGATGGGCACAGCGGACATCCAAGACAGAGCCTGGACATGCCCGAGTGCACGTGACCCTGTGCACTAGGATCCTGGGGTGTGAGTGTAAGCACATATTCAGACCCATTAGGAGCAAATGAGTGGAAGTCAGAACCTCTAGTGTTGTGAAATAATATATGGGATCTTTTATACAGTGATGGGCTGCTTTGAGTCCTTGCTTTTGTGCTAAGCAGTTCATACACATTTCTAATGCTGACAAGAAGAAAACTCAGGTATTATTGCTGACTATTTTTGCAAAAATGAGTTTAAAATGTATTAAGAGGCTTGACTTAACAACTATGCATCAGCATAGCCAGAATTAGAATACTGATTGATTCGATCCCAGAGTCTCAGCTTTACCTTCAAGTTATCCTTTCATTTGGTTCTTGACATCTAGAGGAGAAGCTAAATGACACATTTTCCTTGTTAAAATATATCCTATGTGAATTATATTACTATGCACTCTTATTTCTCAGCCTCTAAAGATACAATATGAAACACAATAGGGAACTAATAAACACTAAAGGAGTTCAGTCAAAACTAAGATATATTTGTAATAAATGTGTAAATGATCACCTACATCACACAATTTAAAAATGTTGGTACATGTGATGATAACCCCAAAGCAGCCTAGAAATACAAACAATGAGATTTTGGCTAAGGAAAAAGTGACTAGCAGATTTACCTACTGAAAATGGGCTGGGCGATTTTTAATGTTCTTAGCTGGATCCACACTATTTGCCACAGTTAGGGGGAAAGATTGTCATTGCAACCGATTAATTTTCAGGATGAAATTTGCATCTTTCCCCTCAGGGTTCTTGTTGCTATGGTGATGCTATGACATCCAGTTTTACAGAGCACAGCTTCATACCTGTGGCCTTTGATAGGAACTGGGTGGGAAGAATTTCTGGACCATTTAGAGGAAGATCTTTATGATTTAAGCCAAAGTAATGATGGAGAGTTGTGTGTTAGGATGTGGTCTCTATGTTAATTCCCTGTTCTATTCTGAAGTCCTTTCTGACATTGTGGACATGAGTGGGAACCTAAAAAGATATACTAACATTGGCATAGATAGAAATTCACATTGAGGTGTTTTCATTTGACATTGATAAATATAGGACCTGTTCCTTCCTTTGACCAACATAACCAAAAGCATGTCAATAGAAGGAAAAGGAATAGAAATTAACATTCAGTTGTGTTTTCTACTGTTACTTTGAGTTAATTTCTCTGAAGCTCATTTTTCACATTTATAAATTATAAATGCATCATCTGAGTTTCCCAGTCAGGATAAACTGATCAAGGTTTTCTACAATCTTTAAATGATCCAGGATAGACTAAAGACCCAAGCCAAACACAGAGAATATATCTCAAGACTATTGAAAACGTGTCGAAGTTACTGTTTTACAGGATGCTTGCTTAGGTGGTTTGATTGGAGAACACCAGAGTTGACAAGACATTTTTGTCATCAACTAGGAGTATTCTCTGCTCAAGATCATACATGGAGATGCTGAGCAGGAAGAGGTGGGAGGAAGAAAGGAGAATGAAGAGAGAGGAGGGAGGGAGGAGGAGGAGGAAAGAACAAATACGTAAGAAGGGAGAAAGAGAGGAGGGAAGGAGAAGAGAGTAAAGAGGAGGGAGGAAGCTGGAAGAGAGAGAGTGAGAGGATGGAGGAGAAAGAAGGGAGGAAAGGGGAGAAGTAAGGATTGGGAGGAAGGACAAAAAGAAGGGAAAGAAGGGGAGGTGGAGAGGAAGGGAGAACAGGGAAGACGGTGGAAGTAGGAGGAAATAGGGAATGGAGAGAAGAAAGTAGAGAGGAAGGAAAGATCTGAGAGAAGCTGGAATTCTAAAGGATCTGGGGTAATCATTGGACCGTAGTTTATTATAATAACAGAGTATAGACAGATACAGACCATATAGTTAAGTCTTGCCTTCTCACGCAATCTGATATATGCTGTTGTTTCTTGTATTGTGACATGTAAATTCAATGTGACCTCTATGACTTAGGGTTAAATTTTCCATGTTGTTCATTGTTCATTTGTGATACTTTTTAGAAACATATTTTCACTTATTTTCTACCTTTTGTTGGAGTGAACATTTTTATTATTACGGCTTACATTCAACATTACTACATTATCTATGCTTCTTTTTAGTGATAACTATAGGATTCATAATATGAAGCTTTTCATTTTTCATAAAACTATTCATATGCCATTATGGAGCCTATATAAAATAGAAATCCTATAATAATATACTTTTTCTTAATAATTCTGGCATATATTTTAAAATTTATGTCATTAGTTTCATAATACATTTCAGTTATTTTCATAATTGAGTGATTATATACATGTTTTCATTGTATATTTGTATTTAAATTTTATTTTATTTTATTCATTGAGAGAGAGGGGGAGAGAAAATATGGGTGTGCCAGGGCGTTCAGCCTCTGCAAACAACTCCAGATGCATGTGCTACCTTTTGCATCTGCTTTACATGGGTCCTGGGAAATTGAGCCTGGGTCCTTTGGCTTTGCAGGCAAGCACTTTAACTGATAAACCATCCTCCAGCCCTATATTTTCTTTTTTTATGAGTTCTGAGAAGAATAAACACTATGTTACATATACACATGTGTAGTACATGCTGTGTCCCTGTGGACAATGAAAAGGATGTATCATGTGTTTTAAGATTAAGTATGGCTTGAGAAATGGCTCAGCAGTTAAAGGCACTTGCTTGCAGAGCCTGATAGCCTTGGTTCAATTCCCCAGTACCCAAATAAATCTAGATGCACAAAGTGACACATTCTTCTGGAGTTCATTTACAGTGGCAAGAGGCCCCTACACACTCATTCTCTCTTTTGCTCTCTCTCCCTCTTGCTCTCTCTCCCTCTCTCTCTCTCTCTCTCTCTCCCCTCTCTCTGTCTCTCTTTCTCTCTGCTTGCAAATAAATTAATAAATATATTTAAAAGAGATTATAAAATTAATGTGTATTTAACAGTTACTCATACATTTACCATTTAAAACTCTCTGTGTACCACATATATACATATGCACCTTATATGTGCATGTAACATCAATATGTGTGTGTGTGTGCTTGTATGTGTGTGGTATATACACATGTATGTGTGCAAATACTCTGTACACACAAGTAGAGGCCAGAGGACAATATCAGGTATCTTCACTTTTGCTAATTCATCATATTTCCCAGATAGTCTCTCACTGAACATGGAGCTCCTGGGTTTTCAGTAAGACTGGCTGTCCATTAATCCACCTCTCCCCACCCCCCTCAGTGCTGGGGTTCCACGCATGCACAGCCATACCTAGCTTTTTACCTGGGTGATAGGGGTTGAATTCTGGTCTTCATGCTTATGCAGCAAGTGTTGTTACCCTCTGAGCCATCTCCCCTGCCCTGTTTGTACCTTTTCAAAAATAAGTTTTTTGTTGGTATGATTGATTTTCCTTTTCAACATGAAACTTCTTTTAATATTTATTTTTTTCTTCTATTTTTGGTTTTCCTGGGTAGGGTATTCACTCTATCTCAGGCTGACCTGGAATTCACTATGTAGTCTCAGGGTGGCCTCGAACTCTCAGCGATCCTCCTACCTCTGCCTCCCTAGTGCTGGGATTAAAGGCGTGCACCACCATGCCCAGCTTCCTTTAATATTTTTTACAATATATATTTGCCTTAGTTTTATGTTTATCTTCATCTATAAGGCTCTTTATCTACATTAGAATTCTAGACTGAATCACTTCTACCAGTCTGCTTAAAGTTCTGTAAAGATCCTCATTTGATTGTCTCCCACAATGCAAGGCTTCTGATGGAAATTGATAGTTATTCTTTATTGCACTGAAATAATTTGTCTTTTTAAAAAAAATTATTAGCAATTTTACCATGTATTTTGATCATAATCCCTTCCCATTAACTTCCACTGAATCTCTTCTTTCTAATTAGTCCCTTTTCTATTTTCATGTCTTTTTTGGCCTTCTTTTATTATCCATGTCAAAATGTTAATGGACCCAATATTGTACAGGTCTGGTGCAAGTAGTGACAGCTGTTGTGGGGTCCTGAATGCAACAGTCACTTCATGTCTGGAAGACCGTGTTCCACAGGGCTCCCCCTCCTTTGGCTCTCACGTTCTTTCTGCACCCTCTAGAGATGTGTCGTTTAACATTGAGCACTCAACAGTCAGTTGTTCTCAACACTTTGGCTAGTTTGGGGTATCTCAAGTTGTCAATGCCATCTGCAAAAATAAATAAATAATGAATGAATAAATAAATAAATTTTAGAAAAGCTTCTCTTACCAAATGTGAGAACAATACAACCTTATTATTATTAATTTTTTTTTTTGAGAATGGGTCTCTCTGTGAACCTATAGATCACAAATTCAGCTATACTAGCTAGCCAGTGAAGCCCAGGGGTCCTTCTGCTCCCACCTCTCCCGCACTAACACAGCAGCATGCCACTCTCAGGGGACTCAGTAGCTTAAGGTGTTACCATTAATAGTAGTTTTTAATCTTAGAAGAAGACCTTAAATGAGAACCTCCTTAGAATCCTAATGGAATGGCTTTTTGAGGCATGGAGAAAAGTAAGCCATCATGGCAGTAGATAGGAAGTCATAATATTGTTTCTATGAATAGAGAATTAGGAGTATAAATAGGAGAGGAGAGACTAAGCAGTAAGGAGGGATTTCACCAGGAAAGCATTGAGTATTAACTGTCAATTTGTTATGTTTTGCAACATAAATATTTGTAATATTTCTAAGATCCTAAAAATTTAATAAGGTTTGTTGTGCATGAGATGGAAAATCTACCCAAAAATAAGCTAATATCTAGAACAGAAGAGTCAGATTTGGGATCATAAACTCCCTGGAATTTTCAGAAATCATAGGAAAGATATTAAAAATTCAAATTGCAAGGAATAAAGATGTAGTAAAATATTATGGTAACTATATTGAATGGCCTGGCCCTAAGTAACCTGTATGTTACCCCCAGATCACTGTGTCTAAAACAGGTACCATGCTAAGAGTACCAGGACATCTATTAATAACCTAATGCTGCTGGCGATGCCAGCATTCTGCAGGGAAATTATGCAAAGAAAAAAATTCCATTATTTTTCCCTCAAATTTTTGGCAAAGCATTAGGAAGAAAGTTACCTAAAAATTGAAATGACTTAATATAAATGTAATATGATAATCCAACCTCCCCACAATGACACTTGCTGAGAGTGCTGTAGTGAGCAGGAATTCAGGTTTCCTGTAATAGGACTTAAAATAATGAATGTGTAATTATTTTTAAGACAACATAGCCACCCAGAATTTATTCTATTCCCAAAGGCAGTTCATACATTAATATTTATACTTAACATGCAGCTTTCTTAATTTGGAAAATGTGAGTATAAGACAACGACACATTATTTCAGTACTTCCAATCTAACTCTTGCTATAAAAATGACATTTTTATACTGTACAGGATTGTCATATGTCATATTTAATCTCTTAATTCTTTAAAATTGTTTTATGATAGTGAGAGAACAGAGGAAAGAGAGAGAGACAAAAGAGAGAGTGCGCACAACAGGTTCTCCAGCCATTGCAATCAAACTCTAGATGCGGGCACCACCTTGTGCATCTGTCATATGCGTTCTGTGGAATCAAACCTGGGTCCTTAGGCTTTTCAGGCAAGTGCCATAACTGCTCAGCAATCTCTGCAGCCCTAATATCTTCATTTTTGACATGCATATGTATAATATTATTGGTTCGATGGGCATGAAGGTTGGCAGCATATCATTCTACCTATTTTAAAATGGCTAATTTATTTTACAAAATAGTTAAACTGTAAAAATGGAGACAATATTGAACCCTGTAGGATATTGATAAATGTTTCAAATAATTTGCTTAGGGGTACTATGAAATCATGCCTGGTTCCCTTTTAGTATTGTGATATGAATGAGATAATTTTCAAGGATAAGAATAACTATTGTGTATCATCTTCTCTCACATTGTTCCTCATAATGAGATTTAGAAAAAATCTTCATTGTGGCTTAATCACTATCATACTGCCTCTTCAATATTATATGTGTAAATTTATGTGGAGTTAGTACTTATGGTTTATTGCAATCCTTCAAAAATGGATACTTAGATTATATCAAGTACCCAGCAGAATATAGACATGATTATGTGATTGAAGCTATCACTTTATATTATACATCTGTTTTATTTATGATTGAAACTCTAAGAGTACTTGTATTGACTGAAAATATCTATGGGTAATGATGCTTGAAATCTGCTTTATTTATTATTGAAAATTATTAAGACTCTTTTCTTTTTATTTGCATTTTGTAAGTGAACAAACTTAGAACATTAAATGTAGTTACTTAGTATTCACCAAGCCACAGAGGAAACAAAAGGAAACAAGAGGAAATTAAAAGGCTTCTGTGTAGCTGCTCATGTTACAATGCAGATACAAAATTTTGAATATTTAAACACTAATACCATTATGTTATATCATGGAAAAATTTTGTGTACTTATGAATATTGTATTTTAAGATAAATTGATTCTTATTTAGGACAGGGCTCACTATGTAGTATAGGCTGGCCTTGAACACAATACATAAACCTGGCTATGAATTAATTCTGTTTAGACTTTGATTTGTCTAAGATTATCTTGCAAAAGCAAATTATAAACACAATTGGATGTCCTGGGCCAAGTGTTCCCAGAGAGTTAAATTTTCATACATGAAATTAAAACGGAAAATGAATGATGAAGTTGGCCCAGGTGTTTTTGGTATTTGCTATCACCAGTAAGAACATGAAACAAAAGAAGCTGATTTATAATTATTATTTTGTAAAAGAAAGTCTATTTAATATAAACAAAGAAGAAAAAGGAAGTAATGCACTAAGGGAGTCTTGTATACAAGTAGTTTATTAAACAACTGTAAAGATGTACACACATTAATTTTAAAAAATCATGGGATAGAGAGAATGGGCACACAAGGGCCTCCAGCCACTTCAATGGAACTCCAGACACATGTGCCACCTTGTGTATCTGGCTTTATGTGGGTATTAGTAATTGAACCTGGGTCCTTAGACTTCACAAGCAAGCACCTTAACCACTAAGCAGCCTCTGCAGCCTGCCATAGGCTTTTAACTCTGTTCTCAGTACCAGGTGTGATTTTCCTCTAACTGAGCAAGCCTCATATTCAATTGTAGAACACTTGATTGCCCCAGTATCCTGTGTGCCACTATTGCATTGGTGTGTACATCTTGCTTGGCTGATTCTGTCCAAACTATCCCTCCTTATTTCTCTTCTTGGTCTAGTTTGGTAAAGAACACAGACATATATTGCTGTAGTCAGGTTCACATTGCTGGCAGAAAACACCCAAACAGGAGCAGCTTGTGGGGAAAAAAAGGTTTATTTTGGTTTACAGACTCGAGAGGAAGCTCCATGATAGCAGGGGGAAATGATGGCATGAGCAGAGGGTGGATATCACCCCCTGGCCAACATCAGGTGGACAACAGCAACAAGCGTGTGCCAAACACTGGCAAAAGGAAGCTGGCTATAATACCCATAAGCCCATCCCCAACAATACACTGCCTCCAGGAGATTTTAATTCCCAAATCTCCACCATCTGGGGATCATTCAGAACACCTAAGTTTATGTGGGACACCTGAATCAAACCATCACATTCCGCCCCTACCCCAATAAACTGATAAACATATATGATGTAAAATGCAATGCATTCATCCAACTTTAAAAGTCCCCATAGTTTTTAATTAAACCCAGTGATATTCAAACATCCAAGATCTTTTAACTGAGCCATAATACCAAAAACCCCATAATGGCACAGGATAAACATTCACATTGCAAAAGATGGCACTGGGGGAACTGGGAAGTGGGGAACTTTGAGCTCTGGCCTACTCACTCCACTTGCACTTACTCTTTAGCACACATGGATCAGGGATGGCAAAACAGGAGCCAGGAAGCTGGAGAGCCAGGGGCAAGAGGCCAGCTTCTACAGTGGCCTAGGCACCCTCTGGATCGGGGGTAATAGGGATTTGGGTGCCCAGTGGCCAGTCAATCAGGAAATCCCAGAAAAATATCCTGCTTCTGCAGTCCACAAGCAGGGACTAGGTTGTCCCAAGCCAACAGTGGGGGTACTAGGATCAGGGAATTGAGAAGTGGGGAAGGAACCCGGAGCTCTGGCAAACTCACTCTGAGTGCACCCTCTGGAGCAGGGGATCTAGGAGTTGGGGATGCAGGGGTCATTCAAGCAGGAAGGAGGAGTAAGGGGCCTGCTTCTGCAGCAAACTCAAAGGGTCCAGGCAGCCCCAAGCCAACAGCAGGGGAGCTGGGACCAGGGAGCTGGGAGGTGGGGGGACAGGAAGATCGGAAGCCTGAGATTTTAAGGCCCCAGGATACCCCTCCTCATCTTTAGCCCTTCTGAGATGGCAGAGGCTGCTCTCTGCATGAGATCACCTTTGCTCAGTGTTGGTCAGAACACAAGCCACATGACACACGTTGCTAATTGTGTGATTAGTGCTCTCTCTCTCTGGAGAGCAGCTTTGCAGTGCCAATTAAAAGTCACAAAATACTGTGAATCCTTGATTGAGTAGTTTGAATGCTTACTGCTTATCATGATGGCATAGCAACATGCACACACATTTCTAGAGAAGGATGGCTATCATGATTTACCTTTTATAATGAAAAACTAAAGCTCTGAATGTCAGCAATTAGATTGATGTAGTTATTCAGTAAACTAGGCAGCTGAAAGAATGAAGAATCCCATCTCAGACCCCATAGTATCATTTGAAATTTTCAAGGTATATTCAGTGCAAAAAGAAAGTTACAAAAGGACAGTCTCCCTGAGTTGGATGCACGGTGCCTCATACAGATCCTCACCCTTACGATAGCAACTGCTTGCTATACTGATTGTCCATACACTCCTTTTGGTTTAAATTATCTTATGTCCTCCTCAAGAGGCCAAACGTGCTGAAGGATGCCACCCCAGCACACATTCACTAATTCTATTGTAACTACCCAAGGTCATCCATCATTTTGGTGGGAGACCTAGAAGACCCATGGAGGTCCATGTTTGCGACTGCCTGGGATTATCTCGTTATATGCAAGTCGTAATTTCCATAGTAATCTTCATCTGTTTGCCACTCCCCTTCATGTTTAACTTTCCTACACTTTGACTGTGACTCCTGGCATCATCACCTCATGGAACTTGAATCCTAGTGCACTTGAGATCTTCTCTCAAGGACAGTCTTCTTTAAGGGAAGTCTGACCTAAAACACAAATTCAAGCAAAATATTCTATTTATGGGAAACTAATGGAAATATGCACATGAATGAGTAATGTTTTTTTACAAATTTGTGATTATAGGTGATTTTTTTCATTTTTTGGTTATCTTCACTATTTTTAATGATCATTAAGAAGGAACAAGTAATACATTTGTTTTTTGTGCGCATATGTGCATGCATGTGTGTGCATGTGTGCATGCACCTACACATATGTGCATGTTTACACAGAGGTTGGGGGGCAACCTCAGGCATCCTTCCTCAGGTGCCATCCACCTTTTTTTGAAACAGGCTCTCTCCCTGTTATGAAGTTCACCCAATAGACTAGTCTGGCTTGCCAGTGAGCCCCAGGATTTTGCCTGTCTCTGCCTCCCCAGTGCTGGAACGACAGGCACATGTCTGGCCATGTCTGGCATTTTTACAGGGTTGCTGGGGATTGGTCCACATGCTTACAAAGCAAGTACTTTACTGACTGGTATATCTCACTAGATCCCTATAAGTTGTTGTAAATGGGAAGAATCAACTGATGCTTTTTCCTCCACTCACCCTTCTTTCAATTTCATTCTTCATTCTGTCTCCTCAGAAGAAAGCTACTTCATATGCGCTCCCCTGATTTATATTCAGAGATGTATTGCATAATTACATAATGGCTCTACGTGAAAGGAAAGTTAAAACAAACGAAGGCCTTAAGGATTTCTGCATCCAGTGAATTTCAGTTTAATCTTTCAATATTCTTTCTGCCTTGGCTATATCCTTAAATATTTCACACCTAAGAAATTCTTTTCCTCCAACCGAAGACTGACCTGTAGAAACCAATCATGTTTATGGAAAGTGCAGGTACAGATGTCTCTGAAGAAATATCCTCTCCCTGGGTTGTGTTATTTATAGTAGAGTAAACTCAATTCCTTCTAAGTAAAATGGCATCAAACCTTATGATGGGCTCCAGAAGTCTTCATTTCATGAAAGCTTGGCATTCAGTTTTCTATCATAAGACAATGCTTGCAAAAGTAAACTCCACAGATGAATCTTCAGTCTACATATTGAATAATGTATTGAGTAGGAAAATCCTGAGTTCTTAACCATGAGCCAGCTACTGACTGCAGTGTATTCAGTGATGGGTGTGAAAAACTCTAAGCAGAAAGAGGAAAAAAATGTGCAAATTAAAGCAATGAGTTAATGTTTTATTTTTAGGAATAGCCAAGTTATGTAAGTGAGTTAAATGACCTACCTTGGAGCATCTTCTTTTTTCACCCTTTAGTGAAGACCTGGGTGCTAAAAATAATTATTTACCTTAAGAAAATCAACCATGCAGGTGTGTCTGACATCTAGGAGATACACTTGATCTCACTTGCAAAGGTAATGGTGGGAACTGTCACTCCCAGAAACCTGTGTTAGTCTGAAAGGAGGAAAGACATAATAAAACACCATAGCCTGGGTATCTAAACAAGACAGAAACTGGATTTCTCATGGTGTGGGGAGGACGTGTTTTCCTGTGTGTCTTCCTCTTTTAATAGGGCATCAGTGAATCTTCCATCAGGACTTCCTCCTAAATGCCTAATTTTAGCCCAATCACCTGGGTAATGACCCTGTCTCCAGCACAATTACATTCTGAGGTACTGGAACTTCCACATGTGAATTTAGAGTAATACAATCAGCCAAAATAATGACATAAGTAGGAAAGTAAAAGAATACTGAAGGGTGGAATAATGAGCTTCACTGAGCTCCATAATGTAATGATTAATAAAAATCGATTTCAAATCTTAAGGCCTCATTTTCTAGGTATAACTCTGAAAACATGCTTCTAAAACTATGTTCTATTTATGTTGAGTTGTAAATAATGACATTTACTAACATTTAGTTCCCTTTAAGTAGTCACACCAAGATTGATTTCTAACATATTTGGGGAAAGAAAAATGTCAATAAATCCCCCATTGTAGGAATTCTGAACTTATTATGTAATATAGCAAGAACTCAATAAGTAAAATGTCATTTAAAACAAAGGGAGGGCTGGAGAGATGGCTTAGCAGTTAAGCGCTTGCCTGTGAAGCCTAAGGACCCCGGTTCAAGGCTCAGTTCCCCAGGACCCACGTTAGCCAGATGCACAAGGGGGCACACGCGTCTGGAGTTCGTTTGCAGTGGCTAGAATTCCTGGCGTGCCCACTCTCCTCTCTCTCTCTCTGCCTCTTTCTCTCTCTGTCAGTTGCTCTCAAATAAATAAATATAAATAAACAAAAAAAATTTAAAACAAAGGGAGACAGAAAAGTATACTTTATTTTTATTTATTATTTATATGTTTATTATTATTTTTTTCTTTTCTGTATGCCTTTTACTATTTGTTTTTTTGTTTGTTTGTTTGTTTTTCTGAGACTGAGTCTCACGTTGTACAGGCTGGCCTCAAGCTCACTATTAAAAGCTGTGAATTACCTTAAGTGTCTGATCAGCCTGCCTCCACCTCCCAAGTTCTGAAATCACAGCTATGTATCATCATGCCCTTTGGAAAAATATTTTTTAAAAAACGCTTTTGATAACCCAGACTAAAAAGGCAATCAAAACCATGTAGTGAATAGAGATAATAAAGGAAACTTTTCAGCTACAATTTTTAAGTTTTCAAATAACTTTTGGCATGTTAAATTTCTAACAATAAATTAATTAAAACTTGTAAGTATATGATACTAAAATTCTTTATCTTTTAAAGAAAATGATTCAAAATGTGTGAGTTATACATCACATTTTAGAAGGCAGATAAATTCCATTCCCAAAGAGACAAAAATGAAGGACTTAAAAAAGTGAGAGTAAAAATTAATGAAATAAAAAAATAAAGATATTGTTCTGGGGACTATTTCTTTAGAAGACTTTATAGACAACACAGGTAGGCAGTATCAGCAATGAGGAGACAGTTTCTCAGATAATGATAAGATTCATCTGTTGTAAATGAATAGAAAATATATATTTATCCCACTATATCTGAAAGACTGACAAAGTCATAACTGTCACAAAAAAAGGAGCTATTTGAATTTAAGAATGATCATAAGCTATGAAGATAATCACTGTTCTGTCTGCTACTTCTGGGCCCAAACATCCAGGTAGTAAATCCAATCCAGTTTCATGAGAAAGAAATGTGAGACCTGTAAGCTATTGCAAAGCATAAATTAGCTATCAGCAATTTAGCCCATTCCTATGAATTAGCAATTCACTTGTAAAAGTGGAATAGTACCTGTTGCAACTACCATCTCATTCTGGGACAAAACATCTGACCAGAAGCATCTTGTGGGAGGAAAGGGTTATTTCAGCTTACAGTTTCAAGGGGAACTTTTGTCACAGCATGGTGAAGCAGAGGCTGGGCATCACATCTGGTCACGTTATCTGGGAAGTGGCAGCAAGAGTGAGATGAACTCTGGCAAGGGGAAAGCTAGGCCTTAACACCACAGATACCACCGCCAGCAACACATCTCCTCCAAAAAGGCTCCACCTCCCAAATTTCCACCAGCTGAGCCCCAAGTTTCCAAAATGCATGAGTCCATGGGGGACATTTGGCTCAAGCCACCACAGTACAAATTTGAAGCCTTCAAAAAAAAAACCTTTGCTTAAGAAGTGCAAATGAATGATAACCACAAGAAGCTCTAGTATGCATCTCTATTGATACCAGGAGCCCAAACCAAAGCCCCAACAGAACACAGTATTCACCTACACAACAAAATGTAACAGTGTTCAGTTCTGGCAAAACTGCCTCCACCACCATGGTCTTGCTTTTTATGAGGGATCAGGATCCTGACTTCCTTCTCTTGTCACCCCACCCTCTCTGTGGATGACAGAAAGTCCTGTTAGAATCAACCCTTTATCAATTGTGAAGCCTAAAGATATCCATTCAAAAACCGCCAGCCTCCTCTTCTGCACGTGTGAAAGTCCTGAGCAACTGAAAGGAGACAAGCAAGTGAGAGAGAGAAGTCTGGTCCTGTGGACAGTGACTATATTTTTCTTACATAGCTCAGAAGAAAATACATCTTACCACGCCGTGAGGATAGATTTCCTTTCCACCTGTTATCATGCCTCAGAGCCCATTTCCTGCCGAGGCACCTTTGTGTCCTCTTGCTGAGGTGTGCTCCTGAACTCCTTATTTTAAGGTCATATTTCAAACTTTATTACATTTGATCGCCTGGGAACAGAGTCTCCCCTGACCCCCCAGTGGATGCTCAGGCAGGCAGAGGGCCACAGAGCAATGGCCATGAATGGTAACCTCGCAGCAAATGCAGAAACAATTGGATTATATACTTGGACCAGCCAATAAAAAGCACAGCCAGAGGTCACTTAGAATAGTAGTCTCTGTGGCTTTAAAAGACAAGGACTAATTTAAGCAAAAGAAGTGTGTGGAATAATCAATCAACAATCCTGTCTTATCCTGCCCAGATCCGAGGCTGAATGTGGGCTTCATTAACTGCTGCAGGACAGAAGAGGGATACCAGGAACCTGCCAGAATTTATAGCCTGCCCAGAAGGGTTCATGTTGCTGTTTAATGTCCAAGCCTTCTCTGTTTGTGAGAGTGTCTCATATGCAAACAGTCACAACCCTCTTCTTGCTTAAGCTGCAGATAGTTTAATTTTCTTTTTGGCTAATCCTTAAAGAAGCATAAAGTAATCATTTTAAAGTTTATTTTTCTGCATGTGTGTGCTATGCATATTCATGTGTGTGTATATGTGTATATTTGTGTATGTGCACACACGTCTGTGGTGGACATCTTTCTCAATCATTCTCCTCCTTATTTTGAGACAGAGTCTAACACTGAACCTATAAATCACTGGTTCAGCTAAACTAGCTAGCCAGTTGAGCCCTAGGAATTGTCCTACATCCATGTCCCCAGCCCTGGGATTCCAAGCATGCATCACCATGCTTGGCATTTACATGGGGTTCAGGGATTTGATCTCAGCAAATGCATTACTCACTGAGCCATCTCCTTAACTTTGAGATGAAGTTAAAGTCTAAGTAAAGATTCCGTTATTTGGGAGTATGGAAATGGTATTTATATATAAAGTTCCCACTGGGAATTGTATTTTTAAAAGACAATAATAATTGAAACTATGACAGGCAAACTGATAATCCAACACTTGGAGAGGGGATCAGCATCCAGGATAAAGGAATGGCTGAGAAATAAGTAACCTGCAGTTTTGATGACATCTGCACAGGGACAGTACTCTGCTGCAGTCATAAGTTGTCAATGTCACTTGACTCAGGTGACATAGCATCTAACTCATAAGCTACCCAGCAGCAAGCTTTTGTACACTGGCATGAGCATCCAAAGTTTTGTTTGAAGAAATTTCATGACTACTACAAAACCACTAATATTTCCCTCCTTTATATTATGTCAATAAAACAGGGAATCCATAGAAAACCCCTGTGGGCTTAATCATTTTTTCTCAATATTAGGATATATATTTTTTCTCCCCTTAATAATATTTAGGTGTTATTGTATATTTTTCTCAATACTTTATTGTCACAATATGTTGGGTTTTTATGAAGGTAAATCCTTTGGGCTTCTTATTATCCTTACATAATTTGTTCTCTAAACTTTTCCTTCAACAAATGTGGAAAACTTTCACACCTAACACTCCACGAGTAGCTCATATTTACCAGGCCTAACCTCCAGATGTACGTTTTTTTAAACTTAATTCTGCAAGCAGCCTCGCTCTTTATAGAACATTAACAAATGTGGTGTACAGCTCATTAATTCTGATACATATTCTCCTGAAATTTTTGGTGGGAATACTAACCCTTTTCTTTTCTTTTTTTTTTTTCTACTTCTTACTGGCTGGAATGAAGATATTTTGGTCATGTGGATGACAGGGAGGTATCCCTGGGTTAAAAACAGGGATGTAACATGGGGAGTCCTTGGCTACAAAAGCCTGCCTTCCTGAAATAGCTCATTCCTGGTTATAAGGGAAATTTACTTACATCTCATGTCAACCCCGTAATGTAAGGCTCTGTTACAGCCAGACTATGTTCTAACACAAATGTCTACTACTTGCCAGGTGACAAACTAGCACTTCCTTACATCATCACATTTCATCTTCACAAGCCCACCATTGATATCAGGCTTATTTCCATTCTATAATTGAGACAACCAGAAGACAGACATCTAAGACTCTTGGCCAAGGTTGTCCATGCCCAGACCTGTCAATGGCTCTTGCCCACAGTGCTGGAGTCTGCTCTCTTGTCTTCTGCTCTAACAAGTATTCCTGACACTGCTTGGCTCCTGAGCTGTTCACTGTGTCTGACTCCAACCCTAATTCATTTGTATTTTTGCCTCTACAATCATCTCCTTTCTCCATAAATTTGATTGCTCTGTGTACTTCCTCCTCAAATTCTTTTCCAAAGACTGGGACTTACTATAAATCCCAAGTATCTTTTATTATTATTGTTATTATTATTATTAATTTATCAGAGAGAGAGAGAGGAGAGAATTGGCACATAAGGGCCTCCAGCCACTGCAAACTCCATATGTATGTGCTATCTTGTGCAAACATGCAACTTTGTGTGTGGCTTATGTGGGACCTGGAGAGTCAAACATGAGTCCTTAGGCTTCACAGGCAAGCACTTTAACTGCTAAGCCATCTCTCCAGCCCCCAAATGTCTTTTGACCTCTTTATTTTCATCTTTCTCCCTCAGCCAATCCCTCTCCCTTCCTCCAGGCAACAGTGACATTAGCTGACCTTCCTTACACACTCATGCAGTCTCTCCATTCTCATGTTTCTTGCTGCTGCCAGGCAGTGCTGTGTAAAGCTGGAATGATTCACTTCCTTTGTTAATTTTCACATGTGTGTGTGAGGGGGGACACCAGGGCCTTTTGCTACTGTAAACAAATGGCAGAAAACTGCCCGAATTTTTCACCAGGTTCATGTGAGAGGCTTGGGAATTGAACTTTGGGCTGCCAGGCTTTGCAAGCATGTGCCTTTAACTGCTGAGCCATCTCCACTGATTTATCACTTCTTGACCTCACCTGGCTGACTCTTTCTTCTTCTCCTTCAGACTCCACTTACATCTGAATTCAGGGGCACATTCTCTGAGCCTCTTCAACCTGGCTGGCTCATCACTCCTGAGCTCATTTCTAGTACATTCTCCATTCATGACTTTAGCAATTCCTTTGCCATGCTGAGGATCTTGGTCTGTTGAAACAATAAAAATCAATGGGTCTAATAAACACAGCTATTTTATTTATTGTTGTGTTCTAATTGAGAGTACAGTTGTGGATACAGACAAGACCTTTAATCAATATATTTTCAATGAGCACACACATAAATGAAATGGAGAGAGAGGGACCTTGATGCAGTTGTGAAATTATGAGTTTCCGAGAGGGGAAGCATTTACTTTTTAAGCTCACATAGCATCTTTTTTTCATCATTGGTATAAATTATTTATAACTTTAGTTCTTTTTTTCCTGATTTTTGATTCTTTTCCCTAGTATTTCTGCATTTCTCTTACAATGATTACTATCCACAGGCATTTCTTATATTTTTTTTCTTTTTTGGTTTTTTGAGGTAGGGTCTCAGACTAGTCCAGGCTGACCTGGAACTCACTATGTAGTCTCAGGGTGGCCTCGAACTCCCAGTGATCCACCTACCTCTGCCTCCCAAGTGCTGGGATTAAAGACGTGTGCCACCATGCCCGGCCTCTTATCATTATTTTAAGTTAACATACAAAGTAATGAATTTCATGATGGCATATTTATACATATATTTAATTATACCTTATTTATTTTCTGGGAAGGGGCCTAGAAGAGTGGGGAAGCAGTAGCTCACAGTAATAATGCTGTCTAGGCTTAAGTACTTCAAAGCAGGTTAGACTAATTCTGCATTTCTACTTTGTAGATTTGGAGGACTGTTAAGATTTAGCTTCTGCAGGTAAAGCACGACTGCTGTCTGTCCCTCAGATTCCATTTCAATAATAATCATTCCATTGTGTCCTCCCTTGAGTAGGAGTCACAAAAACTGTTCTGACAATTTCCTCTCAGTCTCTGTTCCATTAGATCCCAGAAGTACCCCCCCCACACACACACACACAGCACCTCTTGATAATTCCTCAGAAGTCTGTACTGACCTGGCCACAAACCTTAAAGATTCCCAGTGACCTTCAAGATACCTGAGTGTTAACAGTTCTGGATTTTTACAGTCTTGACTCAGTTTACCATTTTCATGCCATCTCTCAATTGTATTCCACTATAATTGATGCTGTTGGAGACTCACACAGGAGATCATCTTTTCTTCAGTCCTGTTCTTCAGCTAGCTAAGGCTCTTTGAATGACAGTTTCACCACTACCTTTTGGCGTTTTTGGCTGCTTACAATTCTTAAACTATCTAGTGCAATTTTAAATCCTCACCTTACTTCCCCTCCAAGGTTTCTTACACATCCTAGGAGAGTGTCATCAGGATTTTGCCTGCTGTTGCCCCCTCTTCTTTTCCTATTTGGTTCTAGATATGTGTGTTGAGGGGGAAGAAGAGTGATGGAGAGTGTTTTTCTTTGGTGGTGAAGAGGAAAATGCAGAGGACTCTTTCCTAGGAGATGGTGTGCCTTCCTAACACTTCCTCACCCCTCCACACCACTCACTGCCATTCACGTTTCTGTGCTTGTGACGTCTGAATGGGGAGGCCGGTGGGGTGACTGCTGCAGGCCAATTGAGATGGCTTAGCTGACTTGAAGAATCCTTCAAGGCTTTTCTTCCCCAGTGCCTCAGCATTAGCTACCCCAGCACCTTGCTCTCTCCCTAAATGCAGGGTGCAGATCTCTTAGATAGCACATACTCTGCCTCAGGGAGCTCCCTGCTCTGGGCCTCAGAGGACTATGTAGGGATAAGGCAGCCTGAAGCCTAGGCCGCCATTTATAGCAATTGAAGAACTTTACTTCTTCCAGGACTAGGAAAGATGATGGGGAGATATGAGGAGAAGGTGGTCATTTTACTTTGTAAAATATCTTGAAGTAAAATGCATGCATAAAGATGCCAATCTTGGATGTAGATTGGATGTATTTATACCTGTATAGAACTGTATAAAAAACTATTTTAATTAAAAAATCAAAATGCTTCATTCTCATGCAGGACTCTGCAATTTACAATGCATTTTCAATGTGCAGCATTTTGACGAACATCCAGTTCTGAGTATCAGATCTAAAATTAGAGTTTATGGGAGGAAGAAACAGCATCCATGTAGCCCATAGAGTTTCACATAGGTCTGACTTCTATTTTTGTAACAGTTTAAGATCAATTGGAATAATTTCTTTAAAGGTTTTCTAAAACTCACTGTTAAAAGTCATCAAGCCTGAAATTTTTCAGCTGGGAAATTTTGCAGTACTGCCTCAATCTCATTGATTATTAATTTGCTTAGATTTTCAAAATTTTTATCTGTTTGGTAGTTTATCCAGTTCTTCTACCTTGTTCAGTTGTTTATTGTACAGTTTTTTCTTTTCATACAATCTTGTGCAGTTCTCTGATGTCTATTATGATATTTATTTTTGCCATCTCTGCTCTTATTTAATGGAATATTCATTCTGCTTTTCTTGGTTAGCCTAGCCAAAGATTTGTCAATTTTGTTTATCCTTTTGAAAACCTGACTCTTTATTTCATTTCTTTTACTTTGTTTTAGCTTTAATTTTATTTCATTTCTGATCTTATTTCTGATTTTATTTCTGATAAAACTGAGTTTGGTTTATCCTCGATTTTCTGATTACTTTAGATACATTTCTAGGTTGTTTATTTGAGGTTTTCTATTTATATTTTATATATGTATTGTTGGCAGAGATTTTTATGTCAGTAATCCTTTTGCTCTATCCACATACTTTGTCATATTTTGGTGACATTTTTATTTGTTTCTAGAACTTCTCTGATAACCTTTGTAATTTCTTAGTCATTACTCATTTGGTTGAATGCTTGCCATTTTTCTTCTTGTAGTTTATTTGTAGTTTTATTCCAATTTTGTTCTGAAAAGATTTGTATGACTTTGTTTTTTATTAATTTAGTAAGATTGACTTGATCTCTCATGAAGTATATTCCATGTACTGATGAGAAGAATATGTATTTTGCTGCTAGAGTATGAAATGCTCTGCCAGTGTCTGTTAGGTCTTTTTGCTCCAAGTTTGGTTCAACTCAGATGTTTATTTATGTCTGAATGATATGTCCATTGAGAAGAGCAGGGTGTTGCATTTTCAACTGCTACTGTATTAAACTCTTCCTCTTCCTTTAGCTCTTACAGAATGTGCTCCATGATTTTCTGTTGTTCTGTTTCCATTACATATAATTATAATAGTTATATCTTTTGCTTAATTACTGATCCTCTTACCAAAATATAATGACATTATTGCTTTACTTTTACAGTTTCTGATTTCAAGTCTTCCTAATATTATAGGAGTGTAGCCATGTCTGCTTGCTTTAGATCTGAGTGTATCTTTACCAGTAAAGTGAGTTTCTTGTAGGTAGCATAAAGTTGGGTGTTGGATCTTGTGATTTAGTCCATTCAGCTAGCCTGCATTTAGGTTGGTAAATTTGATCTTCAAGACCATTATTGGAAACTATACACTGCTTCTCTCTTTGTTATCTCCATTGTGTTTGCTTTGCATATTTGGTTTCTTTCTACCACTTTAATTTATTTTTGTAATTTGGTAGTTTGCTTTCATACTAAGATTTCATTTTCTTCTCTGTCTTATGGATCATTTCTTCTGGCAAGTACTGTATATTCATGTTTTCATAATTTCAATTATCATACTTTTATTTTTAGTGAGAAATTGCCTTATTACTGTCAGTACTGGTCTGGTGGTGGTTAATCCACTCAGTTTCTGCTTAATTCAGTAACACTTTATTTTTCCTTCACTTTTAAAAAGAATAATGTTTCCCTTGTATATAATTGTTGTTTTTGTTGAGGACTTTGAATCATGAGACTATGTACAGTTTATTGCTTCTTCAGAGAAAATAGTCACTTTTAGACCAGCCAGCTCCCAAAACTTTCAATCCTGTGAGGACAATGGAATTCTCAGCATTAAGGATGGCTGGTGCTGCCATGATCAGGGTTCTAGAATTCTCTTGTTTTCCTTTATCTGGCATGGTCTTCACTGGCCTCAGCCAGGACAGAAGACTTCCTTTGTGCTTTCGGATTATATTTGCTATTGTGAGGTTCTATAATTTCTTTCCTAATTTCCAAAGTTCCCCCTTACCCATTCTCCTTGAAATGCAGTTTTTTTGTTGTTGTTTTTTTTGTTTGTTTTGTTTTCCTTTTTTGCCCTGAGATTTCTCTTTGGCATACGGGCACAAAGCATCTCAATTCTGCCAAAATCAGAGCTCACAGAAATTTCAAGCACACTGTGGTTCTTGACAGTAAGTCAAGTAATGTGGCTTAACATAGGATGCAAGGTGTTATAAAAAATGAAGTAAATATGTATATGTGAATTCATTTTCTTTTGTTGTTGTTGTTATCAAGGTAGGGTTTCACTCTAGCCTAGGCTGATGTAGAATTCACTATGTAGTCTCAGGGTGGCCTCAGACTCCTAACTCTGCCTCTCAAATGCTAGGATTAAAGGTGTGTTCCACACCTGGCTTGAATTCAGTTCTTTTTTTTTTTAATTTTAGCTATTCATTAAACCAAAAGTAGACAACTATTACATCTCCAGGCTGCTATTTTTGTGTTTGCTAAGTGTGTATATGAATATATACATATGTGTGTGTGTGTGTGTGTGTGTGTGTGTGTGTATTCATGACTAGCTCTTTTTGAAACCATGTAATTATTATACAAAATTCTATTTGGTAACAAGAGTAATTATTATGCCCATTTAATATACACAAGTGTGTGTCCGACTAAATGGATGAAAGGAAATGAGGCAAAAATTCAAACATGGCCCCCTGAGAGTATTTTCAGTGCTCCCCTGCTCAGTAGAAAGTGTGCAAGTGGAAAAGGGAGAACACATGATCAATGGTAGTTTTACCCAGATCTGAGAACCAGAAGGCAGCCGAGAAGACTGAATTATAAAGACTGAGGAAACTAGATAGCAAATCAATATTCACACAGAATAACCTATAATGGCCATTTATTTCATTTTCAAAGAAGTCAATGCATATTTCAGCAGTTTTGTGATTGTTTTCCTGAAGAACATGAGAAATTGTCCCACCATGTCTGAACTATGTGTGTTTGTCAGAAAGGATTGTATGCAGGGCTTTCGATACAACCATGGGTCCCCATTTCAGTGACAACAAGAGAGGGTTAGCTCTAAAGCCATCCTGTGAGGCCAGCAGTAGAGGTTCCCTTGGGATACAATCCTGATCTGTTCTCACACTAACCCACACTGCTCTTGAAATGAGAGGATTGCTAACAGAAATGAACCATGACCTCTTTTCTGCTCTTTCAAAGCAAGCTGCTCTGCTGACCATTTTTCTCTTTTTTTCCATGGAAATCACCACAAAGCAAAGTCTCAGAGTAAATTGTCCTGCTGAGATGTAGCAGCATATAATAGAATTAGATGCAAGGGCTGGCTCACTGCCCCATCCGCATGCTGCTGCCTCTCACTCCTCTTAGAGAATATCCACATGAATTTTTGGATCACAAGTCTTGGTTTTAATGTTCATGCATAAGAAAAGCAGCCTGTGAGAGTCTCAGTGTGGAAGGCAATATAAAGAAACATATCAAGGGAGAAAAGGCACTTGGGGCTATTGCTCCACATGATGTTGACCTTCTAAAAACCATCACACTGTTTGAGTAATTTCCAGCAGAATTGAGCCACGGTGGCAGCAAGATCAGCTCATCACTGAAGGGTCACATTAATGCCTCCAAACTTCTCAAAGAAGTTGGAGTGCAAGTGTGCAAGTGCACATGCATGTGTACATGCATGAGTGTGTGGGTTTGTGTGTGTGTTATATGGTAAATTCATCTGAACTGAAACAGCTACTATCAGCTGCATCAAAAGCAACTGGGACAGCTCATGAAACAATACTGAGACTGGCACTGCTGACACTCCCCTGTAGGAGGAAGGGTGTGGGGAAATTGCCACACTCTAATCTGAGATCTCAGATGCCCCCTGTACCAGTTGTATGCAGTGACTTACAAGGTCTCTTGGCCTCATGGAAGAAGAAGTACATAGAGAGTAAAAGATCAAGGACAGCCGGCTTCTTGCAGCTATCGTGGGAGACCATCATTCATGCTAGAATGAAACTTCTCAGTGGTATGGCTGCCTTGTGGTCCTCATGCTTTGTAAGTAAGCCCTCACTCTGAGGCTGGGGAAGAGCACCTGTGGTGGTAAAGCTGACACAGGAGGTGGTTAACTACGCTGGGATGGGACTTGATGTTATGGCTGCTTTCAAGGCTCAGAATTCCTGGAGGTAATCTCTCTTCCTGCTCTGCAAGTGATCCCTTTAAACTCATTAGTTCCCCCAAACTGGTTTTGGTGCAGTTTTACTTTGGTCTATTGTCCTGAGCCCTTGGGGTAAATAAATAAGTATCCACATCTTCCCAGGGAAAAAGAATTCATGCAACAGTGTGTGTGTGTGTGTGTGTGCGTGTAAATTCAAATCTAGTGTTTATTCTTTTGTCTTGATGAAAGGGAAGAAATGATATAACTTAAACTGTGTAAGTTCTGTATTCAGAATATTATAGTAGCCACACCATTTGAAAGATCACTGTGAAGTCAAGTTTCCATAATTAAGGAGTAATTATGTAATAATAGTTTTAAATGGCTGAAAATTATGCCCAAGCCTGTTAAGTGCTATATTGTTAAAATGACCATTTAACATACCCCAAATTATTTTTTACTTTATTGGGATCATAACTTCTCATTTGAAGATATTTATAATCAAATTCATAATAAATTTTAATAAGATTCCATTTAGCCAACTCTCAATTTCAACTACTTTAAATCAGATAAATTATATTTCCAGAATCATCCATTTCCTAATGATGGTTCAATTTTTGAAAAGTTCAGTATAAAAATGAGGGGTTTGGGGTAGAGAGATGACTTAATGGTTAAGGTGCTTGCCAACAAAGCCAAAGGACCCAGGTTCAATTCCCCAGTACCCATGTAAAGCCATATGCACAAGGTGGCATATGTGTCTGGAGTTTGCAGTGGCTAGAGGCCCTGGTGCACTCATTCTCTCTCTCTCTCTCCTTCTTCTCTCTCCGTCCCTCCCTCCCCCATCTCTGCCTCTCTCTCTCTCTCTTTCATATAAATAAATAAATTGTGAGTTCTCTTTACCTTGTTTTTTAAAAATAAGGGTTTTTTTTCCTCGTGATTTGTAAACCTGGAAACGATTATTTTGCATGCTACCTAATGTCTGAATATATAGTACTTAAATTATTGTATTGTAATCAGTTATGGAGCACATTTCCTGTGGCCTTATATTATTTAATTTGAGTATATATGTATATATATCTGAATATTTAATTTTACAATATTAAAATCATTGTAGAATCAGAATTATTCCTACTGACAAAACTTTATGATATCTGTGACCTTTGAGAAAAAATAATTAAACCATTCTACTGTCATTTGATAGGATAACAGAGCTAAATGTGGCTGAATTTACATTTATTGACAATGGTTTTGGTCATGGTGGCCACTCTCTTTTCAATCTTAGTAATAGCAATATATCAAGGAAGCAATTTGGCAAGGTCTGACATTTCTGAGGTCATTATTTATGGATTAACATGTTGTCTATAGAGGCTTTTAAGCATTACATCGCTGGGTAACCTTTGGAAATTTTTTGCTTGTATTCGTAGACAAGTTTTAGTTATCAATCTTGTAGAACTAAGATAATTTGGGAAGAGCTATGCAGCCACACTAACTAAAAAAAAAAAAAACAAAAACAAAAAACAGTGGTCAGCTAGAAATTTGCCTTTCTTCCTTCCTTCCTTCTTTCCTTTCCGAATGGGCATGCCAGAGCCTCTAGCAACTGCAAATGAACTCCAGACACAATGAGCCACCTTGTGCATCTGGCTTACGTGATCACTGGAGAACAAAACCCAGGACCGTAGGCTTTGTAGGCAGGCACCTTAACTGCTGAGACATCTTTCTCGCCCCTGCCATGCTTTCTAAAAAACTTAAGTACAAAAATTAAATATCTGTCATAAGCTTTAATACTTACTAGTGGTAGATCTGGGATGCAGGTTATGACTTTGTGAGCCTCAAAGATGAGGGACTGGTTTATTTTCACTTATAACAACTATTGCTGTGTTTCCTTGAGTGAAATATGTCCTGTTGGATATGCTGATTGCTCTGCAAGGACTGACAAGTAGAGTGAAATATCTCCTCTTGGTTCTGGCCATCACGCTGCAAGGGCTGACGAGTGGAGCAAAGTTCCTGGGATTTTAGTTGCAGTCACAATAAAAACCTTAAAGAGAGCTGTCTCTATGCATCATACTCAAGACTTCCTTTAATTTCCTTACCCCAGAGGGAGCAAGTCCAATGACAATCCAGGCCCATCATGTGTCATTTCATGGAACTGTTGGTAAAGCGATTAAATGCCTACGTGACAGAAATGATAGATGTTGGTTCTATCACCGCCACTTAATGCGGGCAGGCTAAGTGTTTTCCCAAGAGTAGATTTTTATGACAAGACTTGTTAAAGTCATCATAGCCTACAAATCCATGTCCAAGAAGCCATATTTGGTTTTGGCTGTTGCAGACATTTGTGAGGAGGAAAAAAATTCCCAGGTTCTACTCTTTCTTTTAAGAAGTAAACTGGAACAGTGAGGTTTCTATTTTGAAATAGGCTTGTTTTGACATTCAAAGCCTCAGACTCCCTCAAAGGTTTCTCATATTTGGAATAACTTAACCATCTCAAGGTATTCATGTTTATCTTTCCTCATAATTCTGGGCAAATACTCGTAGGTAAAATCTGAGTGTAAAGTTCTTCCATTAACTCTCTGCCTCCTTCCCTCCTCCTCCTTCCCCCCACTCCTAACATGCTTCCCATTTTAGCAACACCAACAAACTGCCAATATGCACTACTTTCCTCTTAGAGAATACCTCTTGAAGAAGGTGAGGACAAAACATGCAATTTTAAAATAATATGTCGCTTTTCTAAACTTGATTTGGAAAAACAACAAGGCTCATTTTATATCCTGAAAATAGATCCTGAAGAATATTTCAGGATTCATTGTACTTATATGTTTGCTAAGTTGGGTGAAATAATAATCAACTTTCATTCTGTCTCTCCCTTTTCACGTAGTGAGTGGCTGACATGAGCCACATGGAGGACAGTTTCCGTCCTGTGTGAGGGGACGGCTTACTGCCACTTCCTGCAGGTTTAGTTAGTGTAAATGCCTCCGTGTGGACTCCCCTTCTCTGTACAAGCCTTTGATTCGTTTACGGGACACCTGTTTGTTCCTTCTTTCTCTTGGCTATACTCCAAATATTTTCTTGCTCCCAAAAGCTAGTACTTTCTGGTCCATATTTCCTTAGATCATATATGATTCAATAGTGATTTGTTTAGGAACAGCCATGAGAAAGCCTGTGAAGGCTGACATTTTCACCCAAACTTACCAAAGAGAAAGGAAGACCAGGGGATTATGGCATACGGGCAAGTGAAATAATGACGGCAATGTTCTAAGGGATCAGAAAGCAGAACTTGGGCATCTAGAATAGCAGTGATAGTAGTTTTGTCTGACATGGGCTTAGTATAGGTATACATGAGTATTTCAACCTCTAAGTAAATAAGATTTTGGGGGGTTTGTTTTTTGTTTTTTTTTTTTTTTTTTTTTTTTTTTTTTTTTTTTGAGGTAGCGTTTCACTGTAGTCCAGGCTGACGTGAAATTCACTATGTAGTCTCAGGGCTCAGGGTGGCCTTGAACTCACGGCAATCCTCCTACCTCTGCCTTCTGAGTGCTGGGATTAAAGGTGTGTGCCACCACGCCCGGCCCTGTTTTTTTGTTTTGTTTTGTTTTGAGTAGGGTCTCACTCTAGCTCAGGCTGACGTGGGATTCACTATGTAATCTTAGAGTAACCTCGAACTCACTGTGCTCCTTCTAGCTCTGCCTCCCAAGTGCTGTGATTAAAGGCATGTGCCACCACATCCAGCTCATAAATAAGACTTTTTACAACAAGGAATAACAGACATTTGAGGGGAGAGGAAACTGAATCACATACAGTTTTAAGTAACTACCAAAGAGTGAAGAAGGAAAAAGACACACAAAGAATAAGGATGAAAAATGGAAAACAGTTATAAACATGGCTGACATTAGTTCAGTTACTATCAGTAATTTGTTTGCTAGGTTTGAATGTGGTTGATGACATGCAAAGCTCATGGGAGATTTGACTGCTGTTGTGAGGTATTAGAAGGACGGGGTCTTCATTTTACTTGGCATTTGGCATTGAAGCTGAGGTTATTAGTATAGTATCCATGACTGAATAGTGATGGATTTAGAAGATAAAAATCAACATACATACACATGCACACAAACACGTATACATATATACACATACATATTCACACATATACATTCATGCACATGCATAGGTACAACTACACTTACACAGAGAAATGCACATAAATATATGCACACATATACACACGAAATATACATACAACACATGTGCCACATATGCATACAAATACACATACTCATATATACACATAGACATACATGTTTAAACACAAATCTATATACACATAAACTGCCTGCTTTTTGTCATGGGATATTGTACACCACCTTGGGTCCCTGCCAACAAAAAGACTATTGTCAAATATGATCCTTTGACTTCGGTTGGTATAAACTTTTTCTGTGTGAGATTGTTTTGTTTTCTTCTGAAGTATTATTAGAAACAAGAAAAGCAGGAATAAATTCTTTACAGGCAAAAGTCTTGCATAATCCAATTAAAAGGCAGAGATAGTCAAAATAGATTAGAAGACAAAAAATACCCACCTCTGCATGTACAAAATAACTAACTTGAAATATAAAGACCCAAGTAAATGTAGAATGATATCAAAAGAAGCTAGAGGAGATATACTAAACTCAGACAAAAAGAGTTTGGGGAGCTGGAGGTATGGTTCATCAGTTAAGGTACTCACCTTCAAAGCCTAATAACCTGGGTTTGATTCCCCGGTTCCCACATGAAGCTGGATGCACAAGGTGACACATTCACCTCAAGTTTATTTGCAGTGGCTGGAGGCCCAGACATGCCCATCCTCTCCCCACCCACCTCTGAATAAATAAAAGAAAAATATTTAAGAGTTTGGAACAAGAAAAATGTGTGGGGAAGAAGACAGATATTACTTATTAAGGGACCAACTTTAGAAGACACAACAATTTTTAATGTGTTTGCACTGACCAGAGAGTACCAAAATATATGAGGTAAGTGCTGATAGAAGTTGATAGAGAAAGAGACCAGGCATCACTGTAGGCAAGGACTTTTACATGGATGTTTTATTAATTAACAGATCCAACAAGTAGAAAATCATGAAGGACACAGTTGAACTCAAAAGCACCATTTACCGATTGAATAATTTATATGATTTATGGGCTACCTCTACATTTATAGGGCACTTCCTTCAACAGTATAAGACACGTTCTTCTTAAGTTCATAAGGGCAATTTATCAAGATAGACAATACTTGGAAACAAAGTGCATCTAACAAACTTAAAAGTAAAATTCACACAACATACCTTCCAAAAACATGAGTTAAGCCAAAATTCAGTAACAGAAAACTGAAAGGTCTCTGAAAATTTGAAGATTAAATGGCACAGTTCCGAATCGTATGTGGGTCAAAGAGGTCTCAAGAAAAATGTAAAATTACATTGTATTAGGTGAAAATAGAGGAAACTTACCAAAAGTTGGTGGAACACTGCAAAACTCATTTATAAGAAGGAAATTTATAGCATTCAATGTATATATTATCAAAGAAAAGGATTCAAAATCAATAATAACATCTCGTGCTTTGGAAATTACACTTTAATCCTAAAGCCACAAGGAGGAAAGAATTAATAGAAACCATGGCAGGGCTGGAGAGGTTGCTTAGCAGTCAAGGCACTTCCATGCAAAGCCATGGAACCCAGGTTTGATTCTCCAGGACCCATGTAAAGCCAGATGCACAAGGTGATACATGCATCTGGAGTTCCTTTGCAGTGGCTAGAGGCCCTGGCACACACTTTCTATCTTTCTATCTGCCTCTTTCTTTATCTCTCTCTCTCTCTCAAATAAATAATTAAATAAAATATTTTAAAATGATTTAAAAACCATAGCAGATATCAATGAAATTTAAAATAGGAAATAAATTGAGAACAATCTAGGGAATAAAACGTGTTCACTGATCAATAAAAATGTTTAGCTGCTAGATAGGTAAACCAGAAAGAAAAGAAAATTACTAATATTGAAAATGACAGAAGCCTACGGGCCCAGCTTCAGTTCTCAGCCACCTACATAAAGTAGGGTTTCTTGACGAACAACTCACTGGGAAGTGTCCACCACGACACTGAAATTTTTCTGTAACAACCTGTGGCTTCTGGGCACAGAATTATCCACTCCACAGGTGCTTCTGCCCAAACTCTCTTTTTAAATTATGTTTCAATTAGCTAACAAAGTAGTAGGTTTCCATATGGCTTATTCATAACATCTTTAGTTTTGATTCACTATCCTTCTACCCTCCTCTCCTCTGTCTCCCTTTTCAGCCCCAGTATTAAAACCACACTTTCTATAATGTATATTGCTCAGAATTCTGTTATAAACATAATTAAAATATATTCCAGCTTATGAAAGCTTTAAACTTATCTAATAATGCATATAATCCCTTGTAAATGAGTTTTGCGTCCTGCAGCTTTCTGTAGGATTAGAATGTGTGCATTGCTCAGGCAGGAATGAAGCATTTGTTTTCTTACTAGTTACACTGGAAGAAGTTACCCACTGAGGAGTTCATTATATCATCTATATTCCACCGATTTTATGATGTCTGTCTAAATTCTTTGAAGATTTATGATTTAATCACTGCTCTTTAATGAGCATTTGAAATATGAAGTAAGTCTAACACTCATCCTTTGCCTAAGCTTAATGTCTTAAGAAGTTATAGTTCATGGGTGAGGTTAAGGACATTAATTCACCATTTTAAATTCTCATTTTTCTGAGCTTCTTCAGAGCTCTGAAAATATTTGTACTAAAGTTCTTGCTTAAAATGCTTCTTGTATAAATTGAAATTATAATAAATAAGTGCATTAACTTAAATATACTAATGCCAAATATGGTCTATTAGTTAACTGACATTGAGTGGCTAATGTGGTAAACCATTGTGAATAAAACTTCTCCCAGGCATCTCTGTCAAAAAAGAAAGTAAGTGTCCACATACTGAACTCTCTCATCTGTGAGACTCATCTTAATCAGTTTAACATAAAATTCTCTCTATAATCTCCCCTACTGGTACCTGTAGTTATAAAAAATATACCCTGCTCTCCTCCTGTTTGGAGATTGTGACCACCATCACCATCACCTTCACTACCACCACCTTCAACATCACTGTCACTACCACCATCACCTTCACCACCATCATTGCACCATCAACACCACCTTCACTACCACTTTCACCTTCACTAACACCACCACCACTACCACCATCATCTTCACCATCACCATCACCATCACCTTCACTACCACCTTCACCTTCACCTTCACTACCACCATCATCACTACCACCATCATCTTCACCACCACCATCACTACACCACCAATATCACCTTCAACATCACCTTCACTACCACCATCACTATCACCTTCACCACCGCCATCATCACTACCACCCTCATCTTCACCACCACCATCACTGCACCATCAACACCATCTTCAACATCACCTTCACTACCACCACCATCATCACCATCACTTTCACTACCACCTTCACCTTCACTTTCACTACCACCATCATCACTACCACCATCATCTTCACCACCACCATCACTGCACCACCATCTTCATTATCAACTCCCCCATCACCAGCATCATAACCATCATTTTCACCTTCAACTTCACTACCACCATCACCAGCACCTTTACCACCACCATCACTGCACCGTCACCATCATCTTCAACATCACCTTTACTACCACCACCACCATCACCATCACCATCACCATCACCTTCACTACCACCTTCACCATCATCTTCACCACCACCGTCCCTGCAACATCACCTTCATTATCAACACCACCATCACCAGCATCATCACTATCATGTTCACTATTAACACCATCATCACCACAAACATCACCATCACCTTCACTGTCAACACCATCACCACCATAATCACTGTCATTTTCACTACCACCAACACCACTATCTACAACAGCACCACTAACATCATCATCATCACCTTCACTACCATCATCATTACCACTGCTGTCACCATCATCATCTTCACTACCTCCACCATCGTTGTCACCACCATCACAATCACCACTACTATCACCATCATCACCTTCACTACCTCCACCATCGTTGTCACCACCATCATAATCACCACTACTATCACCATCATCGCCTTCACTACCTCCACCATCGTTGTCACCACCATCACAATCACCACTACTATCACCATCATTGCCTTCACTACCTCCACCATCGTTGTCACCACCATCTTAATCACCTCTACTATCACCATCATCACCTTCACTACCACCATCATCATTATTACCATTGTAACCACCACTATCATTATCACCCTCACTACCACAACCACCATCATCTCCATCTCCACCATCTCTACTATCACCTCCATCATCATCACTACTACTACCACCATCTCTTTAGGGGTCCTTCAATCATATAATGCCCATTTCCTCTTGGTCAAATTCTGTGTGCTTATCTTCCCATCCTAAAAGACTTGTGATGTTTTTCACACAGTAGCCTTATTCACACCCAAGCACACACACACACACCACACCACCACCACCAAGGTCACTTATGCAGTTCTCTTCAGCCACTGACTTCATGAGATTTATGAGTTCTGTCCTGCGCCTGCTGTCACTCACCTCTGCAGCACTGCTGTACTCTCAGGTGAACCTGCTGACTGTCTGTGCCCACTGGAATACAGAAAGCTCTTTGAAATCAAGGAATTTGCTTCTTGTAATCCTGGTACCTAACACATGGACGTAACAAGTGCTCCTCAAGCATCAGCTGACGAATGGACTCTTTGTCTCCAGCATCTTCCTTCACACAAGTCTCTTTCCATATTACATTTCTTGAAACACAAGCTGCTTGCACTTCAGTACTATACAAAAGCTTCCTAAGACTCAAATTCCAACTTTCTTTTATTGAATTTGAGGACAGTAATTTTCTTCACACATTGTTTCAATGCAAACTTTCAGCTATTTCCTAAAATAAAACTCAGTGTTATTTTAATCTTTCAACTCTAGTTCTCATTATTATATCCTTATTATTTATTTATTTTTATTAGTTTATTTTAAATTTGCATACAATCTTATGGATTTCATTATAGAATTTTTATAGTACTTTGTTTTTGTTAATCCTCCTCTCCAATTCCCCTCCCCTGTGCTTCCACCTCCTCTTATTGGTTCCCTTCCTTCTGTCAGTAGTCCTACTTCTACTTTCTTGTCCTGTTTATTCAATTATTTTCTCATCACCACTTGAAAACCTATTTTTCCTGTCTCATGGTTCCCTTTCTAGTTTCATGATACACAAGACACACACACACACACACACACACACACTTAAATTGAGGATCCAAATATGAAACAAAATGTGGTATCTGCCTTTCAGAGTCTGGAGTATTATAATGTACAGGTTCATCCATTTTCCTACAAATGCCATAATTTCATTTTTATACATGCTGAATAAAATTCCTTTGTGTATATGTACCACATATTCTCCATCATACATCTGTTGGTAGACAGGGGTGTCTGGCCTCTCCATCCTGAGAAAAGTTATTTTATAATCTCCCTGCAGTCTTTGCTACTATTTCTTTCATTAGGAAATCTCGTGACAGACCACATGGCCCAAGTCCCACCTTCCCAACAAGCATTGCTCCACCCCACACTAAGTGCTTCCTTTTCTTCCACATGTACTTTAAATTTTATGTTTTCACCAGGCTGATGTCTTAGTTCTTAAGACCTTGAAAACACTGAACCCTAGTATTCAAATACCCCCTTAATCTAAAATGTATTCTCTACCTCCATAAAAAAGCACACTCTTTGCTGTTCTTAAAACATATGAACCTTGCAAGTTGTCTTTGATGTATTTAATTTTACTAAACATGGTGAAAAACTTTATATCATATACACAATATACGAAAGCAAGGGTGGTGACCATGGACTACTGACATTTGGCCTCACTGATAACACTGATGGTAATTCACATTTGCTCTTGATGTCAGGAAAACAAGATCTGGGGGGCTGTAGCTACTGCAGTCACAGCCGACTTTCAGGGAACTATTACTGTATAAAAATAGAGGCCAATATTCTTTGAGCTTATTTTTTTCTCAGTGTGGGCCCATTTTATATATACGTTCTACATATGACATAGAAATGTGCATGCTGTATGTTGTAGCCCAGTTTTTAAATGCTCACTAGGCCTGGACCATACCTGCAGCCTTGAGTTTGCACTTGTGCAGTGCTGGCTTGGGGGCTCCTCCTTTGATATTAATTAGCAGAATTGTAGGAATTTGCACTATATTCTCCCACTTTATCTTCACTTTCCATGGGTGCATAGGAAATATTACTTTTTTTTCCTGTTGTCCAGCATCAGTCTTGATAATTACCCACGAATGCTGGAAAGGTTGGAATGCACTTTCTGATGACAGCAGTGATGTGTTCCTCTAGAAAATGCGAAACTACTGAAAAGTATGTGTAAGAACACAAGAAAAAATCTTCTATACATTACTGTAATTTTTATTTATTTTTCCTATGTGTAATCAATAGAATATTTGATTGACATATTAAAATCATTGGTTTATTTTAATAAAAAGAATTCCACCATGAAATTAAAAATTCTTGGTAAACCCCATCTACATCTATATATATGTATTTGGTTTTTCAAGGTAGGGTCTCACTCTAGTCCAGGCTGACCTGGAATTCACTATGGAGTCTCAGGGTGGCCTCAAACTCACGGCGATCCTCCCACCTCTGCCTCCTGAGTGCTGGGATTAAAGGTGTGCGCCACCATGCACTGCTCAACATATATTTTATATGCTTAGATATACTATAATTTTTTAGTCACTACCATGAGATATTTAACTTACTTCAGCTTTCCCTCACAATAATGTGACAATGAACAGTGTTGTGTGTACACTCCTGTTAGTATTTTGAATTATATCCTTAGAAATAGATTCATGGGATTAAGTATGTGAATATTTTTGCAAGCAAATTTATGTCCCAAAACATTCTTGCTATTTGACAATGCAGCCAACAATTTGGAAGTATGCATTTTACTTGATATAGAATGGATGTTCTCATGGGCTGAGGCACTTGCATGCAGGCCTGCCAGTAGGGTTCAGTGCACCAGCTCCCATTAAAAGCCAGATGCAAGTAGTGGCACATGAGCCTGGAGTTTGTCTAGAGTGGCAAGAGATGCTTGTGCCCCATCACCCTAACACAGGCTCACCGACTAGGCTAGTCTACCCAGCTGGCTATTCCAGAGTGATCCCCTGTCTCCACCATGCACGTGCCAGGATTGCAGGTGGCCACCATGTGCACATCCAGCATTCATGAGGGTGCTGTGGTTGTGAACTCCATTCCTAACATGTGAGTGGTTTACACAATGAGCCGTCCCTCCATCCCTGGAGCAAGAGTCTCCTTGAAAATGTTTTTGGAAGAGTCAACTTGACTCTTAATTATGTTGGAGATGATTAAAACATAAAGCTAGCCGGGCATGGTGGCACACACCTTTAATCCCAGCACTTGGGAGGCAGAGGTAGGAGGATCGCTGTGAGTTCAAGGCCACCCTGAGACTACAGAGTGAATTCCAGGTCAGCCTGGGCTACAGTGAAACAAACAAACAAACAAAAAAGATAAAGCCAATGTAATCATCTTTTCAATGAAATAGTATTATACAACAAACACAGGGGATAAAATCTTCATCAAACACTAAACTATGTAATGTTGATGTCTAGATGTTAGTCTCCATTTTGAAACTGCAAAGTGAATATAAACTGCATGACATCAGCTCCCCTTGGGGGGGAGAAACCTTCACTCTACGATGTAGCCCATATAGGTTTCTTGCTACTGCAAGGGCTCAGACACACTGTTTCCATCACAGGATCCCTCAATGGAGCCTATTACAGTCCGTCAGAAGCACATCCATCAAATGTCATTTAATATATTACAGAGAATAATCTCAAAGGAGAAAATGGTTTCCTTCTAATTAAGTTTCCTGAATTTGGAATCCAGGTAGAGCAAGACAAATCCAATGAGAGTCTTCTTCATTAGTTTAAGATTATCAGGATACACCCGGCTGAATTAGCCAGTGAACTAGCCAGCCACAAGGCCGGCTAGATCATCTTCTTGGGGCCAGTAAAATGGCTCCTTGGAGAAAAGTGCTTGCTGCGCCAGTGTGAGGACCAGAACTTGGGTCCAGAACTTGCAGCACAAGTGTGAGTGTGTAAACTTGTTTGTAATTCCTTCTGTCTGGAGGGAGAGACAGGATCCCCAGGACAAGCTGGCTACCTAGACTCACTGAGTCAGTGAGCTCTGGGTTCAACTGAGAGGCCCCGTCTGAGCAAATAAAAGTGGAGAGTGATGAGGGAAGACACCTAGCATTATTCTGTGGCTTTGACACATGTGCACACACACATACACACATGCATGCACACCACACGCATACACATGGAAAATAAAAGCTAAACCAGGTCCTTTTGCTCTATTTGACACCAGTGCACTCAGCCCAATCAACACAGTGACTAGTCTCATCAGTCAACAAGCTGTCCTAATGATCAGAATCCCATACAGTGCCACGCAACCTCCCTCTCTAGAAGGTTCTGTGGCTGGAAAGAACAAGGAAGGCAGGCAGCAGACATGATCTGAAGCAGGAACACTGAAAGCTTTTGTTAGGCTGAGATTGGTAGGAAGTGTCAAGAGCAGCCATATTTACTGAGAATGACAGGCATGGCATGTCTGACGACCTGTCTAAAGACACCTGTGATGTGTGGGACACTGACAGAAAGGAAAGACATGGGGGTGTTCATTGGAGATAGCGCTTAGTATTTATCTTAGAAGCACACTATAAAAACACAAATGATGGGAAAGAGATGGCATTGTCTAAGAAAAAAATTAGAATAAACCAAAAGGCTCAGTGGGTATTTAGCATGAATTTAACACATACCTGCTAATTCTGATTTAGTTCATTGCCTTCCTGTTTGATCAGATCACCTGGCCAATTGCAATCCTTAGCATTACATTTTTAAAAAATCTTTTAAGTTGTTTAATAAAGAAGCCTTTATTTTAGGGTAAAATTAAGCTTTCCTGCTGTCATCTCTTTTTCCATTTTACAATAGTTTCATATTACTGAAATAATTCCTTTAATTGACATTTCAGGTTTTGTGAGATCATGGCTCTTCTCATGTGCAAATGATGGGACATTTAATATATTCGAAACAGTTTTTATAAATAAATACACACTAGAAAACATAATAATGTGGAATATAAGTATAATAGAACAATTCCATTTTCATGCTTATCCCTATGAAATATGATCTTGCAGTGCACACATGCAGAAAGACACCAGCACACACATAATGTCGATGAAATGTGCAAAGCATTTCAGTGTTTGTCAGATAAACTCTGAGCCCTTGTGTCCCCCTCAGGTTATGAGGTATGCCATAGCATTATTTTCAGAAGATAAATATTCTATCTTGGAGAAGGCAAAATATATTTGCAACATAAGTTATTCTGAATGATACAGTTAAGAATAAAATCTTGCAATTATAGATTCTTATTCTTACCCTAAACAATGTAATTGAGAAGAAACTACATTTCATGGTCATGAGTTCTGAAAGGGATTTCTGGGTTTATGCTGGGTCCTGACATTCATTAGTGATGAAATTTTGAGAACGTGCCAACCCTTATGATATCTCACTTTGTTTATCTGAAGAGCATTTATGATTATAATTCCATCCTAAAAGAGTGATAAGGATAAAACCATCACTGTACATAACAAACATTTTTAAGATATCTCATTAAAAAGTCAGGAGAGACAGCTCAAGGTCTGTTGCCAGTGGTCCAGTATGAACCATAGGGGGCGGGGGCGAGCTGGCGCAGTGTTAACAACACAAACTCTGGGAGTCAGGTAAGTGGCAAAAGCAGACTAATTCATTGCAGGAAGTAGGCTCCTTAATATACCCCCGCCTGGCCTCTCATTGGTTCCTTAGGCATCTGGTGTCCTCTTGTCTCTTTCTCTGTGGCTCATTTCAGTTGGTGGTCTTGACGTCATCTGTCTCCAGGCACTCAGGACGATTCTAGGTCGACTCAAGGTGGAACTGCTTATTACAAATGCGCCTATTGCTTCAGGCACTCAGGGTATTGCATCAGGTGCCTGGGGCACATTAGGATGTTCCTGCTACAAAGAGCCAAGAGCACTTCCTGTGCCTGCTGTGCATGAGGGCCTGAGGAGACCTGAGACCACCCTAATTTGACTCCTAGAACCCACATAAACAGCTGAGCATGGCCACACACATCTATAACATCAGTTCTGAGGGAAGCAGGAACCAGAGAATCACTGGGGCTTGTGAAAAAGAAAACAAACAACAAAAGGCAAGCTCCAGGATCAATAAGAGACTCCAGCTCAAGTTAAGAATGGGTAAAAGAGAGATGGAATGGAACACCCTACATTCTCCTCTGGCCTCCCCTCTGGGATACCCCACTGCAGGCAAGCACACACAGTGCCACATAGGCACATACATGTTCATGCCACACACACACACACACACAGAGAGAGAGAGAGAGAGAAATATCTTTAAAGGAAATAGATTTTCCCATGGGCCTTGTAACTGATACACATCCACACATAGAGCCATTGTGGAAAACAGAATGCATATTCCCCTTTAAAAGTTAAAAACAGGACTGGAGAGATGGCTTAGTGGTTAAGGCATTTGCCTGCAAAGCCAAAGAACCTCTGTTCAATTCCTCAGGACCCACATAAGCCAGATGCACATGGTATTACATGCATCTGGTGTTTGTTTGCAGTGGCTGGAGGCCCTGGTACACCCATTTTCTCTCTGTTTTTCTGCCTCTCTCTCTCTTTCTCAAGTCAAACAATAAATAAAATATTTAAAAGTTAAAACAGAACTATCTCATAATCCATCAGTCCCACCATAGATACACATCCAAAGGAAACAAAATAAATACCTCCTAAAGATTCCTACACACCTGTGAATATTGTCACAATAATACTCACAATGCCAAGACTAAGAAAGAAAAACAATAATAGATATTATATAGCTAAAACATTAAGAAATCCTGTTATTTACAACAGTGTGGATGAAGTTAGAGGACATTATACTGTCAAATAAACCAAACTCATACAAACACTGCATGAATCCTCTTATGGGTAGAATGAACAAAGGCCTCTAACTCAAGGGAGCAGAAAATAGAAGTATTTTCCCAGGGTTGGGAGGTAGAGGATACAGGGATGTGTGGTTTCTTGTAATGTTGACATAATTTTTTATAAAAAATAAAGACTTTAAAAGCTTGGTAGGTTAGACATAGATCTTTGTGGTGGAAAGAATAGACAATCCAGAAATAGACACTATATTAACCAGGTGGAGTATGGTGGAACTACCCTGAACCCTAGTGACCTGAAGTCTGAGACAGGAGGATCCTGAGTTCAAAGCCAGCCTGGACTACACTGAGAGACTTTGACTCAGGGAATAAAGCACAAACAGTTAAAAAAGAAAAGAAAAGAAAGGTTGAGATACCATGCAGGATGAGCATGACTCACCATTAGCTGTGCCTCAGTTTAAAAGGCCGGTTAGGACAACTTGGTCCTAAGACGGCCATGCAAGCGTCGGGCTCTCCAGATCACTAGGAAGAAGTCCAGTGAGATCCATTTGAGAAGGACATTCTGTGAGTGGGAAGGAGTCCACTGAGATCCATTT
This sequence comes from Dipus sagitta, assembly GCA_036346955.1. Lineage (NCBI taxonomy): Eukaryota > Metazoa > Chordata > Mammalia > Rodentia > Dipodidae > Dipus > Dipus sagitta. The sequence goes on along the minus strand of CM070780.1, from coordinate 7,935,462 downwards.
GAGAAGGATGTTCTATGAGTGGGAAGGAGTCCACTGAGATCCATTTGAGAAGGACGTTCTGTGAGTGGGAAGAAGTCCACTGAGATCCATTTGAGAAGGATATTCTGTGAGTGAGAAGTCCACTGAGATCCATTTGAGAAGGATGTTCTGTGAGTGGGAAGGAGTCCACTGAGATCCATTTGAGAAGGACGTTCTGTGAGTGGGAAGAAGTCCACTGAGATCCATTTGAGAAGGATATTCTGTGAGTGAGAAGTCCACTGAGATCCATTTGAGAAGGATATTCTGTGAGTGAGAAGTCCACTGAGATCCATTTGAGAAGGATGTTCTGTGAGTGGGAAGGAGTCCACTGAGATCCATTTGAGAAGGACATTCTGTGAGTGAGAAGAAATCTACTGACTGAGATCCATTTGAGAAGGACGTTCTGTGAGTGGGAAGGACTCCACTGAGATCCATTTGAGAAGGATATTCTGTGAGTGAGAAGTCCACTGAGATCCATTTGAGAAGGATGTTCTGTGAGTGGGAAGGAGTCCACTGAGATCCATTTGAGAAGGACGTTCTGTGAGTGGGAAGAAGTCCACTGAGATCCATTTGAGAAGGACGTTCTGTGAGTGAGAAGAAATCTACTGACTGAGATCCATTTGAGAAGGACATTCTGTGAGTGGGAAGGACTCCACTGAGATCCATTTGAGAAGGGCATTCTGTAGTGAGAATAAGTCCACTGAGATCCATTTGAGAAGGACGTTCTGTGAGTGAGAAGAAGTCCACTGAGATCCATTTGAGAAGGATATTCTGTGAGTGAGAAGTCCACTGAGATCCATTTGAGAAGGATGTTCTGTGAGTGGGAAGCAGTCCAGTGAGATCCATTTGACAAGGACATTCTGTGGGTGTGATCTAGTCCAACTCGATCAGTTTGAGAAGGCCAGTCTGTATCTTGAGAATTCTATTGGTGATTTATCTCCACAGGAAGCCCAGATGCATCACTAATGAAGTTTCTCATCTCAAATCCCAAGACTAGCTGGCCTGGTAATGAAAAGGATGGGGTCAGTAGCTCCAGAGTAGGAACCAGAGGCCCAGAAAGGTCAGGACCTGTAAGACATAAGAAAACTGAGTCCTCTCTATAGTGGAAGGCCTGGGAAGCAGAGAGCTGTCTGTATCTTCAAGGACCTGGAAATTCTTTAGAGTGGTTCCAAACTTCCTTTCTGAAAATGCTGATACTGGGCGTAATCCAGAACTCCTGAGTCCCAGTTACTGAGAATGGACCTGTTTAATTCATGCTCAGAATGGTTTTCTTGCACATTGAAAGAGTTTGGGAACCATTTGGGAAGCTTGTTAGGGAACTGTGTGCTCCCAGATTCCACCCCTGCGATGCTGATGCAGTTCAGATAGGGTGCCATTAGAGAATCTGGGTTTGTTGTAAGTACCTTAAGTCCTCGAGCGAGATGGCTTACAAATTAGGCCTCGGAAAACAACATTATAAATTCTTTGAATGAAGCCGAGCATTGGTATAAAAACAGGATTCAATCAAGTTCTGTGCCCGTGGTGGCAGAACAGTTCCTTGTACATTCATTTATCTTTATGATAGGCCAGCCTCTGGAGAATTTGCTTAATATTTCAACTGAAATGAGAATTTTCTGAAAGAATCTTGGTCTTTCTCTACTCCACTCTATTGCTACCTGGTACAATTTGGTATAAATCTACAATGGAAAGCTTTTCTGAGTTTATCATTTTTATGCAAAGAGTGATTTCATCTGTTTGAAGCACTCAGAATGCCTTAAACATCGTTTACCTCTGACCTACAGAACACCACCTTTCTCACAGTGTGCTCGGCCTTACAGATAGAAAACCAGAACAAAGTGAGAAGGCAATAGGTTTCCAAAAGAAAGAAAATTGAAAAGAACATTGAGTTCAGAAGCAATGCCTAAGAGTGAGTATACCAGTTTTTGTAGAACAGGTCATATGACAAAGCTTTGAAATTAGTGGGTAATCAGAGAAATGAAAACTCATAAGGGAAAAATTTTGGATTTTGACAGATGTTACTTTCCCATTTCTTGGATAAAACACACCAAACCAAAAGCAGCCCATGAGAGAAAAGGGTTTATTTTGGATTGCAGTCCCAGAGGAAGCTTCACAATAGCAGGGGAAGATGTTAGAGCAGAGGCTGGACATCACTTCTGCTGCAGTGGGTGGAAGAAAGCAGCAAGAGTGTGAGTGAAGCTAGCACTGGCGAACTGAGGTCTCATAAACCTCTAGTAAGATTCCACCTCTCAAACTGCCACCAACTGAGAACCAGCCATTCAGATAACATGAGTGTATGGTGGTCATCTGATTCAAACCACCACATTCTGCCTCTGGCCCCCATAGACACATGACCATCTTATGATGAGAAGTGTATTCAGTTCAACTTTAAAATTTCTCACCAGCCCCAACACTGTTTAAAAGTCCAAACTCTCATCTGACTGTTTCTAAACCATAATCAAAACACAACTTACATATACATAATGACATAGAGCAAACATTCCTACTGTAGAAGGCACAACAAGAAAAGACTGAACCAATGTAAGGCCTAAAAAAATCAGAAAAAAAATCAAATCCTGCAACTCCATGCATGATACATAGGATCCACAACAAAGTCTCTGGGGTTCCAATTCCACCCCTCCAGATGGGTTGCTGAAGCCCAGGGGAAAAATTCTATCCTCACCCAGCAGCTCTCCTTGGTGGACGTTCTATAGTCCTGGTATTTCTAAGTCCTGAGGTCTCCACTGCAACCCACAGTTCATCTTTACCATGCTCCCCCATGGACTTTCTAGGGACTGTGACCACTCCACATTGCCTAGGGTCATCTCCAGAAACTTGTGTGGCAAATACAATGACCCACTCTTACCTGCATTTGTTATTTGTTATGCTTCCATAGTCACAAGTGGGCTACCAAATTTGCTGGATTAGTGGATAGGAAAAAAGAAAGCCAACTTTTTCTTTTTTCTTTTCTTTTTCTTTTTTCTTTTTTCTTTTTTTTCTTTTTTTTTTTTTGAGGTAGGGCCTCACTCTAGTTCAAGCTGACCTGGAACTCACACTGTAGTACCAGGCTGGCCTTGAATTCATGGCAGTACTCCTACCTCTGCCTCCCTAGTGCTGGGATTAAAGGTGTGTGCCACCACACCTGTCTTGAAAAAAGCCAACTTTGAAGAATAAGAAAATATCATCAGCATTATTATTATTATTCCAGTATAGAATAGCTGGCCCAGTCATATTGGTGGTAATGTCTTAAACAAATACAGCTGAACCAGGATGCAGTCTTTTACCCAACAATTTTATTTCTTTCTGTACCATCTACTTCTGCTCAATACTCCTTCAAACACATCAGTCCAGTACTTTTTAACTTTAATATTTTTATTTATTTATTTATTCATTCATTTATTTAACAGAGAAAGAGAGAGAGAGAGAGAGAGAGAATGGGCACACCAGGGCCTCCAGCCACTTCAAACGAGCTCCAGATGTGTGTGTCCCCTTGCGTATCTGGCTGATGTGCGTCCTGAGGAATAGAACCTGGGTTCCTTGGCTTTGCAGGTCAATGTCTTAACCGCTAAGCCATCCCTCCAGACCCAGTACTTTTAACTTTAATTTTGTTTAAATTCTCAAGACCACCTCTCATTCAGACTGCATTCTAGCCCATTTCCACTAAAGTCCTTTCTCCCCTCTCCTCACAAGCCAAGCTTCACAGTCCAAAGTTCTTTCTGGATTAGGTCTTTCAGCTCTCACGGGAATCCGTCAAGCTTTACTTATAGCACTGCATGCGTTTCTTAGTCCAATATGTCAATGCCTTTCATTTTCCTCCTGTAAATGAGTTCCAAAATGTCAAAAGCCACACAGTCAGGTTCTAACAACAAGCCCACTCCTCTGGCACCAACGTTCAGTTGTAGTTATTCCCAATCAATAGTAGCTGAAGAGAGGACAGGTGTAGCAGACAGCCTCAGGCTTCTGAGATGAACTTCCAAACCAGGCACAGTTATGGAAGAAGGGATAATTATTGAAGCTGACAGATCCAGGGAAAGTTCCATAATGGCAGCAACAGCTGGCCTGCTTTCATAGGTCTAAGCAGAGAGAGGGAAGCCACAAGCTACATACCTAAAACCACAAAACAAACAAGCACACTTCAGGAACTCCAGGCACTTTGCATATCTTTAGATTGGAATTTCAAATCCACCACCATACCTTAGGGCTGTACCCTAAGATTCACCCATTGACACCTCCTCTGGCCAAGTGGCTACAAATCCAAACTTCAAACTAATAGAACAATGAATCTACTGGGGGCCATCTGTTCAAGCTACCACAATAGGGTTAATTTAGACTTACAGTCTCTAAGAGAAGCTTCATGATGGGAGGGAAAAGATGGTAGAGCAGAGGCTGGATGTTACTCTTTGCCACAGCAGGTGGAAGATAGCAGCAAGAAAGTGAGCCAAACTTGCACTGGGGGCTAATAAACCCCAAGTCCTGCCCCTGTGACACACCTTCTCCAGCAAGGTTCCATCTGCCAAGTTGCCACGAGCTGAGGACCAAGCATTCAAATCACTTGAGTGTTTGGGTGACACCTGATTCAAACCATCACAACAGACAATAGCAAGAAATGGAAATACACAATGAAGGACTTTTCTGTTTTCTCCTTTGTTTCTATACCTAGTCCCACAGTGTGTGCACATGTGTATGGATGTGCAACCACACACACACACACACACACACACACACACACACACATGCATGCACATGATCATTCTGCTATACATTTTTAGAAAGTAAAAACAGTTAGGACAACTAATGGAGCTAACTTTAATGCTATGTATACACAGCTATTTTCATGGATTTTGTTTGAGAAACAGTATAATTAGAATTATATTTTATTAGTAAAAGGCAATCACTTGTTTCCTCTGACACTGTAAAAAAATGAGAAGTCTTTAGTTCAAGGCTCTTAGGACAGCATGTTTCAAGAAATTAAGTTGTTCCTAGGGCTGGGCATAGTGGAACATTCGATCCGGAGGCTCGGGGAGGAGAACTGACCCTCAGGAGAAAAGGCTGGGGATATTTACACCACAAATGCCCCTGAGCCTTCCCTAGCATTTCCAGCCAGAATTGTATTTGCTCAGACTTCTGAGGAGTCTAAATTTTTTTTAATAAGAACTGTTGGTCTCTCTCTTCTCTCACTCACTTGCCTGCTTGTTTGCCTTGTTTTGTTTTTGCTTATGAAATCCTCTTGATTGCAGATCAACAGGGACTGGAGCTGAGCAAGGAGGCCCTGTTTGTGCCTCTCTCCTGGCTAAGGAGCAGCTCCAGGGACCTGAGCAGGTATTTGGCGTATGGCCCAGTTGTCTGTCCCTTGCTGTCAACAAACAGCTTCTTTCTGTACTCAGCTTGCTCTTTTCTCCATTTTATTCTTCTCATGGGCTTGTCACAAATTACACATATTAAAGACCTGCTAATAGTCATTTTGGTTAGGGCAGTGGATTAGCTCTTGTCATCCAATCTTCACCCTACCCTGACTTGTAAATTCTTCATCTCCTGAGGCAGATCACTGGTCCATGACCTTGAGAGTTTTGTCCCTGGCTGGTGAGTCATTTTATATGTATCCTGCATTGACAGGAAAGTCAATGCTGAGCATGAGGACTGTCTCTGTGCTCAGCTAATATCACACATTAACTGGAATCAGTGGAGACTCTACTCTCTCATGATCTGTAGACCACTGGATTGCATGGGAACCTTGGAATTGGCTGTTTTCCAAGGCAAAATTAATGATGAAGTATGGATGGTGACTGGATGCTTCTTCCTGTAAGTGTCTGTTGATGGAGAGGCTGTCCCCACACCATAGAATCTGTCTGGTAGTACAAGTCACAGGCTTGTGAGTGTGTTTGGTGAATTGCATAGTGCCTTAAGACATTTTTTATGAAGAGGAGACGAGGAATTGTCTAGTCTGTGCTTGTTTCCCCAACTCTGTGGGGTGGGGGGACTAAAGAGTGGAGTATCACTTTCTTGCCTGTCTTTTTTATGATGTATGGAGTATAGGAAATTCTTTGATTCATGCACATTTAGCAATATAGAGTTAATCTCCCTAGTGTCTTCTTATTTGCTAATTTTTTTCTAATGCTTTACAAATATCACCTTGTCAGAGAAGCACAAGGTAACTTTATAAACATGGAATACAGGTCCATCTCCTGATGTTGGACCCACAGTAGCAACATGAACTTGGACAAGTTAAATTATAGTGGTATCTTAATTTCTTTCATTAAAAAGTGGGGTAAATAAGAATGTCTTGTCTGGGGAGTTGTGAGGATGGGCTGAGGTCAAATGGACATACAAGTCACAGGGTGGAGACGAGGAAAGCCTCCCTGGTCTCCTTGTGCCTCAGTGCAGCAGAACTCTTGGGACAGAGCTTCCACTTGCACAGTGGACAGTGGATGTTAACTCCCGGGAAGAATCAGGGAGGAGTTCTCTTAAGAGGGATTCTCAGGGCCACAGCAGCTCTGATTTCTAAACACAGTGCCTCTGATCTCACCCCTGCCCGGGCCCGCACACATCCATTGCCTCATTGTGAGATCAGAGGCACACAGTAATATTCCCAGAAGCTGGTGAATCCTGTGTTAGTCATTTTGGATCACAGACAGGAGCATTCGGTAGTTGTAAGTCAGTTTTCCAGAGTAAGACTAGGAGACTGCTAATATAGTCTTCATTCCAAACACATAAGACTAGGAGACTGTTAATACAGTCTTCATTCCAAATATAACCCAATAGTTCTTCAATGGAAAGTACTCCGCTCAAGACAGGATTCAGTGTTCTCAAGATAGGTATCTGAATGCCTGGTTGAAAATATTCTGGAATCAGCATCACAGTATTACTTTATTCAATAGCAATATATTAAAAATAAAATTTAAATACTAATTATATTCATGGCAAAGTGTCATATCACATTTTTTTCATTTCCACTATTTTACAGTCCGCATTAATAGATAAGCAGGTGCTTTATTTTAGAAGGCAGTAACACTTTTGTGTTTTTATCCCTACTTAATCTTATTCACTATTTTTCCTTTTGTAATAAAACTTCCATAATTTTCATTTTGATGTGTGGATAGTGTTCCAGTAAAAAGATAGATTATTGTACTTAATGACTTACTTTTTTTTTTTTTTTTTTTTTTTGGTTTTTCAAGGTAGGGTCTCACTCTGGTCCAGGCTGACCTGGACCTGGAATTAACTATGTATTCTCAGGGTGGCCTTGAACTCATGATGATCCTCCTACCTCTGCCTCCCGAGTGCTGGGATTAAAGGCATGTGCCACCACACCCAGCTCTTGACTTACTTTTATAATGAAATTTTCACATTATTCATATCAATGCATTGGTAGCATTCTATTGAAAAGATGTAGCATATTTTTTCCATTTCTTCTTGCTGTCTAGTAAGACTGTACTCATCTGATTACAATTTGTGCAAATTGGATTTATCATCTCTTAGACTCTATCCTATGCAACCCTGTTCTTAAGGTATTGTGTCATATTTGATGACATCATTATCTAGCTTGGTGTTTAAGGCTCTTTAGGCATGACAGCTAAAGACACAAAGTCCACAGGATTTCATGTGTGTCAGATGTTACTGGGAGTGGACGGGGTCTTCTGCTGGGGGCTGGCCATTCATGAAAAGATGAGCTGAATATTCTGCATGTTGTGGGTACCCTACTTAGCCCTGGAGATTAGACAGTGAACATAAAAGACATGATTTCTGTCCTCTTAGAGTTTTCATCCAGGGAGGGGGTTATTTTAATTAATTATTATATAAAGAAATAATGCTACACTTATAACAACAGATACAACATAAAGTGTTATTTGCCAGGAGGGAGTAAATATGGGGGAGTGATGAAGGTAGGAAGCTCAGAGACATTTTCTGAGGAAGTAATATTTGCGTTAGGCTTTGAAGGAGAGATACAAATTACATCCAAAGGCTGAGACATTTTCTAGGCACTGGGGAAAGCTCCTGAAGTAGCCTGTGTCAGGAGAAGAAGGAATCATGGGGCAGAAAGAGGGGTGTGCCAGAGTGGCCTAGCATCTTCTTGGAACAGAAAAGCATACTGCTGTAGTGTTTCCACTGGATGTGAAGGAGGGAATTGAGTCAATGCTTTTATTGTAACTCTGCAAACTTCTCAATGCTACAAGGAAATCCAGCTCCAACAACAGCAAAAACCTTCAAAGTTACTTGGTACTCATTTCATGCCTACTAGAAATAGCATTCCATTTATAGTAAGTTAAAAGAGTTGTCATGTCATGTTTTAGCTCTTTGCAGGGCAGGAAATCCACACCTGTGACTCCATGTCAGTAAGATAGTTCATTTTTAAGATAAGATCCCAGCCCAGCAAAGCAAATATATATTCTGGCTGACATTAAAGTTGTACGAATCTCCATGGAGAATATATATCTCATGTAATAGGAAGTCAAATTTCTTAAATATCTTTTAGTCTCAGGACTCTCTAATATAGTAACTGCATGAGACATCAACTTTTTTTTGTTTGTTTGTTTTTTGTTTTTTGTTTTTTCGAGGTAGGGTCTTACTCTGGCCCAGGCTGACCTGGAATTCACTATGCAGTCTCAGGTTGGCCTCGGACTCATGACTCATGGTGATCCTCCTACCTCTGCCTCCTGAGTGCTGGGATTGAAGGTATGTGCCACCACGCCCAGTTTGAGACATCAACTTTTTAAACATGGGGACAAATTACAGCTAGAGATGACTAAACTAACCTTACCTGGGCTGTAAGGACTCACTGCATACTCTCTCACCTGGTGATGGGGTTTGGTGATGTTTCCATACCAGTGCACATGTTATGGCCACACCACATTTTCCTGGCACTTTAAATCTCCTACATCTCTTTCATATCTATTGTGCTAAAAGTCTGGGTTTAGAAGCAGAATGCACTTCAAAGGTCATTTGGTTTAGAAGTCATTTGGATGACATGAGCGGGAGCAGCATATATCAAGTCCTGAAATTAATTGGTCACAAAATCCATTTGTTGGGTTGTGACTAGCACAAAAAAAGAAAAAAAAGAAAGAAATAGAACATTTCAGGAGTATTTATATCCATACACGGACACATGATTATTTGACTATACTTGAGAAATTAGTGTTATGGGGTAAACAAATGCTATGGGTCCATAAAGAAAATAGAAGAGCACTAGGCTCAATGAATAGTGTTCAAATTGTGACTCAGCAACCCACTAGCTAAATGGAGCTAAGTCACTGAAATACCTGGGGGTTAGTCTCCCCATTTCTAGACTGAGGTGAATCCCAAATGTGTGAATCTGATTAGCAGTAGTTGAGGTCATGCAGCAGATGTTTAATACACACAGGCATTTTTTTAGAGCTGCCCTGTGGGTCCATAAAAAGAGGGACAGGAAACCATATGAGTAACAAGTCAGTTTTATTGACTTCATTTTATACAGGATTCAGTGGAAGCCAGTGGGAGCCAGTTCACGACTGCTCAGCAGGATGGGAAGCCGACAACTCCCAGTCTCCTGGCCCAGTCCCCATATGTTTATCTGTGTGTGAACAACGCGTGCTCGCGTTCTGTAGTCCACCGGTGGCCGTCAGAGGACAGCTTCAGGGGTCAGTCCTTACTTCCCACCCTGTCTTTGAGGCACATCATTCTTGTTGGTCACAGCTGCATTTGCTAAGGTAGCTTGCAATTATTCTGCCTTGACCTCCATTCTCGCTGTTGACATGCTGGCTGTACATCCAACTTCATGTGGGTTGTGAGGATTTGAACTTGTGTGATCAGTCTTATGCAACAAGTACATTACTCACTGAATCATCTCCCCTGTCCCGGTCTTCTATGTTTATTCTATCCTTGTCCCTTGCCTTTGGAATTTTAGGCACTTCTTTTCAAGTATTTATTTACTTTTTTTTATGTTGAGCAGAAAAACAACCAGTAGCACCTGTGGTTTTATTAACCTGACCCACTGCCCAGGCCCTCATTCATGTCTTACAAAAAGTACCCTTTACAATAAACTATTGACTCATTCTTTTAAAAAAATATGTGCAATCAAATAGACTAAACTGAATGTCAGAAAACTCTAATTTTAAAGGTGTGTGTGTGTGTGTGTGTGTGTGTGTGTGTGTGTGTGTGTTACTGGGACTGAAACTAGATTCTTGTGCATGTTTGGCAAGTGCTCTATCACTGGGTGATATTCCCAGCCCTTTTTTAATTTTTTGAGACAGGGTCTTGCTCTTACCATGCAAGCTTCTTGCCTCGGGTTCTCATCCTCATATAGCTGGAATTACCAGGTCTGTCTTGAGCTTTTTTTTTTTTTAATTTCAGTAAATGTGTGACCATAGATGAGATATTCTGTCTTTCTATACCTAATATAAAAAGATATTAGAATAGGCTCTAGCTAAGAAGGTTTCTACCCTTAATGTTTGTACAGTGTATGCATAGATATAAAAGTGCTTATTACTTAATTACCAGAAGTGACTACCAACAGTTAAATACATGCCGTGACTTACAATTTATATTTAATATGCTATTCTATAGTTTGTTCTGGAGATTTTGTCTTCCTATTAAAATGTTTCAACCTTGAGCTGGTAGAAATTTCCCATGGGAATGGATGTATCCATCTACACTTACATGTTTATGAACTGCAACAGGGATGAAATACTGCCCTTTCATTTATTGATCTGTTAGAACTATACCCAGGCCTGAGTGTGGTAGTACTTGGATATACCTGAATGGTCATATGATTATCACAATCACAACTTACTTATTTAGGCAAAAGTAAATGCTACTGACTTAAAAATTAATGCTTCTCTCTGTAAGATGGAATCCTGCTCATAAGCTAAACTGAGAATAGACGAGTTTATGTGTCTCTATGGGAAAGTATAACCCAAGGTGAGATGAGGAGTAAGCCATCAGGTGAAAAGTGTGCTTTTATAGCTGTTCAGAGCCAAATATGGGATCTAAGTATTGACCTCAGTCTATGGTTTTTATAGAGAAAGTAACACTCATTTTTTTTGGGGGGGGTGATACCTCAGGACAAAGGGAGATGATTAGACTGGGTAGCCATGGATGTTTCAAGTGATCACGTTCAGGTCTCATCTCACATTATGATTCTAGGGTGGCTATCTCCCTCAAATAAAGATAAATCTCAACATAGTGTATCTTTTCGTGTTCTGAAAACTTAAATGCCAGAATCTAATAGAGAGGAAAGCCACATTTGACTCTCTCGTTTGGGCCCAGCAAGATTTCTAGCCCCAAAGGGTCTGTGCTTGGCATGGTGCCTCCTTCCCTGGGGAGAGGCTTGTTTACTCCTGGAAATTAGCATCTGCCAGCCACCTGGACATGGAAGGACTTCTGAGGTGAGAGAAAATCTTACAGAGGTTTGACATAAAGCCCAATTCAGGTAGTCAGGCAAGATAGAAATGTTTTTGCATGCTGTGCTCTGGCTTTTCTTAAGTTCTCCACAAAGGCAAGCAAGACCTTTGTTTGGATTTTAAACACATGGCTCTCCGGCGAAACTGCAGGCTGAGAGCGTCTGGCTGTCTCACTTAATGTGCGCTGTCGGGAGAAACAGTCCCTGGTGGAAATGTGCGCACCGCACTATTATTTACAGGGGTGCTGGCTCCAAGCCTAGTCTTCAGGTGTCTCCAAAAACTATTTCTTGAAGAAAGATTTTCCTGGTTTTGATCTTGTGAAAAATCTTCGTGCTTGATGGTTTGTTTTTATGGCTGTGCCTGGCTGGATCTATGAAATATGACACCTCTAATGAAGTTTCCTTAGCTAAGGACGTGGTGCCCTTGAATAGCATGCATTTTGGTCACATCCCAAAGGGAACACATTTAGAAAAGAACAAAAACAAAAAACAGCTATCTGGGAGTTTGCAAGACATTCATAAGTAATGAATATGTTGGATCAGGAACAATACTATGCTATTCTTATTGATTCAAACAAGACAACTTTCTTTCTCTCTTCTTTCACCCCCTCTCCCCCTTCCTAATAAATCTTGCAGACAGGAAAACAGAGGTGCTTCTTGCAGGAAGGTGTAGGGGGCAGTGCCATCATCTTTCTAGTTTAATGCAAAACGGTCATGCTTGAAGAGAGGCTGTGTGGAGGAAAGTAACATAGCACTTAAATTTACAAGCTTGGTATGTTAACCATGGTGGCGTGGTCCTGGGGAGATCCCTTCACTCCTGGGAGCTCAGTGTTATCTATCACCAGTCAAGTAGGTAAAATTATTTTTATCTTTTATTTTATGCATCAAAATAAAATTATATGTCTTTCATTGTGTTTTATGCATATGAGAGTAGCATGATCTTGTCACTTCTAACCCTATTAGGAAGATCGAGACAGACATAGAGATTGACTAACTACGAGGTTTGTTGGGAGACTGGGAGCACAGCTCAGTGGTAAGGCTTTTGCTGGAAAATACAGGGATCTAGGTTTAATGTCCAGCATGATAAAAGTGGATATTCACTGTAGTCTGTGTTCCACAGTACATATTAGTGAATTTGATACTAATGTATCAAAAACATAGGGTACACTCTCTAACCTCACAGATCATGCTTGATAGGAAGGTAAGCTTGTCAAATGTGTTAATGCAAGGGAGTGTGTCCTAGATCCTAAAATAACTCCAAAGGAATTTTGAGAGAGTTGGTTTTTGAGAGAATCTAGAGGGGCTTTATAAAATGATATTCACTCTTGTTTCTTGAAGGACTGAGATAGGCATGGGACGGAAAGGTAGAACCAGTTAGGAATCTCCCATTAGTTCCCCATGGGCCCAAGTCTGCTCATATGGGATAAACTGAGCTTTCAAGGCTTAGGCAGGAAAGCCACTTCCATAGTGTTGCAGTCAAGTTCGCATTACTGGTAGAAATCACACAACCGAGAGCAGTTTGTGAAAAAAAAAAGAGGTTTATTTTGGCTTACAGGCTCGAGGGGAAGCTCCACAATGGCAGGGGAAAACAATGGCATGAGCAGAGGGTGGACATCACCTCCTGGCCAACATAAGGTGGACAATAGCAATAGGAGAGTGTACCAAACATTGGCATGGGGAAACTGGCTATAACACCGGCAAGCCCGCCCCCAACAAGACACTGCCTCCAGGAGGCCTTAGTTACCAAATCTCCATCAGCTGGGAACCTAGCATTCAGAACACCTGAGTTTATGAGGGACACCTGAATCAAACCACCACACATAGTGATACTTACACAAGACACAGCTCTCACCTCAAAAAGAATTAAAGTTTATTCTGGAGCCAAATATGAGTAGTGACCATGGCCCAAGAACACATATCCAAAGTGCCTCAAAATCTCAGACTCCATGTTCAAACATAGTAAGTCCCATGAAGCCTGTAAGTAACAGAACAAAGAAAGTCATAAATCAAGGTACTTTTCAAACACCTTGGTGGCAACATCAGGTAGGTGGGTGACAGCAAAGCAGGGAAATCTCTGCTGTAGGCTTCAGAGGCTGTCTGATGTCAGTCTTGGCTTTTGGGTTGGTGGAAGTTATGGCTCTCTTATACATTAGAAGGATGAACCTGATAGCCACAAGGAGGTTAGGCCATACAGATATGGGCGATAAATGAATATTTAGAGGCTCAGATAGCTCCAGGTAAATTTACCTCCAAACCTGTAGCACTGTGTCTCTCCATTATCCATTAGCCTTATAGAAATTCTAACATAGGTGTGTCAGTATTTATTTTCTTGGAGACTTTAGTTTGTAACCTAGAGGTCTGTTTTAAGTTCTGCTAGAGAAATTATATGGAGCAGATAGCAAGTCTGGGGGTGCTGAGTGACAATGGGAGGAGAAAGACCATGACTGTGGCATCTGCAGTTTGCCCTGTTGAGAGGTGGTCATATGCAGCTGGGATTCTCAGGAAAGTCTGAGCCTAGCCCTGAGTGTGGGGAGCCATCCCTGGAAGCCCTGGTCATGCATGTGATTTCCCAGGGAAGTGTTGGGAACAGATTCCTATTGGTCAGGCCTGATTTGCAAATATACACATTGATTTTCCCTCATTGGCATAAAGTGAGAAGAGTGAAGTGGCTGAAAGACAATTCTGTAGGGACCAGCCACCACCACAGTGCCTTTAAGAATGCAAGAATGAGAGTGCTGGGGACATAGCTCAGTGGGCAAAGTAATTGCTTTGTAAACATGAGAACCAGAGTTCGATCCTCAGAACCCATGTCAAAATTCTGGGTGCAACTGGGGCATGGTGGTTCATGCTCCTACTCCCAGCACTGAGGAAGTTGAGAAAGCAGGATCCCTGGGACCTGCTGGCCAACCAGTGTAGCCTAATTGGTGAGCTCAAGAACACTGAGAAACCCTGTCTAAAAAAGGGGGGGAATGGGATGGCATTCATGAGAATAACACCTAAGGTTATCCTTTGGCCTATACATGCAAGCACATACGTGTGCACCCATATGTACACACACACACGCACACACACAGGAGAATAAGAAGAAACACAGGAAAGGAGAAAATAACAAGAGATTTCATCCTACCCTCTGCCAGTAATTATCTGAAATACGTATGTGTAACTAGCTTGACAACCCCAGAAACATGGTGTAGGAGATGAAAGAACAAAGCCTATCTACATAGCGAACCTTTTGACACAGAGGAAGGCTGTCTGGCTACTCCACAGCAAAGCTGTGCTGAGGTTCTCCTGGGGGGAGAGGGCGCGTAGAGTGTACCTGGTGTCTCCGCTTTCAGGTTGCTGTGAGTACCATCAGCTCCTGCAGTGGGGTTAACAGGACAGTGTGGTGTGTAGGGAGCAGTTTTCCTGGAGCCTACTGCTGCTTTCTGAGAGGACCAGGAGGTCTGACTCCCTGCTGCATGAGCAGTCCTCATATACAAATGACGTGTCCTGTCAGAGGAAAGAACAACCACTTCCGGGGGGCTCTGCTGGGAACAGAGTCTTCTCTGAACAAAGAGGTGAGGAGGGGCTTGGGAGACAGCGCAGCATGAAGTTCTGCAGACAGGAGGATCGGAATTCAGATCCCCAGCACCTTCATAAATGCTGGGCACAGCTGTATGCACCTGCAATCCCAGTGCTAGGAAAAGAGAGCCAGGAGGACCCCCTGGGGGCTGCTGGCTAGCAAGTCTAGCCAGACCTGAGAGCTCCAGGTTCTGTGAGAGAGCCTGTCTCCAAAAAGGCGGAGAGCTACTGAGAGGTCTCCAGACTCAACCTCTGGTGTATACACACACATGCACACATGCACACACATGCACAGCATAAGCACGCACACATTTAAGAAAGTAGTGATGATTCTGTCGTGACAGGAATCATCACAGAGAAAGAGCTCACTGAGTTTCCTGGAAGGATTTAGCAGGAATTTATCTAATTGTGTTGAGTCATTTTGAAATGTCACTAAGTAAAATAATATAACCAGAAGACCTTTTGTTAGGTGTGTCTACCCTTCATAATATTAAACAACTAATTCTGAAGTTTCAGGTGAAATGGGCAGACATCATTTCTAATTTTTAAAAAGTTTACTATTTAGGCATTTATCTTACTGTATAATGAGTCAACTTAGTCCTAAATAAGTTTTAAGTGTATTAGGTAAGGCAAGCTACACTGGCATTGGAGTCTGCTCTCGTCATGCACACGACTTACATATCAGCCTGATTCCAAGAGCAAAAGCCCTGTGTACTTTAGGATTTCATCAAATCTGATTATAAACACTTTTGAGACAGACTGTCTCTAGAATAATGAAGTCATGGTATCTAGCACTGTTCCCTTAGAAAGCATTAGAAACTATCCAAATAACACTCTTCATTCTAAGAACTTCTTCCAGTATTACAGAGAAGAGAAGCAGAATTTTTCCATGAGAAAAGTGTGAAAACTAATAATAAGATGCTAATGGTGACCTACAAGGAGAGAGCTGGGGCATCATCTGTGTCTCTTACTAAGTCACTCCTAGCCACTCGTGGGCTCAGAACGACAATACTTATGTTTAGTCCCCATCCTGTGGGTGTCCTGTGAGCTTCTGCTTCTCCTCATTTTGGGAGCACTGAGTCCACTTACTTGGCAACTAGCTTGGGCTGGAACATCCAAGATGGCCTTTGACAAATACCTGGGCCTTGACCCTGATGATCAGCTGTACTCCTGTGTTTCCAACAGGAGAGCAGGGGCTCTTTGCAGCAAGGAAACTGAGTCCCAGAGAGCAGAAGTGGATGCTGAGTCCTGACAAGGTCTAGTCATGGATTCACACAAATCCCTGCCTTGGTACTCTACTAACTAACACAAATCACAGGGCCAGCTTAGCTCCATAGAAAGGAGGAGTTTTCTTTGTCTCTCAAGGGTCATGGCCTGAGACAAGGACAAAAGGTATCATTAGAAATTCTTTTTGGAGATAACGACTGTATTGTTAAAAGACTGCTCTGGGGAAAAAGCTGTTTTGCTCCCTCCTAGAGCTGTGGTGGATTAAATACACTGAACACTGTACTCCAGAATCATGCTGGTCTGTCTGTGCAGGGAGCTTGGCTGGTTCCCAAATGTAATCTGAATGTTAGATATATGACATTACAGTCCCACAATGTGCAGTGTTCAGTATCACACTTGGGTTTTACTACTTTGTTGTTATTAAACACCTGCTAGATTCTAGATCCAGTATCGGAGAAACAGCTCTGAGCATGAGGCATAGCCTCCCTCTTGCATTTCACAGACGAGATCCTATAGCAGTTCTCAGTGCCAAGACTCCTAGGAGAGTCACACCTCAGTAATGTTACCGTCAGCCTCTGCAGAGTTCAGTTTTGTCAAGAGAAAAACACTCTGTAACTAGTTTCTAGTCCATTCATTCTAAATTGAATGTCCTAAACTGAAAAGTTCTTTTAGAAGGTTTCCTGGAGGGGTGGGGAGGAAAACCCAGCAAGTGTCAACTGTTTAAAGCTATTGGTGTTTTTTTTTTTTTCTTAATTTGCATTTATTTATTTGCAAGCAGAGGGAGACAAACAGAAGGAGAGAGAGACACACACACAAAATGGGTATCCCAGGGCCTCTGGCTGGTGCAAATCAACTCCCGATGCATGTTCCACTTTGTGCATGTGGCTTTATGTGGGTACTAGGGAATTAAATGAGTGTTGTTAGGCTTTGTAGCAAGCCCTTTACCCGCCAAGTCCTCTCTCCAGCCCCTGTTTAATGCTACTTGATGGTGGTGGACTACTTCGTGAAATATGCTTGCTTCTTAGAGCAGAAGATATTTCTTATTTTTTATTTTAATTGCATAATTCATATTATAAAATATATGTGTATAGAAACTCTTCGATTCTGTGTTGTTAATCATTGTTGTCCCGGCTGACTCTGGGTGAGGTTGCCTTCTAAGACTCATTACATGGTGAAAGAACCAAACCATGTTAAACACCAAATTGACTTTTGTGAAAGACTTACTCTTAAGAAAAAAAGAGATGAATTGCGTGGTTTTTGGTTAAAAATGATCCTCTAACGTCACATGTAGCACATGTGCTGGAAGTCATTTTCAACCCCCGTGTGTGCCACGTGGCTCCTGGTTCTTAGAGTAGCAGAATGGAGTCATTTATTCAAACAGAGATGGTCAGTTTGGTCCTTCGTCAGTGTCTGGGCTCTCCACCACTCTCAGAGTGTTAAAGCATCCAAGGTGTGCCCCAAGTTTCTCTAGCTAAGCTCTGGACTCACAATTTAAATGACAGGCAAATGTTCAACTTGAGAAAAGTACAGATGGATATTATCTTCTAGATAGAGTATCTGTCATCCTATGATGATAAACTTTGAGTACTTCACTTAACTGCCAGTGCTCAGTAAGTACTTCACAACGTTAATAGGAAGGTTCCAGAAGGCCTGAAAATACCATTTAAGGCTGTGGGACAAGTCATTTTCCTCATGGCCTTTTCTGTTGTCTCAGCTTCCATGACTCACTTATCTTCCCAAACTCTTCCTACTAATCTGTGCTTTCTCTTCCTTTCCTGTCTTTTTTTTCTCTAACTTTCCTTGACATATTAGAGTTTCCCTAGCTAAACCTCTCACTTCTTTTTAACTCTTTTCACTCTCTAGCCACGCTAATCCATGTATGGGCTGTGACTTCAGAGTCTTATCCTTATATCCATTTAGACAACCTGTTTCTCTTAACTGGGGAATCTTATCTGTTTATGTACATTAGAGATAATCTGTTTATACCTATATATATTAGAGATACATGTGGATTTACAACTGTCCTGTTGTTGAGTCTCTTCGAACAGTCTGGAACATTTTTTCCCCTTGTGTCTTGTTTGTTTTGTTGTGAGGAGTTCATCACATTGGAAAGGTGTGATTCTTTTCTGTTTCTTTACTGTATCTACTGGTTTCATAGGATGTTTACATGGCAGGGTTATTTTTCTTTTATTTCTGGAAGTAAGATTCCCTTAAGCATTTTGCAAAGCTGATTTGGTGGTGATAAATTCTGTTTGTGTTTGTCACAAAAAGTCTGATTGGGTTAATGTTTATTTTCTTTCAGAATTTAGAATTTCTTCCATTCCCCTTTGGCTAGTTTCTGTTGAGAAATCTGTTGTTCATCTAATGTAGATTTCATAAATGTGACTTACCACTTCTGTCTTGCAGTTATTTTAGAATTCTTTTTTTGGTCTCATACATTTGATTGGTTTGTTATAATAAGTTGGGAGAATATATATATATGCTTCCTGTATGTAGGTGTCTATGTATTTTTCAAAATTAGGGAAAGTTTTAGCCATTATTTCAATGAATAGATTTTGATGTGCTTAATGTTTCTCTTCAGGACATTCCAGAAATGCTATTTTGTTTATCTCAATGGTGTCCTAAAGGTTTATGAAATTTTTTTTTCCTTCCTTCTCCCTGGGGTATTATTTATTTCAGAAGACCCATTTTCAAGTTCAGATGCTTTTTCTAATCTATGGCCAAGGCTCAATGATTTCTCTTTGGCTCTTTGTGAAGATTTCTTTCTCCCTCTCTCTCTTCTGAATTCTCACTGAGTCAAACATTGTTCTTCTAATTTTGTCCAAATGTCTATATCCCCTGATTCTCCCTGAGGTACTTTGTCGACATTCCTTCAATTGTGTGTGTGTGCACATGCACATGCTCAGATCATATGTGTGATACATTCATGTGTGGTGTATATGCGTGTGTATGATGTTTGGTATTGGCACATGTTCGATGTGTATACATATGTGCATGCCCCATGCATGTGTACATGAAGCCAGAAGACTTCTCTTACATCTCGTCAGCCTATTTCCTTTATTTGGAGTCTCCCCCTCAGCCCACAGCTGCTGTCAGTCAGACAGCCCCAACAGTTCTCTGGTTAGTGCACCCTGAAGATTAGATTTACAGACACATGCGGTCATGCCTAGCTTTTTACATGGGTTCTGGGGAGTTGAACTCACTGTTCTTCAGCCTGAGAGGCCCTTATGCTTGAGTGGCAAGTGCTCTTAATCAGTGAGCCATCTCCTAACCTTCTTTAACTTTTTAACCAACCATTTCATCAGTAGCACCTTGTGGGATCTGTTCTTCTAGGGGTATCTGGTTACTTGGCATCCATCTTTCTTGTACTTCAACCCTGAGATCTGTACCCAGAGCTGACCACTTTCTCCCACTTTCCAGAGCTCTTTGGAGTGAACAGCTCTCTCTGAAGGTACATCTTAGGTGTTGGCTTTGTAGCAATGTTGCCTTTGGACTTTTCTGGGCACCACAGTGCAGTATTCCTTCAGCTCTGATTAACAACTGTGGGCACAATGTGTGGTTTGGCCAAAGGGTCACTGTTTCCTCGGGGTCAGGGTCTCTGTGGGGGCTCATGGCGTGTGCAGGGAGGCATACGCTGCAGTGGTTGTAGGGTGTGTATTGTGTTCCCTCTGACGGTGGAAATGATGGTACCAGTTTGGCATTGATGTTCCCTCAGTCTCTCCAGAAGCAGCTGCAGCTGGCAAGGCCCTCTGGCATTGGCTACCTGCCCAGACCAGGGGGATTATATGCTCACATATTGCATAGAGACATGGTAAGTGTACCCTATGTGGATATCTGCCATAATTCTTAATGTTGATGAATCCACATGTGTCTGGCCACATTATTGGCCCCAGAGGACAAGTGCCTGATTACTGTTGTTGAAGTGGGAGCTCAGTCCCCTTTCATGCTAAAACACCTGTCTCCTGTAATATTGTACACTGACTGGAGTGGTGCTGAGGTCACACTTGTCCTGCTGGGTCAAGTTCAATCGCCTAGGCCAGTTTGATAGTGTATTTGCGGAATCCAAGAAATAGAAGTTTGAATTCAGATGCACTTCTCATTTTACAATAGCATGTCGTCATGGCCTGGGATGTACAGTTTTGCCAGTGTTTTCTATGAAACTCTACAGAGCTTCTTCAATGTGGAGGAAGACATGAGCACCCCTTTGCTTGCTTTTGACTGCTTTTATCATATTCCAATAATATAATGTTGTTGTGCAGCCATCTTTGAGGTCTGTGATAGGTTCTTGGTTAACGTTATCTCCAATTATTGAAATAGTGTGGAGGGTACAGCTCTTAGTCCATTCTGGGCACAGCGACAGTTCCAGGTGCTGGAAAAGCTAAGATCACGTAAGCCAGCAGCTTCAGGGTGCATCAGTTCCCTGAAGTCCATCTTCCCAAGGTGGTGTCTCAGGCTAGAAGGAATGAGGAGGCTATCCAGGACCACTGTTGCAAGGAGATCAACCCCACTGAGTTGACCTCCACCATGTCTTATTCACCTCTCTAAGGCTCCTCATCAGAATAACCTTCCACTGGAGGTAAAGAATGGATTTGGCATTCTGATTGGGCCCAACGCAACATGACATATGGATAGAGAGCTGCACCTAAGTGTCCAGTCTATAGCAATGTTTATTCTCATTGCCATATACAATGAAGGAGATGAGATAAAACTCTAGAAAGAGCTTCCTATCTTTTCTCCTTTGAGTCCTTCTATTGCCACCTATCAATACTGCTTTAAACTTTTTCAGATGCTTCTGATCCAAGGAGGAAGGGATCACCCATTGTGAACTTTGTTTCCTGATGAGAATAAGCGTCAATGCATGGAGGTAAACTCTCACTCTTTACTAGTGTTTCTCCCTCTTTGTTTACCTGAGGAATGTTCAGTGCCTTTTCTTTGCTTCAAGGAAATGGGCTTTTCTCTGTTTTTCTGCCCCTGGATCTAAAGCAATTTATAAAAAAGTCTTTTTTCTTTTTTTGTAGTTTGTGGTTTTTATTTTTATTTCTTTATTTGAGGGGGGGGGAGAGAGAGAGAGAGTATGTCAGGGCCTTCATCTGCTGCAAACTAACTCCAGAAGCATGTGCCACTTTGTGAATCTGGTTTACATGGGTCCTGGGGATTTGAACGTGGGTTCTTTGGTTTGCAGGCAAGAGCCTTAACTGCTAAGCCATCTCCCCACCCTGTATTTTATTTTTTTAAGTATATATTTTGTACGGACATATCATGTGTTGGTACCATCATCTCCCTCCTCCCTGCCCCCATTCCACTGAGGGCCCTCCTCAGTGGGGTTGGTGGTATTCACCAGGGGGTTGTGGGTGATGAGTTGTGTGAGCAGCCATCAGTCAGTGTGGGGGGAAATGCCTCTGGATATTCCCTCCCACTTGGGGCACTTACCATCTTTCACCCCCTTCCACTAATTCCCTGAGCCGTGGTGGATGTGCTTTAAGTCGACTTTAGTGTTGTGCTCTCAGCAGCTTCTGGGTATCTGCCTTGGTGTATTTTGGGTATCGTCAGGGTGTGTCCCACAAACCTGGCATGGGGTGTCAGGCTCACCATGGAAGTAGCACACTTGCTGATCTGGCCAATTCTACTGGGCCCTGGCTGATGTGTGGGGGTGGCTTCTCTTGTTGACAGATTTTGGTTGTCCTTGGTTTCCCTGCCTTCTGAAAAAGAAGAAGAGATTCTCCAATGGGAAATGAGGTCAGCATAGTTTAAGAGGATAAGCAATGTTAATTTAGAGAGATTTTAATGCGTGTAGCCTCTCTTTTGGCCATAAACTAGTGGGAGTTTCTCATTGGAGACCATAATTTTGGTTGCCATAGGATTCTGACTTAGTTCCCAGTTTCAGCTATGGGTTCCTTTCCACTGAGCGGATCTCTTAACCAGTCATAAAGCCATTGGTCACCTGCCTAGGCTGGGTACCACCATTGCACAGGTGTGTACGTCTTGTCAGTATGGTTGCTTTCATATAGCAGTGTCTTCTGCTTGCTGACGATGTTGTTGGCCATTTTCCCCCTGACAGCTCTCACATAGCACTTTCCAGCATTGTATGGGCTAACCATCTGGGAACTGGCTTCCTTCCAGATTCCAGCTGGATCTCTGGGTGTTCTGCGTCAGCAGCGTGTGGCCACATGTTCTCCCTGATCTGTGGTTTCTAACATGGAACAGCTTGAATCACAGGCATACCTAGTTGGCAACTCAAGAGACAGATAATAGGGATGGAAGGAAAGGTTTGTGTGGGGGGGGGCAGAGGAGATTATCACAAGACTAAATCCAAAATAAAAATAAAAACTTTCCTCCTGGATCATAGACTAAAAGATGTAACCCTCACCAGGAGTATGGGGGAATCATCTAGTAGGAAGGGCCCTAGAGGGCTGGGGAGATGGCTTAGGGGCTAAGATGCTTGCCTTCGAAGCCTAAGGGCCCATGTTTGACTCTCCAGATCCCACATAAACCAGACACACAAAGATGAGGCAAGCACAAGGTCGCACATGCCCACTAGGTCTAGGTGCAAGTGTCTGGAGTTCAAATGCAGTGGCCGAGGCCCTGGTGCACCAATTCTCTATCTTGCTTTCTCTCTCTGTCTGTCTCTCTTGCTCACTCTCACTAAAAAATGAAAAGAAAAAAAAATAGGGCTGTGGAGAGGGTGGGATGAAGCCTAAACCTAAAACCCTAAAAGATTTAGCTCTGGCTTGCAACTCCCGGTGTCAGGAAATTGGTTACAGTCCACATTGTGCTATTGATTGGAGAGACCTACAAGGTCCCCAAAACAAGACAGTGTTCTATCAAAGCACTTGATTATCCACCTTGGGTAAAAGGTAAAACCCTATTGCTGAAGACCGAAACCCTTGTTTTCTTTTTGTCTATTTTTATAATATACCATTTTCCATCCTTTTACTTTCAATGTACAAAGTGGTTATATGGAAGTGAATTTCCTATATTCAGTATATAATTGGACAATGTTTTAAAATTTACCTGGCAATATTTTCATTTTTATAATGTCTGTGTATGTATGCATGGATGTGTCTAATGTGTATATGTGTGGGCACATGTACCATGGCAGGTATGTGGAGGACAGAGGACAAACTTGGATACTTGTCCTTTCTTTCTTTTTGTTTGAAACACTGCTTCTCACTGTTTTGGAAATGTGCATGCATAAGTCTAACTGGCCTCTAAGCTTCCGAATTCTCCTGGCTCTGCTTCCCATTGCCATGGGTGTGCTGGGATTACAGACATCTCTGCCACTTTGCATTCAGCTTCATATTGGTACTGGGGAGTCAAACTTTGGCTGGCAGACTTATAAGCAAGTGCCTTAAATCTCTGAGCTATCTCTCAATCCCATCCATCTGTTTTTAAAAATTCATTAATTGAGATGATTTACATTTATTATTATTATTTATACTTAATATAAAATGGCTATGGACTGGCATCCTGCGATGGCTCCACTCTTCAGAATTGTTTTGTGTCATTAAACTTATATAGTTTACTTATGATTTGATAACTTGATTTGTTTGGCTTACTTTTTTAAAAAGTAAGAGCCTAGAAGGCATAAGGAAGATTCTAGCCTACTGAGCTGGATATGTGAGCAACCAAAGAAACTGCCAATCATTGGTCTGTTCTCTATTTTACTAATTGAAAGTATGAAGTCGGTCTCAGTCCCATAGTGATGACTTCTGTGTAACCAGTCAACATTCTGCATGGGCCCTCCTTGATTCTTGAATCTGTTCTAATGACTTCTAGGACTGTAGGCTCCTCCAGACTTCCAAATGCAGTCATAAGATATAATGAGAACAGTGGAGCAAGGGTATTAGACTTATAACTCTAAGACAAGCATGTTGTGCCTGTGGGGAAAAATGGATTGGTTTTATCAAATTAATGAATAAAAAATAAGGTAGAAATCTAATATTTTTGCTCTCAACTCAAGCCAATCTATAGTTCAGTTCAGACACTTTTTGTATCTTCACCATTCACAACTTCATTTTCTATTTAAAAGTAAATTCTTTCACAACATTTTCTGATTTTTCTCCCAGTTTAAAAATAGTCACGGGGCTGGAGAGATGGTGTAGTGGTTAAGGAGCTTACCTGCAAAGCCTGACAACTAGAGTGTGATACCCTAGTTCCCATAGAAAGCGAAAGTCGAGCACGCATCTGGAGTTCAGTTGCAGCAGCTGGAGACCCTAGCATGCCTATTCTATCGTCTATCTCTATCTCTTTTTGCTTGCAAATAAGTAAGTAAAACATATTTTAAAATAGCCACTTCCTTTCCTGATGTGCATAGCCTTCATTGTGTCATTGACTATTTCCTACCTCTTGTGGGAGATATTTGTTCACATTTTATTATGGCCTGCTAGTCTTTCAATTTTAACTTAATTTATCTATCTGCTTGTACATGTGTATGTGTGTATGGGCACGCCAGGGGCTCTTGCTGAGTGTATCTGGCTTTACATGGATGATGGGGAATAAAACCTGGACTGGCAGGCTTTGCAAGCAAGCACCTTCTACTGCTGAGCCATCTCTCCAGCCCTCCACTGAAAGCTTTTGTTGGATGTCACCTACATAAAATCACATCTATAAGCAAAGGTTTTGGCTGTCTTTCTTTTTAAATATTTTATTTTTATTTATTTATTTGAAAGAGAGAAAGAGGGAGAGAGAATGGGCATGCTAGAGCTTCCAGCCACTCCAAACAAACTCCAGATGCGTGCACCACCTCTTGCATCTGGCTTACATGGGTCCTGGGGAATCAAACTGAGGTCCTTTGGCTTCGCAGGCAGGCACTTTAACCGCTAAGCCATTTCTGTAGCCCTGTGGCTGTCTCTTGAGAATCTTCCATGATGGTGGAAACAGAGGTTAAGGGTAATAGGACTTTGCTGCAGGGAAGCAGATGAGCATAAATATATCTAGAATCAAAACTGCTATGTCCCAGTGGTTTGTCTTCTAAAGTATAATATGGGACATAATTTTGAAATGAGTAGTCAGTATCTGAATAAACGGGTGAGCTTCTGCTAGCTTTTTCAGGTATTGGAGGCCAATAGAAATTGATTGTTCTTTATCACCCTGGGCATTCTTACTTTGCAGGCTCTTGGGTTAGAAAGGGGATGGGTTCTGACATGCCCGCAGTTAGATGTGAAGGAATTATGCAGGTGAGGAACTACTATTCAAGGGAGGGAAGGAGGAGAATGGAGACATGGAGCTGATGCAGTGTGGTGAGGAGAGACCTGAGATGAAGAGAAAGCAAGAAACAGATGCAAACTGAACCTGGATCAATGAGGCCAGAGCCACGGATGTACTACATTTAAAGAGCTGGAGGTTTGTTCGTCATGCAGGTTAAGCAGTGCAAGAAATTTCCCATGTGCTCATTCATTCAATCACAAGAAGTAGGCATTGTTCTAGGCATTGATGACACAGCAATTGGCAACTCCACGCCTTCTGTCAGTGAGGAACACAACAATGCATGGACACAATACAGTAATGCATGTGACCTTCCTCTATGGTAGAGAAACTTGGGTGGGGATTAGTAAGGTGTTTTCAATTATTTAGGTTACTTTCTCTTGGTTAAGTTCAAAGAATGACTATAGGCTATCAGAGCATGCAATGCCTTATGTAGGTAAGTGATTTCTACATGATAGATACCTGACCCTTGTTCTAAATCCTGGTCCACTTCTTACAGGACAGAAAGGAGACTGATAGATGTTTTAAAATGGTAGCACTTGGGGAATTATTCACTACAGTAACCAAGAAATCCACAGGAGTTTCATTTGTATTTATGTTTACTGCTTTAAGAGATAAGAAGGCAAGTTACAAAATATCAAATATAGTTTGCATACAATAGTTTCTCGAAGATTTGCTAATTATAGTCTGGAGTAGTCATTTTCCTATTTCTCCCTAGCATCCTGCGTATATTTGCATTCATATCTGTACAACATGGTCACTGTTGATGTAATCTCCCAGGATTGGAAGCCCATGAGGACTTCAGCTTGCAGCTAAATCCTAAGCAGAGAACTTAGCACATCAAGGAGTTATTTTTTCAATTATAGATTTTCTGTATAAGCATATATTCAGTGTACAATGATTTATACTATGACATTTCATGCATATAATATGCACATGGATCATATTCTCAACCACCAAGAGAGAGGGTTTTTTTTTTCCCCCTAAGACATCTTCCCAGGCCATGTGAACAGCCTGAAAACGTGCAGATTCCTGCTCCAGATATACTGAATCTGATTGAATTTAGAGTGCTTGGGAAATTGTACTTAAATTCCAGTCTCCAAAGGTAACTAATGTCTGAAAAGGTACAAATGTCTGAAAAGCATTTAACAAACAGTAAGATGCTAATTGTTGGAATCCTTTTCAGTGTCATAACCAATTTAGGTATAAGCAACATCATGCTTCACCTTAAAAATCTCCACCTCTTATTTTTCCTCTCTTTGTATTTTTGGAAGCACTATTGCCAATGTGAGAAAGAAGCTGGAAGAAGGTAGAAATGTCAATGCACAGGAATGTACTAGGAAAACATTCTCAGTACTCTTACCTCACAACATTATTTCAGGACACACTGAGGGAAAACAAATTGCCTTTACCTCAGCAGGGACAGGCAAAGTCACCTCTATGATGACATCTAACCCTCAAAATACAAGGAGAGGGAGAGGGTATGGACCACAGCAAGCAAGGCCCTCCATGAGGCCACTCCTATCAGTGAGCTTCTTTAATCCTCATAACCTCCAAGCGAAGTAATTGTATTCGCATGTTTTTTTTTCTTTTTATAAAAAGTTATTTACATATTTATTTGAGAGAGAGAGAAAAAATGGGGTGACAGGGCCTCAAGCCGCAGCAAATGAACTCCAGATGCATGATCATCTTGTGCACTTGGCTTTAAATGGGTACTGGGGAATTGAACCTGTGCCCTTTGGCTTTACAAGCAAGTGCCTTAACTGCTAAGCCATCCCTCCAGCCCTGTATTCATGTTTTATAGACAAGAAGTTGAGCAGCCTTGCGGTTTTATTTCCTTTTTGTTAAATCCGTGGTTTTTCTCCTGCCCCTCTTTCTATTGTTGAGAAATGCATGAGCAAAAACAAAAGCGGAAGCCAACAAAGGTTGTCCTTTACTTGGATGTTGGCCTGATTTTTGGCAGCTCACTTCACACAAAGTGTTTCCAGCACAACTCTCTGTGACTCTAATTTTGTAGGAATTTCTTACCCGTAGCTAGCAAAGACAATGGTTAAGTAATCAAAGGTGTGGAGACACTCCACTAATTTTATATGTAGATGTGGATTGCATCGAGTAGGCCCACCTATGAAAACTATGCATGCACATAGTAGGAGAGCCAATGCTTCAGTAAGGCATGAGCACAATGGGAAAAAGTCAGATTTGATTTTGGAGTCAGTGCTAAAGACAGAAAACAGAAAGTAGCCTGCAGTGAGCATTTGTTTTTTCTCTGGGCTGGGAGAGCAAACTCAGGCCTAGCACAGGCCTCTGGCCCTTCGCTGTGCTAGATTAAATATGATGTATCTGTGCCCAGAGACACAGGAAACCAGCTCAGGTGAGGTAAGAACATTCTTCCAAGGCTCTGTTTCCATAAGTCTTGAGTTTTCATATGTAACATGTTAAAATATATTACACAGAGAGTGTAATTCAATAACCTGGTGCAAACAACCATGGAGTAGTACTGTTTTCTGATATGGTGAGAGAACATGAGGAGAGTATGCATGTTCTCTGAGGCTATTTCCTGAAATCTAAGAGAGGAGTGGTGGTCAAGATTATTTCTATACATACATACATACGTATGTATGTATGTATGTATGTATGTATGTATGTATGTATATCTGTATACATACACTCAAGAAACTTTGGCAAAGGACCTTAGAAATCATCTTGTCCACCACTCCTCTCTTATAATAAATGCAAAAATATATCACTGGTCTCTTCATCCTGATTCAACTCAGTAACCCTTCATGGATGGATGACTCGGCTTCCAAAACACCAGATATCAGTATAAGAAGTCTAACTTGCCTCTTTCAGTATTTTATCCAGACCTGACTTCACAATCACCTCTCTACAAGAGTTTTCTTTTTTAAATTAATATTAAAATTAAATTTATTTGCAAGCAAAGTGAGAGAAAAGAGACAGAGAGAATGGGTGTACCAGGGCCTCTAGCCACTGCAAACGAACTCCAGACACTTGTGCCCCTTTTTGCATCTGGCTTACACGGGTACTGGGGAATTGAACCTGGGGCCTTTGGCTTTGCAAGCAAGCATCTTAACTACTAAGCCATTTCCAGCCCCTCTACAAGAGTTTTCAATGACATTTGACACAGTGAAGCAAAAACCACACTATTGTTGGGATACCCACCATGTGGGCTGACTCACATTTGCCTGACAGATCTGTGTCTCTTTTACAGAATAATTTAAACCTGTTAATGATAGCTATGGCTCCTTTCACTCTCCAAAGTGACCTGGTCTGAATAATAAAGTATAAGGTCATGCCATTTCTCAGAAAACCTTTGTAAGGTGTGTAAGGACTTTTAGTCTCATGGATAAAGAAATAGGAGCTGGCTTTTATGATTATACACCTGGCTTAAGGTAGCACGTGGTTGATCCAGGTGAAAACTCGGATCTACTTGATACCACTTATTCTTCATGAGAATGCCTTTAAGTACTCCCCTCTCTAGCAAATGCTGTGGACAAATTACTGTGTCACACTGAGGTGGATATGACATCTTTTATTTTTATTTTTAAATGTGAGTGACCTTCCCTCCTAGGACATCTTCCTTATGTTAACTGAAATCCATCTTGCTGCAGGTGATTCCTTTGGCTCCATCCCAGCTGAGCTGGAGACCAGCTGGTCACAGGGCTTTATCTTTGCTCAAGGTGTATTTGCCCCTAACAGGAAAGGGAAAACCTTGCCTGCAAGGAGTAAAGCTGGAGGTTATGCATGGTGGTAGACTTCTTTGGCTTACACATCTCCTATTGGAGAGTATGAGGGTTCTAGTAATGCTAACGTGTGGCACGGTGGGCTCAGCTGATGTGGATCGTTCCTTGAACAGTCATTCTCTGGGAAGACACCAGGACTCTTCCTCGAAGACAATGGATTCTGAAGACTCTGGACACACTTCCTGGAGCTGTGTGGTCACGGTTCTCACAGTTTACCTGGACAAAAAGGGGTGGCTAAGAACTAAATGCTGGCTAAAATGTTATTATTGGGATGATATCATTTCTCTATTATTCAATATAGAACATTCATTCACTTAGATTTTGACTTTCATGCTTAATGTTGTGTAGAAAAGAATTCTAGCTCTTGAACTCAGAATTTTTATTTTTATTTATTTATTTATTTGAGATAGAGGAAGGGGGAGAGAGAGAGAGAGAGAGAGGAACTCCCAGACACATGCGCCACCTTGTGCATCTGGTTTACTGAGTCCTGGGGACTCGAACCTGGGTCCTTTAGCATTTCAGGCAAGTGCCTTAACTGCTAAGCCATCTATCCAGCCCTATGAACTCAGAATTTTTAGATGAAAATAATTCTCCCACTTGTCATAGTGTAAGTTGTCAGCCAACTTATACACTAGTTGTTATCAAACATTGCAGAACCAACTTTGGCTGGGCCTATAGTTTGCAAATGTTAATGCCTGCTTGAAAAACAATCATTCAAAAATTCCTAGCCCTTCCTGGCTGGCAGCCTAGATAATCTGATTCACTGGTATGGCCTGCCATCTGGGTTCTAGAATTGTTCAGATAAATTTAATGTGTAATCAAGTCAAGAATGTGCCGTACTGGTGCTTACATAGGTGCTAAAATGCCAAGGTAAGCTTATCCCCCTTAAAATTGACAATGGTACCAGTGGTACAAACCTCCTTTGTTTCACTCAGAATATGTAGAGGACATATTGAAACACCAGACCATCTGTATTCATCATGTCTGTGGAATCTGAAAGGAAAGCAGATAGACTTTACAGACAAAGTGATTATTTTTGATAGGCTTAGGAAAGAACATGGCAAAATGAAGATAAGATCTCTGGGGTGTCTTGCATTTCTGTGAAGTTAAAAATGTGAGATACAAGTCTCTTCTGTGTTCAAAACATTAAGTAAAACAGTGAATTTGTATAGACCAAATTCAAAACATTAAGTAAAACAGTGAGTGTGTATAGACCAAATTGTTACTGAATCAGTTACCTCACATTGCTGCTCTTCAGCCAGCTTAGGCTTCTTTTTATATCATCCTTAAGACTTTGATATGATGAGATGATTTTAAAATGCACTTTACTCTGGACGTGGGAGCTCAAGCCTTTATTCTCAGCACAGAGGAAGCTGGGGTAAGTGGGTCGCAGTGAGTTCAGGCCAGCCTAGCCTAGGCTAGAGTAAGACTCTACAAGACAAATACACAGTGAAAGTTGTTCTTTTTCCTTGATGGCCAGAGATCTCATGTTATTTCTGAGTGGAGAACCCTCATCAATTTGATACAAGCTGGCACGCTTGAATCCCGAGAGGGATAAGGAACTGGGGGCTTTCCCTGTATGCTATGCGTTTGATGGCTAAGCAGGAAGTTTGGCTGTGCTAGAAGCACTGCTGCCTGGTGCTGCAGGTGTCTCCCCAGGAGCACCCCCAAAGTCAAGGCACATTAACATTGAGTCCCTGCTTTCTGTCTAACTCAACCCTCAGGAACCTTCAGACCCAGAGATATTTCTGGAATAGCAATATTAAGGCCCAAGAGTATTATAAGACAAACAAAATAAAGATTCTCTCTTGGGGACTTGGGCTAAAGCTTGGATAGGCTTGCACTAAAAATGGACACATTACAAATCGGGGACAGTTGCTCTGTGGCAGCAACCGGAGGTAATGACTCAGAGGCCGAACGGAATTTCAGATATAATCTGCATGCCCAGTGGCATTTGTCATTACACATGCTTCCACACTAGATATTAATTTTACCTGCGAAGGC
This sequence comes from Dipus sagitta, assembly GCA_036346955.1. NCBI lineage: Eukaryota > Metazoa > Chordata > Mammalia > Rodentia > Dipodidae > Dipus > Dipus sagitta. Next base: position 7,904,322 of record CM070780.1, on the reverse strand, counting down.
ACAGGGGTGAGAGGGATATGATGCGATCCTGGGCTGACTCCCTGCTGAACTGACCCTGTGTCACACGGGGACAGTCCACTGTAGGACAGAATCCAGACCTTCTTGTTAGCAGGCCACCAGATGCTGTGTGTAGTTGGGCGTGAGCTGACAAGCTCCATGATGACAACCAAGGGTGGCACTATGGCCAGGCAAGGATATGTGGCCGTGAGCTTCCACTGGACACAGCAGCAGGGCTCCTGCCTTTTCACCTCTGTCTCCTTTCTTCCTCACTTAGCTTTTCCTTTCCATGTACAACTGGATTCTTATAGTCATGGATTGTGGGAGGAATAAGTGCTACCTCTTCACACACCATCTCATTTAACTCAACCCATCAGGAAATACCACCATCCCCTCAGCTTGCCTGGCCAGCATGTTTCTCTTCCGTATCCTTCTGGAATGTTCCATGTCTACAATGACACAATGTGTTGTCTGTCTTTATTAGACTGTGGGCTTCTTGAGTAAGAGACTGTGTTCCTGTTTGGACTGTAACTGCTTAGCAGATATGGTCATGTGATACTGGGAATAATTAAAAATGTATTTAGGGCTGGAAAGATGGCTTAGCAGGTAAAAGAGCACTTGCAGAAAGCATGAGGGGCCAAAGGTCCTGAGACTGCCCATCTGCTTCCCCAGCACCCACTTAAACAGCTGGATGTGGTCACGCACATCTGCAATGCCAGTCCTGTGGGGAGCAGAGAATGAAGAATCACTGGGGCCTGAGAAAACTGCAGCTCTGCTTTCAGAGACAGACTGCAGCATCCCAAGGGCTTTGTGGATGAGGGATAGAGGAGGGCGTCTCACATGCTCCTTTGGTCACCCACACCTGTAAGCACATCCGTGCGCATGTGCGCACGCACACACACACACACACCACCACCACCACCACCACCACCTCCACCACCACCACCACCCATGCTGCAAAAAATACTTAGAAGTTACTGCCTGAAACCTGAATGAATAAAAGGAATGAAACCTCAGGGTGTTCCAAAGTAGTTTGTATGAGTAGTTTGCACCCATTTCTAAAGAAGCAACCCTGAGATTCCAACCACAGAGCTTCAATTTAGACCCCAGAGCTCTTTCTGCTCTCATAGGCTCATTTGATGATAAAGATGGGACCCCAGATTAGATGCCACCATGCATTTTGACAACTTGCTACTGACCTGTTCAGGTTTGTCTTCTATCTATAGGCTTCAGATGCAAGCTATAAGTTTGATCTGTCTGTGGCAGAGCTAATTGCTTAAATGGTGCCCAAAACTAACTTAGGAAAGACTGCAAAGTTTCCCCTCAATGACCTGTGTTTAAGAGAGAGGGCACAGGTGGCATCAGACTTAAGATAGAAACATTGTATGAGTAATTACAAAATGCTGTAGCTACATTTATATTTCAGAAGCTTGTAATAAATTATATACTCGTAGTCCTGCATGGAATGACCGCACTGCTACCTTATTACTTGTTATGTTCATAATTCATGTGGGTAATAAAGTTGAGATTAAAGGCCAATACTGAAGGTTAATATGACTGAGAAGCTGACATATTCCCAGCCTAGTTATAATACTAAAAAGCCGAACTGGCTAGGTTGTCTGACATTTAATTTGTGTTTTCACTTATGGTACCTTCTGAGTATAAGAAGAGAGCTGCAAGGGATATGCCCATCACAGAAGCAGCAAAATGTCATGACCACTAAGGATAGGTCACTGTCAGACAGACGTGTCTGCTTAGTATGAAATACCTAAATATTTTTGCTTTGCTTGCCTATAGTGCTTGCCGGGCTGAACTGTGTTATGAAGATTTCCAATATTTTGTCCATTAAAGGTAGAGAATTTTCAGATATAAGCACACATACATGTATAGTCTAGCCACGGGAGGGGGAGAATTTTGAGAAAATAGCAGGCTACATATACTTTTAAAGATCAAACATGATGAATTAAGAAATATAAAATTATAAAAGACAGGGTTAATAAGAGACATATATTTTTTTTTACTATCATATGTTTGTTATTCTGTTTGGAGAGAAAGGAAATAGGAAATACAAAAACATAAATCTGCTCCAGCCAAAATCATGTGTGTAACTAGAGCAGTTTATGTTTGGCCAAACAGCAATCAAAGTGACAAGGCTGTTGACTTAGGTATTCTCAGAGACTCCTCTATGGGACTCTGGGGCCATTGTGGTGTAGGGATGGTGGCTCTGTCATACAGGGACGAACAATCAAAGTTGGCTGGAGACCGCCCAAGTGCCGAAGCACAATACCATGCCGGCAGCTTCCTCATCCCAGCGCTTCCTTGGGTTGGCCATTATAACTAGATTTCATGCATTTAAGAGTAATCTTGGAGCAGTCAGTTGTTCCCATAGCAAGCACACAATTTCAAGATGGAGACAGGATGCCAGGTGCTCAGAGAAAAAAGCAGATGGATACTATCTTGATTGAAACTGCTTCAGTAGTCTATGACAATGTCTGGTGGATTTTATCTACATGGCAGTGGGGACAAGAAGAATAGGTGTTGATAAGGACATTACTGAGATGATGGAGTTTGCATGTTAAACTGTATGTGTTGGCATTTTGAAAAAATAGAAGTATGTGGATTGGATAAAGTTGGAAGCTCAAATGTTAAGAAGCTTTTTAAATTTTTTTTAAGATGAACTCTTTTGTTTTCAGAATAACTGTACAGAATATTTGGGATAGGTTTTGGTTGTTTTTTTTTCTTTTTGCTGTGTGTGCATACATATTTCTCTCTTCTCTGTGCATGTGTGTGTTTGTATGTGTATGTGTATGTGTGTGTGTGTCTCTGTGTGTTTGCATGTGATGGTGTGTATGTGAAACTCATAGGACAGCTTTCAGGTTGCCTAGCCTTTCTACCTTCCCTAAGGCAGGATTTCTCTACGTATTTCTCTGATGTTGTTCTTTGATGCACTTGCTGTGAGATTTCAGGAAATATGTCTGTCTTCTGTCTACCATCTTGCCATTAGCCTATTACAGCTTCTAGCTTTTCATGTGCGGCCTGGGGTGTGAACTCAGTTAGCTCAGTTTGAGTAGCAAGCACTTTCTCCAATTATTCATACCCCCAGCCCCTTCTTACTTTCAATGAGAAAGAACTCACACTCTAGGGGAAGGTAGAAAGCATGGGAGCTGATGCCCTAACTAGCTGATGAAGAGATGGAGGTCCTGACCTCGCGGGTCTGTCTTGGGATGGTAGAGTAAAGATGAGGCCCAGCGTCTCTGACTCTATCCCAGGCCCCTGTTGGCTGGCTGTGCCTCCTGGGTTGTACCCTGTCTTTGCTGTGTGGGCATATTAGCTTACCCATTGCTGAACTTCCACTGGCATCTTCGAGCGTGTTCAGTCTTCTAAGTCTCCAGGTGTTACACAGAGTTTTCAGGGCTCAGACACTTTCTAAGGTTGATAATTTATTGTTTGCAGTGTTCCTTGGCAGAGTTGATGGTATTGTTTTGTGTATTAAGTTGCACAACAGAAAACAGAAGCAAGATCCAATATTAAATTGGGAAACTCATTGTGATATAGATGATCCATGTTAAACAGAATAAATTTTATGGCCTAATTTTTCATAAAGTGACTTTCTATTTACATTTTTTTTCCATGGACTTTATTATAACATTAGAACTGTGTACACTGTAATAAAAGTAAACAGAAGAAACAAATCTTTACAAATTATATTTTAGAAAGAAAAACTGGTGACATTTTAATAAATGTAGTAAAGTGGCTAGAAGGCAGCACTTGGGACTCCCTGGGTAAGTGTTATTTCTCTCATTAAAAATACTATACAGATAATACTTGAGATCATCCTGACTGGCATCCTACTGGCACTTCGCAAGTACACGACCCCCAAGCACATTTGTCGTTCCCCTGCTTCATATAGGGACCAAAGGCTCATTTCCACTTGAGTACACTCCTTTCTGCAGATAATTCACATCTTAAGTCTTAATCCTTTATCCATACAAAGTGCTAGTCCTCTCTGAGAGGGTTGTATGAACTATATCTGACCCTCTAGTAGACTAATGAAGGACAGAGCCCACCACGAAATGTCTTTCCTCTGAACGGTTCCTCGGTTTTACAGAATCTCGGGAGTGGAAGCAGAGCATGCCATTCTTTGAGAGACTGTAAAGATCCTTTCTCTTGCTTGAAGGTTAGCTCACCTCTTATGGCCACTAGGATACTACTCAATGAAAGGCTTTTGAAACAGGAGTTCCAAGAACTCTGTCTTCAAATGCACTCTTAACAACAATACATCCTCTATTGTGGAATTACTATGTTTTTGTTACCAGCACTTTGGAGATGCTGTGCCCAATTGTGGGGAACAGGTTTGCATCAAAAAGTACAGCATACAGTTTAGGCTTGACACCTCTCAGCCTTCAATTCCCTAACAGTAAAGGTAAAGAAAAGCGAGGCAGTTGGCAGTCTATTAAGTTTATCAGCGTACGCAGGCACCTGGTATAGAAGGCTGTTTGTCTTCAGTTGATATTACTGCTCTAGCAAAACAGGCACCCCTGAAAAATCTTGTCACTAGTTTCCCACTTGCCATTCACGGGTGATATCCACCTTCCTCACGTGCCGGCCTCCATTTTCCCCTGGTGCTATATGCTAAGAATCTGCAATCCAGCCTCAATGCCAAGAACTTGGGGAGCCAGGAGCATGGAAATGAAAAACCTCATCAATACAGTTTATTCTGTTTTCTTGAATGGTTTTTGTTCATTTTTGTCTAGGTTTCCAAGCATTAGGAGTTACTGGGCTAGTGATCTGTTAGTTGTCTCTAAAACGATAATTCTTCCTTATCTCCCTACATAATTGCTGAAATTTGGCACTGTGTACTATAAAATGGCTTACGTCCTGTCTAATCTCTGACCTTGATGACAACAATAATGCAAGATCCCATCTTGTCTTGTCTTTAAATGTTAATCTTTCCTCATTTCTTGTTAATATTGAATAATGCTAAGCATTTTTCTGGTGTAACGAATATCATTGTTCCACGCTGACAAATGTGGTGACGACATCAGACAGACAAATGCACATCTAGGACAAATAGCAGATTTTGTGCAGTTAATGTATATGTTTGTACGTGCATACATGAGTGGGCAGTGTGTGTATACATGTGGAGGTCACAGAATGACCTCAGGTCTTGTTCCTCACACACCATCCACCTTTCCTGACAAAGTGTCTCAAATGGCTTCAAGCTTATCACGAAAGCTATGCTGGGTGTCCTCAGGAATCCTGTGTCCATGGAACTGTACTTTGCCTTCTTCTGTGTGGGTTCTGGGGATTGAATTCAAGTTTCCTGCTTACGCAGCAAGAGCTTTACCAGCTGAGCTAATTCCCCAGCCCCAAGCAGCAGCACAGATCTAATGAAACTACTTTGCTTATAATTTTCATATCTTGCTATTTCAATATACTGGTAATATGTAATTGATATGTGCATATGTTCCTTTTCTCATGTTAAGTTCTGTGATTTCTTGGAAGTCAGTTTGAAATTATTATTATTTTTGTTTGTTTATTTTTTATTTATTTGAGAGTGACAGAGAGAGAGAGAGAGAAAGAGGCAGAGAGCGAGAGAGAGAATGGGTGCGCCAGGGCTTCCAGCCACTGCAAACGAACCCTTGTGCATCTGGCTAATGTGGGTCCTGGGGAATTGAGCCTCGAACCAGGGTCCTTAGGCTTCACAAGCAACCGCTTAACCGCTAAGCCATCTCTCCAGCCCTGAAATTATTTTGAAGTGTGCTTTTGAATGTGTGTTTAATTTATCCAGACTCACCATTTCTTGCAGGGCACAGGTGTGGTTGTGTATCATGTCAAGGGAGAAATGTGAGTCCTTTAGCTACAGGAGGAAACCATAGCAAGCAGTGACAGTTATCTGCCTCAAGAAGTGAATAACCCTATAAGCCGCCTGCTCCTCCATTTCACTGGTACGGCAGGCAGTGGGCTGCAACTGGCTGCAGAGGGGGAACTGAACCATTAGAGGGAAGAGTAGAATAGACTGGAGCCAATGTCAAGATCTTAGTGTCTTCTTTTTTCTTCTGACCCAAAATGGAATTGGAGGGGTGAGTCTCTGCTTTAATTAATTCCTTCCTTGGTTAGACTGTCAGCCCTCTCCTCTGCCCTCAGCATAGCTAGCTGAGGAGAGTAACTAATCCACGTTCACCTGACATCCCTTGTAATGATAAAACTCAAGCTTTTTAGAAATCCAGGGAGCCAGTGATGCCCACCTGAAGGAAACTGTAACAGAATATGTTCATTTCATTCTATTTAATTTTTCTAACATGTCTTGGAGGGATGAAAAAGTTTTATTTCCTAATGTGTAAAATATAGGTTACATCCCATAAGTCTATGCTAGGGTTTGGGCCTTAAAGAGTATGCTTCTAGGTGTGTTTATTTACTTTACACCTAAAATTGTTCATATGTGTCATGTATAGCAGGTTGTTATGAAGTAAATCTATATACTTCATACCCATAGGTTCCCATCCCTGAATTCAAACCACCACCATTCACAAACACTTGGGGAAACAAGGGCAATTGTATATATTTTGGGGTGAATACCTTGCATCTATGCAGAATATGTACAGACATTTGTCTTGCAATTATTCCACAAACAATATGGATAACAGCTATTTTTATAGAATTTGCATTCAGTGAGCAGCCTTGAGTTGATTTCAATTCACATGAGGATGTGCATAGGTTATAGGAAGCACTAGGTGTCATTTTCTCTAAGAGACATGAGAAGCCACAGGTTTTAGTGTCCTGGGTCCAATCCCCTTGTCACCATATTCCCAGGAATTGACTTTATATGCACATTGTGCAAGGTCAGGCCATACTCACTACCTTACACGTTATCAATCTTCTTATGACGACACATAACATACAATATCCATGTTTTTTCAAGAACTATACATATTCCTCATTATAGCTATGCTGCTATGGAACAGAACTCTTGAAGTTTTCTCTTATAACTGTAATTTGTATTCTGTGACCCCCAAACTCCCTCCCCTCCATGAACAATATTCCCAGCCTCTGGCCATCACCATTCAATTCTGCTCACTAATGGTATGATAATAACTCTTTTAGATTCTACATCTGAGTAAGATCGCACACTCTCTGTGTACGTGGTTTATTTCATTTAACAAATTACCATGTTCAGATTGATGTGTCAAATGACAGAATTTCATCCGAAGCACAAATTAGATGCACCAGCAGGGGGCGAGCATACACCATGACAAAAGCTCAGACTCACAATACAGCTTTTGTTGAACCAACACACTTTGACCCAATAGGGCTTTAATTTAAAAGTTCTCAAAAGTATAATTACATAGCTCCTCTGTCATAAGAAGACCCTCAATTGCCAGCTTCATAGTTTACCGATATTACACACTTCTGTTGTGAAAATCCTTTCAAATTGAGGAAGACAACCTAACCTAAAGCCATGTGTGAAGTTTAGAACTAAATCAAACTTTGTCAGGCTCTAATTCCTGGGAGATATGTGACAGGAAACAAATGTCTTGATCCACCTGAGGTCCAGTTTATTCCTTAGTGAGGTGGGGATGGGAGGGTCCCCGCCTCACTGTATTTTAGTGAGACTTTAATAAGATGGCATGTGCCAGGAAAGATTCTTTATGGAGATGCTGATAGACACTGAGGAAACTTAAAAACTCATCAGAGCACATAATAATAATAATAATAATAATAGTAATAATAAATAGGCTGTTGAGAGCTCAACACTAAAGAAGTTATCTGTTATGACCTCTAAGGCTCCAGTGACAGTGTAGAAAAGGAGGTGGAAAGCATGTAAGAGCCACAGGGTGAGAGGGTTTTGGAGAATTATTCTCCTGTGATAGACCAACTGGTGTATTCATGACCCAACAATGGTCACTAGTACCTGTAGTACCTATGATAATATTTACAAGGATGCTTCTCTTTTTTTCTGGAGTCACTGTGCCTGGTTTATCTCACTAAACCACAGGGGTTTTGAAGAGGTAATATTTTAAATTTAAAAATTAGAGTTAGGCACAACACTATATTTTATAGCTGTGTGTACAGAGGGACCCCTGTAGATATATATGAAAGGTATACTAAGAAAACAACCTTTTCTTTTCAAATACTTACTGTAGAGCCCATACTCATGTACTCTTTTGCCACTAAAAATGAGCTCCAGACACATGCTCCACCTGACTTTATGTGTGTATTGGAAAATCAAACCCAGGCCAGCAGGCTTTGCTTTGACCAGAGCCAATCTCCCTAGCCATATTTATATATTCTCTAAGGATAAGGAAATGCATCTCACTAAGGTAAAGTAACTCTACAGCAATGCTCAGATACTTCTAAGGCATCAAAACCCACATCTTAATGAAAGGCCTGAATGCTATCTGAACCAGAAATCTATCACATTAAACAGGACTGTATTTTCATCATTAAAGGGGATATATGAGAAGCCATACTTTAAAGAAATCCAGGTATTGTTTTAGAAATTGTATCTTTGTTTTGTTTGTTTGCTTGTTTTTTGAGGTAGAGTCCTGCTCTAGTCCAGGCTGACCTGGAATTCACTATGTAGTCTCAGGGTGGCCTCAAACTTATGGTGATCCTCCTACCTCTGCCTCCTGAGTGCTGGGATTAAAGGTGTGCACCACCACGCCCGACCTGAAATTGTATTTTACCTACACTGAGGAGATTACACAGCAGCAGGACCATGTATGCCCTTTGGCAACTTAATGGCTGTGATAGCAGCTGCTATAATGGGAGAGACCGTACGCAGCTGCAGACATCTGTCAGGCAGTCACACATGAGTCCCATAAGACCCTTCCTGAGTTGTCACGTTTGAGTAGAGGTGGCTCTTCGCACTCGACTTTCCCCCGCAGTAGAGATAGATTTATCACCACAGCATAGCTGCTGTAAAGTTGCTATCACCAAGATTTGGGTATAGGAAGCGTGTTAGATGTTACACCACCCCTCGGTAAAAGCTGAGACAAAGAACCCAACCAGAAACGGATCATAGAGGGACAGGGTTATTTCCAGCTTAATGGTTTCAAAGGGAAGTGTCAACATGGAGGGGAAAGCATGACAGAGCAGGTCAGTGGGCATCACTGCTCCACAGCAGCAGGGAGGAAAGGTAGAACGCAAGCTGTGGTGGGCTGAGCACTCCCCTGCCCCCCACTGACCCACCTCCTCCAGCGAGTCCCCACCTCCCATAGGCTCCACCAACTGGGGCTTATTCACAAACACAGGGGCATGTTAAATTCAGACCAGTACAACCTCCAAAAGACCACTCACCATTGCTTAGAAATAGTCGTCTCTGATCTTTTAAAGGCAGAGACAGCTTGGGCCAGGTGCACTTTTTTTTTTTTTTTTTAGGTAAGGAAAGAGTATTGTGCAAAAAAAATCAATGTTGATAACCTAAGCTTTCTTTGAGTACGTTAATGCGCCCCAGGTAATTGTTATCTACGAAGGCTTGAAAATCATTAGTGTATTACAGTCACAGGCAACACAACACAAAAAGTTCCTTGACAGTGTCACCACCAGACACAGGATGACTCGAGCTGTTTGATTACATAAACTACAAACACAGAGAAAGTAGACAGGTTATTATAATAAACTGCCATGTGCCAACCTAGAGACTTCTGTGATGATCAAGCTATGACCAATCACTTATCTATACCACTCTTCCTTTCTCCTCAGCTTGAACTAACTAAATTGAAAACGATTTCAACCACTGTTTCACCAGAAAATACTTCAGTATACATTCTAAAATTATTTTGGTCTGGAGAGATGGATCAGTGGATAAAACACAGATCCCCAGAGCCCATAAAATCAGGCAGTCTAGTGAGCATCTGAAATCTCAATGCACCTATAGTGAGGAGGGAGGCAGAGACAGGAGAATCCCCAGAAGCCTGTGGGCCAGCTAGCTTGACAAACTCAATGGTGGTGAGCAATGTGAGACCCTGCCTCAAACAGAGAGGGTAGTGAGAACCTATACACGGGTTTTCCTCTGACTTCCATGCATGCTTGGTGCCATGCATGCATCTTCAACCCGTCTGCTCTCTCCCTCTCCTTCAAAGTCAGATTGGCATAAAAATTTTAAAAAACAATTCTGAAGACATTCTGACATTTTTTTTTCTTATAGCAACTTAATCACTTTGTCTCGCTATCCAACATAATTGGCTAGAGCTTGTCCTAGCATTGCTCATAATGGATTGAGTTTCCCTAGGCATGCAGCACTCTCTCTTACAAAATGTAATTCAATACATTTGCTTTAGATTTCAGAAAAATTTACCTAGATTAAAGTTTTACTATTTTTTTCTTCTTCGGAGCTTTCTATCATAAATAAGTTAAATTTTCCTTGCCTATTTTCCATAGTTATCATTTTATTATAAATTTTATATACGTCTTACATAACCCTTTTACTCACTTTACTTACATTTCTTCTAAAGTAGTATCAGTTACTTTTAGAAACTTCATCCTTTAATTTCTGTATTGATTCTGTTCTTATTTCTAATTCTTTTATGAATTCTATCATATTAGTTCTAATTTTGCTAATTATAAATATTCTATTTCCTTTTATCTTATTAAGGTTTTAAATTCTTATCTGAAATAGTAGATTTTTTTTTTTGTATTTGTTCACTGAGCTTATCTTTATGCTGTCTTCATTTTTCTGGTGAGATGTTATTGAATATCCTCATGTATATTTCTGTTATTATTGTCATATGGTATTTGAAAATGTTCCTTTTCTATTCCTCAATTTTTTAAAAATTAAGTAAACTTTCTGCAAATCACTGTGAGATGAACAATGAAATTGCTGCTTTCAAAGCCATCTTGTTCCTTTCTTGTTATTTTTCTTTTCTTCTGGAGCATGTATGATGTGTTTGCCTTTGTGATCACATGTGTATGTGTGTGACCTTGCATGCAAATATGTACAGGGGCCAGAGGTCAACATCAGATGCCTTTCTCAGTTGCCCTCCAGTTTGCTTTTTCAGATAGAGCTACTTGCTGAACCTCCAGCTCACTGATGAGCCTAGCCAGCCAGCAGGAGCTGGGGATCCTCCTGCCTCTGCTCCCTAGCATGGGAGACACAGGCACACAGTGTTATGCCGTGCTTTTATGTCTCTGGGAATCTGAACTCAAGTCCTCATGCTTTGTGTAGCAAGCACTCTACTCTACCCACTGAGGCCTTCCCCACCTTGACACCCTGGTTCTTAGAGGGTGCGCTTGTCTCCTTTGGGGTTAGCCTGTTCTCAAGCTTTTGCATTCCTTATTTCTTCGAGTCTGTCTATAAAAGTGGGTCCTATGTATGCACTCATAACTGCTCCTTGCATTTTGGGTTCATTGACAAGACATCTTGTCAACACTTTATGTGCGATCTGTGGGTAGTTTGTTTTGCTGTCATAGCTTCAAGGTGCTTTCTTGTGTTCCTCTGTGACCATTCTCCATGCAGCGGGGGTGGGGCAGAGACGAGGGAGAGGCCGCAGGCACCGAGCTTGTTTGCCTGAATGAACCATGTACCTTTCTTGGATATTAATGACTATATTTGGCCAAGACAATTTGTTGACTTTGGTTTGGTGGTTTTATGTAGATAGGAAAATATGCATTATTTTAAAAAATCACTATAGATCCTTTAAAGCTTTTGTTTTCAAAGTGTAGATTCATTCTTTTGTGACTTCTATATGTTAGAACCTTTTACACATTTAACTTGGCAAACCTATTGACAACTGACTACTGTAACCGTAACTAAATCTACACTTTCATCCAGTGCTCAGTGGAGAAATTTCTGATGGCAAAATGGTATTTTTCTCATGGCATTAGAGACCGGAGTCTGGATACTAAGGAAGGAGCCACACTCTCTAAATACCAGATTATAATGGAGAGAAGAAATGGAATTTGCCCTATGCTGAATTACAGATGCTCATTTCCATAGGCAACTCCAGGGACTTTTGATTGTTCCCGTGAGAACTGGTTCCTGAGTGAATTTCAAAATTTAGCTGACAGTTGCCTGTTGGAAGGCAAGACAACAGTAAGACCAACAGAAGCATGGAATGACAGAGCACTTGGTAGGGTGAGGGCGACCCCAGTGAGAGTGGGCAGATACGCCCTGAACAAAGTCGCAGAGGACAGAGTCTCGGTGCACTTAGTGCAACTCCATAGGAAGCACTTTAACAATAAAAGCCTATTAACTAGCAACAGCTCCTGGAAGCCATGCATATCAAGACATGCTATGAAGAGTGTTTCAAAATCTTTTAAAGCCCCATAGCAAGAAAGAAAAGGTGGAGGCCTGAAAACCATGAATCCCATCAAGGTTTTGCAAGCTCATTAAGTTTTGCATGAAATTTGCTTTAAGATTTGCAAGGACTTAAAGGAGTTTCCAGATTTTTGCCCTATTTTGAGAAGAGATTCAATTGGTGGTCCTATCGTTATGCAGCTGTCTTGTTAAAAAGGCAGTGTCTCTGCCGTTTCCCTTTTGGTCTATACATTTTACCACATTCACCTGTCTTTCATTGTCATGACTTTTTTGACCACTGAAGTGGCTGTGTTTGCAGTCTCTTTCCTATAGGATAAAAAGAATAATTGTATTCCAAACATCTGTACTGAGTTTGTATTCCAGAATCTCTGGAGCTCCAGAGGTCTCAGCCCCACTGATGGCAGAGAGACCATCAAGGAATCATCCTAAGATAATTGTGAATCAGAGATTAGAAATGTCCTTGAAAGAGACGAAAGCATGGACAGAGAGGACTTGAGAAAAATGAGGCACCTCTAGGCAGCTGTGGGTCATGATTGTATGATAGCAAAGGTGGAGACAGCCTCAGCATTTGTCTCTCCACATCAGGCAGGAACTGGAGAAACTATTTCTGAATGTAAACCCACAGTATAGCCCTTCCTTCCTTACCATCTTAATCATTTTATAAGTTCTGTTCAGTAGTGTTACACACACGTGATTGTGAAAAAAGAGTCTTAAAAAAGTGTTGAGAAAAATAAATATGTTTATAAAAAAGAATGGACCTGAACTCTTACTTTACACCACATGCAAAACCCAACTCAAATGGATTACAAGGCTGGAGAGATGGTTTAGCACTTAAGGCACATGCCTGCACAGCCTAAGGACCCATATTTGATTCCCCAAGACCCATGTAAGCCAGATGCACTTGGCGGCACACACATCTGGAGTTTGTTTACAGTGGCTGGAGGCCCTGGTGTACCCATTCTCTCTATCTGGCTCTCTCTCTCTCTCTCTTCAATAAATAAATAAATAAATAAATACATAAAATAACTTAAAAGTGGATTAAGGACTTAGATGCACAAAGTGAAACAAAATGAGACCTAAATGTAAATGTGTAATATGAAGTAGAATTCATGAAAAAAAAACATAGGAGTAAAGACACTAAATTTGGCAGTAATTTTTTGGATATGACATTAAACAGAATCATAAATATATAAGTGAGACATAAAATTTATAAGCTTCTGTATAAGTGAGTAATCAACAAAGTGAATAATTAATATAAGACTGGGTGAATGTGTTGCATGAGGGAGTCTTTTTAATATAAGATTGTTGTTAGTGTTATATTGGAAACAATATTCATTGATAACCATTCTAACTTTTCACATTTGATTTTATTGATGTATAGTATATAAGGCATTGGGCTCAACTCATTCTCATGCATGCATGCAATGTTCTTTGACTAATGTAGGCACTTTTCATTTTTGGTAGGAGAATCTTGACTGCTTCAAAGAGTGTGGCCTTGATTTTCCTCACGTCTTGTCGACATCCAGAGTGGTTATTGTTTAAGCTCACTAGCAAGGACTTAAGCATGATGCAGACTGATAACCAGACCCAGGGCAGTTAAAATCTCTCATGCCGAGTAGGTGAAAGACATCCATGCACAAGCTTTGGGTCTGTGCAGTGTGTGGGTCCAGCAGTAATGGTTGCCCCAGTCTTCACACAGCTCTCTGGAAACAATCCCCACCATTCTTGGAGTTTCCAGAACCTATTCAGGAGCTGAACTGGGCATGGAACATTGATCACAATTGTACTCTTTACCTGCACTAGAAAGGAAGCTCATCACACGCGAAGAAGAAAGGAAAACCTAAGTGCCCCTTAGTTATCATTGTGTAGGTATTTTGTCTGAGACATTTATGTCTTCTCATATTGGACAAGAAAGCCCAATTTTATGGGAATTTTATTGACAAGTGTGTAAGATGTCTACTGGGCACAGACATTTAGTGAGCAAATATAAAATCATTAAGATGATATATCCTATTTTTATCAAAGGAAATAGAAATTTATACTTGAAAAACCTATGAAGACTAAGAAAAGAAGAAAAAGAGCACATCTATTGGGACTGAGGAGATGGCTCACTGGTTAAAAATGCTTGTTGCACAGGCAAGGGGACCTGAGTCCAATCTCCCTCTCCCACACCCATATGGAAACCCCAGACATGGCTGTGCGTGTGCCTGTGACCCCAGTGCTAAGAGGGGTGGAGGCAGAAAGATTGCTGGAACTCACTACTGGTCAGCTTGTATAACCAAAAACACAAAAATAAAAACAGGAAGCTTCAAGTGTCATGAGAGATTCTGTCTCTGGGAAAAAAAGACAGGAGAGCAATATAGGACACACAGCCCGGGGTTCAGTTCTCCAGTACCTACGTAAAGCTAGCTGCACAAAGTGGTGTGTGCATTGGAGTTTGTTTGCAGCGGAAAGAGGCCCTGGTGTGCCATTCCCTCCCTCTTTCTTTCTCTTTGCATGCAATGGACAAATAAAACGTATTTCAAAAGGGACACACAAAATCTTCCTCTGGCTTCTTCAAGAGTGAGCACATGACATGTACATCTGCACACATAAGCATACACGCTCACCACATATACCACATGGACATAAGCACACATGCATGCTCACACACACACACACACACCACATATATCACACAGACACAGACATGTGTGCATGTGCACACACACAACACACATGACATGCACATCTGCATACATAAGCGTACATGCACACTACATATACCACACAGACAGAGACACATGTGCATGTGCACACACATGCAGACACCAATAAAGGAACATAAATGTTGGGAATATAGTACATTCAAACACAGGATTCCAAGGCTAAGGAAAAATGAACCAACAGTATAATAGCATACAGGTGGAGCATAGCAGAGTTATGAATTAATGGCACACTATCTGATATTCTAAAATTAACTCATATTATCACATGTTAAGTTGGTTACCTAACAAGCCACCATCACAAATAGAAGGCAGATTAGTCATAATAGGAAATAATGACAAAAATATTTGGTCAGAAGGTTGACACCTTAATTACTATTAGCTAATAATTATTGATTACCCACGTCTTAACATAGCTATGACATTTTAAATCATTTTTTATTTACTTATTTATTGAAAGAGGGGAGAGAGAGAGAGAGAGAGAGGGAGAGAATGGGAGCGCCAGGGCCTCCAGCCACTGAAAACGAACTCCAGACACATGCGCCCCCTTGTGCATCTGGCTAACGTGGGTCCTGGGGAATGGAACTTGGATCCTTTGGCTTTGTAGGCAAACTCTTTAACCTCTAAGCCATCCTTCCAGCCCTGACTTTTTAAATCATCTTATTGCAGTTATCAGCACGCATACAAATAGGATGTTTTATACCTATTTTACTTATGCCTTAAAGTAACTAAGCTTGGACAGGTTAAAAAATGTAATTCAAGTCAGAAAGATATTATTTGCTAGATCAAAAATTGGGAAGCAAGTATCCTCATTCCAGAGTCTGCACTCCCAAATGTTGTGCTGTGTCACTCAGTCATATTTCCCCAAATCAACAAAAGTCAAATGGATAAGAGAATCAAATTTCTTTTTACTTAGTATCACACAAATATTGTGCCTTTTCAGAACTTAGACCATTTCCAAGCACCTAGTGCTTGCAGGAATGCACTTCTGCACTAATATCACACAGAAATGAAGTGACAGCAGAGTGAACATGCAGACGCCGTCACACCAAAGACACCCAACTTCTAGTGACCACTACCCAGTGTCCAACAATGCCACCTGGGCAGAAATCTGGCAGTGTCTGCTTGAATCATTTTGCTCTCTTTAATTTTTAATTTTAAAAAAAAACTTAAAATTGTGACATTTGCAATAATATTATCTTTGAAGTGGGACAAATTTTGGGGTAAAAATTAAGTGTCTTGGCTGGGTAGGTGGCTCCGTAGGTCAGAGGGCTTACCATGCAAGCATGAGGGCCCAAGTTCAGTCCCCATCACCCCTGTATAAAGCCAGCCATCGTCACACACATCTGTGGCACCAGCACAGACAGAGGTGGAGACAGGGGAATTCTGGGTGCTCACCGGTAGGTAGCCAGTCTAACAGAAAAATGGGAGTTCCAAGTTCAATGAGAGACTCTGTCTCCAGGAAATAAGGTAGAAGAGAAATGGTCAGAAAACATCCGAAGACTTCCCCTGGCCTCACACATATACATGTGAGGTGCTCATACCTGCCCACACACATGTATACTATGTACATAGTTTTCTTTAAAAGAACTTAAATTCTTGATTTTGATCCCAGTTTCTAGCATGTTCAAGTTCTATGTAATCATGCAGACATGCCAAACAACGTTTCTGAATGTTCCTTTATTGTAGTGTGGGAAAAGTGATGTTTTACAGGATCTGAAAATTAAATGTCAAATAAAATACCCACAACAGCTCTTGCAGGCATTCTGGACTTCAGATGTTATCCACATATTTCCTTCTCCAAAACCGTAACACACATTACTGCTGGAATACAGCTTTCAAGCATTGTTCACACATTGGCTTTCCTTCCCTAAAACCATAAACAAGGCAGATTGTTTAGCTCAGTGTGTGTCTTAAGCAATGGATATGCCCCTCACAGGAGCTATTCATCCTGGCACTATTGATGGAGGATTTGACTTCTTATTTTTGAAGCAGTGAAAATTTGAGTAAGTTTTGGGGCATCTACCTAGAGATTAGGAAGTGTGTAAATGAAAATTGCTCATCTCCTGTCTTGTGGTGTTTAATGTTACTTCTCTGAGGGTTTGACAAGCTCTTTGCAGAAATGGGCTGAGTGTTTTTATAAGAACCTGTAGGACTTGAACTGAGGGCTGTCCTCACAACCGTAATTGTACACATTCTGAGCAGTCACACAGCAGGTGAACATTGTCCATCAAGACCCAAAGAAGTTCCCTTAGGGATTTTAGTATCCCTCCAGATCAATAAAGTCATGAAGCTCTGTCACTCGTTCCTGAAGTGACATATTTTATTAGCAGCCTGTGTCCCTCAGACATATGATATGTGCCACTTTTGGAGATACAATTTTCATTTTGAAATATATGTCCAGCCCCCTGACCATTAGAGCAGTGAAGTGCATCCACAGCAGCCCTGCAGCATTCCTGGACCATTGTTCCTCCAGCCAGCGAGCACTGGCAGCCACTACCCGGTGCTGGTGATGACAGGGCTTGAATTACAGCCATGTTTCCGGTGCCCTTGAGTACACTGCATGCTCATCCTATAGTCCACGTGTGGCTGGTTCATCTTCTTACATCTCTTTCTATAAAGTTAATAACATTATGTCACAATTACTCTCTTTGTCTCTCTCGACATGCACACACACACAGACAGCATAGACATGTGTTCCTTCCTCCATGTATGGAAGACATTCTTCAAAACAATGTGCATTATAGCTTGGGTGTCAGTGCATTAAAAAAGTCAGATTTGTCAGATTTTTTTCCTATCACATTCTCTTAGAATTATGTCCTTCAGGTAGTCCCACATCCTTAAGGCCAATGGCAGCAGAGCTGTGTCCTGCCTGCCTCTCTAGGGTGCACTGAAGGCAGGAATCATAGCACCCCAGTGTTGCCCTGGTGTGATTCATTGGACCTCAAGCAGCTGCTCACCTCCGTTAAGAGTCACTTAAGCAGCAGGTTGGGGAATCTGGGCTGCTGCGAGCTCATGGTGAGGCTGAGTGAGAAGAGGAGAGGGCTCAGCTGCCATATTATGTCAAATTTGGGAAGGATTTTATTTTTCAGAGAACATAGTTATTATTTATTGGTTGTTGTATATGATACATGGAATGATTTTTTGCTACAAGTTTTGTTTGACAAAGTTTTGAGGCTCCACTGTTCATGGGCAAGAAGGATCAGTTGCAAAGCTGATACAGCCATAACTATTCTTACATGGGCTGACAAAGCAACACACACACACACACACACACACACACACACACACACACCCTTCTTACACCGTTCAGTCTCAGTTCCGGCTGCAGGAAACTCTCCTTCCCTTCTCCATAAAGCAGAAAGGGAATAATGCGGCTCAGCCAGCACAGCAGATGCAGCCCAGAGCCCACAAATGATTCTAGGATTTGAGCCTCTTTAAGGCTCTATTTTAAGATTCACTGCTTTTTATATTTGTTTCAACAGGAGTGTTAGAGGACTGGAAAACTCTGCTTAATTGCTGGAGAGGAGGAGCGGCCCCTCCCCCACCCCCTGTGCTCAGGCAAGCTGAAAAGCAGAGCCCATGCGATTCCCAGACACATCCTTAAAAACTGCATCAACTGGAACAGAGTGACTCCTGCGAGAAGAGAGAACCTCAAACACGCCCAGTGCTTCCATTGTTTCCTGCTTTCATGTGTGTGTGCTTAATTCTAATTATTAAGGAATAAGCTTCCAATCCACAGCCACTGAAACATAAACAACAGCAATAGTGATAATAATAACAATAATGGTGCCACTTGGGATGGGATGTCAGTATCTCCTCCATCTGAGAGGAAGGTTACGATAACCTGCCCCTTGCTGTCTGCCAGGTTGGGAATCACAACTGTGGGAGGTCTACTTTTCATCATCCCAGCACAGACAGCTGCATCTGAAACAGGAATTATGGAATAATCCTCCTTGTTCTGCTAGCACAAGTCACAGAATTGGTCCTAGGACGGTCACCTGGGTCATCCTCCAATGATCCAGGGAAGAGCGGGCATCCACTCCTGCCTTTCCCAGCAGTAGGCTATGACCCGAGCAGTCTGTTGTCACTGAGGTGGTGACGGCCACACCTGGCAGCGCCACGGTGCACCTCCTGTGAGCCGGCTCAGCTGAGGCTCTGTGCAGCTCCAGCAGCAGCGGGCTGAGAGCACGAGAGCTCGCAGGGTCGCTGCTGCATTGAGAGGAGCCAGCCCTGCAGAGCCGAAGGAAGTTCCCAGGGCGAACTCTGCCACCTCGCTGCTGCTCACCACCATCGGATCTTACAGGAGCCTGGGCGCCTGTCAACAATAGAGAGGATCCCATTTTGCTTTCTTAGTGAAAAGGGATGAGAAATGAGCTGCCAGAGAGATCTGGCAATGCGAAGAGTAAAAGGCAGATTCCTGCCAGCAGCTAAGTTGTAAAATTGCTTTGGAGGCTCCTTGGGAGGAGCAGGATCCAGTTGACAAGAGAAGAACAGACAGCCGCCCGGAAGGAGTCGCTGGTCACAGCCCCTGCTCCAGTTCCAACTAACTGTGGCTGGATAACAGAGAGGAGACTAGAGGCGTAACTGCAAGGGGGGATTCCTGGAAGGAGGAGAGGAACAACCCAGCTGGCGTGCACTTTTTTTTTTTTTTTTTAAGGAGAACCCCTCAGGTACGTTTTCTTTCTCCTGTTTATGCACTGCCTCATCCCATCCACAGGCGATTTTGTGTCTGTCTTGAATTCTTGATTCTTTTTCTTTGCACTTAGCATCACGATCCTGGGATTCTCTTAACATAGGAGATGCATGGGGAAGAGCTTGCCCTCCTGTCTTTATAATGTACGTGATTTTACTGAGGAGCACAGGCTTCTTAATCTTTGCTTTTATTTTTAATGCAGAATGCTAAGTATTTTCTGACTTTCTAGTCATCTTTCAGGGGGAATATCTGCATAAGGACAAACAAGGTTGATATCAAACCCAGGATACTCCCTGGTCCCTTAGGGCTTGGGGGTGAAAATCAAGAGTAAAGCAGAGAGGAAAAGTTGAGGGTTTCTAGGAAAGAGTTAAAAGCCGAGATGCCATAGACTAGTATCGTGTCACCAGCTCTGCTCCAGTCCAGCATCATGGCTCTGCACATCTAGAGGGTGAGGAACCTGGAGACTCACTTCTAAGAGACGCACCGCTGAGACCCTGCGCCGGCTTCTCTTTTACAACTGTTCTGTGGTGCAGAAGGAGGCAGTAGTCTAAAATAAATCCTTTCCATCCAGCAGCCCGAGTGAGCCCTAACTTCTGCAGTTACATCATCACCAGACTCGTATAATAAAGAGAGGGATATAGCAACTATGGAACCAAGCTCCAACAATGAGGTTTACCATGAATTTCCCCTGTTGGGCTTGTACAGAGTGAATCAAAAGGGCTGGATGGGTGATATACAGGATAAATTTTTACAGACATCCTGCGTGCTGGAGTGAATGGCCAATGACATTCTCTTAAGAATGTCATCTTTCACTCCTCAATACTTTATTTTCATAAAGGTGGGTGAGGTTGTCAATAATATGCCAATGTATTAAAAGAGTGTTTTATAGAGGAGGGAAAAAACAAGACAATGAAAACAGTTTACTGCATTTTTGTGTAAATAAATTATTTTATAGATTTTCTTAATGCTTTGTTAAGCATTTAATACTCAAGCTTTAGTGCTAAATTTTAATTAATGCTGGTGATTTTCAAGTACAAATGGAATAGGGAAAAGTGGGTTATAAATTATTATTTGCATATACACTTTAAAGCAAATTGCCACTTTGCTTAAATAGCAACAATAGCAACAACAAAAATCCTGAAATCTCATTTTTCCAAATGGCAGTGGTCCAGCACTGAGTTGGGCTATCCACCAAAATGAAGTAAGCAGTGGCTTTAAAATCCACATTACTCGGATCACAACCCCACATATGACAAGTCAGTACAGGCGATGGAGCATAGGAATGATAACAGATGGACAAAGTATACAGTTTGTACCCCTCAGTGGGCAGTGGAAACCATTGTGTGTGTCTCCGGTGTTTGCATCTACTTTAGTGCAGGTTGCAGTATCTGTAGGTAGAAAACTTCACAAATGGTGCAGTGACAATTTTATAAAATCCTTTAAATGATTATTTTGAAAGTAATCAACAATGTAAAATAATTTAAATGAATATTTGGAATGCAGGGACCAGGAGAGTTGCCTTTTCAAACTACAAAAGTTGTCTCTTTTTTCCAACTATAGTGGGATTTTTTTTTAATTTTTTGAGAGTCATTTAGGTAGCTTTGTGGTCTTGGGTTTGAGGGTGGATGAGAAGATAATGTTTGTTTCCTAAGCCATCACTTACCTGTCGTCAGACTTCCACTGAAGAGATCGGGAAACTTCTCCCACACGCACATGCACTTGGACACATAGATGCTCGGGTGATACCTGAGTGAACATGTTCGGTTAAGTTTAGAAGTCACTTTCATGTGTGTACTATTCACCATGTGCACCATTTCCCTTCCTAGAGACAGTGATGCCTCCTGTGGTTACTACTCTTGTGACATCCAGCAAGGAAGTGCACTGCACACAGAGACAGGTTGCTTAAGGGTCCATGGATCACTGCAGACACATGGAGGTGTGGTGTTTCCACTTTGAAAGAATATATGTGTGTGGTGGTCATGATGGTGGGGTCAGTGGAATCAGAATGCTTAATCTCTGCTCCTTTAGGGCAAAGCTGTGTCTTTGAGTATCAGCACACTGTTGTATGATCACATTTGCCCACTGCTCCATGCACTCGCATTTCTGCTAAATGCAATACAGAAGCCCTATATGAACTCTCTGAGACATTGTCCTACCTGTGCCGGGTCTTCTAGTTTTAACACCATCAGCTTTGGTCATGCATTCTGTTCACCCCATAACATTTGTTGCACAGGGACTTTCTCCAGAAGTTTTGAAGATATTGGAATCACCTGAGATAAGAAGTATTCCTGATTTTCAGTTAGAAATTTTAGGAATCTTAAATACATGCTGAATTTGTTTCTAAATTAAACTTTTACAGATAGTAAGCTGTCATCTAACTATTATGGCTTACACCTGATATCAGTTTAATTGGTGACGTACATTTAGGTCAGTATCACCCAAGCAATTACCACACATTCAAAGGATTAAATCAGTGCCTTTCTATTACTGTTGCAAATCATTTCTGGACCTCCAGTTATCTGTGTTTGCATGAAAAAGCTCCAATTCCTTTCCACCTCAATGAAAAGAGGACTTCTTTTTGTTTATTAAGAAGTATGGACCCATCATGTGTTGGTACGATCATTTCCCTCCTGCTGTCCCTATGCCCCTGAGGGTGCTCCTCAGTGGGATTGCTGGTGTTCAGTTCTCTCAGTCTGCGGCTCTTAAGCATATGGAAGAATGAATACCTGGCTCTCGAAACTCCACGGGGATATTGGATGCCGCAGTGGTGTTTGCCTCACTTGTGGCCTTGTAGAAAGGGAGACAGGGATGGTGTTTTAACTGCTATAGCCAAAGTCTTCAAGAGGAAAAGTAAGCATCAGGGAGACACACGGAATCATTTCTCCTTCACTTTAAAACTGTTTGTAACCCAAGAGACATGCTTGTCTCCTACCTCTTGCATATTGTCTATTTTAGCCTCATATACAAAAGTTACTGTTGTATTGATATAGAAGAGAATTTATATTGTACTTTCTATACAGAAAGTTAAATATTTTATAGGAATAAATACTGGGTAGTAAGATCATCTCAACATCATGAATTTTACTCAGGGTTTTAAAAGTATTTTTAAAAGCTAGTCACATGACTCATTTACTTTCAAAAATTTTTCTTGTTCCCCTTAGGATTTTGCAGTCCCACCTTTGGCCTGTTTCTACACTAATATTGGCTCATATCCTGTATTCAGAGTAAAACATACTTTATTTATGAGCATTTTGGCTCTTGTGAGTATTGGTATAATATATCTGTGTGATAGAGAAAAAGTGTTTGCATGAAAATATTTTGCTTCATGTGTATTATAACTGGAAATAACATACCCTAGAAATAGCATTCCTAGATGATAGAGAGAAGAGAGGAGAAGAGAAGAGAAGAGAGAGGGAGAGAGGAAAGGAGAAGAGGAGGGGAGGGCAGAGGAAGGGAGGAGAGAAGATGAAAGAAGAGAAACAGAACAATGAATTAATTAACTGTTGATCAGTGATGACTTTAATATTTTACATATGGAAAGAACTATTGACTTGGGTGAAGTCACTGAGGAAGTTTTTGAAGGGAAGAACTGGCGTCTGAGAGTCAGATCTATTGACATGGTCACAGCACACCTGGCAGGAGAACAGATAGCTGCGTTTTAAACCTTGCCATGGCTAAGCTGCATGTAATGGAAAAGAACAGATTAAAAGTGCTACTTATCAGTGAAAAATCTGAAGTTAAAGTGTCAATTGAGAGAAACCCAGAAAATTAATGCACACCTTCCAGCAGGAGTCCAGTTCATTACAGGAGACTGGAATCTATAACAGTCATAAAGCCTGCCTCTTGCTGGCTGGGTAATCTTGGGGATATTGTTTTTCTCTCGAAGTCTTGATTTTCTCATCTGTAAGTCTGTCTCAAAGCTTGGTTCTCTGACTTGGGGATTTTTAAAAATATGCTTTGTATAGGCTTTGTAGTGTGAACTACACCTGAAAATGCACTTATAAAGTTTATTGCTCTGATTTGCTTTTCTTAAGGGTTAGTAAGATGCAATAGCATTTCACTCTCTGGTAAGTTTAGGAAAGAGTACTTTTTCCTTTTAGAATTGGGTGGATACCTTGTAAGATTCTTTGCCTTCAGACAACTGGGCAAAACATATTAGCTTATTTATACTTTATGTAACCACATATAGTCAATACCCAAGGAAGACTGAGCCTAGGACCATCCACAGATATCAAAACTCCATAGATGCCCACACTCCTTATGTAAAATAGTGTAATATTTTCATATAATCTAACCATATCCCATGTATCTTACATAATCTCTAGCATATAGATAAATACATATTGCAATACCAATATTATATAAAAAATGGCTACACTGGGTTGGCCAGGGAAGGGTGACCAGACAAAGATTATACATATTAATTTCAGGTGAAAATTTTTAAATGCATTTGCTCTGTCAACTTTGTTGAATCCATGGATACAGAACTATGGATACAGAGGTCCAACTCTATTTTACAGAAGGTCCCATATCTGTGAGTCATAATATATTTGCTATAACTCTGATAACTTTTTGCCTTTTGCCAACAAGAAATAAATAGTAAGCTTGGTATGGTTGTGCATGCCTATAATCTCAGCACTTGGGAAGAGGAGTCAGGAGGATTGGGAGTTCAAGGCCAGCCTTAGCTATGTAGATAGTTTGTAGCCAACCTGGACTATAAATGAGACCCTATATTAAAAAAAAAGAAACAAATGGTGTTAGGGTACTTGCCTACCTCCTGTTTCTTTTTTAGAGTCATTCATAGTGGGCACTTTTAAAAACAAAGTGTGTATATATGATATATGATAGTCATACTCTCTGGATGGGCATTATACTCAATGAGACATCACTAAAGACAACACATGGCAAGGACTGAAGAGGCAGACTTAACTGGGGAGTGCCTTAAGCCTGGGGACGGTTTACAGCTCCTTGTCACTCTCACGGGAGGCTGACCGCCAAGAAACAAAGCATGTACGTAATTTCATATATGAAAAAGTAGAAATACAGTTTATTACTTCTTAGAAAGTAACACATAAGTACACATGCTTAACTACTCAATAAGGTATCCCAATATTACCAGAGGATAGTTGAAGAAAAACTGGTGCAAAGAATAAATGGTAAGAAATATAATGCTTAATAATCATAATAATCACATATTTTAATCACTACCATCTTCTATGTAATCTTGAATCTCTCTTGAGCATTCATGAATTCTTTGTACTTGTTTTGGTGACCTGATGTCTCTGAGTTTCCTGTCCTACCTACCTCTTTGAGTGGATTACCATTGACACATCATAACAGAGGAGATTCAACTCCCACAGCTTCTCCAAACAGTACTTCCTTCCAGCTTCCTTTAGCTTGCTGCCCTGTTCTTTCTCTTCTCCCCCACCTGCCACTGTTCTCTTGCTTGTATCTCTCCTTCAGCCATGCTTTCTTTCTTATTCCGGTTTCCACCACTCTGCTTCCCGTCCCTGTCACTTGCTGCCTGTAACACTGTGCAACTCTCCCTATCACTCAACTCATGATGCCCCTCCTCTGAGCATCTGTTCTGCATGTTACTGCCAAACTCATTGTCTAAAAACATCATGACACTTTCCAAGTACACCACGTTGTATTTAAAATAAAACTGAAAACCTTTGCTTTGGCAACAAACATTTTTTTTAGAAACATCTTCTTTAACTAGGTCCTGGCCTGCTTATGCAGCTAAACTTCTGTCTAATTCTTTGCCCAGTCTATCCCAATTACACAGATTACCTGCAGATTCCACATATGGGCATCCTGTACAGTTTCATAGTACTGACCGATCTATCCATTTTACTAATACGTCAAATTCTTTCTCATGAAAATTTTACTGTAGTGTTGACCTTAAGTTTGAACCTTCATTGTTTTTTGATGCTTCTATAAGACAGTTCTAGCTAAACTTTAAATCCCTTAAATAGTGTCTATGACACCTGTTGGCCCAAAATACAGAGCTCTGGCCTCAAAAGGAGTAAGAGAGAGTTTATTCTAGAGCCAAATATGAGTGACCATGGCCAGGGAACTCATATTTAGGTTAACAACAAATGCCATGTTCCAAAGTGTTAACAATTTCAAGAAGTTTTTAAAGTCATGGAACCAAAGAAAGTAATAAACCAAGGTACTTTTCAAACATGTTGGTGGCAACATAAGTAGACGGGTTTCAGCAAAGCAGGGGAATCTTTGCTATAGGCTTCAGACACTATCCAACAACATTCTTAGCACTTGGGTTGATGGAAGCTGAGGGGTCTGCTAGTACATTCCCAAAACCTGATCACTTCATAGTCACAGGGATTTTAGGTCAAGCACTGAGGTGGGCAAATAATGGCTACTAAAGGGCTGGAGACAACCCAAAATAATTTGGCTCCAAATCTGCAACATTCCATCTCTCCATAATCACACAATCAGCCTGGTTGGATATTTGAAGTATGTGTAGCTGATTTTTTAAGGGAAGGTTAGTTCACAAAACTTTAATCAGTTAATGAAAATTTCTACAGCTTAGCTGCTGCAGTCTGCTTATGAGAAGTAAATGAAACAACACAGAGCAAATGTTCAGCAAATGCCAATGGGAATCAATTGTAGTTACATTCACATTGTTTAATCTGTGCACAGAAGGTGTCTGCCCAGTACATATGTATTTGATCTTATATTTCATTTGCAATATTTTATCTGTGATATTTTATTAATATTCATCTGTGATATAAGTTATTGAGAGATTAGTAAAGGAAAGAGAAAGTCTGATATATAACATAGTATGGTAAGAAAAAAATAGAGGTATAACTCAAAACTTTACTTGGTCCCAAGATAGCAATGACCTCAGCAGCTACATTTAGGCCAAATTGGAATAGCTTTGAACAGCCTGTTTTTGATGAGATCAAGTACCCTGAGCTCCCAATATAAGCTTATGTGTCCTCTCCATAGAATTACACTGCAAATCCTAATGACTCTACAGCTATAGCCAATATGAGCTTCATGAAGCATCCACGACTGTAAATGCCCCTGGGACAGGAGGATTCTGAACCAAAGTCCTGATTTATTCCCCTTTCTCAGAGGGCCAGAGTGCTAGAAGCTCAGTAACTAATGGACTCATGAGAACTCCTCTGGAAGGCAAGAGACACCGCCACTAGGGAGGTAGAAAATAGACATTTAATCAGAGTGCTGCCAGCCTACCTATGTCTAGATCAGAACCAGCTCATGCTAGAAGCCCATGCCAATTTCTGATGGTGTTTCTCTCCCTTATCTTAACTATGGCTTCTGGGACTATGTACTGGGTTTTATTTTCAACAGCAGTAATTCCACACCTGATATCCTTTTGTCATGTCATGTAATCTTCCCATCTTGGTGACAACTGATGATCAAAATTATAGTCTAACTACCCCCCACCAACTCTTAAAACACATCACACATGACCTCATTACTATTCTCCCTACTATGGCTCCCTCCCTCTTTATGATATATATACATGTATGTATATATGTGTGTATGTATGTATGTTTCTCCAATGAGGTCATCTATATCCACAGTTATGGAAAGAAACTCAGAGAATTCCCAATGGTCTGTTTTAGTTTTCTGGAAGGAATTCTTACAGCATCTGTTTATTCCAGAATAGGAGGCAGTGGTCCTGCCCATAGATTGTGGTATTTTCGTTTGGATGGAATTTTCCCCCAAAGTGGCAGTTGAGTGAGCTGAGCGAGATGTTGTCTGTGTTCTTCATTTGTGTTTACAAGCCGAGGGAGTGTCGAATGGAAAGGAGGAAGCACTAGGATCTACTGAGACAAAACCTGACCTTAGCATTTTAAGTTTTTCTTGCTCTTCAAAGTTTTGCACTGCCTTCCTCCTCAGATAGTTGACCAGATAGGCCTTGAGTTTCTTACAGTTTGTTCCAGTTGTTGGTACTTTGGCCCCTACCTGCAAGATGTTATTTTCTGATTATTGGGTTCTGAGTATAAATCATATTTCTATGGGAATGAAAAGCACATTTCTTGAAAACCAAAAATTAGAAAAATCCAAAAAATGACATAATTCTACATTCCAAATTATTTACATTTACAAAACATTAGCCATACTCCTTAAAAAATTCATAGCAAGAAAAAAGTTCTTGTCAAAGAAGTTCCAGCTTTTTTTTAAATTTTTTGTTTTTATTTATTTATTTGAGAATGACAGACAGAGAGAGGAAGAGGCAGATAGAGACACAGAGAGAGAATGGGCGCGCCAGGGCTTCCAGCCACTGTAAACGAACTCCAGACGTGTGCGCCCCCTTGTGCATCTGGCTAACGTGGGTCCTGGGGAATGGAGCCTCGAACCAGGGTCCTTAGGCTTCACAGGCAAGCGCTTAACCGCTAAGCCATCTCTCCAGCCCAGTTCCAGCTTTTGAATGTCTGTTTCCCTCTCTCTCTTTCTTTGTGTGTTTGCTAAGAGCTTATATATATGCATATTGGTATGTTTGTGGGTGCAACTGTATGTGTGGGAGAGGGGGCATGTGCACATGTATGTAGAGGTAAGCAGTCAATGTTGGGTGTCCTCCTCAGTCACTCTCAACCACAAATTTTTATGTTTAAAATTTTTTTTATTGAAGAGAGAAAAGGCAGATATATAGACAGAAAGAGAAAGAGAGAGAGAGAGACAAAGAGAATGGGCATGCCAGGGTCTCTAGCCACTGCAGATGTACTCCAGATGCATGTGTCTCCTTGTGCATCTGGTTTACATGAGTACCTGGTGAACAGAGCCTTGGATCCTTAGGCTTGCTACATGCAAGCACCTTAACTGCTAAGCCATTTTCCCAGCCCTTGACCATAATTTTTTTGGTTATTTTATTTATTTACTTATTTACTTATTTATTTATTTATTTATATATTTATGAGAGACAGAGAAGGAGAAAGTGGGAAAGGATGGGTGTGCCAGGGCCTCTTGCCCTGTAAATGAACTCCAGATGCATGCACCACCTTGTGAATTTTGCTTAAGTGGGACCTGGGAAATCAAACCTGAGTCCTTTGGCTTTGCAGGCAAATGCCTTAACCACTAAGCTATCTGTCCAGCCCCTCAACCATAATTTTTAAGACAGGGACTCCCACTGAACCCAGAGCTCACATATTCGGTTAAACTAGCTAGCCAGCAAGCCAAGGGATTCTCTTGTCTCTGCCTTCACAGGACTGGAATCACAAGAGCATGCACCACTATACCAAACTTTTGCATGGGCCCTGGGGATCAGAACTCAGGTCCTCATGCTTGAGGGGCCTGGACCTTGCTGACTAAGCCATTCTTCAGCCCTGGGTGTCTGTTTCTTGACTACCTTCTCACTTTCCATTGTGAACTTAGTTCAGTTATCTGAAACTCCTACAGGACAGATAATTTACTGAACCATGCCAGGTTAATGCCAGATAGAAATGGACCAACAGTTAAGATTGTTCATATTTCAACGCAAAGAAATTTGTTACTATATGTGTGAAAATTAGAGACAACAAACTTGAAATTTAAGAGAGAAACACTATGAGCTACTTCTCAGTAATTCAAACACTAATGAAAAATTAACCAATTTGTAGCAGTACTTTTGAAAGAAAGGTAGATTTAATAAATATTTACAGATGAGGATGCTATTATTACATTATATTAAGATGGTACATTTGGTGTAAGTATTGCACAATAATATGTTTATATTCATTATGATGGTATGGAAAATTCTCACCTTAGTGCTACACCAAAAATCATTAAATTATGTTTGCAAAATGAATAATAGAAGGTTTAATGCTTTCCAATTGTTTGAAAATTTATTAGCAGATATTTTGCATAAACAAGGAATTTCCCATGTGGTTAAATAATACAATGATGATAATGGATAGTTGGGAAGTAATCACAAATGGAACAACTGATCTTTTGGAAGGCAATTTAACCCTTTCATGGACTGGTTATTGACATGAGGGAAGTGTTCTGACCTGGATCACATACATACCTGTTTTCACGAACATCCTTGACAAGGATCACAGGTGTACAAAATGCATTGTTTTCCCAGAAAAGCAACTCAAAACCAGCATGGAACTGACAGAGCTGAAAGGCTGTATTTTTCCTGTTCCTGAGCACCAGCAGAGTTATCTTAATGACATTTCTCTTAGGAAATTACTGGAATCAGCCTGTGAGTCCTGAGGACTCAGCAGTTGGCTATGGATGAGGGTGAGGCAGATATATTGTGGACAGTAGCAGGAAGTAGTTTGAAGTTTTAGTTTGAAGCATGACCACCAACTCCACAGTGTGGAGCCCACGACACACAAATTTGCTGTTATTTACATTTTCCGTTCTCACTGCATGAGTTAGGCAATCTTAGGAACATCTCTGGTCTTTTCTTTTTTTATTAATTATTTTATTGTATTTATTTACTTGAGAGAGAAAGAGAAAGAGAGGAAGAGAATGGGCATGTCAGGGCCTCCAGCCACTCCAAATGAACTCCAGATGCATGCTCCACCTTGTGCATCTGGCTTATGTGGGTCCTGGGGAATTGAACTGAGGTCCTTTTGATTTGCAGGCAAACGTCTTAATGTCTTAACAGCTAAGCCATCCCTCTAGCCTGTCTCTGGGCTTTTCTGACTGAGCAGTGCATTTCTGGTCTTCTGGGCTGCTGCTTTTGTCCAAATTAAACTATATAAATTCCTTGGAGTCTAGGGAGTTCTTTCTGAGTTAATTGCAGCAGTTTTGCTGAAGATGTGAAGTTCAATTTCAGGCCAGATATGTTAATGTGGGTTTACAGGCAGAGGCGTCAAGGTTTGGCTTTCCTTGTGCCTCTGGTACCAGCCGCTGCCTTCGCCACACTGTTTTTCTGACAGCAAGTGAGGCTCTGTGACTGCGCACCTGATGGGATGTTCCCATCCTCTAGCTGAAGGTTCAAGGAGGAGACCACCATGGGCAGTGGGGATAAGTCCATGGCCACTTCCCATGTTGAACATTAAAAAATGAAAATACTGTTTGAATATACTTGTCTTGATATTTTAAACAAGAGACAATGGTCCTTGTGATTCGCGGCCAGAATGACTATTTCAGAAAGAGGAAGTGCTTGTGGGACAAAAGGAATTCAAGCTGTGATGAGTGGAGCCAAGGGCGTTTCTCTTGTGATATAAGAAGCCTGTGGGCAGTTGGCGAGGCTCTACAGAAGGAAGAAAATGGTGACCTGCCTTCAAAAGTTCTTCTGTCTGTTGGAAGAGAGAAATGTGAGCACATGAGGAGTGGATTATCAGATTCCATATTTCAAGACGGATGGCCTCATGAGTAGGATATGAATGTGTGTTCTAACCAACCAGAAAGGCACAAAGATGTTTCAGGTTAGAATTAAGGATATATAGTCAGGACTAGAGCTACTGGCAGGTCTGAACCTCTTGATACAGCAACAAATATTCGCCTTTTGGTGGAAAGAAAAATAGTAATGTTTATTACACCTCTTCCTTAAATAACTCTCTTTGTTTAGCCTAATAAAATGTAAAGACTCCTACTATTTTAGACACCCTCTGTCCCCCTGTCCTAGTACAGGCTACAAGGTGTAGCTGGGGGCCAATAATTATCTACTGAGTGAATAATAAAGTGATAACCTATTCAAGTTGTCAATATGTTTAAAATCTTTTACATCCCACAGGTTTTAGTTATTAGACTTCTTTCCAATCTATCTTCATCATCTCTAGTGACCTATTCTCTACTGACAATCATGCAGGTACTGGACTTGCACAGGCTTATGGTATAATGGGAAGTGGAAGTCAGGGACTCTAAGTAGGGTCTCACTAGGAAGTGCAAGTTAAATTGAGCTGTTGTGTAATAACATACTTCTCAATACTTAGGAATCTGTTAAAGATCTTCCCTACAAATTGTGATGAGATATTTTTTTATCTGAATACTGTGGCTTAATTTGCATCTATCATTGGAGACAAAGTTATGCAGCTGTAATTATAATCTTTGAAAAAGTTAACAAAATCTGATTAATGATCACTGCTTAATTGCTTAAAATAAAGACCTAGGTGAACTTTCTTGATCTCTGCCATAGATAATAGATTGGCAAGAAATTCATAGATTAAAAATATAAGAAAAATATTAGTCCAAAATTTTCTAAAGATACCATGACAGGGCCTTAGATTAAAATTATCATTCCTCATGTTTTGCCTATTTTCATTGCAAAAATAAAATATTGCTGTTTTGCTCATTATATCATAAAAAAACCTGTTCCTTTTATTGTTGTATTCAAAAGTGTCCAAGTACACATCAGGGAGTGAATAACTTGATTTTTTTGCTCAGGTGTTTCTTAGTTTATGCACCATAAGGATTTAAAAAACGTCTCCAAATTGATACCAATCCTTTAGGGAATTTGTTTTGTAACTTGGGAAGCTGTGTCAATCATGTTTACCATACAGGACCACCTATATGCACATTGCTCTTACCTCAGGTCTCTCAGCTTCATTCAAGCTGAAGCTGACCAAAGAGACAGATGATTTTTTTAAGTACGAACTTGCTTATATTAGCATATTAGTGGACATTTCTTGAGCATCCAGTCTCATGGCTCCCCCATCCCTTTCTGTTTGGGAAACTGTATGTGGTTTTTACTAGCAGCATTTCTAGGTTTTTATATCAGAGTTTTGACAAAAAACAAAAAATGTCTTGCACTGTGCTGATGAGGGCATCAGAAAGGAATTGGACTGAGTCTAACAGTGCTTTATATTTTTCGTTTTTGTGGATTTGGATATTATCCTTATGCAGGGAAACGCAGTTGTGAAGAATCTGTCCCAACACCTTTCAGAACCTCAGGTAGGCCTGCCCTCTCACCTCAACCAAATTTTATTTTTTAAAATTGATTTTTCTATCTATTTTGTGTTTCATTCTCAAATTATTTTATTTTTTCTAAACATGAAAGTAGTTATTCTTTATACTAATTTATGACATAGACTACAGGAATTCTAGAGCTGTTAAGCAAACCCAACAGAAGGAATGAGGGTGATCTTCTGTCTTGCCCTCTGCTGTTAAAGAAATTTGTGACTGATGCCGGGCGTGGTGGCACATGCCTTTAATCCCAGCACTCAGGAGGCAGAGGTAGGAGGATTGCCATGAGTTCAAGGCCACCCTGAGACTACATAGTTCCAGGTCAGCCTGTGCTACAGTGAGACCCTACCTCAGGGGAAAAAAAAAAGAAATTTGTGACTAAACTCCAGCTGCCACTGGCCTGTTCATATTGGTGTGTAAGGGCACACTAGAGGCACATCTATATGTGAGATTTATTTATTAATTTATTAATAAATTTACTTATATATTTATTAATATATTTTATTTTTAACTAGTGGTAGATGTACAAACCCTTCCTACCTCATATGTCCCAAATCTATAAATTCCCTTCATATTTTCCCCATTATAGTTGAAGTGAACTCAAATTGCACTAACATTAATTTTTCAGTACCTAAAAAAAAATAGTTTAAAAGAAGTAGAAAAGTAATTTTTCACTTTGGTAAGATTTGAGGGCCATGGTGGTCTTATGATTGGGAGAAAATACTGATTTTTAACCTTCTTCTCTCCCACATGATGATGCTTTGCTACTCTCAAAGACTTCTAAATATCTTAGAAAAGTGATTTGTTTATGCTGCATTGGGTAGTAGCATATCTGTTACCACATTCTTTCCTGATACTTGCAATATGGTGGGTAAGTGTGAGCACTGGAAGCAGAAGAAGGGGTCATAAAGCGGAACATAAAATGTGTACACCGAAGAGGTTAGAGTTTGGTAACCAGCTTAATTTCAGAAGCCTTACTGGAATTATAGGGATAGGCAGTGCTAGTAAACATTTCATTTAAGATAGTCCACAGCTTCAGCATAGATGGGAGATAGAGCATCTGCATTGATGAAATTATTCATGATGACAGTTCAAGAGTGGGCTGGAGGGATGGCTTACTGGTTAAGGCATTTGCCTGCAAAAGCCAAAGGACCCAGATTGATTCCCCAGGACCCACGTGTCTGGAGTCCATTTGTAGTAGCTAGAGGCCCATTCTTTCACTCTTTCTCCCTCTGTCAAATAAATAAATAAATAAATAAATAAATATAAAATATTTTTAAAAAGGAGTTCAAGAGTGATGAAGAAGATAAATAAGAAGAGGGTGAATACAAACATGGTGAAATGACATATGTGCATTAAAATTCCATAATGGAACCCATTATATGATAAATTTTAAAAGGTACTAAAAATTTGTGTGGTAGGGGCTGGAGAGATGGCTTAATGTTTAAGGTGTTTGCCTGCGAAGTCAAAGGACCAAGGTTCGATTGCCCAGGACCCACGTAAGCCAGATGCACAAGGTGGCACATGTGTCTGGAGTTTGTTTGCAGGGGCTGAATGCCCTGGCATGCCCATTCTCTCTCTCATTAATAAATAAAATTAATAAAATAAAATTTAAATTGTATGGTAATTTCTACCTTCCAGATAGAGTAATTTCTTAAATCTTGTATTGTATATCAACACAGAGCCTTTTCATTTGACTATTTCATGAAAATAGCATTTTGCATTTCATATATTTAGATTCACATTATTTCCCTGGATTATTAGGTACTGTGGATATTTCCCACATTATCTATGTAATACAGTGATACTAGTTTAAGGCTTTGTAGATTCATAACTTGTATTCAGATGTAGGTGCTGATATGTGGAGTTCTGGAGTTGGGAAAGGTGCATGATGGTGTCTGCTTACTTTGTTTCCTTTCTACAACAGGAACAACAATGGTGCATTGTAGAGGACTATTGCCATGATTAAACAATATAAGCTTTAAATGCTTATGCTCCATCTGGAATTAAGCAAGCAAATACAACATAACAGCAATGATCACTACTTGTTTATGCTCATTAGCCATATCTGGTATTTATTATGTGCTGTAAATCTAGAGTCCAAGAACCTGAAGCTCAAAGGACGGTCTATTCAAGAATTAGAATGGAGGGCTGGAGAGATGGCTTAGCAGTTAAGCGCTTGCCTGTGAAGCCTAAGGACCCTGGTTTGAGGCTCGATTCTCCAGGACCCACGTTAGCCAGATGCACAAGGGGGCACATGTGTCTGGAGTTTGCTTGTAGTGGTTGGAAGCCCTGGCGTGCCCATTCTCTCTCTCTCTCTCTCTCTCTCTCTCTTTCTCTCTCTGCCTCTTTCTCTCTCTGTCACTCTCAAATAAATAAATAAATAAAATAAATGACAACAACAAAAAAGAATTAGAAAGGAAAACTATGAAATAGGTTTGGGCACATTCTGAAGTTAAGACTCTCCTCAGGTGAGCATCATGCCTTGAGCATGCAGAGGAATGTACACCCTGGTTATTAAGGCACCACGCACTGGCACACTGTCCATTTCCTCTATGTGTCACTTAAGCTCACTTGTTTCATGTTGAAAATAAACACCATATGAAAATGGATCATACAAAATTCAAACTAGTTTTTTCCGTAGGGAAACTTACATGAAGGTTATTGAAATCAACTAAAGCCCTGGGTAATTATAACTGATCTTAAAGCCAGTATACTTCCAATTCTAGATATCCCATATACACACTTACTCCTATCATCTTTGCTAACTGTGGTGGCCTGCTTGATAGGGTTACCTAGGATACTATCCTTGAAGTGCCTCAGCCTGTGATTATCATGCCATTTCGTTTTATTATTCTTTGAGAATTTTAATACTTGCACATATTGTAATTTGACTGTATTCTCCTCTTACTACCCTTTTTTCTCCCCTCCCCCATCTCTATTTCATTTTGAGCTCTCTCCTTTTTCCATGTAATTATTCTCTGGTGATGTCTCATTTTTTCTGTCCTCTAGGTCAAAATTTTGATGGACTCAGAATTGTGCAGGTCTCGTGGGGAAAATGACAGCCACTCTAAGGTCATGAATGCACCAGACAGTTTGCGTTCTGGTGGCAGTGCCCCAGAGTACCCCTTCCTACCCCGTGACTCTTACATTCTTCCCATCCCCCATTCTGTAATATTTCCCAAGCCTTGGAGGGTATGACAGAAATGTTTCTTTTAGTGTTGACATCTCAACAACCTCTTCTCTTGTCATTCTTATTAGGATCACATTAGGCAAGGACGGTGGAAGGTTTACTCTGTGGCTTATCTTAGCATCGAATGGACTCATCCTAACCCTCATCTGTAATTACAGCCCTACATTTTCTCATTAGAGCTAATTTTTCTTGTACTAAGTACACAAGTATGCACAAGTGATGACATGACCATTGCCATCTTAAGATTGCATGGCTTCTTCACTGTGTCTCTGAGATGCAAGTCCAGTGTAACCACAGGAAACACAGTTGGCAGGTTAGGAATCATGAATACTCCAAGTAGAACACTAAGAATGGCAGGTAGGGTTATCCCTAACTCCTACCAATGCATTTTGTCTCCTGGGTATGTGACAGGCATTCATGCTGCATTCTGAATGCTGGGACTCCATGTTGCCAAGGTGCATTAGTTACTTCCTCACTGCTGTGACCAAGTACTAAACAAACAGCAGTTTTGTTGCAGTCAGGTTCGCATTGCTGGTAGAAATCACCCAACCAAGAGCAGCTTGTGGGGGAAAAAAGATGTTTATTTTGCCTTACAGGCATGAGGGGAAGCTCCAGTATGGCAGGGAAAAACGATGGCATGAGCAGAGGGTGGATATCACTCCCTGGCCAACATCAGGTGGACAATAGGAACAGGAGAGTATGTCAAACACTAGCAAAGGGAACCTGGCTATACTACCCATCAGCCTACCCCTAACAATACACTGCCTCCAAGAGCAGTTAATTCCCAAATCCCCATCAGCTGGGAACCCAGCATTCAGAATGCCTAAGTTCATCAAACCACCACTGGCTTAAACAAGCGCATAGGGTTTGTTTCATCTCACAGTTCCAGAAGCCACATTTCATCATGGTGGGCCAGGAATGGCAGCAGGAGGCCATCTGGTCACATTGCATGCACAATCAGGAAGCAGGAGAGTGAATAGGAAATGATGTCGGATAGAAAACCTTAAGGCCCACCCCCAGTGACCCATTTCCTCCAGCAGCCTGGCTCCACCTACTCTAGGCTCCACAACCTTCTCAAACAGCACCACCAGCTGGGAGCCGGATATTCAAGCGCAAGAGCCTAAGGGGGAATGTTTCACATCCAAACCACCACACGAAGTATCAGTTAGAGAGCTGCCGCTTCACATGTGTCTATGGAGACTATTTCCTTTTCAGTATGCCCGTTTCTGTGCCTTGGTGTGGATAGCACAATTCGAGTCCATGGCCGTGGGCCCAGTGATGTATTTCTACTACTATAAAGTAGACCCCTGGGGCTGGAATGAAAGTTTGTGTCTAGGAAAGGCAAGCTCATTCTTGGAATTATGCTGATTCCAATTATAATGGTGATGCCCTTTTCTGAACAAAAGTTGATCAATATAATCAAGGTCTAAAAAATGGCTGGTCAGCCATCTTGAAACCCGTTGATGTTCCACGTGCTGGGCCTTGGTCTCACTGTCCCAGAGGAAATCTTCAATGGACAGATCAGCCTTGGTGAATCTTGATGAAGAAGCTGTCCTTGACTTCTCAATCACCCATCCATTAATTTTTCTTCTATAAATTAGGTAGTACATGTAGATATAGAAATAAATTCTTCCCTGTTTAAATTTATATATCTTCTCATTGAACCAGAACCCACAGAATCCAGTCCATAAACTCTCTACTGGTTTCTACTCGGGCATACATGTTGGTGAGCTCCTACAACTTCTTCAACATGTATCCCCTTGTGTCCATTAACAGATGCTGGGCGTTTTTCATCTGAATTATGCTGTGACCACCCTTGTGGTTGGTTTGAAGGCAATGTTTGTGGTAGATCTTGATGGGGAATAAAAACGTTTATTTCAAGAAGAAGACCCTTATGTTGTCTTCACATTTTGTCCCCTGAGGCACAAGACAGGGTCAGTTTGTCTCAAAGACTCAGAGGAATCAGGAATTTGAGAATTTGAAGTCATTCACCCAGACCTCCCATGCATGACTGAGCCCCAACCTTGGTATGGCCAACCTACCTACACTAAGAATTCAATATTATTTAAATATCTTGTTTTTTTAGAAGAAAATTTAATTTATTTATTTATCTATTTGAGAGAGAAGAGAGGGAGAGATAGAGAGAGAATGGGAATGCTAAGGCCTTCGGCCACTTCAAATAAACTCCAGATGCATATGCCACCTTGTGCATCTGGCTTTATGTGGGGATTGAGGAATCAAACCCAAGCTGTCAGGATTTACAAGTAAGCACCTTTAACCACTGAGGAGTCTCTCCAGCCCTATCTTGTCTCTTTAAATAATTAGTTCCTGAGCCATGTTCCTCATTTTTCCTATATCTGCTATAAGAATTGAGAATTTCTTTCTCCATGTAGTGAAACAGATTGACCTTTCAATCAATAATAAATCATTTACATCCTTTCGTCATCTTTCTCTGCTGCATCAAGAGGCATCAGCAATAGTTAATCAATCTCATGATTCCCTCACTCCTTTCTCTGAACCTCTCAGACATCTAAGACATTGTATATGCTAGTTTGGACTTTCAACTGGTACCCCATCACTGCCCACAACAGCAAGAAAGTTAATTGTACTTCTATCGTAATGCACCACAGGCTGTGTTTTCTTCAGTGCCTGTCATTAGATCCTTAGATGGATAAAACATCTCATTTAGAGCCATGTCCCCAATGCTCCCTTGGTACCAACCTTCCTTAGGTTCCCAGAGGAACAAACTAGACTAAGAAGCAGATGAAGCCGGGCGTGGTGGCGCACGCCTTTAATCCCAGCACTCGGGAGGCAGAGGTAGGAGGATTGCCGTGAGTTCGAGGCCACCCTGAGACTCCATAGTGAATTCCAGGTCAGCCTGGGCTAGAGTGAGACCCTACCTCGAAAAACCAAAAAAAAAAAAAAAAAAAAAAAAAAAAAAAAAAAAAAAAAGAAGCAGATGAGCACAGTTTCATTTGACTTAGAAATGAAATCACAGTCATAACCAATCCTCAGGAAGCCGTGACACGAGGAAGTCCCTTGTATTCAAGCACATATCCAAACCCCCACATCCATTAGTCTTTTAGTGTGGGCAGTCTGGAATGAGCACCTGGCCATGAACCTTTCTCAAAGAGTGACTCAGAATGATCCCTCAGCAACAGCATAGCCCCCTAGAAGTTGGAGCAATGATAAACAAATTCTTGAAAGAGTATCTCTCTGTATGACACACCGCAGCAGTGCCACATGCCCCTTGATTGTGAGGGAGAGGCAAATGGGAGGCTGGGCTGAGCCGAGCCTGTCTGAGATTCTACCTCAGTAAGAGTGCGTTCTGGTGCCATCAGTTCTGTGTCTTTCCTTCAATGGTGTAGAACTTGACTCAGGATGTTCTCACAAATGTTTAAACATCTGTGATGGCTTAGAAGATTATCCCAGTGAGGTTCCACTGTCAAAATCCTATGCAGCCTTCTTTCTGGGTTTGCTTTAAGACTGAGTCAGGGGAACAGGAAAACCATGGGTACAGCCTGAGCACTCATGGGAGTCTATAGGAGGGAAGGTTTCTCTTTGTCAGAACGGGCTGTGGATAAACAGACATCATGTATTTTTACCCTTGTGATTATGATACATGTAAAAAAAAATCTTACTTTCTTTTTAAAAAAATTTCAGTCATAGTAGTAATTAGACCTGCTTTAAATCAAACTATCAACTGTGTTTGTTCTAATCATCGTTAAATGTTTTTGAGGTGAAAACTGGTTGATACTAAGTGTGTTTTAAACTGGGACATTATATGTATGCTTCATTATTTTATAATGAAAATATTAGAGCATTTTAAAGAACTGAGCTGGACACTTGATTGCTTCTTTGGGCACATATATTACCTCTCTTACATGGAATGTGCTGCCTTTGATGAAAAAATTAGAAAATGTCTTGCTATAATATTAAGCATTTTGACCTAATTTCTTTTTGGGATTTATTTTAAAAGCATGTTGTGATGCAGGAAAATGATGAGCTTGCAGCTATGTGGTGATGAATTTAAATTTTTGTTGTCAGTGTCACACCCATTTTTGCTTGAGTGCTCTGAAGCATAAACCACTGGCTTTTGTCCAAGAATTTGAGTATTGGAGATCTAATTCTCCAAAGGGGAAGGGAGGGAGGAAATAATTATGTAACCATTTAAGTTCTGGTCTGCTGCCCTGATATGCAGCATTCATTAAAATGTGAACTTCTCACTTTCACTATAGAACAAGAATGCAGCCAGTTATGCACAGGGAGTGGGAAGAACAGCCAGGAAGTCAGGTCCATTGTCAAGTATAAACTATGGTGGTGGTGACTGAGTGAATCTGTGAACTTAAGTGCATAGAGTAGAATGTCTGAAATACTTTCAAGGCCATATAAAATGGATGGGAAATTTTAATTTTTAAAGGATAACATTCTTAAATGAATATTGATGAAGGGCCTGGACCAAGGTAGATCTGGGAATAGAAATGAGGTGTTCTAGAAACTCAAGTAAATAGAATCATATATATGTGCTCACAGGTAGTTTATTTGCTTTATTAAAACAACTTCATATATATACATATACAGCAATTTGGTCAAATAGATACTACCATTTCCCTCTGTTGTCCCCTCCCCCTCACTTAACCCTCCCTCCCACTTATATGCTTTATGCTTAGTTACAGGTGCATTAATTAACTGCATAATTGAAGAGAATGTCTTCTCCTCCCCCAACAAATATTGACTACTAATAGCTCCTCAGGGAATGGTGGGAACTAAAAAGCCCCTTCACTATTGATAACCAGGTTAAATAAAGTTTAATACAGTATAAGCTGGTTTTCATGTGTTTATCAAAATATCCCAGTATCATTTATTGAAATATTATCTCAATTTTTTACACCTTTATAAAACTCAAAGTGATCATATCCACATGTCCTTATTTCTGTCCTTTCTGTTCCCTTACAGTGAGTTCTTTGCCTCCACTTATATCCATATCACATCTGGCACAGTTACTAGAAAATTATGAAATCAAATGCTGAATAGTCTAAATTATTTCAATTGTGATTTGATTATCCCAAATTCTTTGCATTTCTGTATACACTAAAGTATTTTCTTTTCAAATTCCAAAA
Source organism: Dipus sagitta (assembly GCA_036346955.1). Classification (NCBI taxonomy): domain Eukaryota; kingdom Metazoa; phylum Chordata; class Mammalia; order Rodentia; family Dipodidae; genus Dipus; species Dipus sagitta. The sequence continues at coordinate 7,863,518 of CM070780.1, read as the reverse complement.
ATTGGGAGGACTGGTGTTTTATTTAATGGTATTGTGTTAAATCTGTAGCTTAGTTTATGGAGAATAAATATATTGTAGAATTTTCTAGCTTGCAAGCACATTTGTTGCTAATTTTATTTTGATATTATTGAAATGGAAATTTCAATAACAGAATTAAAAAAATACTGTTCCAGTATTTTGATACTTTTACTAAGAAACAGTTGACCTATGTATAGATTGAGCTTTTATGAATGTAGTAAATTAATAGTTTAGCTCTAATAGTTATTTTGAAAATTTCTCACCACTTTCTCATAAATAATCCTGACAGTTGTGGGGAAAGACAGTTTACCGCTTTCCTTTCCACTGCTTCATTGTCTTGTCTCAGTGAGCTATGGAAATCCTCCAGCTAAATGACGAAAACAGTGGTACAAATGGATTTGCTTGGGTAGATATCTGCCTGTAATAAAGCATTAAATATGTTATGATGAGCTCACTTTTGATCATAGGTCTTAGATTTAGAGATTTTCATTTTATCAGATTGAAGATAACGCTTTTCTTTTGCTTTGCTGAGAATTTTTAAAATTTGTTTTATATTATACAAAGAACCAGGTTTTATTATGTTATTTTCAAGCAATTTTTTGTTTCCCCTCCCCTTTCTTTGTCTCCCCTCCCCTTATTCCCTCTCCTCAATTTAGCCTCCTTTCTTTTTTTTAATTTTTTGTTTGTTTATTTATTTATTTGAGAATGACAGAGAGAAGGAGGCAGAGAGAGAGAGAGAGAGAGAGAGAATGGGCTCGCCAGAGCTTCCAGCCTCTGTAAACGAACTCCAGACGCGTGCACTCCCTTGTGCATGTGGCTAACGTGGGTCCTGGGGAATTGAGCCTCGAACCGGGGTCCTTAGGCTTCACAGGCAAGTTCTTAACCGCTAAGCCATCTCTCCAGCCCGATTTAGCCTCCTTTCTGCTTACATACAACATGTTTCCTTTTGTCTTTTCTTCCCTTCTCATTACCTCTTGCCCATCTACTGGTCTCCCGTGTTGAAGCAGAACCATATGCAGCCGCACATCAAAAGAGGCCTCATCCCTGTGGGACTCTCTTGGTTGCTCTGCAATTGTGAAAGGGTTGGGGTAGAGGAAAGAATACTCAAATAAATATTATTATTTCTTAATAATCATAATGGTAGCCAACACTTCAATGATTCTGATGTCCCAAGTCCTGCTCTAATCATTGCTTAATTTCTGAAGCAACTTGAGGAATTTGGTCCCCACATTTCCTCACTTGTCAAGAGATAGGCGTAGAGAGGGTCAACATCAGGCAGTTTGACTGAAGCCTCCTCCAAACTCCCTTCTCTGTAGGGATTAATGAGTATGTTAGGAGTTAAGCTGGGCTCCCAAGGGCATGTACTGCCTACCCTTCAAGTATAGAAATGTGTATTGACTTAATTGGTGATTTTGCCCTTAAATATATGGAGTAGTATGATCTGGTAACCATGCAGAGATGATTCAAATCCTAGCACTGTTATTTAAGTCACCTAGGACTTCTGAGTTTAGGTTTTCCTCTTCTCATTAGAAATGACATTTTACCTTGTGAAATTGTTTAGGCACACTGAAGTCACCGGACAGATCCTGCATCATCAGAGGGGCCTGTGGTTTGGGCAGGTGGTCATCCATGTGTGTGATGAGGCAGGGAAGACAAGGTAGGAAACAATAGATCCTGGAGTGACTTCTGCTGCAGTCCATTGTCTCCTTGGCCTTGGACTGTAGAAAGGCACAGCAGATGATGGAGGGCCAAAACTGCTCAACACATGGCCAGGGAACAACGAGTAGGAAGGAAGTGGGGCTTCACAATTCATTTCAAGAGCACACGATGAATGGCCCAGGGGTCCTCCAGTAGGCCCCACCTTCAAAGGTTCCGCCACCTCCCAGTAGTTTTATGGTGGGAAACTTTAACACATGGACTCTGGTGGAATGGTACTTACCCAGACCACATCACTGTGTTTCATTCACATTACATACACAGTCCTTTAACCACTTCTTATAGAAATGTGTTAAACAAGTCTAAATCTTCCCTGACCCAGTAAAGACATTGGAAGATGAAAATTTGATTCTTAACATCCACCTGTTTACTCATCTGCCTGTCAGCTCTATTATTCCTCTTCTCAGTCCTTGGTGCTCTTCATTGGTTATGGAACAGTTGGCTGGTCCTCCCATCACCAGCTACCCTGGCTTCTCTTTTGCTGTACTTGAAGGATCCTGCTTATAAAGTGAGCTTGGCAGTATGCTGGACCACACCACCTTTTCACGGAGCTCTCTTGTTCAGATGCACATCCTCTGCACCTGGCTAGGTTTCCTTCTCGGCTGCAGACACGCTGCCTTCCCGCCTTATGAGAAGTGTCCACAGTCAGCCACTTTCCAAGTCACCATGAATATCATTGTTAAATATTTGGTAAATTATATTTGTATTTAACCTGTTTATGTTGGAAGAATTAATTACTTTTGAGACAGGGTCTCACTATGTAGCTTAGGCTAACCTTGACCTCACAGGGATTCTCCTGTCTCAGACGTTCAAATGCTAGGATCACAGTTGTGCACAGATAACTGGTGGAAAAATTATTTTAAAGCAGTTACCACAATACATACTTAAGATCTTTATTGTTGAGGCACTGTTGTGAGAAAGGCTTTCTCACTATGTTGTTGTGGGGAATTAACTGGAATCCTACATGTCTGTAAGAATACATAACATAAACTCAGTGCCAAAGAAAAGATAATTCAGAGGCCATCATACTTGTCTAGAATTAAGCAGATAGCAAAAAATAGGAAGCCTCGCACACGGGTGTTAAGCACAAATCTCTGAGGCAGGAGCTGGTCAGAGTTGAGGAGCGTCAAAATCATGAGAAAATTCAGACTGGGGCTTGAGGAAGCAGTCTTGCTGGTCTGTATCTTAAAGGATTCTGCCCCTTTATATTCTGCCTCTGCCTTGGAAGTGAACCTCTAAGTCCCCAACTTGCTGGCCTTAGTTCATTTGATAAACAAAATCATTTATTGATCTGAAAATGTTTTAACTCAACTCTGGTAATGATTAGCAATAAAATTGCTATTTAATAGTTAATTAGCTCCTTCAGTCCACTAAGGCATCCCTTTAGTCATATGAAATAGTTCTTTTAAAAAATAAATTAGTTCAACCCTTAAAAATTATTACCCATTCAATGTCAATACAAGTTTCTGACTTTTCTTGCTTTAATACAATGTGAAGTTCAGAATAGAGGGCAGGTTGCTGAACTGCATGGCCTAACACACATTTCCAAAGCTCAACTTCTTTGAATTGAATATAATAATAATATTTATTTCAAATGAATATTATAGGAATAAAATAGGATAAATTTTACACAATGCTTGCTATATAAGTAATAATTAAATGTTATCACGACACTTCCCACAACAACAGCACCTGGTGTTTTAATCTCCTTCAAAGATCTGCTTCCCTAAATCTTAATTCTTACTCACAAATTACATTGCCTAATATGTTGTATACTGTGTAATTAAACTTAACAGATGGAAGGTTAGTGCAAATTCTTGAATTCAAGTAGTTGAGAAATAGATGATGGCAAGTTGCTCCCCCTGCCCCACTAACTTCCAGCTATCTTCTACCTCCATTGATTTTGTCCTGGTCAGAATTTCTTTCTTATTTTCAATGAACTTCAGAGAAAAGAATACAGGCATGGCTGGCCATCAGTACTGCTCACTTTAGATGCAGTGAGTCATGTGACAGCCTGTAGAACTAAGACCAAGCTGTATTTTTACTTTATTTAGCTGTGCAATTTGAGTCATTTCTCTCCATCCCTATGAAGTGTCCACATCTGCTCAATGGGCACCACGATGTCTTCCTTGGAGATCCAGGGTGGATTATGAGGCTGCTTTAAGTTTCTGGACAGTAACAGTTACTCCTCTAGTGTCAGCATCCTTCCTTACTCTGACACTGAGTTAAGTGAAATTTGTAGCTAATTCATTGGATTTTACAAACTTTCCCTAAGGCAGCTATGGATTGATTATGGGATTATAATGAGGAGAGGGAGGGGACCAAGAAGGAGTGAGGGGGGAGGGTGGGAAGAAGAACTCTAATCTGCTAACTGGGAAGGTGATATTTCAAAATTGGGGAGTTAGAGCCAAACCACAGAGATGTAAGGAAACGTCTCCGAGTGCTTTTCTAGAATGTCTTTATTCTTCATCTTATTCTTCAGCCCAGGATAATTTTTAAGCTGTATCCCACTTCTACTACCTTAATCTTTTGATGGGGTACCACCCATGATCTAATGGCTTTTTGCATCTTTTCCCCACTCCTCTGGGAACTCATAATAACACATTTGCTTGCTGTGCTCTTCTGTTTTCAACACGGTTCCAAGTTCCATACGTGTTTGCTCAATGAAACTTTATAGCCACCACTCTGTTTATCCCAGTGTCATAAATGTACAAGCCAAGGCAATTCAGACGTGTCACTGGATGTCTAAGTGAAGATGCAAGTGCAGGGAATCTGGGTCAAGGGACCACGCTGAAAGCCATTAACGATTAAAACCTCTTCACCAGATGGAACCTAACCTAAATTTAAAACTGCCTGCATCCTGTTCTATTTCCCCTCCCTCTAGTCCCTTTCATAGGCATTTCTCTGGCCAAGAGAGATGATTCTCCACCTTGGACCATAGCAACTTGTGCTCATACTACATATTATTATTATTTCTATTTTTAATTTTCATTTTTTAAAATACTTTAATCATATATTTATTTGCAAGCAAGCAGAGAAAGACAGATGGAGAGAGAAAGAGAGAAGGGGGAGAGAGAGAGACAATGGACATGCTAGGGCACAGTGCCACTGCAAATGAACTCCAGATGCATGCAGCACTTTCTGCATCTGGCTTAATGTGGGTACTGGGGAATCAGACCCAGGTTGTTAGACTTTTCAGGCAAGTGCCTTAACCACTTACCAATTTCCCCAGCCCTTTAATTTTTATTTTAAGACAAGGTCTCACTGTTTCACACTGCCGTAGAGCTCACTGCCTATCACAAGTGGCTTCCTACTCATGGTAGGCCTACCACCTCAGCTTCCCAAGTGCTAGAATTATGGCATAAGCCACCACATACATCTTTCATGCTGTTTTTTCCCCCCTCTGGAATGTTCAAGTCGAAGTTCAGGTACTTAGGGCTTTCTGGAGCCTTTATTGTTTCATTTATGAGTCTATGATCAGTCAAGAACTATGAATACTTAAACTAAAGAGAGCAAGGTCCCTCTATGCCAGAAATTCACAATAGAATTGGAAAGGCAGACACATAGGTAAAATACCTCACATACATAGTGATTGTGAGCATTCCCTTAGCAGAGGAACATTCAATGCATGGTAGCAGCACAGAGGAGAAAGTGCTAGAATCCTGTGCCTGGCAGGCTAATGCTTATCTTGCTGGAGAGATAGTCTATCGATATTCGTGAGAGACATAGGTGGAGGGGGAAAAGAGAAAGGAATTGGAGACACAAGGAACAACATAGAAAAACTCACAGTGCCGAGTCAGAAATACAGTGATTAAGGAATGCTATTACTTGAACATGGCTAGGACAATGTAATTTGAGAGTGACATGAGGCAAGATGGATAAGGTGGAGCTTTCAGTAGGGGAAGTTACAAACTGTTAAATATATTAATATTTTTAAAACGTTGTGTTTGAATAGAGAGTCAAGTTAGTGTTAAGAAGATATATTATACTCTCATGTCACTGTAAGTAATAGCTAACATAAACAAAGGAGGAAGGAAGGGTTTATTTTGGCTTCTGGCCTTTGAGGTTCAGTCCATGGTCCCTTCCCTCTGTAGTGAGGCACATCAGGGAGGAGGGAGCTTGTGCAAGAGCAAGCTGTTCACCTCCTGGCTTCCAGGAACTAGAATGGAAGAGCAACAGTAATAGGAAGGGGTTATAACAGATGTCTAACCCCTCCAATGACCCACCCCCTCCAATCACGTTTCTACCACATCCTGCACAAATTTTAAGTCCGTCAACATATTAAACCATTCATTAGGCTGGAAGCTCATAATATGATCTTCTGTGGAAATACCCTTCCAGATACACCCAGAGGTGGGCTTCACCAATCTCCTATGTATTTATCAACCCACTCAGGTTGACTAGCAAGGTTTCCCATCTCAGTAGAGTAGTTGGGATACAGTCACAAGATTCCAGGTAAGAAATTCTTAGGTTGAGAGCTGCATTACCAGTGGACCAGCATGACAGTCCCCTCAGGTGAGGGTGTAGGTAGATCTTAAAGAGTCTGATGTGACTCCTGGGTGTGTGTCTTTTGAAAGTCATTGATAGTGACAACATTGACTGGGATTGGTAACTCATGCAAAGGACTGGGTTTGGGTAGAGTTTATTCTGGGCCCGGGTAGAAATATATAGTGAGTCACTGAAATGTGTGTCTATTCATAAAATCTTGAGTGTCATGAGCTTGCAATGTTTAAGGCATGATTTTTTTTTATAAAAAATAATCTTGTCTTTTAATGTGAATACAATTGTTTTGTAAGGAGCTAAAGTTTCTTTATGACATTTTCATACATGCTTCCATTTGGCTGCTTCCTCTTATGTGGTAGTTGATGTATGGCCCCATGGACTCAGGCACTTTGGATTAAACTTCCTACTTGAGCCCCGAGCAGGCATATCCCTGCTACAGGGGCAGCGTGTCACTGGGGCCAGATCTTACTGTCCAGCCCTAAGGTGTGTTTGAGGACAGATAAGAAACCCCCAAAGGTGCGGAGCGAGCTGTTTTGAGCTCTGGAGGTTTGGTCTGTGCTTGCTGGTGGTGCTGGCTGCTGGCAGTGTCTCTCTGCTTGGGTCTATGGAAGGATGGCGGTTTCTTCCACCACTGACGGTGTTCCCCTGGACTCGAGCCTGCAATAAGTCCCTTCCTCCCATAAACTGGGCTTGGTTGGACATTCGTCCCAGTAACGAGGAACTGCCTGCATCACCTCACAACCTCTCCTTCATCGCCTTGCCCTTCTCCCGACTCATATCCTCTATCATCAGGATTCCCCTTTCCACTTAAGCTCACATGTGTCCTATTGCCACCCTTCAGCCCCCTCCTTTGAGCCTTGTCTCCCTCTCATGGGCCCCTTTCTAGTTCCTTTTTTTGGGGGGGGGGTTTCGAGGTAGGGTCTCTCTCTGGTCCAGGCTGACCTGGAATTCACTATGTAGTCTCAGGGTGGCCTCGAACTCATGGAGATACCCCTACTTCTACCTCCCGAGTGTGCCACCAGTGCCCGGCATCTAGTTTCTTGATTACTACCCATACTCCACATAAATGTGCATGTATAGAAGATAGAAGCTAGGATCATCATGTGAGAGAGAAAATTCTGTATTTGTCATAATTTTTAGCCTTAAAGTAATCAATGCAATGGAGAGAGGCAAACATATGTTTGCAGTAGAGAAGATGTCTAATAACAAACAGGTCATGGGAGAGTGTGGAAGGAGAAGCTCAGGTTGGGTGGCGGATGATGCCAGAGGACAAATGACCTTCAAGTTTAAACACCATTTTTATAGATAATAGGGGCTGTACCTGAATGACATTACAGTAGAAAGAGTATGAAAGTTACTGAGGTGTGAAAGAAGCAGTGCCCGAGGCAGAGAACAGACCATGCCTTGGGGCAGGACGGCAACATGGGAGTGCCTGCGTACAGTGATGGGCATGTTTTGGGCTTGTGTTCAGTGGGACAGGCTTTGGACTGAACTTCTTCTGACAATATTTGCCTCCAATGATATTTCTGGACTAGTAGTGTGGGCTTGGAAGTTCAGAAATGAAAACATTAGAGAAATTAAGAGAACTGGTGTTTCTATTTAAGCAAATCACAGTTGCTTGTAGGGTTGGCAAACCCAGGCATATGGATCGAGGGGTTGATAGAATATTTTATTCTACCAAGATTAGTTTTAAATGATTTCTTTACCTTACTACAGCCTAAATTTCCAAAGCCTATTTTCTGTAAGGAGAGATCACAGACATAATAATTTTTTAAAACTTAGCACAGGACTCAATTTCTTCATATTGTGTTAGTTCACAACAAGTCCCAGTTTGTAGCTGTGAGTGAACACCAAGTTGTTTCAACCAAGAGGATTTGCCTTGTCAGTGTATGAAACCCAGGAAGGCCCCTTCTATATGTTTCCCTTGCTTTTCTCATTCACACAGCCTTCCCTGGAGAAGCTTGGCCCTCTGCCAGGGCATGTGCTCCCCAGTTCCCTGCAGAACAGATTGAAATGAACTTGGAGGATTTCCAAGTGAGGGAGGCTGATAAGGGTTCCAAAGGCTCCTAAAGCCATATGAAGCTTATGATGGATTCTTTCATGACTTAGGCAGGTTGATTATCTACCTACATGCATTTTTCAGACCCAGAAAAAGGTCTGAATGAGCCTGGTGAGATGCCTCAGTGTGTAAAAGTGCTTGTGGGGCACTCATGATGACCCGAGTTGAGATCCTTAGGATACAAATACAGCCAGTAGTATGTGGCATCTACAGCAAGATGGGAGGTGGAGACAGGAAAAGCCCTGGCAGCTTACAGGGCAGCCTGCCTGATGTACACGGTGACATACAACAACAGACCCTTCCTCAAGCCAGGTGCAAGGCAAGGATGGACATCTGTGGTTGCCCTTTGACCACATGTACGTGTGTGCGTGTGTACTCTTGTTTTCTGGGATATCTTTCAGTGATAAAATATCCACCAATCTCTTGTGTATGTTCGTATATAAAGTGGTATGGCAGCAAGTCAGTACCACCACATGTAAACTTTTTCTTCATGTAGCTCAGGACAGTAGTTGTCACAGAGCTCACTGAGTTGCACATAGTCATTTACATTTCAAAACTAACTCATAGAAGGAACTCTGGCTGCTTGGTTTTGGGGTATCAGAGTTCTCATACACTCTGTAGCACAGAGTTCCCTTTGTGATGGAGATGTCTTCTCTAGCAGCGTCCTCATCCCCAGGATGGGTTTTCAGCCACACGCCCTACATAAGGCTGGGCTGGCTGTTTAGCAAAATTTTGCTCTTTCAAGCCACAAACTTCTAAAATGTGCTTTTACCATTGTAGTTTCAAGTATACTTTCCTATTGTAGCTTTAATATATGACAATGCTTACTCTGATATAATCTTGATTTTTTTTTGGATGCATGAGAGTTCATTGCCAGACTTTATGTCTACTTAGGTTTTTCTCTTAGCGTTTATTGAAATATTTATTTATTTTGATTATTTTAATCATTGTTTAATAAATTACCATCACTAAGCTAGGAAATGGCTCATGGAGTAACAATGCTTGCCTCACAAGCATGAAGGCCTGATGGAGCCTGAGTCTGATCACCAGCACCCATGAAAGATTGGCATGGCTAAACATGCCTGTAACTCCAGTCTGTTGGGGCAGAGACAGGAGAATCGGGGCCCACAGTTCATGAATTCCCTGCAGGACGTACGCATTGGTGCGTACACACAGTGCACACCCTACACATGCATGCCAAAAATAGAAGGAAGTCACTCACCATTGAAGAGCTGAAATGCAAAGGGTTATTTGAATTAGAAAAAGTCTTACATGCAAAGTTAATACAAATTTGGTAAAACTTTTAAATGTTAAGTAGAGAGAATGCACATATATCCTTGTGTTTCTATCAGCATGATTTTTAGATATAGAAAGGAAGTGGACATGTCATCATGAAGTAAATATGACTGTTTAAATAGTCATTTTATTAATGTCAATGTTTCAAAAGTAATCCTTACTACTTTCAGCTCCTACTTCAGTTGTAATAAGTGACTGAAGGAAGTTGCTGTCCTTGAAGAGCAGTAAACCCGCATATACATTCCTATATTTCCAATCCCCCTCTACAAGGTTTCACACATTCGTCATTATGAAGACTTTGAAAGTGCTGGAAACGGATCAAACAGAGAATTGAGTTGTGATCCTCACTTTAACGTTCCTTTCTTTTCAGACACTCAGCGGAGCTATGTGCAAATGAGATGGATGGGTGAAACCCCGCCTCCGGAAGAGAATGCCCTGGCCACCCGCCCAGCTTGGCTTCCGGATTCCCAGGCCCTGGGCCCGGGGCGCCGCCCGCGCGCTCCTCCGCGACCCGGAACATCGGCACCGTGATGCCTGTCTTGGACGTATGCAGCGCCGTGGTCATCCTGGTACCTTGTTTACTTCTTCGGCATAGAAAAGCTGGTTCTAGTTTCTCTCCATGGTGGCTAATCTCTTCAAGGACTTGATTTTACCTTACATACAGAAGCTTTGCAAAGGAATGTTCACAAAGAAATCGGGACATACAACCAAAAAGAAGGAGAATCGCCAACAGAAAAAAGATCACGACCTTCCTACTGTTGGCCCAGCCAAACCCCCCAAATTTTCCAATACCTTGAGAAGCACCGTGAAAAAGATCGCAAAATGCTCATCCGCTCGCAACTTATCTATTGAAGAGGACGAGGCTGCCAAGGACTTTTCGCTCTCCCCGACGTTCAGTTACCGAGCAGCGATCGCCAACGGCCCGCAGAAGGCCCGCGCCGAGCCCCGCGGGGACCATGAGGAGCCCGGCCCCGAGCTCTCGTCGCTCGGGAGCTCGTGCTCGGGGTCCTTGAGCGAGCTCCGCAGCGGCCCCGAGAGCCGCGCCGCCCGCGCGCACGCCATGCCCGTGAGACGCAACCGGAAGAGCTCGGGCAGCCTGGCGCCCTCCGAGGGCAGCTCGGACGGGGAGCGGACTCTGCACGGCCTGAAGCTGGGGGCCCTGCGCAAGCTGAGGAAATGGAAGAAGAGCCAGGAGTGCGTCTCCTCCGACTCCGAGCTGAGCGCCTCGAAGAGACCCTGGGGCGTGAGAAGCAAGTCTCTGGATAGAGCAGCCCGGAACCCGAAGGCCGCTGGGCTCGAGCCAGGATTCAGCTCCTCCGGCTGCATTAGCCAAACGCATGACGTCATGGAGATGATCTTCAAGGAGCTTCAGGGAATCAGCCAGATTGAAACGGAGCTTTCCGAGCTCCGAGGGCACGTGGACGCCCTGAAGCACTCCATCGACGAGATCTCCAGCAGCGTGGAGGTGGTCCAGAGCGAGATCGAGCAGCTGCGAACAGGCTTCGTCCAGTCTCGGAGGGAGACCAGAGACATCCATGAGTACATCAAACACTTAGGTCACATGGGCAGCAAGGTGAGCCTGAGATTTTTGAATGTGCCTGAAGAGAGACTGGAATATGTCGAAAGCGTGGTGTACCAAATTCTAATAGATAAAATGGGTTTCTCGGATGTACCAAATACGATTAAAATTGAATTTGCTCAGAGAATAGGACACCAAAGAGACTGCCCAAATGCCAAACCTCGGCCCATCCTTGTGTACTTTGAAACCCCTCAGCAAAGGGACTCGGTCTTAAAAAAATCATATAAACTCAAAGGCACGGGCATCGGAATCTCCACGGACATTCTGACTTACGACGTCCGGGAAAGGAAAGAGAGAGGGATACCTTCTTCGCAGACATACGAGAGTATGGACATGAAGTTGTCCACCCCGGAGCCCAGAACCAAGAAGAACGCCTGGCTGTCTCCTGGCGGCAGTGATGCCGAGCTGGAATCTGACTTCAACAGAAACAGTTACGCTGTGCTTTCCAAGCCGGACTTCCCAACCAAGGGAAGTACTTCTAAGTCAAGCACGAAAGCACACAGCTCTAGATCCAGGAATAAGACTGCCAGCAGCAGAACCTCAAATAAATCAGAGTATGATAAGGTGTCCTCGCGCGTGCCAGAGTCCAACAACTCACAAAAGCAAACTGCACCCCGCTGTGCAGATGCCACACCTCTCTGGCATTCTCAGAGTGACTTTTTCACAGCTAAACTGAGTCGCTCTGATTCAGATTTTTCCAAATTGTGTCAATCTTACTCGGAAGATTTTTCAGAAAGCCAGTTTTTCACTAGAACTAATGGGAGCTCCCACCTTTCGTCTTCAGACCGGGAACTTTGGCAGAGGAAGCAGGAGGGCCTGCCTACCTTGTACTACAGCACCCGGGACCAGGGCTTGGATGGGAGTCCTCAAGGTGTCCAAGTCCACAGTGAGGTCAACCACACGGAGACTGTGGATAGCGGGATGAGTAACAGCATGGCTTGTGCATCCGCTGACAGAAGTAATTACAGCGATTCTCAGCTCTCTTTACAGGAGGATTTGTCTCCATGGAAGGAATGGAATCAGGAAGAGCAAGGGGCTGGCCTAGGCTTAGATTCATCCACCCAGGAGGCCTTTGACTATGACACCAACAGTCTCTCTGACCAACAGCTGGATGTCTTCAATAAAGACCTGGATGGCTTGGGAAAGTGCCACAGTGACCTACAAGATGACTCTGAAAGCTATGATCTAACCCAAGATGACAATTCATCTCCCTGCCCTGGCTTGGACAATGAGCCCCAATCCCAGTGGGTTGGCCAGTATGATTCTTATCAGGAGGCAAACTCCAATGAGCTGTACCAAAACCAAAGCCCGGTGTCCCTGCTGTATCGAAGTCAGACTGAACTCCACAGTGATGACTCAGAGGATGTCCCACCCAAATCTTGGCATAGTCGACTGAGCATTGACCTGTCTGATAAGACTTTCAGCTTCCAAAAATTCGGATCCACTCTGCAGAGGGCAAAGTCAGCCCTGGAAGTCGTGTGGAACAAGAGCACACAGAGTCTCAGTGGGTACGAAGACAGTGGTTCTTCTTTAATGGGGAGATTCCGGACACTATCTCAGTCAACTGCGAATGAATCCAGTACCACACTGGACTCTGACATCTACACGGAACCCTACTACTACAAAGCAGAAAACGAGGAAGACTACAGTGAACCACTGGCAGATAACGAAACAGATTATGTCGAAGTGATGGAACAAGTTCTTGCAAAGCTAGAAAATAGAACTAGTGTGGTTGAAACAGATGAACTTATCCAGGAATATGATCACCCTTCATATGAGACACCTTATGAAACCCCACAAGATGAGGGTTATGATGGGCAGGCAGATGACATCATTAGCGAGGGGGAATTGGAACCTTCTAGTGAACCAGTCCCTGAAATGGAAATAAGAGAAGATGAAAACCAAAACATCTCTGAGCGGCCAGTGGAAATCACAAAGCCAAAGAGAATTCGACCCTCTTTCAAAGAGGCAGCTTTAAAAGCCTACAAGAAGCAGATGGCTGAATTGGAAGAGAAGATCCTGGCTGGAGGTACTCATGTTTAAATGATACATTATGAGCTAGTTCTGTTGTTCTAACACTGAGTTGAGTGGTACTGCTTTAGAAGGTGGCCTCTTTTCTTGGGAGAAAGAATTTACCCACAATGAATGTGTGTGTGTGTGTGTGTGTGTGTGTGTGTGTACACTCTAGGAAGGATTTCGTTTTACTCAGGTAGCTTGCCCTCTCAACCAGTTGGGCTTGATGATATATAACGAACCCATGCATGTTGCATCAAGTTTCCTGTGCTAGCGTTACGCACAGCCCTGTTTCATCGTTAGTAGCTCTGTGGCATCTGTTATTAGGAAAGCAACAGTGAAATGGAAGGTCAGCAGTTTAACCCAGTAGCCTGGTGTCTGCACCTTGGTCCAAAGGTTCACTTGGATGAGGACAAAGGAGGAGTTGATCTTGATATCTTTGAGAGGGTAGACTGTGAGACTTAACCAAACTTTTCTCACCAGCAGTATAGTATGGAGCCTGGTAGTAGGAAGACCTGGCAGTGCACAGCCAGTCATTAGCACAAGTAGATGTAGCTGAGGCTAGAACAAAGAGACAAGACCCCAGGCAATGCCTGAAGGTCAAACGTCATTCCTTGAGAATGAGTCAGTACGGAGAGAAAGGTGGAGGCTTCCTCTTCAAGAGTAGAAGATAAATTATTTCCCTTTATGGAAGTAAGAATTATTGATATAACAATCTTTCTTAACTTCTTAGGGGAACAATTTTGGATCTTGGACTTAGAGGCCATATCTATCTATCTATCTATCTATCTATCTATCTATCTATCTATAGTATTTTTCTATCTTAATTAACCATCTTTGGCACTCACCTCAATTTTCCCATGCTTATCATTTTATATTTGGGGCAGTTCATTAGACTTTTTAAAATGATTATAAATTGTTCATGTTTTCTCAGACAATGCCATCATTAACTAAGATATTTAGTCTATATAATATTTCATAAAGAAATTTATGTGACTATTACCTGCTTTTCTGAAATAACTAATGTATTAGTTTTGTAGTAAGTAATGGGCTATCGCTTCTTTTTGTTCAGAAGCTCCTCAAAACTGGCATTTTTTGGTTCATATGGGTGAATGAGTGAATCATTATATTCCTTTATACTTAAACTTTATCAGGTTCTTAGACAGTTGAAATAACTGGTTTCTCTTCTGTGAAAATCCATCAATATAAAACAATATAGCCTATGTGTTGAATAACAACCCAAGTCAAGGGTATCTTGTGTGCATTGACTGTGATTCTGTTACTGATTTTGAATGGCTGTAGTTCTTAATTCTATTTGAAACTGATGTAAAATGCAAATTAGATGAATGTCTGGTAAATATAATTACATTAGAACAATATCTATCACATATCACAGTAATTTTTTGGTAGAAACTAAGCTGTTAATTTTTTAGATAAATTCAGAAGTTTGACTTTTTATTTGTTTTTGATAAAGAAAAGTCTATTTAAAATGAATTAAGATTGAATTGTGTATGAGTGAGAAAGAGAGAGAAAGAGATAATAGATACATGTTTAATGCTAACTGCTATAGGCATTTCATTGAAATGATAAGCAATATATACAGGGAGGGACCATTCATCTTAGACAAAAAAGTATTTTCAACTTTTAAGAAATAAGTTTTGAATCACACATACACACACAGTGGAATATTACTCAACTTCTACAAGGAGGAGATCCTGATATTTGTTGGAACATGGATGGAATTTGAGGATATATGTTAAATAAAATAAGCTACACATAGAAAAGATATTGCATGAATTCACTTATATGAAAAATTTTGACAAAATATGTAGAACTTAATTATAGCTCCCTTACCAAGTTATCTAGCATGTAAGAGACTCTGGGTTTCATTATCAGCACTGACAAAGTAAATCAAAAACCATATATGTACATGCATTTGTGTCATGTATAGTATACATGTACTGTGATATGTAAGAACTACTCCCACCAGCAGTACAGTTTGGAGCTATATATTTGTATCTAGCACATACACATATATAGGATATATATACACACACATATATATACACACACACACACACACATATATATGGAAAGAGAGAGTGAAAGAGAAAAGGAGAGAGAATTAGAATAAAACAAGATACCTGGAGCAGTGTATATAGAAGAGGAAATGAGATCGATAGGGGCAAGGACACAAAGTAGTGAACATATAAAATAATATAATTAAGTATCTGATGGTACTATGATGACTATAGGGAATATTAGTTACAATATTTTGCTTCCTGTTAAATGAGTAGATTGCAGCTGTTTACACACACATGCACACAAAAATAGATATCTATACCAGCTAGTGGATATGTTAATTTGCTTCACTATATTCATTTTGGTGTCTATATTTCATTTTATCATAGAAATATATGTGATAAAGTTTCTTTGAAAATTAAGTTTAAAACCAGAAGTTCCTTAATAGTAACCCTCAAAACTGTAAATTGTAATAATGACCATTCATTAAGCTAATGGACCTGGTCATTGAGTGACAGTTCTTACAAAATACAAATACACTTGGTTATATACAATCCACCAGAGAAACAAACTTGTGCTATGTGCCGAGAAACAAACCTGTGCTATGTGCCTGACATCCATGGAATATGTACAGAGCGCTCAGACCCCTCCAGCCACACCTGACATCCATGGCATATGTACAAATAGTCAGACACCTCCGGTCATACACATGACATCCATGGCATATCTACAGATGGTCAGACCCCTCCAGTCATACACCTGACATCCATGGCATATCTAAAGATGGTCAGACCTCTCCAGCCATACACCTGACATCCATGGCATATCTACAGATGGTCAGACCTCTTTAGCCATACATGGACATCCAAAGCATATCTACAGATGATCAGACCTCTTTAGCCACACACTTGACGTCCATGGCATATCTACAGATGGCTCAGACACTTCCAGCCACACACCTGACATCCATGGCATATGTATAGATGGTCATACACCTCTAGCCATACATGTGACATCCAGGGAATATCTACAGATGGTCAGATCTCTCTAGCCACACACCTGACGTCCATGGCATATCTACAGATGGTCAGACACCTCTAGCCACACACTTGACATCCATGGCACATCTGCATAGAAAGGGATCAGAACACTTTCCTCCCTTGGAGCTTGTCTCCTCATCCAGTAGACCAACTTTGACCAAAAGCTTTTGGACATCATGTGTCCTGGAGGAAGTCAGCATGCACCTTTTCAGGATACATGCTGGTCGATGAGAGGCACAGATTGGCTATGCGGGAGTCTGCAATAGCCTAGATTTTAAAGGGCATCTCTGCTACCCTTGGCAGCAATTGGGCAGTTTTCCCTCCTGTGCCACCAATATGCTTCTGCAAGAAGAGCAGCCAAAAGGGACATTTTCCCAGGCCCTTCCCTGCTCAGAGAACCCCAGGGAGGTCTTCATGTTGGGTTTTGTGCCCATGGCCATCTGCTTACTGGTTGTTGGACAGATGCCAACAGATTTTTCTCTCCATGGCTACACAGTACTTATAAAGCAGCAGTCCTGTCTCTTATATGTACCTGGACAAATTTAAATATAAAAATATTGATGTTGGGACTGGGTGTGGTGGCGCACGCCTTTAATCCCAGCACTTGGGAGGCAGAGGTAGGAGGGTCCGCCATGAGTTCAAGGCCACCCTGAGACTACATAGTGAATTCCAGGTCAGCCTGAGCTAGAGTGAAACCTTACCTTAAAAATATATATATATTGATGTAATGGTTGATTGAAAAGCCTACCAACCTGGGTTCAATTCCCCAGCACCCTTATAAAGCTGGATCATTCATCTGCCATTTGTTTACAGTGGTGAGAAAACCTGGTGTGCATATATGTGCATATGTGCATGCCCG
The DNA here is from genome assembly GCA_036346955.1 of Dipus sagitta. Taxonomy (NCBI): domain Eukaryota; kingdom Metazoa; phylum Chordata; class Mammalia; order Rodentia; family Dipodidae; genus Dipus; species Dipus sagitta. The sequence continues at coordinate 7,846,413 of CM070780.1, read as the reverse complement.
CACACATACACACATGCACACAAATAAATATTTTTTTAAAAAAAGGAAAAGGCTTGTTTAAAATAATAGAATCAGGTAGGCCTGGGAATATAGGTCAGTGGCAAAGAACTTTCTTAGCATGCATGAGGCCATAGGTTCAATTCTCATCAATCCTCCTAAATACAATTTAAGAAAAAAATCTTGCTTAAAGTGGTAGAATGTTCAGCCTATAACTTAGTGTTATGGGATTAATGCTCAGTCATCTGAATAATTTATTTCAAATCTTGTCCTTACAGTCTAGAAGACAAGAGATCCCTATTGTTTATAGGTGTGGATATTTGGTGACAATATGTTGGACACCTTTCACTCTGACGGCTAGATATTGGCCCATGGCATCAAATTCTTCCCCTGTTGCTGAGCCCCGATGAGCAGTACCATTTGAGTAGCTATCTCAAGCTCAGCACCATCACAGGGACTCTCAGATCTCTTACCTCCAGCTCTGAACAATAAACCCACTGGAATTTACTACTGTCCCCTAAACTCCTATAGGGCTGCCTCTATGAACCTGCATTCCACCTCATGAGTGTGTATGTGTGCTGGCTTTATTGTATGCCCCCATAGACTCAGGCAGTTTTTATTAAGATTGAGCATGCAGCTTGAGTCCAGAGGGTGCAGATCTGCTGGGGAAGAGGTGTGTCACTGGGGACTGAACTTGTTCTCTAGCCCTAAGGCGTGTTGAGAGCAAGTTGGAGTTCTGGCTGTTTGTGTTCGCTGACTGTTTGGTGGTATATTCCTGCTGTGACCTATGGAAATGAGCCAGCTTCTTTTGCCATGATGGTGCCTGAAATAAACCCTTTCCTCCCCCATGAGCTACTTCTGACCAGGCATTTGTCCCAGAAAGGAGAAAGTAAGTGCAGCGGTACGTTTCATGTTTGTCTTCCTTAGAGCTGAGATTGTAGTTCTGTATAGAGAAAGCAATGAATTCACATGTCTGAGAAATATGTGGATGTAAAGGAGAAAGTATACTAAGAAGTGCATGCTTCTGAGCAGAATCCAAACTCAAACCATTGTGGCAGTCAATGGCTAAGGACAAAACGTGATTTTCTGAGGATGTAGAGGAATAGCTCATGATGAAAGCTTGCTATTGCATATTGACGTATATATGCTAAGCACTTTGCAGACATCCTGGCTGTTTCCTACAACACCACTACGAATTTGATTTCTTTATCATCACACTTTCTTTGTCTTCCCACTTTCAGGAAACTCAGATACTGAAAACTTGCATAGACTGCATGAGGTAATACAGTGAATAGTAGTTGTATCCAGAACTAAATGGGCCATTGTGGGAAGAAAAATTGTTAGATCAGTATCTCATTTCAAAGATTGCTTTTTTTTTTCTTCGAGGTAGGGGGGGTCTCACTCTGGCCCAGGCTGACCTGTAATTCACTCTGCATTCTCAGGGTAGCCTTGAACTCATGGAGATTCTCCTACATCTGCCTCCCGAGTGCTGGGATTAAAGGCGTGCACCACCATGCCCGGCTCAAAGATTGCTTTGAATTCATATTCAAAGTATGAAAACAATGGAGGAAAGAGTGAGCCCCTAGGTTTAATTTCATATCAAGGTGAGGTTTTGATAAGAAATGGTTCATTTTCAGTGTTTTTATTCTAAAATCTGCACTATTTTATAAATCAAGGTTATGGAGCTTAGCATGTGCAGCAATGCAAGAGCTGTTGGGTGACTGTATAGTTGGATCCACATGTGTTAAAGTGCCTTGGCTTTGTGTGTTGAATTTGTATTGACCATCACTGAGAAGGACTTGTGAAAATCCTCATCACCATTCCCATTCCCTCAAAGCAACTACCAGTCATCACCCAGGCCGTGAAGCCAGCACTGGAGGACGGGAGCCAGAAGACTCCTCTGGTCTTCTTGGCATAACAAGATACTCATCACTCCTTGTACATGTTTGCTTATCTTTCTTGTGACGTTAGAATATCTGTCCTGTAATCAAACTTCTGAGTCAAGGGTATTTCTCTCGTGACTTCTAAAGGTAGTGGTTCCCATGTATTAGGATGCATGGAAATAGCCTCGGCTTTCCTATTAAAAACATAGATACCTTGATACATTCTCCAGGTGGCACTCATACAGGTAATGCCTGGGTCGTGCTCAAACATGGACAGCCAGTGATGCATCCTCTGGACTTTGTTTTCATTCTCGCTTGAGTGATGTCATTTGTTCCATGGGCTTGACCTACATCTACTTCCTGATGCCCTGAACCACTGCCTCTGGGATAAGTCTCTTGTCTCCATATCTGGGTTATAGTTATCTGAGTTAGTATATAAATTTATTCTCTCAATCAGTAACTCATCATCTGGGCCATTCTTCAGCGAATATTTAATTTCTTGGCTTGGCATCTAAGATAAGGAGTAAAAAATCATGTTTGGTTTTGTCATTAGAAATAGGTAAGCTGAACTTAGAAATTACACATATACATACTTTGATAACTGCAGTAAATGTAGATGCAACATGTTAAGAAGACTGCAGTGGGGCTGGAAAGATGGATAAGCAATTAAGGTGCTTCTGAAAAGCTATAGGACCCAGGTTTCACTCACCAGGACCCACGTAAGCCAGATGCACAAAAAGGTGCACACATCTGTAGTTCATTTGCAGTGGCTGAAGGCCCTGGTGCACCCATTCTCTCTCTCTCTCCCTGCCTATTTCTCTTTCTTAAATAAATAAATAAATAAATAAATAAATAAATAAATAAATATAAATATTTTTTAAAAGGACACAGTGACTTAGTGATGAAAGGGGCTTCCCTGAGAAATGATATTAGGTCTGAGATCTGAAGAATTAATACACTGACCTCAGCTAAGAGAAGAGGAAAAATATTCCAGGCGAAGAAATGGCAAGACCAGGGGTCCTGGGGCAGAAAATAACATGACAAGACGTATTTGAGGAATCGAGGAAAAGATGGGTGAGGCTGAAATACATCCAGCAGGACACAGAAAGGTATAAGACAAATCTGGAACGGTAGTCAGAGGCCAAGTTGTGTTCTGAATTTTGGAATCCCTTGAAGGTTTAGTTTGTTTGCTGTTTTACCTGGAAACCTTGGAAAGTCAATGAATGTTACAGTCAGCTGTAGACATACCAGGAAATAGAATATTCTGTTGCCTCAAAGTCATGATGACCCCTGCTAAACACTTTCCTCCACCATCTCCTAGTCCTTCTCTTTGTAGGATTTCCATCCCACCAGACAGCATGCCTGCATGTGTGCCGACAGAGCCCTGTGCCTTGTCACACCCCCTCAGTGCTAGCCTCTGTTGTGTTCTGGTCGTCACACGTCTGTTTGACTGCCTTTCTTATGACTTATCCTCAGCAGGTGACCCCTGACCGGAGGGACGTGCCCTTTGTTCTATCACAAAGCTGGTGAGAGATTGAAATTCCTTCTCTACTAGCCCTCATGCCTTGAGCTCATAGCAAATTTAGATAACTGGAAGCTTTTGTCCAGGACTTTGAGTTTGGAGGGTGTAAGATAGGGGTAGGTAGGCATAATTTCCTAGTAGCATACTCAGTACCATGAATAGAGAAGTGGTTGCCCCATTGGTTATTATCTAGGTACCATGAGTGGTGAACAGCTGTGGTGAGCCCTGGCTATATTGTGTCATCTTGACTCTTGTACACCAAGTGGGATGGGTATTTAGACTTCCTGTTGATTTCAGGACCTACTCAAAAAAAACAACACTTTCCCCTTTTTATTAGTTTAATGTTGTCATGTGGGCTACACTCATCACCTCAAATTCATTTAATAATCCCTGGCAATTTGACCTCTAAATAGCTTTTCAAATGTAACAGTTTTTCTCAGTCCCATTGTTTCTGGGCTCACTATGACAATCACTGTCTCTTGCCTATTGTGAGAGCCTTCTAAATAATCTTCTTGTCCCATTCCTGCCCTCTCACTTGTTGGCTGTCACATCTCTATATGTAGGTATATGTTTATGTATGCAAATCAGTAAAAGTGTCATGGGATCATTCTTTAGGATGGGGTCTAAGTGGAACCATGCCACTGACAATGCCTCTCTTCTTGTTGCCTCCATAAGGAGGCTGTCACCCTGTGTAGATGCATCCCTGTGCCCCTCTGTTGTCTCTTCCAGGGACCACCAGTAGCTAACACAGGAGCATCCAAGCATGGTAGCTGAGATCATAACCTCTGAATTCATCATTCAGGTTGTGAGAGCAGTTGGCAAGTTATTTACCTTCTCTGTGGTGCAGATTCCTTACATAAAATGCAGATAATCACACCCTTATGTGACACAAATAAAATAAACACTTAAAAATAAGACAGGTAGGCTGGAGAGATGGCTTGGCAGTTAAGGCAGTTTCCTGCAAAGCTGAAGGACCCAGGTTTGATTCCCCAGGACCCACATAAGCCAGTTGCACAAAGTGGCACATATATCTGGAGTTCATTTGCAGCAACTGGAGACCCAATGTGCCCATTCTGTCTTTCTACCTGCCTCTCTCTCTCTCTCTCTCTCTCAAATAAATAAATAAAAAATAAACATTTTTTTAAAATGACAAGGTATCAGCCAAAGCAGTAAATAATCAGTGGGGAGCTAGCTTACCTAACCAGCATAATGACTTCAACTTCATATCCTAAACTATTTCTGAGAGGTATGAACCAGAAACAAAATGCTATAATTATCTTCGTCTATGTTTCTTATCTGAGCTAAAATAATGAACCAGGATTCATTTTGGAGATAGATAAATTATGTGATAATTTCTGTGGTCTTGAATGGTAGCTTAGTGGAACTGGACACAGTATCCCCAGCTATGCTTATTAGTACTTTCAAGAAATACCAAAGCATGCACCTGTTTGAACTCTAGCTTGTTAACATTTTTGGTGTGGGTCAATAGCAACAAAGAGAGCCACATAAGTGTAGCAGCATTCATTGAATACTCATGGGTATGCTGAACTTTAGATTTTATTTATTTATTTATTTATTTATTTATTAAAGACACACAGAAGGAGAGAAAGAGTGAGAATGGGCACGCCAAGTTCTCTTGCCACTGCAAACAAACTCCAGACTCATGCAACACCATGTGTACCTGGCTTACATGGGACCTGGAGAATCGAAGCTGGGTCCTTAGGCTTCTCACTCATGTGCCTTAACCACTAAGCAATCTCTCCAGCCCAAGTATGTTGAACTTTAGAGGATGTGGATGGGGAAAACACATGATAAAAGGATATAAATTATTCCTTTGACATCAAGGTAGCCTGGTTCAAAGCCACTCAGAATTATTTCTTGGGGCTGAGGGGAATGACAGTAGTTAAAGACACTTGCTGTGAAGCCTGCTGGCCCAGGCTCAAGCCCATAACACTCATGTAAAGCCAGATGCAGATGTAATAACAGTGGAGCTGAGAAAAATGAAAGATGGAGCCAAGAGAATCTGAAGCTTGTTGGCCAGAAATCTGACATTCCTTTGCAGTCTGGCAGTTCATTTGCAGTGGAAAGAGACCTTATCTCAAAGAAGCTGGAGCAGATACACCTTGAAGTTGTCCTCAGACCTTCACACATGCTCTATGGCATGCATACACACACATGCATACCCACGCATGTCCTCTAACCACCACACGTGCTCCACAGTATGTATACACACACACACACACACATACACACACATGCACACACACAAATAAAAATTTAAAAATAAATCTCTTGAGTTACTATTGTGGGAGGCATGTTTACTGACATTGCAATTGAGTTATTTGTAAGACAATATTTGTTAGCATCTACCTAAATGTATAGTGTGAATGACATCATGGTTATAAAATAGAAGATAATATTAACTACATGTCTAAGGGTATGACAGTTTTGTTATCATTTCATTAGATGCTACTAACAATAAGGCTAATAAATGAAGCTAGAAAGTGGCTATTGTTATTCAGTCTGTAACCTATGACAGGGCAAAGTGATTTGTACACATTTTCCACCCATCTTCACACAAGTTCAGGGGTGCAGCTGATGTCTCCAGAATGCCATCCTCTGATGGCAGTCCAACACATTTGGCTTTACCTTTCACTCAGATTGACACCTCCCCCTTTGAGAGTTCTGCTTCAGTCTTCCCTGGTGTTGGTGGATTTCCCCAGACTGTCAGCCAGCGGGGCCAACACTGCGCAGCATCTGCAGGCTTCTGCCACTCAGCCTGGTGCTCAGGGCTACACAGGGTTGTGTCCTGTGTCTGGAGCTGAGTCCAACCCTGCTGTCTGTAGCAGCTACCTTGGTACCATCCCCTGACCTTGGCTTTTCCTCCTGATCATGTGGAAAGCAGACAACTTCTTGTTCAAGTAAATCAAATCAATTGATAAGAAAACACTCTGGCTACATTGATGGTGTGGACCGGCCAGTCTACAAGGAAACTTTTTCCAGTCTTTTGAATTTCCTCCTTGCATTGGGAAATTCAAATTCAGCTTTAACATATAAGTATCAGTCAGTTATTTCTTTGCGATAAGCTGCTTAACTTAAACAAGGTATTGGGTTTTGAATACTCTGCCTTGAAGACATGCAGATTTAATGTGGCATTCCTTAGTCTCATGGATTTTTAAGATGTATGGGACATTCTAAATCATTTAGGCCAAAGCTGTCATTCAACTATTGAGGAAAATAAGGGCCCAGGAGATAAATATTTTGTCCAAAATCATGCAGTGGGTTTACCTTAGTTCAAAAGATAATTTTCTTATGCCAGACTTTAACGTGTTCCAAGATCACAAATATCTGTGCTAGAGAAGTTAATAGAAATTACTTCTTGTTACATAGGTAGCCATAGGAGTAAATACATACTTGTAATAAAAGGAATGCTGGTATTAAAATAGCTATTCATAACAGTAGCACAAACACAAAAAATAACAGGGCTTTTTTGTCTAGGAACCCAACTTCTCATTTATGGAAAAGAACAACAAATTCAAAATACTTAATATACTTCTGTTTGCCAACATTAGATTGAAAAACTAAAAGCTTAGAAATACAAGAGTAAAGTCATAACATTTTTTTAAAGAGGTTGATGAGACACCATTGTGTTAGATGTATCTTAACCGCAAGTTTTCTCTGTTGGACGGTGAAGAAGTGGTGTTTTAGGCCGTCTTTTCAACGTCACCTTTCTATCTTGTAATTTTGGTGCTGGAACGGGTCACAAAGGTCAGTGAACACCACGGTCATCAATCGTGGACAGCAGGTTGGCTTTGTGTAGGTTCAGTTTGTTGGTAAAGGTTTTGGGGTCCAAGTGAGGTGGACCTGGAGAAATACCTGAGCATAAGGACTGTTGGACGGATCTTTAAACTTCTGACAACGGGCCAAGCTGGAGACTCCTCCTTCTAATCTACTTTTGTTTCACAGGTAAGACAAGCAAAGCAAAGCAAAGCAAAGCAAAGCAAAACAGAACAGAACAGAACAGAACAGAACAGAACAAAACAAAACAAAACAAAACAAAACAAAACAAAACAAAACAAAACAAAACAAAACAAAACAGAACAAAACAAAAAAAAAAAAACAACAGAGAGATTGCAGGCCCAGGCCATGGTTTCTAATGTGTGTACTTACTGGACAGCACATAAGGTATAAAAGAGGGACGTTGTGTAGCACATCTGGGGAAATAGACTCAGGCACGGACTACAAACACTTTCATGCTCCCTTGGTTGAGTATGCACACTCACTTGACTTTGCATTCTTTACTTAATGTGTGCTAAGAACAATACCACCAGCCAGGAGCTTTCTAGTGTGGTCCTCTCATACGCCATAGAATCTCATCTTAAGGACACTAAGTTTCATTTAACCCCACTGCCAAAGAGAAATGGAGAAAAGGAGAGAATAATTAAAACCATGCCATTGATTTCCCCTTGGCCAGTGCATGCCCTGAGCTTTGGTACCAGAATCCCCTGCTCTGGCTTGTTCTCTGCCCTGGTAGGCCAACCTTTGCTTATCTACTGCACCTTGTAGATATCTATGCCAGCAGGCTCCCTGCCAAATTTTCAGGAGGTTCATCGGCAGAAGGGAAAGGTCAGGGTGTCATTTTTCTGTGCTTTTAGTGTCCTTGTTGTAGCCTTAACTCTCCTGCTGTCAGCCCCCAAAGCAGCCTGCATGGGGCACTCGATTTCCTTCACTTGTCCTCAAGCATTAGGCAGGGCAGCCATTTCTGTGTCTGATTTCTAGGCCTTACCAATGCCTTTTGGTCTCTTAACTCAGCTTCTACACCCGTGTGTCCTTTGGGCACCTAGATTAATACAAGACCCAGAATATAGTGGTTTTTCTCTTTTAGTCATCCCAAACTCTCAAGTTCTCTCAGAGTGCCAACATCTCCTTACCCCCAAAATGACTCATTTTTAAGAACACGGTGATATGAATGGCTGGGGAGGTGTCTCTTGTGTTTTCCACACAAGCTTGAGTACCTACCTGAGTTGGGATCCTCAGACCCCATGTAAGAGCTGGAAGCTATGGCGGCCTTCTGTAACCCCAGTGTATCTGTGAGGAGATTATAGGTGGAGAAAGGAGCATTCCCCAGAAGCTCCAGGGCCAGCTAGCCTGGTGAGCAGATCAGTGAACAAGAAACCCTGCCTCAAAAACAAGCTGGTAGGCAAGGACCAACACCCAAGGTTGTCCTCTGACTGCTACCTGCATGCTGTGGCACATACATGAACACGTACATACACATAAACAATGATTTGAAATTTACTTCATATAATAACTTGATTTGAATTGACTATTAGTGCATGTTTTATAATTTTTGCATACACATAAATGCACATGCTTGTTATACCAAACTACATACAATATATTTTGCAAGCCATTTAAGACATTTTCTAAGATTACTGGCTGGACAATCTTTCCTCATGAGAAAGTGACCTTGGACCCTTTTTTCACAGCTAAGTACAACCTGATTGTATCACAGAACAGTTTAAAGCTGGAAGGGAGACTACTGGGCAAAAAGACTAGAGTAGAAAGAACTCTGTTCATCTAATTCCTATAATGTATCATCTGTTTTTGCTCAGAAGATGGAAACTTTTCTTATGATACTTTAAGATGGTCTGGAAAAGTGTAAATTGATATGATTGCTTTCAAGAACAATTTGACAATAATTGCTAGTCCTAAGTGAACATGCTCTTGCTATTCCTCCCAGCACTGCCATGAAAGCACAGTGCTCAGTCTCAATACCATGCATGGGGCATCCTTAAAGTGTGTAATATGCCCATGTGGACAGTGGGATACTCCATAGCCAGTGTAGAGTGAGGAATATCCCCATGCTTGAGATATGTTATGGTGAGAAAAATCAAAATGGAGCTGGGGAGATAGCTCAGTCCATAAAGTACTTGCCTTACAAGCATGAGGACCTGAGTCTGAGCCCCAGTTCCCACAGTAAAAATGGAAGGCTTGGTGACATGTAATTGTTAGCCAGAGCTGGGGAAGACAGAGACAGGAGGATCCCTGTGAGTAGCTGAATAGCCAGTCCAGCCTAATTTATGAGTATCGGGTCAGTGGGAAACCCTGTCTCATAAAAAGACAGAAGACACCTGAAAAATGATACATGAGATTATTCTCTGATCTCCCTGCTCAGGCACCTACACACACACACACACACACACACACACACACACACACGTCAAGGTTCACAACAGCATATGTCATATGACTTCATACAGACATAAACATATGCACGTATTTATATATTGTATCCACATACATTCTTCATCTTGTTGTTTTTAAATATCATATGCATGTATTATTTATAGAATGAAAACAACCTAAAATTCTCAAGTACAGTGGTGGAAAGTTAAAAGCACTTGGTAAACACCAACAGTAAATTAACTAATCACCACTTTCTTTAACCAGCGTATGGCTGGATGAATGTCTGTTTGTCACTGCGTGGTGATTGGGCTCGGGCATTATTTATGGAGAAATGAGTTCCCGTGCCCAAGCACCATCACTCAGAGGAGAATGTGTGAGCCAGTTTCCACAGGCGATAAGAAACTTTTCATCATCCAAGAAGTCAGCATCGCAAAATGAGGATGGATGAGTGTGAGAAGCCAGGATACAGGGTGTACAGGATGTGATTCCTAAAGCCAAACCAGCCAGAGGGCTCACGGGAGATGAAGGAGTTCTGTCAAACATATAGCCAACAGATGTCAGAAAGACGTAGGAAAGATGAGGCTGTGGTCATAAATTCATCTGTCTCCAGGTGCAGGCTGGTGATTTTACCTGGTCTCTGTGACTTGTAGCTACCAAGAATTATCATACTAAGGATCTGCAAGTCCAGCTGGGAGATTTCCTTACCTTTTCTCTCCCAGGGACTCTGGCTTGTCTTCACATTTGAGTTTGTTCTCAAAGAATTATACAATTCCAGAATTTTATACATGAACCAACATGTTCCTGGGAATCCCCATATGCAAAAGACGAAACTGCTTGACTGATGGTTTCACTCGGTGTTCTCAACCCTGGGTGCTTGTGGGGCTGGAGGGCAGAGTCTAGGATGCCGCTAGCCACCTCAAGGACACAATACGGACACCAGAGCAGAGGCTTATCTGATGCAGGTGCCAGAATCCTGATCTAGGCCAAATGCTTCAATTCAGGAACATAGAAACCAGCATGTTGTGTTCTAGGGATTGGAGCCAGATCCTCAGGCTTGCAGGGCAAGAATGTTACCCACTGAGCTTTCTCCAAAGCCCTACAAACCCTCCTATTTCTTTGTTTCTAATACTAGCCCAACTCATTTTGCCCAGTCAATAGGATTGATGGATTTCCCCTAGGTCTCCAGGCACCTTGCTCTGATTAGGTCCCTACAAGAGATATATTCTAAGAGAAAATGAATGCAGCTAGTTTATTTTAAAGGAAATAGTAGGACTGCACTGTGTGGGAGAGAGGAAATGAGTCAGTAATGTGCAGGAAGCTGGTAGGTTAGCTGTGTACACAGTGGGTGGTGGGTCCAGGCTCTCTGAGTAACTATATCCTTTCTACTTAAGGTGTACCCTGGAGGCAGCTGCTTTGGGTTTTCGTAGGAATTCATGAAGTGAGAATCTCATGACCTATCCCAGACCCACTGAGTCAGAGCTTGCATTTTAATGGATTTGGGGGGGATTCCTATGCCCTAGTTTAGTGTATAAGAAACACAGTTCTAGCAGACAATGGGCAACTTGCCAGTTCCTTAGCTGACTGGGCATGTCTTGCTTCTGGGGCCATTGAAAGTTGCTCAGTATACTGGCTTAGCAGATCCATGGCCTGAAAACAAAGGCCTGTAGGAAGAGGCCTGTGGGTGCCTGCAGTCGACTTCCTCTGGATGTATGGAGGCTTGCATGTGGTACCTATCCGTAGCATCTCCTCTTTAGTTCTGTCAGTTAGGATCCACCCCAAACCCCCTTTCATCCAGGATTCACGTGGGAAGTCCCCACTTCCTCCAAGACTTTCCTCACATCTTTCTGTCTCTTTAAGGCTTATATACCAACCCAGTGTTAACAGTTCCCATGAACTCACTCTCCTTTTCCCTCTAATTGTATCTAGCCTTTCAATTTTTGCATAATCTGGTCACTTAATGTGCTGCTTGCCTGCCACACAGGAACATTATCTTGCCAAAGCAGAGAAGCTTGTGATGCTTACCAACAGGTACCATTACAATATTTTCTGTATCACTGAGGCTCTCACATATATGTCATTTTTTATTTTATGCCAAATATTTCTTTGTCTTTACAAATTATACTTAATGTAGCTATTCTCATAACATTTGTCATTTAGATTATTTTGTGTTTTCTTTTTATGATTACAAGAGATACTGTCATGATCTCTATGTATGTGTTTTATTTTAAATATCATTTATAATATAATTTCTAGGTGCTAAAATATTGAAACATAGGCTAAAATTACTTTAAAGACTTTAAAAATATTTTACTTATTTATGTATTTATTTAAGAGGGAGAGAGGCAAATAGAGAGAGAATGGGTGTGTCAGGGATTCTAGCTGCTGCAAACACAATCCAGACACATGTACTACCTTGTACATCTGGCTTTACGTAGGTACTGGGGAATCAAACTCTGGTCCTTAGGCTTTGCAGGCAGGCACTTAACCACTGAGCCATCTCTACAGCCCAAGGTTTTATAAATATACGTATTTTTATTTATTGAGAGAGGAAGCAGATGTGTGCAAACCTATTGCCGCTGCAAGTGAGGTCCAGAAACGTGTATTGTTTTGTGAGTCCAGATTTTGTGGGTACAGGGCAATCAAACCCTGGGACAGCAGGCTTTGTAAGCAAGTCCTTTAACTGCTGAGCCATCCCCCCAGACCTGTAAAAACTCTTGATGGATATTTATGAAATGCCTTTTACAAATTTTGTCCCTATATAACTTTGATCAGTCTTAAATGAATATGCCTGCAACAGAATACCTGTTTCCTGCAACCTGAGGCAATGTAGCTTACAGTAGTTAAGAGAATGACTCAATAATTGCCTTCTGCTTATGATTTTAGATAAGGTCCTCAGCTTATCTGAACCTAATTTTTTTTTCATTTTTAAGTGAAGTGACAATTATGCTGCTAACCCATAGGATTATTGTGAGGATGAGATTAATATGTATGAAATTACTTACTGTACATGGAATACTCATAGGAATGAGTTACACATAATGAACAATATCACTTTCAAGCTATTATGATATCAAGACCTTTGAAAATGCACAAGTGAATAAATGATGTTATAATTTTACTTTACTTGCATTGTGAGGTGTGACTTTTGGTTGAAAAACTTCTCTTTGTATTTGACATTTACATTTTCTCTTGAGAATTTTATATTCTACTTGTGTTTTCTCATTGACCAATATAGTGTAGATATTAAGCTAGTATATTTGTGACAAACATTTTCCCACCCTATTTCTTATTGTTTGTTTTTCCTTAAATTATATACATATATGTAATACTTATATCTTATTTATTATACATTATATTTTTCATATAATGTCTTCATTTTTAAATTTAGATTTTTCTTTTTTAGTATCTTATTTATTTGCAATGGGAAAGGGAGGGAGGTTGAGAATGAGTGAATGGGCATGTTAGGAACTCTTGCTACCAGCAAACGACTTCTAGATGCATGTGCCACTTTGTGCATCTGGCTTTATGTAGGTACTAGGCAATCAAACCTGGGCTGTCAGTGTCTTTAACCACTAAGCAATCTCCCCATCCCTAGATTTTATTTATTCATATAATCAGAAATATGCTTACCCATATTTTAGAGTTTTTAATTGTTACTGGCTTGTTTTTGCTGCTTTTGTCTCCATAAACTGCAGAACAGACTTCTAACTCATCTTATATTTCCAAATTAATCTATAATTTCTGAAGGAAGTTTGACTAAAACCATAGAGGAAATAGGATCAAATTTCATAATTTAGCACTAGAAGCTGTAAGGCATGAACCTTGTAGGACTGCTCTTCTCAAGGTGTTCACAAGCATGCTCTCAGTGGTGAGTGGAAAACTCCACATGTTTCCTTTGGCAAAGAACGGACTCTAGCCCTGTTGTAGTTGAGATGGTGGCACCTACGTAGTTTTTTCTCAAGGGTGAGTTCAAGTAGACAATCTAAAATAAGCCTTCTGAAGTACACATGAACATCTGACTACACATGAATTACCCAAGGTTACCTGCGGAGGGAGGGTTCTTGTCATAAGGCACACTTGAAGGCAGTGGGACTTTTCTACCACTTATCCACACTGAAATGTGTCTCTCCTGGGCGGATACCATTGCCAGTGGTGAGGACTGTCTGCTAAATCTTATGGACATGGTAATGTTGCACAGTCTGGCCTTACACATGTCATTGTAACATGGTGCTCATGGTGTTTCTTGGGATTCTATATTTGTGCATGATCTGATAACAAAAGACTGTAATTAGTGATGTATTCTGTGCCTGATCTGATAGCTAAAGATTGCACTCGGTTGTACTCTGTGCCTGAGCTGATAGTTGAGGACTGTAGTCAGAGGTGTACTCTGTGCCTGAGCTGATAGTTGAGGACTGTAGTCAGAGGTGTACTCTGTGCCTGAGCTGATAGCTGAGGACTGTAGTCAGAGGTGTACTCTGTGCCTGAGCTGACAGCTGAGGACTGTAGTCAGAGATGTACTCTGTGCCTGAGATGATAGTTGAGGACTGTAGTCAGAGGTGTACTCTGTGCCTGAGCTGATAGCTGAAGACTGTAGTCAGAGATGTACTCTGTGCCTGAGCTGATAGCTGAGGACTGTAGTCAGAGGTGTACTCTGTGCCTGAGCTGATAGCTGAGGACTGTAGTCAGAGGTGTACTCTGTGCCTGAGCTGATAGCTGAGGACTGTAGTCAGAGATACAGTCTGTGCCTGAGCTGATAGCTGAGGACTGTAGTCAGAGGTGTACTCTGTGCCTGAGCTGATAGCTGAGGACTGTAGTCAGAGGTGTACTCTGTGCCTGAGCTGATAGCTGAGGACTGTAGTCAGAGATGTACTCTGTGCCTGAGCTGATAGCTGAGGACTGTAGTCAGAGATACAGTCTGTGCCTGAGCTGATAGCTGAGGACTGTAGTCAGAGGTGTACTCTGTGCCTGAGCTGATAGCTGAGGACTGTAGTCAGAGGTGTACTCTGTGCCTGAGCTGATAGCTGAGGACTGTAGTCAGAGGTGTACTCTGTGCCTGAGCTGATAGCTGAGGACTGTAGTCAGAGGTGTACTCTGTACCTGTGCTGATAGCTGAGGACTGTAGTCAGAGGTGTACTCTGTGCCTGAGCTGATAGCTGAGGACTGTAGCCAGAGGTGTACTCTGTGCCTGAGCTGATAGCTGAGGACTGTAGTCAGAGGTGTACTCTGTGCCTGAGCTGATAGCTGAGGACTGTAGTCAGAGGTGTACTCTGTGCCTGAGCTGATAGCTGAGGACTGTAGTCAGAGATACAGTCTGTGCCTAAAGCTGATACATGAGAAATTTTGTCTGTAACCATGTCTATGCTAAATGCAAATTGAGAATTTAATTTTTTTCTTTCAGTCAATACACACTTGTGGAATTTTGAGCATATTTCTTTGAGTTGTTTCAAAGGACTAATTATCCAAGATATTGAAAGGACTCCCAGCCTACTGGATGGAGTCACTTCCACTTAGGGAAGTCTTCTCCCCTAACTTGATCCTTTCTGGAGATACCGCGACACCCCACGATGTGTGCATACACATCTGCTAGCTGCTTCTCACTCCAATCAAGGTGAAAACAATCATGTATAACCAAATGTGGATATGGAATGTTCTGAAAATACATATATTTTGCATGTATTTTCTAAGATGATATTAGTATAATCTGTCAATAGCAAGGTGATCATAACAGAGGTGATTCTATTCATGAAAACTCTTGCAAATAAAATGTTTTCTTCTAGTAGTCCCATTCATTACTGACACTGTTGAATTTTATGGGAACTAATAATACAGGAGCAAAAATACCCAAGAGCTCAGACAAAGAGCTATGAATTTCTCCTCACATATACCATACACATTCTCCTGGCTTCTGTTGGTGGGATTTCTCTGACCCTAGCAGGGTGCATGGCCCCTTTGAGGATAACGGCCCTTTATTAATACCTAGAGGATGTTGGTAGATAAGTTCTACTGCCCTAAGTTGGAACAACTCAAGTTGTGGTCAACACCATTTTCCAGAAGTGAGTCCTTAGGTTCCCCCCAGATTGGCTTCCTTTTGTTTTCTCTTCCTTACTTCCATACACCTCACCAATGTTCTCTTAAATAAACTGATAGGGTTTACATGCTTTGTCAGGCTCTAATCCAGGAAATCCAGTCTGTGACACTTACCGACCAGCATTTTGTGTATAAACACAAGAAATGTCTCATGGCTTTTGAAAGCTTTCCTACCTTTTCCCATGGACCATGCAGTGTGTATTTTTCATTAGTTGGATTATTTTCCCAAATTCCCTTCATACCAAAGTTCTCTTGATTTTAAACCAGGGCACAGCACAAAGACCATTTATTTAAAAGTCTTTAGCATCCTGTGTACAAGTTCAGATTTTGGAATCGTACCTCACTTACTAGTAAAATGGTACAGCAAGACTTGTTTGTGAGGCATATTTAGGTGGAAGAGGGAAAAGGTGGGAACGTGATGGAGGAAAGAAGGCATGGGCCCTTCAACATGGCTTTAAGAAAATCTGAAACACAGCAATCTCATGCTAAAAACTTTTTTCATGCACAATGTAAAGACACCTGATGAAAGTTCTAGATTTCATTGGAGTTGGAAAAGAGTGAAGAAGGGAGATAGGAAGGGAGGGAGAAAGAAAAAGAAGTAAGGAATGAGGAGAGTGATGGGTCACAGTTTTCTATACAGGGTGGTGTCTGCACTGTTGTCTGTGCTGATTCTTTACTACTCTCCATAAACTCCCTCTACTCCATATTCTACTTCCTTTTCACAAGTCTTGGTCTCCATGCAAAGAAAATGTGACTGTCGCTACTAATATAATTATTTCCATGCTATTATGTTTTTGAGTGTATCTTTCTTCCTTTTAGAATATTCTTTCTTTTCCATGTTGAAGAGCAATTAAATATAAAGCAATGAATCCTAACAAGCTTCTTTCAAACCATAAATACCAGCATCAAAAGAAACTTGTTAGTCATGTGAATTTTCAACACTACTCATATGTACTGACTTAATAATTGGCACTGAACCCAACAATCTGTGTAAAACAAGCCTTTTAGGTAATTTTGATTCATTAAAAGCTTTGAAAATTACTTGTTCAATGATTGACAGAAACAGTTATTGGGAATGAGACAAGAAGGTCCTCTTGTAGGTTGGTATAAATGTATCAGTTGTTTACAACTGCTTCTACTGGTCTTGATTCAGGATGGTGTTGGCAAAATAATAGAAAACATTATTCCTTTCAGAGAGATGCCTGGGAACTGGAACTGTGGCATACATGGATCAAGAGAAATGCCCGTGGGATGGGTTTTCTCCTTTCTGAATAGGAACAGATACCTTCCTATCCCAAATTATCTCCTCCTCACCAACAAAAAAATATATTACCAACTGACACGGAAACACTCCTGGGAAGGTCAATAAGTATGTGATGAGATGTCTAGTTATAAACATAATGTGAATTAACTTACTTAACTTTCACCTAACCAGACTGAAACACCTAAAGATAATGTTTGGATTTAGAGGAAGATAATTATGAGTAGAGTAGGAGATGGGTGTGGTTTCTCAAAGAATGTTTGATCTGAGCAAAGGAGTCATAGGAAAATATTTAGATAGCTACAGTCCTTGTGAGCTTGGGCAGGGCAGCAATGTGAAGGAGAGAACTGAAGGTATACCAAATCAGGTATCTGAGTATCCTTGTTTGCTGCTGCTGAATCTAGCACAGGCTACCTGGAACTCACTCTATAGTCCAAGGCTGGCTCCAACTCACAGCAGTTCTCTTACCTCTGCCTCTCAAGTGTTCAGATTAAAGGTGTGTGCCACCACACCTGGCTTCTGAGTATCCTCTAAAAAACACCTATTTATTTATTTTTGTATGCGGGGGCGGGGGGAGAATGCACATCCTAGGACCTCCTGCTACTGCAAATTAACTTCAGATGCATGAGCTACTTTGTGCATCTGGTTTTACATGGATACCTGGGACTCAAACCCTTGCTGTCAAGTTTTGAAAAGAAAGCACCTTTAACCGCTGATCCAACTCTCCAACCCCCTGTTTATCCATTGAACTTCATATCCCTGTTAGAAGTCCTTGGCTCTCAATCAAGGTTAGTGGTTACTTAATTTTCAACATCCCCATTTATTTCAATCTTGCCCATTTTCGTTCTCCCAATTGCTGAAGAAATTTTTGTGTATGGAAGAAATTGGGTATATTACTCTTTTTTTCACAGTATCATGGAAACTTTAATCTGCATTTCCCTGATGACTAGGGATGTAGAACATTTTTTTAGATGCGTATATGCCATTCGTATTTCTTCCTTTGAGAATTCTCTATTTAGCTCCATTTCCCATTTTTTGATTGGTTTGTTTGATTCCTTATTATTTAACTTCTTGAGTTCTTTGTATATCTTAGATATTAATCCTCTATCAGATGTATAGCTGGTGAAGATTTTTTCCCATTCTGTAGGTTGCCTCTTTGCTTTCTTCACCGTGTCCTTTGCAGTGCAAAATCTTTGTATTTTCATGAGGTCCCAGTGGTTAATCTGTGGTTTTATTGCCTGAGCAATTGGGGTTGTATTCAGAAAGTCTTTGCCAAGACCAATATGTTGAAGGGTTTCCCCTACTTTTTCCTCTAGCAGTTTCAGAGTTTCAGGTCTGATGTTAAGGTCCTTAATCCATTTGGACTTAATTCTTGTGCACGGAGAAAGAGAAGAATCTATTTTCATCCTTCTACAGATATATATCCAGTTTTCCCAACACCATTTGCTGAAGAGGCTGTCTTTTCTCCAATGAGTATTTTTGGCATTTTTATCAAATATCAGGTGGCTATAACTACATGGGGTTACATTTGGGTCCTCTATTCTGTTCCATTGATCTACGAGTCTGCTTTTGTGCCAGTACCATGCTGTTTTTGTTACTATGGCTCTGTAGTATAGGTTAAAATCAGGTATGGTGATACCACCAGCCTTATTTTTGTTGCTCAGTATTATTTTAGATATTCGAGGTTTTTTGTGATTCCAAATGAATTTTTGGATTGTTTTTTCTATTTCCGTGAAGAATGCCTTTGGAATTTTGATGGGGATTGCGTTAAATGTGTAGATTGCTTTTGGTAAGATTGCCATTTTCACAATATTGATTCTTCCAATCCAGGAACAAGGGATGTTTTTCCACTTCCTAGTGTCTTCTGCAATTTCTCGCTTGAGTGTTTTAAAGTTCTCATTGTATAGATTCTTTACTTCCTTAGTAAGGTTTATTCCAAGGTACTTTATTTTTTTTGATGCAATTGTGAATGGGAGTGATTCTCTGATCTCATCCTCTGTGTGTTTGTTGTTAGCATATATGAAGGCTACTGATTTCTGTGTATTTATTTTGTATCCTGCTACATGACTGTAGGTTTTTATCAGCTCTAACAGTTTGCTAGTAGAGTCTTTAGGGTCCTTTATATATAGAATCATGTCATCTGCAAATAATGATAACTTGACCTCTTCCTTTCCGATTTGTATCCCTTTTATGCATGTCTCTTGCCTTATTGCTATGGCTAAGACTTCCAGAACTATATTAAATAAAAGTGGGGACAGTGGACACCCTTGTCTTGTTCCTGATTTTAGTGGAAAAGCATTCAGTTTTTCCCCATTTAGTAATATGTTGGCTGTAGGCTTATCATAAATAGCCTTTATTATATTGAGATATGTTCCTTCTATTCCCAGTCTCTGTAGGACTTTTATCATGAAGGGATGTTGGATTTTGTCGAATGCTTTCTCTGCGTCTAATGAGATGATCATGTGATTTTTGTCCTTCAACCCATTTATATAATGTATAACATTTATAGATTTGCGTATGTTGAACCATCCCTGCATCTCTGGGATAAAGCCTACTTGGTCAGGGTGAATGATCTTTCTAATGTATTCTTGTATTCTGTTTGCCAATATTTTGTTGAGAATTTTTGCATCTATGTTCATGAGGGAGATTGGTCTGTAATTTTCCTTTTTTGTTCTATCTTTGCCTGGTTTTGGTATCAGAGTGATGCTGGCTTCATAGAAGGAGTTTGGTAGAATTCCTTCTTTTTCTATTTCATGGAAAAGCTTAAGAAGCAATGGTGTTAGCTCTTCCCTGAAGGTCTGGTAAAATTCAGCAGTGAATCCATCTGGGCCTGGGCTTTTTTTAGTTGGGAGATTTTTGATAACTGTTAGGATCTCCATGCTTGTTATAGGTCTATTTAAGTGATTAATCTCATCTTGATTTAATTTAGGTAGGTCATATAAATCAAGGAAATCATCCATTTCTTTCAGATTTTCATACTTTGTGGAGTATATGTTTTTATAATATGTCCCTATGATTTTTTGAATTTCTCTGGCATCTGTCGTGATGTTACCTTTTTCATCTCTAATTTTATTAATTTGTGTCTCTTCTCTCTTTCTTTTGGTCAGATTTGCTAAGGGTTTATCAATCTTCTTTATCCTTTCAAAGAACCAGCTCTTTGTTTCATTAATTCTTTGTATTGTTTTTTTGGTTTCTATTTCATTAATTTCTGCCCTAATCTTTATTATTTCTTCCCGTCTACTGATTTTTGGTTTGCCTTGTTCTTCTTTTTCCAAGGCTTTAAGGTGAAGCATTAGGTCATTTATTTGCGACCTTTCTAATTTCTTAATATAGGCACTTAAAGCTATAAATTTACCTCTTAGAACTGCCTTCATTGTGTCCCAGAGATTTTGGTATGTTGTGTTCTCATTATTGTTTGACTCTATAAATTTTTTGATTTCCTTCTTGATTTCTTCATTGACCCATTCATCATTTAGTAGTGTATTGTTTAGTTTCCATGATTTTGTGTATGCTCTATATCCTTTCTTGCTATTGATTTGTAGTTTGATTCCATTGTGGTCAGATAGAATGCAAGGAATTATTTCAATTTTCCTGAATTTGTTAAGATTTGCTTTGTGTCCTAATATATGGTCTATTTTAGAGAATGATCCATGTGCTGCTGCAAAGAATGTATATTCTGCAGCATTTGGATGAAATGTCCTGTATATGTCTGTTAGGTCCATTCCTTCTATGACCTCATTTAGTCCAGATGCCTCTCTGTTTATTTTTTCCCGGGATGACCTGTCAATTGATGAGAGTGGGGTGTTAAAGTCACCAACTACCACTGTGTTTGGTGTTATCTGTGACCTTAGTTCTAACAGTGTTTGTTTGATGAATTTGGGAGCCCCCATGTTAGGTGCATATATGTTTAGGATTGTAATGTCCTCCTGTTGGAGTGTGCCCTTAATCAATATAAAGTGACCTTCCTTATCTTTCTTGACTAATGTTGGAGTGAAGTCTGCCTTGTCAGCTATTAGGATAGCAACCCCTGCTTGCTTTCTGGGTCCATTTGCTTGAAACACCGTTTTCCAACCTTTCACCCTAAGATAATGTCCATCCTTTGTAGAAAGGTGAGTTTCTTGGAGACAACAAATTGTAGGGTCCTGCTTTTTAACCCAGTCTGCAAATCTATGTCTTTTGGTTGGAGCATTGAGGCCATTGATATTAAGAGATATTATTGAAAGATGTGTATTTATGCTTGCCATTTTTTTTTTTTTTTTTGTGGTTCTGGTTCTACCTTTGCTCTCTTATATTAACTAGTATTTGAGTGTTGTTTGCTGTTTTCCAGGTTCCTTATATGTGTGTTTTTCTTTCTCTTCGGCATGGAGGATTCTTTCAAGTATTTTGTGTAGAGCTGGTTTTGTCTTCAAATACTCCTTTAGCCTGCTTTTGTCATGGAATGTCCTTATTTCTCCATCTATTTGAATGGATAGTTTTGCAGGATAAAGTAGTCTTGGTTGACAGTTGTTATCTTTCAGAGTTTGGAATACTTCACTCCAAGCCCTTCTGGCTTTGAAAGTTTGTGTTGAGTAATCTGCTGTGATCCTGATGGGCTTGCCTTTGTAGGTAACTTGATTTTTCTCTCTAACTGCTTTCAATATTTTTTCTTTGGATTGTGTGTTTGGTAGTTTGATTATAATATGGCGAGGAGAGGTTCTTTCCAGGTTTTGTCTGGCTGGTGTTCTAAATGCTTCCTGTATCTGCATTGGCACCTCTTTCCCAATTTGGGGGAAGTTTTCTTCTATGATTTTATTGAAGATGCCTACTATACCTTTGGATTGAAATTCTTCTCCTTCTACTATACCCTGAATTCTTATATTTGATCTTTTCATAGTGTCCCGAATATCTTGAAATTCCCATTCATACTTTTCTATTAGTTTGTCTTTCTCTTTGTTGGATTGTATTAGATCTGCCACCTGGTCTTCTAGCTTAGATATTCTGTCCTCTCCTTCATCCATTCTACTGGTGAGATTTTCTACAGAGTTTTTTATTTCATTAACTGTGTTCTTCATTGCTAGTAATTCTGACTGGTTTTTCTTCATTATTTCTATTTCCTTATTTATGTCTTGTATTGATTTCTTTATTTCGTTAAATTGGTGTCCTGTATCTTCTCTGATTCCTTTGATTTCTTCTTTGAGTTCATTGAACATATTTACAATCATTCTTTTGAAATCTTTCTCAGGCATTTTCTCTAACTCGTTTTCACTAGAGGTCATTTCTGAAGCATTGATGCTTTTTGGTGGATTTATATTGCCTTGGTTTTTGGTGTTTCTTGTGTTATAATGTATATATTTTTGCATCTTGGATTAAGTTACTGCTTAGATTTTCCAGTTAGCTGGGTATCCTATCTATTGATCTGATATTGTATATCTTTTATGTAGGAGATTAAGATGTTAGGTGTGGCTCTTACCACTCTCAGAGTATCTAGACACGTGGTCCTAGGGGTTAAGTTTGCCTGCTATGGGGGTATTCAAATAGGTTGAGTGGAATAAAATACAGGTATATTCTAAAATTTAACTAAACCCTATACACATTCAGTCAAGAACAGCACCGAGCATTTATGCAAGATTAGGTATTATAAAAACCAGATCCTCTATCAACAAAGAAGTTAAGATTTCTGGTCTGTTGAGGGATCCAAGTCAGCTTGTGACCAGGTGAGACCCTTCCCTGGTTCAATCCCAGTTACCTCTTTGGATGCTTTTGGTCTCAGTCAAGTTGCTGGCTGGGATGTTGGGCCGCTGTTCTGCTTTCTGGAACTGGGTACTGGCTTTTCCTGTGGGGCAAACCAAGCCTGGCAACTGTGGCCCTGCAGATTGGCGCCCCTGATGCTGGATCCCCGCTGCTGCCGCTGGAGCTGCCGCTGCTGGGACAACTGCTGCTGGATCCGCCACTGGAGATGCCGCTGCTGGGTCTGCCCCCGCTGATCCGCTGGAGCTGCCGCTGCAGGGTCCTCCGCCTCTGATCCGCTGGTGCTGCCGCTGCGGGATCCGCCTCTGCCGCTGAAGCCGCTGGAGCCTCCGCTGCTGGATTCGCTGCCCTGAAGCCGCTGTGGCCGGTACCGGAGCAGCTGATGGTGTTTTTGGGGCTGGAGTCACGGCTTCCACCGCCGCTTCCTGCTTCCACCGCCGCTTCCGCTGCCGGGGTCTGAGCCGCCGCTGTTGGATCCCGAGTCGCCACTGCCGGAGCCCGTGATGCAGCTGCCGGTGCCCGTGCTGCCGCTGCCGCTGCCAGAGTCTGAATCGCCGCTACCGGGTCCCGAGGTGCTGTTGCCGGAGCCCAAGTCGCCGCTACCGGGTCCCGAGCTGCCGCTGCCGGAACCCGAGCTGCCGCTACGGGGTCCCGCGCTGCCGCTGCCGGAGCTGCTTCGGCCTGCCCGTGTGGGCTCTGGATATCTCCTACTTCTCCGCTGCTGTTTTAATCTCTTATACACCTCCCTTGTGTATTTTGCTGGGTTTTCTTTGGCTTTTTCTCCCCTAGGCTGCTTAGGCGTGGTTCCTATGCCGCCATCTTGACCGGAAGTTCATGGAAACTTTAAAGAAGTTTTTCACATAAGGAGTTTTAGACACCCTGTGAACAGGAGAAATGCTTAACATGTTTTTATTGTTCATTTGTGTGTGTTTCTGTATGTATTTGTATAATGTGTATATATGGTCATGTGTGTGACACAGCATACACATGAATGTCAGAGAATGACCTTGGGGTATTTCTCCTAACTTCTGTCTTCTTTTGAGACAAGGGCTCTCTTGTTTTGCCAGTGTTGCTTGTGAGCTTTCTGATTCTCCTGGCTCTGCTTCCCATTGCTGTCATTGGGATTACAGACTTCATGTCCACTTTGCATTCTGCTTTATATGGGCACTGAAGGTTGAGCGACCACTAAATCATCTCTCCAGCCTTGAGAATGATTTAACCTTTTTTAAGAAAAAAATGACTATTTTGGCCTTATATGTGTGGAAGGCATGCTATGCTTCCATTGTGTTCCACAAATATTTCTGGGTATGTGCAGAAAAATGCTAGTGGAATGCAATGTAGATATTCCCCAGATGTGGCATGAGGCTTCCCTTCAGAATCTGCCCATGAGGAGGAAGGAAATGGCCAGGAGACAGATGTCTATTATTCAACATGGTAAAGAGGGTTTAAGGTAGCACAATGCATATTAGAATGTCGTGGACAGAAAATTCACTGTCTGTGGTTACACATCAATTTCTGAGCCTTGAGCGATAGTCAGATAAGAACTCGGTATATAAGCCTGTGTAGGCCTTCTGTGTGCAACTCATCACCATCTCTCTCCTTCAAATTCTCTTTATTCCTTTCATATTTTTAGGTATACAGCTTTTTGGGTTTAACTTTCAGTGAAATTGCTCTTATAAAAATGCTTATCCCATGAATATATGATGCAGCTAATGGTTTAGAGGCCTTACAGCTATATGAATACAGAGGGCTATGGGTCTGTGGGTTTATCCTCATTTCATTTCTCTTACTGCTTTTTGCTACAGATAGACTGACTAGCTCTGTAAACATGTGAAAAATTCTTGCTTTAAAAAAATCTATAAAGAAGTGATCACAATCTCAAATTTTAAGAAAATGTCTATGGTTCCTTTAAGAAAGGGAAACCAATGCTGAAGACATGGTCATTGGTAAAAGTGTTTACTGCACAACCTGTTGACTGGAATTCAGATCCCAGAACCCACATAAAGCTAGACTTAAGAAGCTCCTAGGTCTGCAATCACAACACACCTACAACAACAAGAGGTAGAGTTGGGAGAATCCTAAAGCTCATGGGTCAGCTATTCTGGCATTTGCAGTGACAAACCACAGGAGACCTTTTAACATCTTGAGGTTGTCATCTGACCTCCACAAATGTACCTATACATACACACCACACCACACACACACACACACACACACACACACACACACACACACAGGACATAATGTTGGGGGGGGGTCTTTCTCATGACATGTGTCTAGCTGGTCAGTGTCTCTGATTTTCAGTGTTTCCGAGTTAAAGAGTAAATTTCTAGGGACTCTACACTGTTTTGTTCAATATGCAGTTGAGCCTGTTGGAACAAACTCAGGGTGCCTGACTTTCCAGGAGAAGTTTCTGGCACACAGAGGCTCTTTCAAAACAATGTAGTGGAAAATTTCCAGAAACATAAGCACTCACATCAGTCCCTTCTCAACCCATCTCCAGTCTTCCTCCCTCCTCTGCACTCCTTCAGTGGGAGCCAACCCAAATCTTTTTTTTTTTCCAAAATTTTTTTTATTAACAACTTCCATGATTATAAAAAATATCCCATGGTAATGCCCTCCTTCCCTTGACTTTCCCCTTTGAAACTCCATTCTCCATCATATGCCCTCCCCCTGTCAATCAGTCTCTCTTTCATTTTGATGTCATGATCTTTTCCTCCTATTATGATGGTCTTGTGTAGGTAGTGTCACACACTGTGAGGTCGTGGATATCCAGGCCATTTTGTTTCTGGCGGGAGCACGTTGTAAGTAGTCCTACCCTTCCTTTGGCTCTTACATTCTTTCTGCCACCTCTTCTGCCATAGACTCTGAGCCTTGGAAGGTGTGATAGAGATACTCCTCTTACTTCTTTCCAGCACCGTGATGCCTTCTGAGTCATCCCAAGTTCACTGTCATTTGAAAAGTGAAGATTCTCTACCAAAAGTGAGAGTGGCATTAATATAAGGGTATGAACATTAAGAGAAGTGCCTATTGGGAAGTTTGATAAGCATAGTATATACATATATCCAGACAGCAGCAGATATTACACCCCCAGGACTCATGACTTACCCCTGTTTTAAGTTTTCAGTATCAGGGATGTATGTATTCCTTCCCATAGAGTGGGCCCCCAGTCCAATTAGAGGGAAGCTGGTTTCCACCATGACAGATGTGCCACTATTGCACCCATTAGCTCATTTGCCCTGGCTGGCCAAGTATAAGGCTTGCAGTGTCCACTGCTGCGTATCTTCATTGGTGATTTCTTTTTCTCCCATTGAACTGCATGCAGAATGGCTTCTTCCAGCTTTCTGTCAATTGGTCTATATGGAGGAAGTTATCAGCTCAATTCCAGCAGGATTTCTCAGTAGCCTTGCAGCCCAAGTATGTGGAGTCTTCAACAGTAGGGTCTTACCATCTATTCCTGGTGGGAAACCAAGGGCCTTGGCAATGGCCTATAATGTTTTGGGAGCATCAGGGACCTCCCTGGCCAACAACTCCCTGGAAAGTATCCCATCCCTAGCACTGAGAATTTTCTAGCAATAATCTATGGCTCCTGAGTGTTCCATTGTCCAAAAAAATAGGCTTCCATATGATTTATTTATATCCTCTTAGATTTTGATTAGCCCTCCCTCTACCTTTCCTTTACTCAGTTTCTTCCCCTGACCTCACATTGGGCATTTCACCCCCATTAATTTATTCTTCTACTTACAAATACACAATACCACCCTATTAAGTACACCCTCCCTTCCTTTCTCTTCGCTTTATATCTCTTTTCTAGCTGACTGGCCTTTGCTACTAAGTTTTCTTCTTACTCACACAAAAGTCCAATCATCTGTAGCTAGGATGCGCATATGAGAGAGAACATGTGGTGCTTGGCTTTCTAGGCCTGGGTTACCTCACTTAGTATAATCCTTTCCAGATCCATCCATTTTCGTGCAAATTTCATAACATCATTTTTCTTTACCGCTGAGTAGAACTCCATTGTGTAAATGTGCCATATCTTCATTATCCACTCATCAGTTGAGGGACATCTAGGCTGGTTCCATTTCCCAGCTATTGTGAATTGAGTGGCAATAAACATGGTTGAGCAAGTATCTCTAAGGTAATGAGATGAAGCCTTAGGATATATGCCTAGGAGTGCTATAGCTGGGTCATATGGTAGATCAATTTTTAGCTGTTTTAGGAACCTCCACACTGGTTTCC
The DNA here is from genome assembly GCA_036346955.1 of Dipus sagitta. Classification (NCBI taxonomy): domain Eukaryota; kingdom Metazoa; phylum Chordata; class Mammalia; order Rodentia; family Dipodidae; genus Dipus; species Dipus sagitta. The sequence goes on along the minus strand of CM070780.1, from coordinate 7,819,508 downwards.
ACAATGGCTGGACCAGATTGCATTCCCACCAACAGTGTAGAAGGGGTTCCTCTTTTTCCACATCCTTGCCAGTATTTATGGTCATTTGTTTTCATGATGGTAGCCAATCTGACAGGATGAGATGGAATCTCAATGTAGTTTTAATCTGCTTTTCCCTGATGACTAGGGATGTAGAACATTTTTTTAGATGCTTATATGTCATCTGTATTTCTTCTTTTGAGAACTCTCTATTTAGTTCCATAGCCCATTTTTTAATTGGCTTGTTTGATTTCTTATTATTTAATTTTTTGAGTTCTTTGTATATCCTAGATATTAATCCTCTATCAGATGTATAGCTGGAAAAGATTTTTTCTCATTCTGTAGGTTGCCTCTTTGCTTTATTCACAATGTCCTTTGCCGTACAAAATCTTTGTAATTTCATGAGGTCTCAGCGGTTAATCTGTGGTTTTATTGCCTGAGCAATTGGGGTTATATTCAGAAAGTCTTTGCCAAGACCAATATGTTGAAGGGTTTCCCCTAATTTTTCCTCTAGCAGTGTTGTTTCAGGTCTGATGTTAAGGTCTTTAGTCCATTTGGACTTAATTCTTGTGCATGGAGAGAGAAAAGAATCTATTTTCATCCTTCTACAGATACATATCCAGTTTTCCCAGCACCATTTGCTGAAGAGTCTGTCTTTTTTCCAATGAGTATTTTTGGCATTTTTATCGAATATCAGGTGGCTATAGCTACCTGAACTTACATCTGGGTCCTCTATTCTGTTCCATTGATCTACATGTCTGTTTTTGTGCCAGTACCATGCTGTTTTTGTTACTATTGCTCTGTAGTATAGGCTAAAATCCAGTATGGTGATACCAGCAGCCTTATTTTTGTTGCTCAGTGTTGTTTTAGATATTTGAGATTTTTTCGTGATTCCAAATGAATTTTTGTATTGTTGTTTTCTATTTCTATGAAGAATGCCATTGGAATTTTGATGGGGATTGCAGTAAATGTGTAGATTGCTTTTGGTAACATTGCCATTTTCACAATATTGATTCTTCCAATCCAGGAACAAGGGATTTTTTTCCATTTCCTAGTGTCTTATGCAATTCCTCACTTGAGTGTTTTAAAGTTTTCTTTCTTTTTTTTTTTTTTTTTGTTTTTCGAGGTAGGGTCTCACTCTAGCCCAGGCTGACCTGGAATTCACTATGGAGTCTCAGGGTGGCCTCGAACTCACGGCGATCCTCCTACCTCTGCCTCCCGAGTGCTGGGATTAAAGGCGTGCGCCACCACGCCCGGCTAAAGTTTTCATTGTAGAGATCCTTCACGTCCTTGGTTAGATTTATTCCAAGGTATTTTATTTGTTTGATGCGATTGTGAATGGTAGTGATTCTCTGATTTCATCCTCTGTGTGTTTGTTGTTAGCATATAGGAAGGCTACTGATTTCTGTGTATTTATTTTGTATCCTGCTACATGGCTATAGGTGTTTTCAGCTCGAACAGTTTGCTGGTAGAGTCTTTAGGGTCCTTTATGTATAGAATCATGTCATCTGCAAATAATGATAACTTGATCTCTTCCTTTCCAATTTGTATCCCTTTTATGTGCGTCTCTTGCCTTATTGCTATGGCTAAGACTTCCAGTAATATATTAAATAAAAGTGGGGACAGTGGACACTCTTTTCCTGATTTTAGTGGAAAAGCTTCCAGTTTTTCCCCATTTAGTAATATGTTGACTGTAGGCTTGTCATAAATAGCTTTTATTATTTTGAGTTATGTTCCTTCTATTCCCAGTCTCTGTAGGACTTTGATCATGAAGGGATGTTGAATTTTGTCAAACACTTTCTCTACATCTAATGACATGATCATGTGATTTTTGTCCTTCAGTCCATTTATATAATGTATTACATTTATCGATTTGCATATGTTGAACCATCCCTGCATCTCTGGGATAAAGCCTACTTGGTTGGGGTGAATGATCTTTCTGATATATTCTTGCATTCTGCTTGCCAATATTTTGTTGAGAATTTTTGCATCTATGTTCATGACAGAGATTGGTCTATAATTTTCTCTTTTTTTTTTTTTGTTCTATCTTTGCCTGGTTTTGGTATTAGGGTGATGCTGGCTTCATAGAAGGAGTTTGGTAGGATTCCTTCTTTTTCTATTTTATGGAAAAGCTTAAGAAGCAATGATGTTAGTTCTCTGAATGTCTGTTAAAATTCACCAGTGAATCCATGTTGGCCTGGACTTTTTTCAGTTGGGAGATTTTTGCTAACTGCTTGGATCTCCATACTTCTTATAGGTCTATTTAAGTGATTAATCTCATTTTGATTTAATTTAGGTAGGTCATATAAGTCAAGGAAATCATCCATTTCTTTCAGGCTTTCATACTTAGTGGAACATATGTTTTTATAGTATGTCCCTATGATTTTTTGAATTTCTGTGGTATCTGTTGTAATGTTGTCTTTTTCATCTCTAATTTTATTAATTTGTGTCTCTTCTTTTTTTCTTTTGGCCAGATTTGCTAAGGGTTCATCAATCTTGTTTATCCTTTCCACGAACCAACTCTTGGTTTCATTGATTCTTTGGATTTTTTTTTTTTTTTTGGATTCTATTTCATTAATTTCTGCCCTAATCTGTCTACTGATTTTTGGTTTGCCTTGTTCTTCTTTCTCGAGTGCTTTAAGGTGGGTGAAGCATTAGGTTGTTTACTTGAGACCCTTTCTAATTTCTTAATATAGGCAGTTAAAGCTATAACTTACCTCTTAGGACTGCCTTCATTGTGTCCCAAAGATTTTGGTATGTTGTGTTCTCATTGTCATTTGAATCTATGAATTTTTTGATTTCCGTCTTGATTTCTTCATTGACCCATTCATCATTTAGTAGTGTATTGTTTAGTTTCCATGATTTTGTGTATGCTCTATAGCTTTTCTTGTTATTAATTTGTAGTTTTATTCCATTGTGGTCAGGTAGAATGCAAGGAATTATTTCAGTTTTCCTGTATTTGTTAAGACTTGCTTTGTGTTCTAATATATGGTCTATTTTAGAGAATGTTCCATGTGCTGCTGCAAAGAATGTATATTCTGCAGCATTTGGATGAAATGTCCTGCATATACCTGTTAGGTTCATTTTTTCTATGACCTCATTTAATCCAGCTTCCTCTCTGTTTCTTTATTTATTTTTTTTGCTGGGATGACCTGTCAATTGATGAGAGTGGGGTTTTGAAGTCACCCACTACCACTGTGTTTGTTGTTATCTGTGACCTCAGTTCTAATAGTGTTTGTTTGATGAAGTTTGGAGACCCCATGTTAGGTGCATATATGTTTAGTATTGTGATGTCCTCCTGTTGGAGTGTGCCTTTAATAAATACAAAGTGACGTTCCTTATCTTTCTTAACTAATATTGGACTGAAGTCTACCTTGTCAGATATTAGGATAGTAACCTGTGCTTGTTTTCTAGGCTCATGTGCTTGAAACACCGTTTTCCAGCCTTTCACCCTAAGATAGTGCCCATCCTTTGTAGAATGGTGAGTTTCTTGGAGACAACAAATTGAACTTTTTAACCCAGTCTGCAAACCTATGTCTTTTTGTTGGGGCATTGAGGCCATTGATATTAAGAGATATTATTGAAAGGTGTGTATTTATTTTTCACATTTTTTGTAGTTCTACTGGTTTTACCTTTGCTCTCTTGTGTTAACCAGTATTTGAGTATTGTTTGTTTTTTCCAGGTTCTTATATGTGTGCTTTTCTTTCTCTTCAGCATGGAGGATTCTTTCAAGTATTTTCTGTAGAGTTGGTTTTGTCTTCAAATATTCCTTTAGCCTACTTTTGTTGTGGAATGTCCTTATTTCTCCGTCTATTTGAATGAATAACTTTGAAGGATAAAGCAACCTTGGTTGACAGTTTTTATCTTTCAGAACTTGGAATATATCACTCCAAGCCCTTCTGGCTTTTAAAGTTTGTGTTGAGTACTCTGCTGTGATCCTGATGGGCTTGCCTTTGTAGGTAACTTGATATTTCTTTCTAACTGTGTTGGGTTTGCCTGCTATGAGAGTATTTCAGTAGGCTGAGTGGAACAAAATACAGGCAGATTATATAATTTAACTAAACAATGTACACATTCAGTGAAAAACAACACAGAGTATTTATGCAAGAGTAGGTATTATGATAACCAGATCCTCTAACAAATTCACTGCCCCTTAGGGTGTTTGGTGCCCCACACCCTTTATCCTGTCAACAAGGAGGTTAAGATTTCTGGTCTGTTCAGGGTTCCAAGTCAGCTTGTGACCAAGTGAGACCCTTCCCTAATGTACAACAGAAGAGGAAACAAAGCCACTATAAACCAAGAAACAACAAATAAGTCCAAAATATAGCTTATTTAAGAATGGCAAATCCGTCACATTTAACATATAATTTATCCTGATATGGAAGGTGCAATTAGCACTTCCAGTTCAGGCCTACATACCAGGCTTATTTGGCGGGTACTGACCTGGTGTAATCCCAGTTATCTTTTTATCTTTTGGAATGATTTTGGTCTCAGTTATCCTGCACTCCTGATGCTACTGCTGGAGCCACTTATGCCTGCCTATGTGGGCTCTGGATGCTCTGGATCTCTCCTGCTTCTCTGCTGCCATTGGTAATTTCTTATACACCTCACTTTTTAGTAGAAGAGTTTATTTTGCTGTTTTTTTGTTTTTTTGTTTTTTTGCATTTTCCCTGCTAGGCTGTTTTGGTGTGGTTCCTATGCCACCATGTGAAGTCCCAGCAGAAATCTTGTTAAGCACAGTTAAATAAATACAACTAGAGACACTGTTCAGTGCAGCTTCAGGAGACAGGATTAAAGGTCGTATCTCTTTAGGTGTGCTTGCCAAAATATTAGGGACTGGATTTGCCAAGGCTGGTCACCACTCAGATGTTTGAGGAAATGTCTTATAATTCATTCTCAAAATGGAGAGGGCTAAGTGTACTTGGGAAGTGAGATCTGTGATTAAATTTACTCTGCAAAAATCTCTAGCTGACTCATACTACTTTTGTCATAGAAAACAATGTTGATTGAAGATTCATTCACTGCAATCTCATGGTACCTTTGGAGTTGTGAGTTAATATGTAGACTTCAAAATTGGATATACAATCTATGCTGTTTTTCTCTGAGCTCCTCCTGCTGTATGCATCTCATGATACCAGCCAGGAGCTCCCCTTCTAACCTAGACTTAGGAGGAAAGTCCTCTGGGCTTTCCTGTCTGCTCGAGGCCATAGGAGGGAGTCAGCTCCAGAGTCTATGTTCAGGCCCTGCCCAACCTGTGGTGCTCCAGACTTTGATTTCCCAGCTACCTCCAGCTCCTATTCCATTTTCCATTCTGCTTTCTTTTATTGCCACATCCTTTCTCATCTCCTTGTCGCTCTTTCTGTTGCACCCAGTGAGAATGAACCACACTCAGTGACTGTAATTGAGCCTGGGACCCTTTTCTTGATGGCAGATCATGCTGGTAACCTCTTTAAAGAAACAACTCCCTAATCTCAGAGGTTCCTCTACAAAAAGAAAGAATTTATTGCTAGCTCAGAGACTACTTTCCAAGTTAAGGTGTGAGGACACTGGCATTTGGAGCTTTCATCTTAGGATTCTTACCTTCAAGCCAGTGGGACGAACTTCAGCATGTGACAGGAATTCTTTAAAGCCTGGTCTTTTTTCATCTAGTGTTAGTCCCATGGCTCCAGACTGATTGTGAGTCAGCATCATGTGCTCTTGCTGGGGGCCAAGGGAGATAAAATGGCATGTGGGACCCTCTGGGCATGCTCTGCTATACTAATCATTAAATGATGAATTGACTTCAGGAAAGGTAGGATTAAACCAATAGCAATATGAAACAAATGTGATCCCAAAATTTCAAGTGTTGTTAGTATTTAGAGGTGGGCCTGAAGCAGTTCCCTTCTCATTGCTGGGACAAAACACCAACCAGAAGTAGCTTATGGGGAAGGAAAGGGTGTATTTGAGGTGATAGCTTCAAGTTTCATCATGGTAGGACAAGCATAGAGCTGACAACAGAGAGTGGTGTCTTGTCACATCAGTTGGGAGGAAGCAGCATAAGTAAGCTGAACCCCCAGTGGGCTGGACTAATAAACCTTAAGGTCCACACTCAGTGACATACCTCCTCCAGCAAGGCCCCATGTCCCAAAGGCTCCACAGTCTTCCCAACTTGCCACCAGTTGGGGACCAAGTATTCAAAACATGTGAACCTGTGAGGGGACATTTCACTGATACCTGCCACAGGCCTTCAGGTGGTAGTTAGGGTTAATGAGGTTGCAAAGGTGTTCCCTTGATGCATTGGTGGCTTGATAAAATGACGCAGATAGACCTCCTTTTCTATATGGCTCTGCCTCACCATGTGTGTCTTGTGTCTTAAAGACTTGGCAGACACAAGTGCCTTCATGCTACATTTTCTAACTCTAGACCTATGAGAAGTAAATTTCTTTGTAAAATTACCCAGTCTTTGGCATTCTGTTGTAGCAATACGAAATACATCAAGACAAGTGATGTAGAGAAATCAAAGGAAGCAGTTCGAATTTATTTTATTTTTTGAATTTGTTTTTTTCTTGAATGACTAATTGGCCACATCCACAAATGTTACGACATGTTAGCATGGACACTCATGTAAGATTTTAGAAATCCAAGTTACCTCATCTCTTATTGCATCTCTAACTGTAGCATTATCTCTAAAACTGCGTGGAAAATTGTAATCAAACAGAAGTTCAAAAACCTCTTACCCTGATTACTAAATTCAACTCCAGAGGACCTTCGAGGAATACTTTACTTAGTGACATGGTCTATGTCAATGAAAGGTTCTTGGGGATCATCTCATTCAGTCAGCAAGTAATTGCCGAGTAATCAGAGTTATATCTAGGGTACTCCCTGCCTCCTAGCATGTTAGTACCTAATACATAACTGGTATGGAATGAAAGCTTGTCTTTTCCTCTCTTCCCATAAGTCATTTCTCTGCCTTTATGCCCTTAGTTAACAATTTCAGGGTTTAGATTTTTAGGATCCCCCTGTGTCATGCTTGTTTTTGTTCTTGGTTCAGAAGCCCATGTTCAAATTCAACCTCATCTGCTCACTTAACAGGTATAGAGAAATATTTGGGCCCAGGATTTCATTCAGCCCTTGGTATCAGCCTCACAGGGGTCCTTGGAACAATGTCCACCAGAGGACATCGAGGCACCGATGTATGTTTGTGATACTCAGTGAGGTCACACGTTATACTTTTTGTTTGCATGTGGAGTGGGTATATGCATGTCTATATGTATGTGGGTGTACATTCATGTGGAGGGTAGAGTTCAGTGTCACGTGTCTTCCTCTACCACTCTCCATGTTATTCTTTGAGACAGGCTCTGGAACTGAACCTAGAGCTCATCAATTCAGACATACAAGCTAGCTATAAAGCTCCAGGGATCCTGCTGTCTCTACCTCCCTACTCCTGGGATTCCAGACAGGCATTGCCCAGGCGCAGCCTTTATAGGTAGGTGATGGGATGTGGGCTGAGATCCTTATGCTTGTGCAGAAAGCACTTCACCCATTAAGCATCTCCTGAGGTGCACATGTATTTTTAATAATTAATTTCTAGGAAGTTAATGGACAAACAGGCAATTATTGTCTTCTAGTGGAAATGAAGCCAGTGGGTTATGTGAGACCCCAACACTGAAGAATAGGGGGTAGAGGTCCTATGTGAGCCCCCAACACTGAGGAACATGAGGATGAAAGTCTTAGACATGACATTGTCAAGGTAATGAGGTTTTGTTCAGCCCAGTATTCCAGAAAGCAAAGCTGTCTCCCAAGGAGATATCCAAATGCATCAACTAGATCTTCAGGGTCCATGTTGATAGCAGAAACAGAAATGTGTATTTATTTGTTTTAAATGTAGGCAGGATATTTTTCCATGCCAATACATGGTATTTTCACATTCATTCCATCTGCTGCTTGGTTTATTTTGATGGTCTTTTAGCTGAAGCCCTTGGCTGATACTGACATTTTCAAGGTAAAGGAGTTTCTTAGATTATTAAGAAAGTGATCCTTCCCCTAACTCCTATTGTGTTCAACTGATGGCTGCCTGTTTTCTTAATTGTGGATGAGACTTCCTGAAAGTAATGTTGCCTCAAGTAATTTCATTTACCTCCAGGAAAGTTGGGTTGGCTCCAAGTGGATATTGTTGAGTATTTAAATCAATCAATGCCACACATAAAGTGCCTTTTAGTCCTTTTCTTTATCTCTTAAATTAACAATTGTATGTATTGGGCTGCCTTCTAGGGCAGCACACTTTTGTCCTAAGTTTGGATTATGTATTCTCATGTTTAACTGATGTCTTTATAAAGCTGTTAAATATTTGACCTTCTTCAATTGATTAAAAATGCTCTTTCACCAGAGGATAATTTGCAGTATCAAAACATCAATAAGTCATACAATGACAAATAAAAGCTTCCCATGTAATTCATTTGAACCATGCATAGGTCATAGCTGTAAGGGTTATAGTGTGTAAATAATGCAGAATGGGTAACCCCTTTGACATGTCTGTTCTTCTTCTCAATGACGGTTGTTTCATCCCATGATGAAATATACGTATTATCTGTTGTTGTTGTTTTTTTAGTTCAACTGCTGTTTTTTATCCTTGTGGTTGTAATGTCACAACTAGACTTACTCTTATTATCAGAGGCAGAGCCCTACTAAATGTATAATTTTCTTTTCAAAAGTGACAAGGTATGAAATGCACAAAAGCGTGAGTGACTTCACAGATTGTACAAATGTTCTAGTCAGTATATATCAGGGATTTTCAGAACTGATATTTTTCTGTTTAAATTTTTGATTCCATAGAGAGGGAAAATTACATGATTAGAGAATAGTTATTAAAGGTCATTTTACCCAAGACATAATGCCTGTTTCGGGCACTCACAAATGAAGTACAGTGCATGTGTTTTGTCATCAGTTTAACAAACCACAAAGAAGGACATCAGATATATCCTGTATCATCTCTTAAATAATTCCAGAAACACAATGGGGCATTCAGTACTTACACATACAAATATGGGTTCTAGCAGGATGTGGCAGCACAAACCTTCAATCCCAGCACTCAGTAGGCCGAGGCAGGAGGATCACTGTGAGTTAGAAGCCAGCTTGGGCTACAGAGTGAGTTTCCCCGTCATGTGAGACCTTGCCTCAAACAACAAGCAAACAAACAAAAATGCAAATAACGTGTGGTTACACAGTACATTATCCCCTATGTCCATAGAGATGGAACAAAGAGAAGTTAGGAATCATTGCTAAGCTCTTGTCAGAGTTACATTCCTTCTAATATGGTGAATGCTGTCCCTGGAAGGACGGCCCGCCTGCTTGGGTTGGGAATGTCAGAGCAGCTCCCAATTGAGCCTCGGGAAGCTGAAGAGGAAGAGGGCTGCCCGGGTGCTGCTAATGCCTCTCTTGGTGCTGAGCTTCGGTGACTAACCGCTCTGATGTGCCAGAGTCCTGTTCTGTGATTCAGTCTGCATTGACGCGCTCCTGATGCTGTGAATGTCTGAAATTTATTGCATTCTACAAAAAGTAATCTTGGGGGACTACATTCTTGACTAATCTCTGAGTCAAATACTGAAAATCACACACAGTTCTATGCTTTGCCTAATTTGCCTCAAATATTTTGTATTGGAAGGTACAAACATTTCCACAAGGTATGCTAGCATTTCCTATGAGAACATTTTTAGGGCTAGAGAGATGACCTAGTGGTTAAGGCATTTGCCTGCCAAGCCAAAGGACCCAGGTTCGATTCCCAAGGACCCACGTAAACCAGATGTACAAGTTGGTGCATGCATCTGCAGTTCATTTGCAGTGCACTCATTCTCTCTCTCTCTCTGTCTCTCTCACTCCCTCTTTCCATCTCTCTCAAATAAATAAATAAAAAATAAAATACTTAAAAAAAAACATTTTTATTCCTGACCACAGAAGCAAGGAAGAGAACCACGATAAATTCACTTAATCCATAGATGAATGTCTTGTTAACTTTTCCTTTACAAATGAGGTCCTTAAGCCATTGGCAGTTAGTTATAAGAAGTTTAATGTCTTATTGCTCGAAACAAAAGAACTGCTACTCTGGTTTTAGTCTGCTGCATTCCAAAGCCCCTGTTGGGCAATTTTCCCACAATGCCTCCCATTGGCAATGGAGAATCCAAATATCTCAAATTTGAGATTTCTGATATGCCTCAGCTGCTTATAACCTGTGTAACCATCAGTCGAAATGTTTGCATTAAGCCCTTGAGTATTCTAGGCACTGGGCCATTTGTTTTGGAAATTCAGTGCTAATTCCCCACCTCAAGGATCTTCTAATCTAGTTCAGGATAAAGGACAGGAAGAAAGAGAAGATACCTGAAAAGAAAGGCAGCCCAAGGCAAGAACTCACTATTTTGAATACACCGGTGCTATAGGGTTAAAAAGGGCCCTCCTCGCCACATCTCCTGTAACTGGGAAGGACAAGTAGTTGAGTCAGAATGTGAAAAATGATGTGAAAACTCATCACCACTCAGGTGAGGGTTGCAGACCACATAGCCCATATAGCTTATAGATCTATTTTTTATCCTGTTTATTCTGTTTTCAATTTTAAATCAACTCACATACAAATTATATGTTTGCCCCCCTCCCCCAATACAACATCTAAGTCATGCATGTGTGTGTGATAAAAGAAAAGACTGGTGTTTCCCAGTGCTGTGCCTTTTCCTTCCCAGGGGCTGTAGCTGCCTGACATCTCCATTTGCATTGGCTACTTGGTCCTGTGAGTATAGACAATCACAGTCCACAAATGAGATACATGATCCAGTGAAACTAATTAGTAAGAGACTGTTAGACCCAAAGTGTCCTATTAACTAGCTTTCTTTCACATACCAAACTATCGCTCATATAGGTCACTTCATACTTCAGAAGGAAGTATGGAGCTATGATAGGTATATGTGGTATTTTAGATATGAAATGTCCCTCATAGCTGCATGTGTTTGTGATTAAGCCTCATACTCAGTCCCCAGCTGGTCCATTTTGGGAAGCAGAACCTTGCAGAAGAAGGTGTGTTGTTTGAGGGTGCTTTGAGGTGACATAGCCCAAGCTCCCCTTGCAAGAATCTGCTTACTCTTGCTGTCACCTTCTAGCTGCTGTGGCAAGATGTGACGCCCAGCCTCTGCTCTGCCATGTCATGATGAAACGCTCCCTTGAGACCATCAGCTGACATAAACCCCTTCCTCCCATAAGCTGCTTCTGGTCAGATGTTTTGTCCCAGTGGTGAGAAGGTGACTGTAGCAGTATATGCCTAGTCCATTACCCAACACCGATGGGGCAGGACGTCTTTGGAAACTCAGACATTATTATACCTCAGAAAACTGATACTATTCATATATCAATCATTGAAGTACAAATACAGAAGCGTCTGGGGTAGCTTTTGATAATTTAGTATTTTTACAATGAAATATATGAATATTCCCTCAAATGGGAGAAATAAAGACTATGTGTAGGCAACAATTCAGGTCATATTTTTCTTTAAACTTGCATTCATTTTATTGACAAACTTTTAGAATGTTAATATTTATAGACTGGAATACTATTGTGTCAGAGCAATGGATAACTGCAGATTTCTTATCTATAAATGGAGATAATCTTAGTTTCTAGGAGCTGTTGGTAGAGTGATTGCTTAGCATGCACCAAGCCCCAGTGCCCATCCCTAGCAAACATAAACCAGATGTGGTGAGTGGCCTGCACGTGTGATTCCAGAGGGAGAGGCACAAGGCATAGGAGCTCAGTATCACCCTCAGCCACACAGTGAGTACCAGGCTAGCCTGTACTTTCTGTAGAGTGTGCATTTCATGTAGACTTTTCACCTTGACATGTTCCTTTTGATCACATTCTAAGTGCCTACATTTAAGCCCACAGAAATACCACAAAAGAAAAAACGGGAGGGAAGAGGGGAGGGGAGGGAAGGAGAAGGAAGGAGGGAGAAGAGAAGGGAAAAATGAAGGAAAGCAGGCCAACTTCATTCAGCTCATCCTTAGTGACCTGCCCTGAACCAGGACTGCCCCAGGGACAGCTCTGTCTGGAGCACATGCAGCCTGCCACGTCTGTAGGGACAGGAAGCTAGCAATATATTTTCACATTTGAAATGGCTGAAAAATGATCCAAACATAAACAATATTTCACAGTATGTGAAAAATTATATACTTCACGTTTCAGCATCCAGTGTGGAGCTTGAGACACAGCTGTGCTCATTTGCATGTTGATTTTAGTTATGTTCAGCTGTTGGAGTGACAGGAGCTGTCACAGAACCCCTATGTCCTACAGAGCCCAAGGTATAGATGCAATGGGGTGCTCAGGGTTCAGGAAAGTCCTTGAACCCTAAGCTCTAGGTTAGTGACTAATTTTTAACTGAAAAATTGAATAAAAAAGGACTGAGAAGGATAGTTATTAAATTATTGTATTTATTTAGGGGAGTACAGAGCCAAGGAAAGACACCCACATGGCTAGAGATCTTATGTGGGGGACCTGGGAAAACCATGGAAAGAAAAGAAAGTTCAAAGTTCAAAAGCTCCTGACATGTGGGGAGCTAGAGGAGGCTGTCTCCTTGGCTGGCCTGGTTGGGCCTGGGCTGGGCCAGGCCCAGCCAAGGGAAAACTCACCCAAGAGGTCCAGCAACTCAGAGAGCGTGCCTTCCGTTTGCAAAGGTATTTATAATCTTATGATGGTGAACCTTGTTGGCTCAGGTGAACCAGAGGGACAGCTGATTGATAAGGGCTAGGGGCTGTCTCAGGAAGAGGCTAGCCAAGTTCTGGGGGCTGAACTTGACCAACCACAATGTTTAAATCAAAGACCTCCCTACCAGGAGGGGCACACTTTGCTTATGGAAAAACAGGTCTAGGTAAGAGATAAGAACTCTAGCAAGTACAGTTCCTCTTGCCTTTTTCACTTTTAGGGGTCCAGTCACCCTAACTATCTACTCCCTCTCATAACCTTGAAGAAGCTGGCCCTGAATTATCACTGGTTAAGTCACATGCTGCTGCCAGTGTCTCTGTCTCTTGGCTGTTTCTCTTCATTCTCCCAGAACAGACTTGCCAAAGAAACCCACTACCCTCTACCTGAGCTCCTAAGATAAGCTTGGATTTGTTTCTCCTCCCTGGGGGCATCTCTCCTTCTCTATTTCAGAATTGGATCCTCCCTTTTTTCCCTTATGGTTTCTTCTGTACTTTGTATCTTTAACAGTTCCAGTTCCAGGAGCCATCTCCATGATCCATGGCTGACGTGCTCTGAGGGAGAAGGGTGGCCAGGGTGCAGCTTTTTCTGGATGAAGTTTCTGTTGTTACTTCAAGCATGTCTGACATGCCAAAGCCCATTCCAAAGCAAAGCTGCTTCACTCTGTTTTGCAAACCTGTATGTTCACACTATAGGGTATTCCCCCACATAAACCCCTTAGTTTACCTGTGCATGGGTATAACTGGTGATAAACCTAAGGCAACTCAAATTTTCCACCAAAGTTACTGGCCAAGTTCTGGTAACTGCTGACACTCTCTTACCCTTATTTTTCACTTAGATGGAGGCAACAGGGCATGAAGAGCAGGAACTTATGCATATCATCCCGATTTAAGAGTTTGCCATGTTGCTATTACATGGGTTTTGATTTGCATAACAACACACAGCCCCTTCAGTTCTCTTTTCTTGCAAGACACCGCATTTTTGTTCACATCACAATGATTTTAATCAAAAGTTCAGCTTGGGGTAGGTGGAGGTATATTGAGAAAAGGACTGGAATTATCTAGGATTATTTCTTTTGGGTAATATGAACTTTGGAATCTTTCAGAATGATCTATATAAAAGGAATATTTCACTACTTGTGGGTATAATTATATAATAAAGAAATGAATTTGCTAACCACACCTTGGCCTTGGCAACAGATTACTCTGTAGATCCATGGCCGCTTTCTGCTATAATTCGTTGATAGCTTATCACCTGAAAGTGTTCTCATCAGTATAGTACAGACAGACAGACAGACATGTGCTATAGGGTTTATTAGTGGCCTGAGCCTTGGTTCCCACATCTGTAAGATGCCACTCACAGAGTAGCAGCAGAGTTAAGGAAGAAGGTACATTACTTTACCTACCATCTCAGAGCTTTTGAGCTCTCCATAAATGCGGATTGTTAGGACTGTTAAAAGTATTTGCCGGGCGTGGTGGCGCATGCCTTTATTCCCAGCACTCGGGAGGCAGAGGTAGGAGGATCGCCATGAGTTCGAGGCCACCCTGAGACTCCATAGTGAATTCCAGGTCAGCCTGGGCTAGAGTGAGACCCTACCTCGAAAAAACAAAACAAAAAAAAAAAAAAAGTATTACACAGCTATTGTGAAAAATGAGACTTACTAGCTACATCATAACTTGCTGTCAAAAACAGCTCATCCATATTAGAGGTCCATTAAAATAAATATCAGGGGCCCTGGAGAGATGGCTTAGCGTTTAAGGCACTTGCCTGCAAAGCCAGAGGACCTCAGTTCAGTTCCCCAGCACCCACGTAAGCCAGATGCACAAGGTGGCGCATGCATCTGGAGTTTGTTTGCAGTGGTTGGAGTCTGATACGCTAATTCTCTCTCTCTCTCTCTCTCTCTCTCTCTTTCTATGCCTCTCTTTCTTTCTCAAATAAATAAAATAATTTTTTTAAAAAGTTTTAATTAAAAAATAAAAAATCTCAGGCTGGAAAGATGGTTTAGTGTTTAAGCAAGTACCTGTGAAGCCTAAGAATCCCAGTTCAAGGCTCAATTCCCCAGGACCCACATAGGCTAGATGCACACCGTGGCACATGCATCTGGAGTTCGTTTACAGTGGCTGGGGGCCCTGGCATGCCCATTCTCTCTCTCTCTGCCTCTTTCTCTCTCTGTCTGTCTGTTGCTCTCAAATAAATAAATAAAAATAAACAAAAAATTTAAAAAAATCCCCCAAAGTATTTCACTATACCTTCCTGTGTATACATATTTAAAAAATACTCCTATATAACTACTCCCTCCAGATATAATAGTACCAGAAAATTTTCAAATAGTAGATTCTACTAGGAATACTAATAATTTATTTAATCTTAAAGTTCAAAAGAATCTTATAGATGTGTTAGCTGGCTTGATTTTGTAGATGAGGTGCTACATAATTTGCATAGTTACTCTAACACAGAGCACAATCTTTAAGTTCTAGGACTTTCCCTTCCACCCCTCAGTTAGATTCTTACATTTAATTTAAGATCCATTTAAATACTCCCATCCCACCCATTCTCATTTGTAAATACAGAAAACACTCAGGTAAATAATTGTGAATGCTTACAATTCTCTGGGAAACACATTTATTAAAAAGTTGAAGTAGGGTGGGTTGCTGATGAGGTAGACAAACTTTCCACTTCCACATCCTGCGTTGGCTTGGATGTAGGAAAAAGAGGAGTTAGACTAGTTGACATTATATCACTCCCTGCACCCACAGGACCAGGCACACACACACATACCTTTAACATCACTCCTGTGTTTTGTTAGTCTAGTTTCTGTGAAAATGGTCTATGCTGTATATAATCTGGTTAAAGGAGAAAGATATCTACAGAGCTGAATAATTACTTTTAAGAAATACTTTATTTTTATTTTTATTTACTTCTGAGAGAGAGAAAGAGAGAGAGAGAGAGAATGGGTGTGCCAGAGCCTCTAGCCACTGCAAATGAACTCCAGATGCATTTGCTACAATGTACATCTGGCTTATATGCGTTCTGGGGAATTGAACCCCGGTCCTTAGGCTTCACAGGCAAGTGCCTTAACTACTAATGCATCTCTCAGCCCACTATTTCTATTCTCTATAGGAGCTGAACTTTGGATGATTTAGGTAAACAATCATAGATACTCACTTGGTATGGTGGCACTTAACAGAGTGTAGTAACAGATTTTTTTCTAATCTGAAGAATGGACGTTTTATCCTCATTATTTGCATAAGGAAACAGTATCTTCAAGATGAGTAGTTTATGAATACCATGTAATTAAAAGGAATCTCAGGTCCTCATCTTTAGATGATATATCCCATGTCCTGAGAACACCAGGAATCTCCCTCTTCCTATATCCTGGGTCTAAAACAGCCTTGGTAGAAAAAGGAAGAACTGCCCATCAAATATAGGCTATTTTTATCTTAACATCTTACTTAGAAATTTATTAATATATATTTTAATATATATATATATATTCTTAATTATGTTTTTCTTATGGTGCATTTTAACATAATGACTTATTTATAGATTATATTGCGTAAGCAAGATTCTCATTCCTAAAACATCTAATTCTGTATTTGGCACAGATAGTTGCTGCTTTATTGGTCCCACAATATCTAATTAAATTTAATGGCAATAATTATAGACCAACTTGCTAAGTAGGAAATTGCTACCTAAACAAATAAGCCTGTGTTGTTCTTTGCCCACAACTTTTATTGTGGTGGTTCCTGTTGCATACTTTCTACTATGCTTATTATAACTAGTTACACCCAGTGAACCACCGTCTTAGGTTCCCTCAAAGTTCCTCTTTTGCAGCTTAATTAGATGGGTTTATGAATTTTCTTCATAATTCAGAGGTAGTAAATGGGGTGATATTTATTTTTTTTGTCTGTCCTAAGTCAACTTGACCTAAACTATTCATGTCTTTTTTACAACCCTCAGTTCATGTTTGATTTCTTTTCCACCCACTTCTCTAATGCCAGGGGCTCTTGGGAGAAGGGGGCTCCTCCTCAGACCAGTGCGTGAAGTGAACGTATTCATCCATGTCTCTGTCTTGCCATTGCCAGTTTTTAGGCTTATATGTTTGGATGGTTTATATGAACTCTCTGAGATCCTGTGATAATTGAAGTAAATCTACTTGTGCTGTGTCACCATTTTCGGACACACAGCTACTACAACCCTTAGAATCTCAGCTGAGATCTTCTGTCCCTCAGTGGCATGCCATACGATGGCTGGTATCGAGCCACCATTATGTCATTTCTGGGCAGAGGCACGTCGCAAAGAGACCTAGATTAACAGGCTGGAGCTTTCAGCCCCATATTCTGGGAGGGGAGAGGGCTGCTTACCAGTAGCCAATGCCACAAGTTCAATGAAGCCTCCAAGTTTCAAGGAATACCTGGATAGAGGATCACTTGGGCATACCTGGAGGGTGGCACACCTCGAGAAGGCATGGATGCCCCTGTGCCTTTCTCCTTTCACCTTTCTCAACCACTTCACCCCATGCATGTCTTCCATAGAATTGCTAGGTATATCCTTTGTAGTCAACCAGCAAATATAAGTGCTACTCTGTGAGCTGCTCTTAGCAATTTGTGGAATCTGAGGAAAGGGTCATGGGAACCTTGATTGATAGTCTGTTGTTCATAAGTTTCCAAGCCTGGCATTGGGCTAACATCTAATGTGGGCAGGAGCTGGGTGGGACTGAACGCTTAACCTGTGGAATAGACATCACCTCAATCCATAAAATCAGAATTCTGTTCGTTTCAAGGACCCCCAGCCAGTGTGGAGAATCTGAGACAGAATCCATTAGTAGCTGGTGGGAAAAGCCCTCCCTCAATATATGCAACAGCATATTTTATGCTCACTGTGTTATGAGATTGTTGTAGCAGAAACAGAGCTTTCCCCCCAGTGTTTTCACAGACCCCTGTGCTATGAAATAGTCATTCTAGTTCTAGGTAATCCAACTGGAAACAGCCCTTTGTCTCCTAAGGCAGAATGGGTTAGCCATGGTGGAGTCACGTATGGGAACTAACAGGCAATGCAGGGCCCCACAGGCATTTGGCAAATTCTTAGAAAGTTATTTTGGAGTTACAAGCCAGTGGCTAAAGAGGGTACACTGTTATCTGTAGACATCCAGCTGTGCACAGGATAGCGCCTGTGAAACAAACAGTTGTCTGACCCAAACCCTGGCAATATCGATGTTGAGAAAATTTGTTCTTCATCATTGAATGAATGAGCAACAACTTGGATGAATCTCCCAAGTGTCATTCTTTGGAGGGAGGAAGGGGGGGTGGGAGTCCATTTCCAAAGAATATGTAATATATGGCTCCATTTATTTGAATTCAAAAACAGTGCAAATTATAAGGTTTGGGCAGCCCAGCTCACATCATAAAATGAAAAAGTAAGTGATGAACAGGGAAGTCAAGATTGTAATTACTGCTGGGGGCGTAGAAGAGAGAAGCCTCTGGAGGAGGCACAGGTGGGTTTCCAGGGTGTTGGGAAAATTCTATTTTCTGACCTGTGAGGGTGTTGCATGAATGTTCATGCTCTGATACATTTTGAGCTTTAAAAAGAATTGCAGTGCTTTTTGGTGCACAATTAAAGGTATTTCAACAAAGGAAAATAAGTCACTATGAATCCATTATTGGTGAGTACTGCATGGGCTGACATACTTTAAGATACTGAACAGAAACACACAGGACAGACCATCTAAAAATATTTTTTGCAGGAGAGAACTAGTTCTAATGGTGTCAGAAGTTGTGTCCTGTTGACTTGAGAGTCATAGCATGGCCTCCAAACTTTTGTAGTCAAATAATAAAAGCAAGCCTTCTAGGCTTCTCGTGATAAAAATGTCCTGCAAAGGACCTGGAGTGTAGGAGAGGGGTTTGGTTCTCAGAGGAAGATATGGAAGAAAAGCGTAAATCGCTTCTCAGTTTGCTTGTTTTGGATGAGGCTCTAAAAGGTCTAGATTGTATGGTGAAGAAAAAAAATTCTCGAAATTGTTGTAATGTATCAACACCCTCTAACAGAAACCCTCACTTGTAGGTTTAAAATATTACTATTCACTCCACATGGTCCTTGGATGCTGCTAATTTTCTACCTGACTGCCTGTCAGTTGTTGGGAGTGCTATTTTCTTTTTCTTCTTGTGATATAAATTGAACTTGCTTGATTCAGACAACTGTCATTCACCTCCTGTTATGTATTTTCCAATTGTTCCCATTTCAAGATTTTCTTTTAAATAAATTCACTTCAGAAAGTGAAGCCAGATTCAAGTCCAATTTTCTGTCTACTAATATTACAGTGTTAATTATGACCTCTGGTTATATATCAATTTTCTCAGTGTGGGCCATGCTTTGAGAAGATACCAATTAATTATTTTATAAAATCAAAAAGAATATTGAGTGCTGGAGAAATGGCTTAGTGGTTAAGGTGCTTGCCTATGAAGCCTAAGGACCAAGGTTTGATTCCCCAGAACCCACATAAGCCAGATGCACAAGGAGGCACATGCATCTGGAATTTGTTTGCAATGGCTAGAGTCCCTGGTATACTCATTCTCTCTCTCTCCATTTCTATTTCTCTGTCTCATTAATAATAATAAAGTATTTAAAGACAAAAATATTAAAATGTAGAGTCCTCTGCAATCATTAGCTCATGACTCTAGGTCTGCTGTTCATGGTAAATGGATCGCTAGCCTGGGTCTGAACACTGCTGGGGGCTGTCAGGACAGCTCTGCAAGCTTCTGAACACTGTGATAAATGTTCTTTCCTGAGAAGTGGAAGTGTGTAAATGTATATTTTCCTCTCATTCTTAGGCACTTGATCTTAGCCATATTATGATAGGATCATATTCATTTCCTTTTCAGTCATCAGTGTATGCTGATCAGTGCCTCCATTGCCAAGGAAGCAACTGTGCAGGTTACAGGCTTAAATTAGTGTGATGTGAGTTACCACTGCGGGGATCTGCTTCCCTGAGCGATGTCTTGAGAGCAGTTAGACTTTAGACTTATCCTTAGACAGAGATTTGTCTGGGCCTCAGAGAGCTGTCACAGATGAGCTAAAAAGCTGAGTCATACAAAGCTTTCTATTTCCTGTTTGGCTAGCTCATTGTCTCTAGTGACCAGATCTTTTCTCTCTACCACAGCTCGCCTGTGATTGAAAGAATTATGAAATAATTTCCAACTATAACCAATTCTGCTTAATTTAGGTATTGGGAAGAAAAGGTACGCTCCCTTGTTGCTTAAGACAAAACTTCAAAATATATACCTAAGTGAAAAGAATGTGACTTTATTATAATTACATCCAATATCTAAGCATTCATTTGTGTGTGTGTGGTTTTTTTTTTTTTTTTTTTTTTGGTTTTTCAAGGTAGGGTGTTGCTCTAGCCCAGGCTGACCTGGAATTCACTACGGAGTCTCAGGGTGGCCTCGAACTCACTGCATTCCTCCTACCTCTGCTTCTCGAGTGCTGGGATCATTTGTGTTTTATAAAGACACTGTTAAAATGTAGATAGATGACACTTCTATAATGTAGGTATTTAAACCATTACACACATGTCACAATTTTTTAGAGAACTTTAAGATGATTATTAAAATAGGCTCATGTAACTGAAATGTACCTTCCATATTTTTTCAAGATTCACGAGGCAACAATGTAGATGTACCTACAAGTTTCCTTTTTCTTTATTCCTCATCCTGTCACTCAGCTTTTTCTGTTTCACAGACTTATTTTCAAGATTCAGGCCTCACGGGTCACCTCATGAACACGCTGTCCTTAATCTTCACCTCCAATTTCCCACAACCCTATCTTGTACTGTCAGGCAAAGCTGGGCAGAAAGAAGCTCTTCCATGCTAACAGCGAAGGGCGAGGAGCATCATTTTTAAGTCGGCATTGGTCAAACGGTGATGGCAGGTAGAGTTCCGCAAGTAGATGCTTTCAGGTGAATAGGAGATCATGATGATTTACTGGAATTTTAAACATTTTCCCACCAGCATGCTGTTGTTTTCAGAATTGTTTGAATCAGGTCTCAGCTCTGAACAGGTCTGTCCATGCCCAGGTTGTACCTTTCCACATGCTACTTCCTTCCCCTAACTATGTTCTTAAGGCTACAGTTGACATAGAAGTTGGGATCCTAGGGTGAAATGACAGCCCTCAAGTGTGTCCTGTTATCTCTGGTTTTAAGCATACAGAGGTAGAGACAAAAACATGCATAGTTGCACAAGTCAATTTATAAGCAAAACAGGGAGATTTACACCCATTCTGGTGTTTCAGTAAGAAAGGGCATGCCAGAAGTACTTGAGATGAAGGGTGATGAAATTCACACTTGTGAAAAAGGAAGGAAAGTCAGAATGCACCCCTATTTGGCCTTGAGGTAGGTAGTTAACCCCCTCATGGGCGGGGTGGGGTTAACTACCTACTTACCTGACTCTCCTGAAGTTAAAGGCGAGGTACACGTACGCCTGTGGCTGGCACAGGGCCCAGAACAAAGAAAGCTCATTCTACAAACATCAGCTCATGTTGGAAGATAGGGTCTACTCTTATCATTTCCTGTCGTAGCTCAATAAGGATGTAGTCTTGACATGTCATAGACTTGCAGGTGTTTTTTGTTTGCTTGCTTGCTTGCTTGTTTTTCGCTTTGAGTTGAGATAGAGAAATTCATCGTGCCCCATGTTACCTTATAGCACTCCTTAAATTATGTCTTTTCCAAGGTTAGAAAAGTGTGTGTGTGTGTAAGAGAGAGAGAGAGAGAGAGACAGAGACAGAGACAGAGAGGTCATTTGGGAGGAACTGTTGAACTGAGTAAAAATACTTATAGACTGTCCACATTCCCTTTCATAAATTTTTCACTCATTTGATAAAAGCATATTTGGTGTGGCTTCCTGCATCCTCTTTTCTACTATCTAAACACTTTTCTTGGCTGTGTGTGTAACATTTGGGATTCAGAATGAGATGTTGGGATATGAATTTCTGCTGTCTGGTAGGAAAGCTTAAAGGCACACTTGTGAAGCGACTCAGAAATCCAACTCACCCTAGAAAGATACCCTGCAGGGATACGAATACCTTACCTGACAATGACGCTTGTTCCCATGTCCCCAAACTGACTGGTGGCGTGGGCTCAGGCCAGGCAGTAGGGCTTGGAAGCATGCTACCCCAATCCATGTTGGGATGTGTGACAGGAAGCGTGGATGGCGTCAGAGCTCTGACCCAGATTACTGGGAAGGACTTTGGCCATGCACACATAGCCGGAGGCAGACATGTGTTCCTTTGCTGATGTACTGGAGAACACGGACATTGGGAAATTTTCTTTTTTTTTTAAGGACATTCATCACCACAAATGTCAAGTATTTATTCTGCGCTCACTGGGGCAATCAGCTCTCTGAAAATGGAACTGTTCAATATTTCAAGGGCAGGGTGCATCTGTAGGGTCTTCTCCTGGGGACCTAGTATTCTGTGTTGAAGGATGTCCTTTTCAGGTACTGTTTGAGAATAGACTTCTCCATTAGGATTCTGTCATTTCAGTAGAAATTAACAAGTAATACTAAAAAACGGGGGGGGGGGGAGGTGGACGATAAGGGGTGAGAAGCCCTGCCTACCCAATACCAAATGTCCAATTTAAAATAAGAGCCAGTGCTTTATAGCTCTTTGCCACAAGCATGCTTCTAATGTGCATGAGTGTGCACATGGATGCCAGAGGACAATGTTGCCTGTCAATCCACTTTTAAAAATAATATTTTACTTTTTATTTGTTTATTTGAGAGATATATGGAAATAGGCAGATGGACAGAGAGAAAATGAGAGAATGGGGCACACCAGGGCCACTATAAACGAACTCCAGACACATGTGCCCCTTGTGTATCTGGCTTCCCTGGGTCCTGGGGAATCGAACCTGGGTCCTTTGGCTTTGCAGGCAAGAGCCTTAACCGCTAAGCCATCTCTCCAGCCCAACTTTTTTTTTAATTTGAGAGAGAGAGAGAGACAGAGACAGAGACAGAGAGAGAATTGGCTCACCAGGGCCTCAGCCACTGCAGTCGAACTCCAGACACTTGTGCTACCTACCATTGTGAACTTGTGCATGCCTTACCTTTGTGTGTCTGGCTAACATGGGATCCGGAGAGTCAAAACATTGGTCCTTAAGTTTCACAGGAAAACACCTTAACTGCAAAGTCATCTCTCCAGCCCCCAGCCACCTTTTTTTTGAGACAGGGTTTCTTGCTGTCTAGTGAGCCTTAGGGACCCTTCTGCTCCCACTGTAGGTTCGTGCCACAATATCCAGCTTTCTTTAAAAACATAGGTTCTGAGGCTCAAACTCTTCACAAGGCAAGCACTTTTCCGACTGAGCCTCCTAGCTCCACAAGCATGCTTTTAAGAGTTTTGTGTATGATTTTCTAATCCTTATGGTAATCTTAAAAAAATACTGACATTTGTTTACCAAAAATATGTCTAGAAAAGTTGACTGACCACTCATATTTAGAAAATGGAAAAGTAAGGATTCCAACCATATGTTCTGGCTCAAGTTCACATGGTTAAGCAATCATTTCATATGTATCCAAACACGCAGAAGTACATACTGCACGCTGCCAGCCTGCACAGTGTTTGGACATATCAGAAGGCTCAGTCGCCCATCCCCTTCTTCCATCCTGACAGTGCTCTTCTGTAGAGATGGGCTGTAACACAGCACTGATGGAGAGGCCGAAAAGCCCAACTTTTGTGAAATTGCATGAGGTTTCGGCAGGTGTATCTGCTCTGGGAAGCAAGGACTTCATTCTGGCCCTCTGTGGTTGGGAATATGATGGGGCTGGCCCATGTTGCTGAGGGCCCTACAGATGACATAACAACGAACACTAGGAAGAAATGGAATCTATGGGCCCAGGCAGGGAAAGGCCATTAAGTCACTTCACCTTGGTTCTGTGTGAGCTAAGTAACCCCCAGTGCCTGGGACACACCATCCATAGAGGCCAGCAGACGTGGCCCCATGAGAAACACACCCCCATACAGACCAGCAGGAGTGACATGAGTTACCCATTGCTTTTCTCCATAGGTCTCTCTGGCCCCACTGCCTCATGCCAAACTGCTTCCTCATGCTAGCTAGCTTAATTCTGCTCTTACTTACTTAGCTTAAGATTTATGCTTATCTTCTTCCATGCCTTCTTTCCCCAAGTGGCCCACAGTTGATACATCCCTTTTGCTTTTCTTGCCTTGCACTGACTGGGGTGAGAACTTCCATTCATTTGTGTCCCTGGAAGTCTTTAGTCCAACCTTTTGGACTCATCTTCACCTTTGATGCTTCCAGGCTGATTTTAGGGTCTTTTCATAGGTTCTAAACTGCCAGCTTAAATTCATAGTGGACCTAACTTTAAATTTGTGTGTTGACAGATTCTGTGTTTGGAATCACAACCTTAACGCCTGCTATTCTGTAGTTTTAAATAATTTCAGATTTAGTTTCTCCTCTGTAACATTTTTCCACATTTTAAACATAGATCCTCTATAAATATTAATGTTTTATTTCTATAGCTTTTGTATTTTTATTGCTCCCATGAATGGAATTCTTTTTATTATCTTTCTGACTGGGCATTACTGTTATATTGAATCTATAAATATGTAAATATTTGTTTTGCAATCTATCCTGTTCCTGAAACCAGTGATAGTTCTCTTATATTTTTCAGTTGTTTTATTTTTCAGAGGGCATTGCTTTGTTGAATTTTTGTTGCAAAGAACTGAAAATTTTCCATTTGGCTTTGTTTCTGCTACTGGCATTTTCCTATTGAGGTCTATTCCTTTGTGAGAAGCTGTCTTTGGTCACAATGTGTTTATTGGGAACCAGGCATGCCTCTTCCCTTAGTAGTATTATGTAAGGAATGGGAAAGGGTTACTCTAAGCTTTGATATCAACATTGGCTGGAAATGCATTCAGATTTATTCTACCTGGACTTAGTTTGGATTGAAGCTTCTTTCTGAGGAGCTGTGGAAAGGAGGACGTCTTTTCAACTTTTTACCCCCACCATGCCATCCTTTAGGTCTTGGCTGTGCTCTGCCCATGTCACTGGCAAGATAAGATGTGCCATAACATTCTTAAGTGAGGCTATCTAGTTCAGATTGCAGTCTGAAAGTAATTCAAGAATGAAAGGGTTAGCCGGGCGTGGTGGCGCATGCCTTTAATCCCAGCACTCGGGAGGCAGAGGTAGGAGGATCACCGTGAGTTCGAGGCCACCCTGAGACTCCATAGTGAATTCCAGGTCAGCCTGGGCTAGAGTGAAACCCTACCTCGAAAAACCAAAAAAAAAAAAAAAAAAAAAAAGAATGAAAGGGTGGGATATGGAGTTAGGTATTTAGCATGATTTGTGTTTAATTATGAACATCTGTACTTGCAAAATCTGAACTTTATTCCTGGGCTGGTAAGACCATAGAACACGTTCACACACTGATATTTATAGCTTAAAATTCATAACCATGAGCATGACTAGGATGAGTAGCTCTGCTTTATAATTATGTGGCATGACCTAAGTCTTCACATATAAGTTGAAGTCAGTGATGTAACCTAGCTTGCAAGATATGTCTTGATTGGGCTCAAGAGAATGCCTGAACTTGCCTTCATCCATTCTCTTAGGGCATCTTCAAAATGTTTAGAAATGCATTGAATATAGCAGAATACATTGTGAAGACAGATATTCAAATAATCAATACATAATAAAATCATAAGGATAGTGTAAGTAGAAGAGGAGGAACATGTGGTGGGCACGCTGGGGCACAGTCTCGTATCACAACACCATGTGTACATTAGTTTGCCTTTCCACATTACCTCATTGCAGACCTCAACCAACTACAGTCTGTTTATGACAGGATCTCAGGTTCTGCCATATAGACTGGGCTGTCTGCAAAGTCACAGTCTCCCTACTGCTGCTGACCCATGTAAGATTACATGTAGGTCACCAGCCCCCCCCCCCAAACGGTATTTAATATTCTATTTACTTTACAGCAAGGAGAAGGATTTTGTTTCTCTGGTTAGAGAACAAGTGTCTTGTCAGATCTCCTCCTTGAGGAAAGAAGAAGATATGTCATCCAGGACGAGTCTCCTCGCTTCTAGATAAAGGCTCCCGTTAGCCTCCACTCACCCACATCCTGTGATGGAGTTCCTCAGGGGCCGTTCCCTACTTGGCATCTGTCTTGATTATCGGTGCAATGCAGCTTACAGTTACGCTTCTGCCATTCATCCTCAAGGCTCTGGGACTCTTGTCTTGTTATACAGTGAAATGCTATTTCCTAAAGAATTTTGAGCCAGTCAAATGTGCTTAACTACTTAGTTCTTATCTCAATGATAAAAAGACTGAAAGAATTAAATACCACACTTTCCTGAGGTTCTCTAATTTTGTATCCATTTATGCATATCTGTCTGAAGGCACTCAATTATTTGGACTTGGTTTTCCCCTTACTCCTTAAATTGACCCTAACTTTAGGTAAATATATTACATGTGTAGACACTAATAAAAAGCATGAATTCAAATCTTTCTACAGCTCAATGTTAATGTTGCTCTCTTAAACACCTTCATAAAAACACTGAATTTTGTTTAATTCTTTGTCTTTTTATTTAGGAAAATAATCCTATTAAAAGTTGTAATTTATATAGATTTTCAAAGAAAAGATTGATTGTGCTTTTTGAATAAAAAAGAGAGAGAGAGGATTATATTCCATCCTCACTGACTTAACCTTGTGGAAAAAAGCACCTCTAAACTAAAAAAACAGGCCTTAAAAGAAAAGTTGTGGGACATTCAAAATTGTCTTTAGAAAGGTTTTAGGATTGGGTAATTCTGTTATTGTCCTAGTTTTAGCAAAATTAAAGAGTTGGTATCTAAAATGGCTCCAAATTTTATCCAGGTTCAGCATGCAACAGAGATTTGAAATGAACTCCTCAGAACCTGGGCATGGGGTTGACTGAGCAGACAACAGATTAGCAGCAGTATTTCAAATTGTCTGACTTGCTCTTAGTGCACAGAGGAAAGTATACTCCTTCACAACCTGGCCCACATCACACTTAACAAATCCCTTCTTTCTAGCCACTCTCTGAAGAAAGCCTTTCCCTCCCTTCCCTTCTCTTTCCCAAGTTGAGCCACTTTAGGTACAAGAACCTTCACCAATTATTATTCATTTTAAATTTAGGATGTATATGGGTCTCAAATATCCACTTCTTGCTCTCAAAAGCAGATACCCAAAACTAAACTCATTGCCACCAGATATGTTTTCTGTGATCTAATGGTCCACTGAGCACTTTGTCCAGGAAGGAGACCATCTCTTGGTAGGTGACATTAATTCTGTAACCTGTCTAAGCACAATTTACACAAATAATAGAATGTGCCTATGCACATACATACACACACATGCACATACACACCACTGCCACCAACAAAATGAAAACAAATGAACAAAACCAACTGACTCCAGATTTGAATGTCTCAGTCCAGAGCAGGCGTTTGAACCGGCTTAGAGGAACAGGATGACACTTTACATTTGTTTTCGATGAGAGGACGAAGCTTCCAGCTACTTTTCTCCTCCTGTCCAGACGTCTCTAAAAGGGTTTGGATGACAATCAGTACCCCAAGAAAAAGAATGGGGCTCAAACACTTCAGAAAGTTCTCCAAAGCAAAATGATGTGGCTGCAAGTCTGGTAGCGTGAAGGGCAGGAATCTGTAAAAATGTACTTAAAATCTAAGTTAAAAAGAAAAAAAAAAAAGAGCTTCTAAATTTCACTTTTCCAGTGAGCGTTCTGTTTTCCACTGCTTGCTCCACTGAATCGACCACTTAGGACTCAGAGGAAGCAGCAGCTGATCTGTATGTGGCTGGCTCTACATGCTTGTAAAGCAGGCCTCTTCCTCCCCAGTTTCTTTCCTTTCCACTCCAAAAAAAGCACTATTCTATCTT
This sequence comes from Dipus sagitta, assembly GCA_036346955.1. Classification (NCBI taxonomy): domain Eukaryota; kingdom Metazoa; phylum Chordata; class Mammalia; order Rodentia; family Dipodidae; genus Dipus; species Dipus sagitta. The sequence continues at coordinate 7,791,864 of CM070780.1, read as the reverse complement.
AATCCAAGAGCTGGTAGATTTGGCTTGTTTCTTTGGAACCATCGATAAAAGCAACTTTTTCCCATTAATTTTACTCCTGTCTTCTTATCAGAGCGGCTATTGCTTTTGACAGTTCAGTAGCACACAGGCTGTCTTGGCCAAATGGACTTATGCATACATACATTCAGACTGTATATTGCTACCAAAATGGAATGTCCCTCAGGTTGAGAAATAGCCAAGAAATCAAGATATTGGTAAGATCTGTACCTCCAAGTGCTTCAGTTACAGGCGTGTGCTACCATACCTAACTAAAACTCTACACAGTCAAAAAACATTGATTTTTTTAAAGTATTTTTTATTTTTATTTATTTGATAGAGAAAGAGGCAGATAGGTAGAGAGAATGGGTGTGCCAGGGCCTCCAGCCACACCAAACGAACTCCAGACACGTGCACCCCTTTGTGCATCTGGCTAACATGGGTCCTGGGCAGGCAAACGCCTTAACCGCTAAGCCATCCCTCCAGCCCATACGTTGATATTTTTAAATTACCTTATTTATTCACTTATTTGCAAGTAGAGAGAGAGACAGACAGACAGAAAATATGGGCATGTTAGGGCCTCTTGTCAGTGCAAAGAATTCCAGGGGTGTGTCCCTTTGTGTATCTGGTTTTCCGTGATTACTGAGGAATCAAACCTGGGGAGGCAGGCTTTGATGTGATGCCTTTAACCACTTAGCTATCTCCTCAGCCCAACACTGCTATTGTGAAATGAATTTGAAGTGGTAGTTTGAAATGACCTTATTTATTTTATGTTCATATCAGTGAAAACTTTACAATGGTGCCAGTGGCTGCAATGATGTGGACTTTGAAAGATCTGAGGACTGTTAGAAATCCATGTTCAGAGTCATTCTACTATGATTTTGCACCTGTTGTGCCTGTCTTGGGCTGTGTTATATATGCCCACCCGATTTTATGGAGTCATAATATTTGCACATCTTTGTGGCTGGAACACTGGGGTGCCCTATACATAATTATGTGCATTACATACAAGGTGTGACGCTTAACCATCGTCATAATAGTATCGGTGTAATAAGCATCTCTTCAAACAGCGATGTGTTTGGATTTTTCATGTGTTGGGATTTTTGTTCTCTTCTAGTCATCTTGAAATACATCACAGATGGGTTTTTAAATTTTGTTTTTTTATTTGAGAAAAAGACAGAGAGAGAGTTGAGTATGGGAATGCCAGGGCCTTTGCAATTGTAAATGAACCCCAGATGCATGTGCCGCTTTATGTGTCAGGCTTTATGTGGATTCTGGGGAATTGAACCTGAACTTCAGACTTTGTAAGTAAACACCCTTAACTACTGAACCATCTCTTCAGCCCCCACAGATGGTCTTAATGATTAGTTTTTACAGAATGCTGAAAAATCGGAGCTAATTGCTTTGCTGTCTCTGGTTTAATTTCTTTCTGTGCCCACTGCCCCTTCTCAGTCTTCAGTGATCATTGTTCCATCTTGTTCTACAAGACTGACTTGTAGTTCCCACTAAGGTGTGAGAGTATGCAGCATCTGCCTTTATGTGCCTGGATTTTTTTTTCTTTTTCTCTTAAAAATATTTTATTTATTTATTTGTAAGGAGAGAGAGAGAGAGAGAGGAGTGTGGGTGCACCAGGGTTTCTTGCAGCTGCCAATTCCAGATGTATGTGCTTCATTTGCATCTGGTTTACATGGGTACTTGGGGATGGAATCCAAACCACCAGGTTTTGTAAGCAAAGATCTTAACCTCTGAGTCACCTCCACCCCAGCCCTGTCTTATTTTTTTAATATAACAATTTCTAGTTCTTTACATGCTTCTACAAAAACATGAATTACTTTTTTTTTTTTTTTTTTTTTTTTTTTTTTTTTTTTTTTTGAGGTAGGGTATCGCTCTAGCCCAGGCTGACCTGGAATTCACTTTGTAGTCTCAAGGTGGCCCTGAACTAGTGGCGATCCTCCTACCTCTGCCTCATGAGTGCTAGCACACATGAAAATTACATTTTTTATATCCAAATAATAATTTATTGTCTCTTTTTCCACTTACCCTCTGGAGGCTGTCTGAGTTGACGTCCTGTTTAAGCTGCTGCGAGCAGTGCTGCAGGTAACATAGGTATCTTTTCAGGTGTAATGATTTCATATACATTACACCAAACGTAAGGTGGCTCTACATTTCAGGTTTCGTTTGGTTTTTATTTGGTGTTTAGAATCTCCATTTACACTTCCACCCACAGATATGAGTACCCACTTCCCTTCATGCCAGCATTGTAATTTTGTGTCTTTTTGTCCGGAGCAAGTCTAAGTACAGTGTGCTGTCTCCTGCTTTTGAGTTGCGATTCCCAGAGAGCTAGTGGGAATTGGGTGTTTGTTTGTTTCCATGTAGTTGTTGGTGACTTGGGTGTTGCCTTTGAGATGTGTCTACTTAATTCTTTTGTCTATTTTAATTAGATTATTTGCTTCAGTGTTGTCTGGGATTTTGAGTTCCTTCTACATCTTAAATATCAACACTTGCTAGATGTATAATTTGCAAATATTTTCACCCATTCTTCAGTTTCTCGTAAGTATGTTCTCTACTGTGCAATGATCTTAGCTATAACCACAGCTATCTATTGTTTACACTAATGTTTTGAAGTGTTTCCTTTATAATTTCTTGTAGTGATTTCATAATTTCTGGTTTAACATTCACGTCTACAATTCATATTGAATGTTTTTAACGGATGACGAGAGGAAGGGATCTAATTTCACTTTTCTTGTATATATATCCAAAATTTCCAACAGCATTTGGGAAAATGTTGTCCTTATTGTAGGTCCTTAGCATCGTTGTTAAACATCAGGATGATTTGGGATCAATTCCTGGGTTCTCTGCTGTGTTCCTTTGGTTTGTGTGTTTATTATGATAGTGACTTACTTTTTGGTTACTATATCTTTGCAGTATGTTTTTAAGTCATGCCTTGCCATTAGCTTACACACACACACACACACACACACACATACAGAGCTAAATCATTTGTGAGTCCATGTGAATTTAAAATTTGATTTTCCATATCTATGAAGAAAGCTATTGCGATCTCAAAGAAAATTCTATGTAATTTATAGATTGATTTGGGTGGAATCATCTCTTTGATATTAATTCTTATGCATGAGGATGGATAGTTTACATGTATTTTGTTATGTATAATTGTTTTCATCTGTATTTTATAATTTGCACTGTAGAGTTATTTTAATACATTGATTCCATCTATTTCTAAACATTCCATTTTCTGTTGCAATTAAAAGTGGCATGGGCCTTCTTAATTTATTTTTCAGTTAGTTCATTATTAGTGTACAACACATTACTGATTGACATTCCATCCTGTAGTTTTACTGAATTCATTGATCAATTCTAATATGTTTTTTTTTTGTATTTTATGGTGTATTGTACTTGTCAGTCTTGGCTCAACTGGACTGAGGAGTGCCTAGGAAATACACATCTGGACATGGTGGAAAGGCAGCTTCCAGAAAGGATCACGTGAGGGGGCAAACCTTCCCTCCTGCTGGCAAGACTGTATGGGTCGGAGAGACAAGGGTCAAGGGAAAACGTAGCATCACACGTCTGCCTTGGTTTCCTTTCCGAGTGCACATGTCTGCCGCTGTGGCTGCACTCGCCCACCTCACACACGTCGGAGCCACGCTCTCCCAACTGTCCAACAGGGACTCAACTCCCAGCAACTCTTCGTAGGGCCTTCCTGGCCTTCTGTGCTGGGTTGGGACAGTTCAGGCACCCAGAATCTTAGGCTGTGCAGCTACCAGGCCCTAATGTTTCTGGAGTATAGACAGGCATTGTTGGACTGTCCAGCTCTTGTCATATAAGCTAACCTAATAAATCCCTTTATTTTGATACATTGTTGAATATGATTTTCTGGTATTTTCTTGAGAACCTTTGTATCTTTGTTTCTCACAGATGTGAGTTCACAGTTTTTCTTGTCATTGTTACATGTGTGTCAGGTTTGGTATCTGGGTAATACTGCAGTCCAAGTGTCAGTAGCCCCTTCACCTGGGTGTTTGAAGCCATGGTGAAGACCTCTGAAGAGGATCTGGTTTCTTGGTGATTTGTACTCAGCCTTTTTGGAAGAGTGCCTGCTGAGAGCACTGAACTGGCACCGAAGTTGCAGTTATCTTGTTTTCACATTCTGTTGCAGCATTAGTTATTATTTATTCGACAAATATTTACTGGGCACTATTAGTTACATGACATTCAGAAGGCTTAGTTAGGGTTTTATGAGGAGTTTTCAAAAGCTCATGCATAAACATGATACAAAATATAAAATTTAAATACTAAGAGACAAGTATAGTTCTGTAGAGCTTTGGAGAGGACATTTGCTTTAGGCTGAAGAGTTAAGCAAAGGAAAGGACTTTGAGTTTTAAATAGGTACTTGGATGTGGAGCAGAGAAATTGGTTTAAGCAGAGGCACAGAGTGGTGAATTATCAACAAAGTCACAAAGAATAGGGACCCTTGATTGGAAAAGAGGGTCCATAATGAGGGTAATGCCTAGAAAAATTACCGAGGTTTTGAATGCTGAGTTGGACCTTAGACTTCACTTAGAAATGAAAAAGATTTAGTCTGATGGTTTATGGTCTGATTCTTTTTAGGTATGCCTTTTAGGCTGGGACCAGTGTGGAAAGGATTATTTTAGTTTGAAAGTTAAAATCTGGCTGGAGCAGAGAACTTGAACCTGCAGATAGGAAATTGGATTGTGCTAGGTCCTGAATTTTTTTAATGCTTATTGTTTCTCTATTAGAGATATATATATTTGTGATGGACTAGAAATTGTGACATCAAATGCATCCAATGGGATTTTAAGAAGAGAAAATCCTGGAATACAGTATTTTGGAGACAAATCATTTTTCTGCTTCTCTTTAAGGCAAAACTCATTTGCTTAGAATTATTGTTTTAATTCTTCAGTATGATGTTCATTCAGATATCATGGCCACTCAGATGCCAGAGTTGTCTTTCGACATAGATTATACTGTCCTTTTCTTACCTAAATATAGATGAGAATCAACATTAGCTTCCCTAGTGTTGTTGGATGTATCTGTTTGGTCTGTATACATACACGTCTCAATTCTGTGGCTGGTCCAACATCTCCTTGTGCAGATCCACCTCTCATTCACCATGCAGTGGTCTCCAAGCCAGAGGCAGACACTGAAGTATGAAGAGATTGCCCTGTGTACATACAAAATATGTGTATGTAATAATGCATTTTAATATTCAGAACAATATACGACGAACCAATAACTATGTTTATTTTAGGTCAGGGACAAGATATTGACATTAAAATGGGAAATTATTTTACCTATAATATTTGACTCCAATTTTCTGCAAGAAAAATATAGGAATGTGTCATTTTAAAATCAGACTTAAGTTTTTTTTTTTTTATTTGAGAGAGAGAGAGAGGAAGAGAGAGAGAGACAGGGAGAGAATGGGTACACCAGGGCCTTCAGCCACTGCAAATGAACTCCAGATGCATGTACCACCTTGTGCATCTGACTTACATGGGTCCTGGGGAATTGAACCCGGGTCCTTTGACTTTGCAGGCAAGAGCCTTAACTGCTAAGCCATTTCTCCAGCCCTAAAGTCAAACTTTTTTTTGTTTGTTTATTTATTTGAGAGCGACAGACAGAGAGAAAGAGGCAGGTGTGTGTGGGAGAGAGAGAGAGAGAGAGAGAGAGAGAGAGAGAGAGAGAGAGAGAGAATGGGCATGCCAGGGCCTCCAGCCACTGCAAACGAACTCCAGACGCTTGCGCCCCATTGTGCATCTGGCTAACGTGGGTCCTGGGGAATCGAGCCTCGAACCAGGGTCCTTAGGCTTCACAGGCAAGCGCTTAACCGCTAAGCCATCTCTCCAGCCCTAAAGTCAAACTTTTAAAAAGGCTCAGAATTTCCCTTCTCCAAGTAGCCCCAAATCAACTTAATGTGATCGTTCAACTTATGTTCATAGAAGTATGGTTTCAACTCTACGTTTCATTTTTTGGTGTGTGTGTGTGTGTGTGTGTAGGTTTCTGTGTGTGGGGGATGCTTATACATGTAGTGGCCAAAGGACAGCCTAGGGTATTGTTCCTCACTTTTGTGAGACAGGGACTTTCATTGACCTGGAACTCTCTAAGCAGGCTACAGTAGCTAGCTTGTCAGCATCCCAGGAATCCTCTTTCTCTGCATCTACTGGGCTTGGTTGTAAGTATTTACCACCACACCTGACTTGTTCACGTGGATTTTGAGGATGGAAATTAGGTCCTCATGCCTGAAAAGCAAGCACTTTACCAACTGAGCTGTCTCTCCTTCTCCCCAGTCCTACAATAGTTCTATTTTCATACTGTATTATTCAAGTATTTTGATGCCACTTGACAAATGCCTTTTCCACCTATCATTAAGCCAAAGGGGAACTCCACCAAGGAAAACTGGAGCCTGCGTCTGATTCTACACCTCAGTTTAATGTGATGACTGGCTGCTCTCTTCTTGTCACCTCCAGTCGTTAGTCACCTGACATTTCTTCTGCTCACTGGCCACTCAGAGTAGCCTCTGACTCCTTTCTGCATCCAAATTGTAAATGTTGGTACACTTTAAGACTTACACCTGGGCTCCTTTCCCATCTTCATTTTTGTTCTCTCCCTATCTGATTTTATCCAGTGTTGTTTCTCTTCATTATTTTTATGCTGACAACTGAGTTTATGTCTTTAGCCCAGGTTATACTCATAGTGATACCCATGTGTACAGTTTCCTGTGAGGTGGAAACTTTATAGAACTCTCGTGTTTAACATTTGTTTCTTAAGAAGAATGGGTCCTCAGAACTTACAAATACATTAGCTGTCCAGTTAATGGCATTTCCAAACATTTTACTTCTCATTTCCTGCACCACCATACCCTGACCATCTCTTGAGGGTGCTAGATGAATTCTTAGATCTTCTTTTTATCTTCCCTCTTTTTATTCATTAGTCTACATTCCACACAGTATGGGTAATACATTTGAAAATACATTTGTTGATATATTTTATATATAATACATAGTAAAGTATATAAATTGTACATGTACAGCCAAATAACCAGTGTACAGATCAATATCTGTTCTTAAATACATTTTAGTTTTTTATGTTTTTAACATTAGAATTTCACTTTATTTGTTTAATGTGCTATGGTGGAAATCACCCCATATTTCTTCTAATATATATATATATATATATATATATATATATATATATATACACACATACACACACACATACATATCATGGTCATTTAAAAAGTATTTCTTTAAAACCCTGATATGTAGACATCTAGTTAATCTATTTTTGTCCTTTTCTTTGTCATTTAGCTCTATGACTAACAGCACAGGTAGTGAATAAAACCCAAGTTTCTTGATTTACAGGCGGTGCTGTTTTTTAATGTTTCTCTATTACTGCCTTTCTGCCTCTTGGTTTTATAGCCAGGTTGAGTTGTATTAGAATAGAGATTTATCCTTTCAGAATAACAGTCCTCACTCAATTCTGCCCCCATTATTTGTGTCTGTAATTTATAAATATTTTATTAAAGTATGATGGATTTTGTGAATAGTTGTTAGTAATTCCAATGTACATTAAGACAATAATTCAATTACTTCAGGACTAGTATGTGGCATGAAGTTAATTTCATTTGTTCTCCTTGGGCCCCACTGACTCCTCTAAACTCTCCCTTGGTAACCGGAAGGACCACAGAATAGAATTTTAAAAACATGGATACACTGAATCAGCTCAAATTAGTATACTGTTGCCTTTGTTTGGTACTTATTAGAGTTAGAAGTTCTTTCTTCCACATTTCTGTATCACATTACTTGATGCTCACTGTGTCCTGTATGTGATACCTCAGACATGGAATTTAACAAACCTGTAGTATAGGGGAGAAAAAAAAGAATCAGACAAACTTAACAAATTCTGGATCTACCTCATAAAAAAATAAGGAATGAATATACTGAAATCAAAAGGTCTTATTTTCTAGACACCATTATTTTTATTTTTATATTTAAGTGTGTGGATATAAATAAGGCAAGGTTTTTGTTAATAAAATAACATGGAAGCTAAAATATAGTCTAGCCTGAAGACACATATATTACTATTCAGTATTTTTTTTAAGTCATCATTTCATCTTTCAAGGATGATGTCAGAGTCGAAGTACCACAAAGGTCTTGTTTCTTCTCTGACAAATTTCCAAGTGGACATTTTCTTGGTGTTGTAGGACACGTTCAAGGGTATCACACCCAGGGCGCATGGCACCACTAACCTAACCCTCTCCTCTTCGCTCTTGGAGCAGGTCTGCCGAACGGTGACAGGGCTCTTCTGTGCTCTGAGGGTGTGTGGAATGTCCCCATCACCTTGGGGGCAGGAGAAACAACTGAAAACCAGAATAAACACCAGTTGGTGTTGGGTCTCATATTTAATACTTGCTCTGCTTCAGGTATTTTTTCATAGCATGCCCTTTCAGATGTTTAGTTTACATGCTTAGCATGTCCATTCTACCACCGAGAAAAAGCTGTTGTTCCTCATCTTTGTCTTTCCTCACCCGTACAACCACCCCGTTCCACATCACACACAGGGATCACGAACCCCAAGGGGGATCACTAAGTCTCGGTGACTTGTGCATCAAGGGAAAATACAGAAGAAAATACGATTGTTCCTCCTGCATGTCAACATTCTTTACTCTACTGCTGTCCCGCTCCTGACATCATTGCAGTCAGAGATCCTTTGGGCACATATAGTTCTAGAGCCTTGCTGGAGGCTGTAGGAATTAGCCAATTACTACCACTAACCAAATTCTTCTGGAAGGAAAGTGGATTCTGTGATTTAAGTTTATGATCTCACAACATTTCAGGGTAGAAATCAGAACAATGCCCTTCTTTCCACAGTACTTTTTTTAGTTATGTTATGTGCCTATCATAGACTCGTGGTCAATTCATTACACTTGTATAGTGATTCACCCCTCACTCTCTCTCACACACCTAGATATATTCTCAATGAATTCTGGGATGGAGAGAAAGAGAGAGAGAGATTAGTAGTAAGATTTTCAGAACTGATATTTATCATTTTATACCCAAAGCTAACTTTATTTCCTGACATAGGTGAACAATATTTTCTCAAAGAAAAACTCATACATTGTCATGTGTACAGGTCATTTTATAACTTGCAAAGTGCATTCAAACTAACTATCTTATTGAAAACTCAGTGGTATTGTTTGCTTTTCATAGATTGAAAAAAAAACCTCAAGGAGATTAAAGACATGTCAGCTCTTACATGAACTATCTATTGGCCTCTGTCTTTTTTTCTGTCATTTTGTGTTTTTTAAAGAAATATTGCAAATTGTTTTGACATAAAATTATTCATAACATACAGAATAATGGAGTGACTACCTGTGTACCTGCCAATGGCTTAAGAAATGAAATATTGTGCTAAGTGTAGTGGTGCATGCCAATAATCCAAGCACTTGAGAAGCTGAGACTCCAAGTGTGAGGGTCTACTGGACTACATAGCACCACCTGCCTTAAAGTGAGGGAGGGGGAAGGAAGGAAGGAAGGAAGGAAGGAAGGAAGGAAGGAAGGAAGGAAGGAAGGAAGGAAGGAAGGAAGGGAAAAAGAAATAAAGAGAGAGAGAGAGAAAGAAAAGCAAGAAAGAAGAAAGAAAGAACACAACTAGAACTTGATAGTGTGTAATAATTCTTTATAACATAGATAATACTTCTAATTAATACCTAGCTTACTATCTGGCAACTTTATATACCTCAGTTTCCTCATTGTAAAGATAGGACTACTTTTTCAACATTACTTGACATATATAGTGTGCTTGTGTCAAATATAAGCTTTTTTTTTTTTTAATTTTTTTGAGGTAGAGTCTTACTCTAGCCCAGACTGACCCAGCGCTCTGTATTCCCAGGCTGGCCTTCAATTCACAGTGCTACCCCGACCTCTGCCTCCCAAGTGCTGGAAGAGTGCATTGTAAGGAGTCATACCCTTCCTTTGGCTCTTATATTCTTTCTGCCCTGTCTTCTGCAATGGACCCTGAGCCTTGGAAGGTGTGTGATAGAAGTGTTTCAGTGCTGAGCACTCCTCTGTCACTTTTTTTTTAGCACCATGGTGCCTTTTGAATCATCCCAGAGGTCATTGTCATCTGAAAGGAGAAGCTTCTCTTGTACCCCCCAAAACAATCCGATAAATATTATTTTAAAAAAATAGTTAACATTTTGTTCCACTGTTCCCTCACTGGATATTCAACTTTTGGGGTAATATAACCCTTCATTCATAGTATCAATCTTTTGGCAAGATTTGGACTTACTTACTGGTTTTCTCAATAAACTCAATTTGAGGTCTGAACTTTTGGTTTTCCTCTGTTTAGTAAGTGGTCATTGAAACCCAGCATTTCCATCAGGACATTGGAATTAACTAAGACCTGAAGGCGGCCCTTTAACTAATGAGTGTAACAGGTCTTTCTGAGGTAGACATATGCTGAGGACCATGATTTTCTCAGCATCCCACAGTCTCATTCTTTGCCACAGCAAAGGTTGGACAAGACTGAAAGCTCGCGCACTTCATCACATCTCAAACTGTCCTGAAAACTTACTAGGAAATGGGTAAGCTCACTCATTTGAGTGTGGATTTTTCATGTGTAATTGGGAATAATAATATACAACTTACCAGGTTTGAAACGTAGACAATAAATGTGAAATAGCATATTAGCAGGTAGTTTATGAGTATTTGATAAAACTTCAGTTTCATATGTTTTAGTAAAATTCATTTCAAGAAATAGCACCCAGATCTTTGCTGATTAGCAAGAAACAGTGTTCACTGCAAATGATTTGGCTATTTGTTGAAGTGGCAATGGTATTGGCTCAATTAATTCTAATGGGTTTTCTTTCATACTGTATAAATTTTTAAGATAGGGTTTTGGAATTAAACATTCCTTTCTGAGCATTCCAGTTTTACTATGTGCTGCTTATATGATCTAGACCAATTTTCTTATTGGTAATGTGGGAATAATTCCTTTATAGTGAATGAAAATTAAAGACAGTAGATTCAGATCCCCCACTGTACTGCTTGCTCTAATGTTAAGCGTGGAATAATTAGTAGCTGATACTTTTGCCATTTCATAAGACTGAGCTTTCAAATGTTTTGGTATAATTAAAACAGGAAATTCTAACCCTTCCTACTCACTTGAGAATAATCTCATGGAGATTATATGTCAATAAAAAATCTCTGATCTTTCTCTCTTAATAATCCAAGCCCCAATGCTGGCAAGTTTTCATAGTAATTTGCACAGTCATCAATCAACCATTTCACATGGATAAGGAGTACAATGGAAAATGGGTGTTTGTTTATCCCAGGGGTACATTGGTTATTAAACTGCACACTCATCGGGATGCTTGGAAAGAAAAGCTGGTAAATTAGTGATAAAAAGTTTTCACCTGGGGATTCAAACCACAGGGAGTAAGGAGAGGAGGTCTCAGAGCTCCTGGGTGTTTCACTGGAGGACTGTCAGGAATCCAAGTCAGGCCATTGGCATAGTTACCTTCCATTTAAATGTAAAGAGATTTAAATTCCTAAAATTCTGCTATGGATTTTTCACTTTTGGCAAATCACAAACAGGAGGAACATGTAGAGGACACATGATCTGTAAATTGCTCCTCCCTGTGAAGACATGCACATTTTTAAAGCAGTTGTAGAGCTACACTTTGAGAGTTATAGCATGGGTCTTTCAGAAGGAAAAAAAAAGGGGGGGTATTAGCTAAAAATAACAGATCTACAGGAAGGAAGAAAGGGCACAAGAATGCAAGCTACATGGAACACAAGATAGAAATGCCCTTGCTCCTAGGGAGTTCAAATCTGTGGCAGAGTAAAATGTTGTGTTGAATATTTTATCATTCAACAGACTAATTAAGTTGCAATTAAATTATTTACATTTTAATTACAAGTATATTGCTATCTAAATCAACGGCCTAAAAAGATTTTAATAAAAATAGAATATGTCTTACTCCTGTCTCTTCATCCTGGAACTTTAGTTCACAGCAAGCTCTTGACATTATATTAGCTTCTCGGATTTAGTTCCACACTCAAACTAATGTAGTGATACAGCTGTTATTGAAGTGTTAATTTTCACTGTAAAAATGAAACTACTTCTTCAACACCTTTTGTACCCACTCATACACCCACTGCTCTGTGCATCACGTTGTTATTGAAATCGTTCCTGCGTGTGTTTCCTGTAGCTGTATGTCCATGTTGGCACAGCAAACATTTTAAGACTTCTCCCATTAAATTTACTTGAAGATTGTTCTTTTGCTTTCCTTACAACCAATGATTTCCCTCTCTGCTTGATTTTCTGTGACTCTTATCATCATTATTTTCTGCACAACCCATCAGACCTGTCAGAAAACCCTCATTATTTTCCAGATATGTAGACCTTGGACATTAGTGTAAAGTCCTCAGCAGCCTTCAGGCCTCACGCTGTGGCCAGAGATCCTTGCTCCAGGAACTTGCTGCACCTGCCTCATTTCTCCTCCTGTCACTTATGGGAAGTCACTCAGTGCCCTTCATTGTCCCCATATGATATGTGATGTGTTCCGTTGGTTAGTAACTGGGTGAGAAGGAATCTCTGTGAGGGTCACTTTTTAATAATGCCTTTCTTCTTTCCTAAAAAATTATTCATACTTGGAAATGTTTTCGTCTGTGTAACTTTAATAATAGTAATTGAAGGACTCAGGAACCAGACGGGATGCCATGACAGGCTTCAGAGTCACCAGTAGGCCTAAGTTTCTGTTTCCCGGCAAGGTTTAGTCTGATTGGGAGTGATTTCCTAATCTCTGTTTTTCAATATTTTATAGTTTTATTTTCTCTATCAGGTAAAGTCCTTTCATATCTTACAGTGGTCTTTATAGCATCTCATTCTTACTTTTTGAGATGAAACAATGTTTCATCCCTCTAATGTGTTATATTTACAGTTCTAGTTTTATTATGCTCCCTGACATTCCATTTATTGGCTGTGGCTCATCTGGATCCCCGTGATAGTTTGGCTATGTCCATCTGTCATATCAGCAGCTGATGTTTGTCTCTTGGTCTGTACGTAAGCACGAGGCACTGAGAAGACAACCAGTGTGTGTTTTGTGGGGTTAATAACTGTGGATGCACAGTAAATGGCAGGACTGAATTGGAGTGTATGTGGTGGGAGCGTAAGTGCGTGTAAGTGTTCAAATGCCGCTTTCTGGGAATCTTGTCTGTGAAGCTCTTGACTGTGTCCAGAGGAAAAGCCTCCAGTCCGATCCCCATAACAGACACCATAAAACCATGCCAGTGTCTGAGGTTCTAGGAGCCAAGTGGGCAAGCAGAGAGTTGGGGGAAGGGCTATGTGTCAACAGTTTATAAAGATAGGATTTTGTGTAACTCTTTTACTTTATCTCATTTTCTACATTTGCTTCGATTTTCTGCATTCGTACTCCATCATCAGAATAAATCTGGGGTCTTGTCTCAAAGCTGTGACCATTTAGCCACACGTGGTGTCACAAAGGATTAGAGGTACAAATAATGTATCCATGTGGTCAGGAATCCTTTGTCCCTTTTCCCTGTGATCACATACCTTGTCACCTGTTACCTCAGCTATGGACGGCCCTATCAGGGTTCTTTCAATATAAGTACACTTACATTTTCAGTAACTGGTCACTATTGGCTCTTTCCTGAACCTTACTTCGTTCTGAAGTTGGGATTTTAAAAAATATTTTAATATTTTATTATCATTTATTAGCATATGTGGCCCATTCATTTAGTCTAAACAGAAGTCTCGTGTTATTCTTGAAACCCCAGGTGAATAAGACAAAGAAAGTAGTCCCACCTCCTCAGATGCAGCAGGGTTGGAAGCAGCAGACGAGGAGTACGAATGGAGGGACGTCTTTACCAGACTGGGTAATCATGGGGGAAATTAGAATGAAATGACTTCATGGCTTTTGCCTGGCTGACCAGGTGGAAGCCATTGACATCCTCAGCAAAGAGGATGCAGGAGGGAGTCTAGGAGAGGACTAGGCCCATTCCAGTTTAAACTGAATGAACTTGAGATACCCCCCCCCACACACACACAGACACATGAGTTAGTTGTTTTCCTCTTGAAGACTGGGAGGTCATCATGATGGCACCATGTGCTGGAGTGATCTTTAGAGCTGTCAGCTGTAATGTCTCAATAATTCTATTTGTCAATACAACAGTCTTTTTAAGTCCCATGACTCATTAAGCAGATATAATGAATAAAGTGATTCCAATTCAACAACATATACCTTTATTTGACAATAAGAAAGAGTGATAAGACCTCTGAGGCTCATGCTTATAGAATCAGGGAGAAATATATGCATAGTTGGCTCTGAGGCCCATAATTGGGGCTTACCAGAGTTGATAACTTCCTTTCCTATCAAAATGAACCATTGCTGATGCTCAGGTCTTCTCAAGAAGAAATATTAAGACAAGAACTTGTAATACTCCAGTGGCACCTAAAGTCCTTTAAAACTTAAAAAAAAATCACATCAAGCAAGAATAGTTTCAGTTTCCTGTTAAAAAGTGATTTTAATGTGAAAGTGTGCACAGAATGACTTGTAATGCACTTGCTCAGAACACAAGAAGCATATAAACATTTCACACAGATGGAAACATCACACACACACACACACACACACACACACCTTCTGTTATCTTCTTTGGTTCAAGGGAAAACCTTTTTCAAAAATAAGTTAATCCTTTTTTCTGTTTCTTGTGTTCTCTTATTATCATTCCCATCAAATTTCCCTCCTTTCTTCCCTCACTGCTCTGGAAAGACATTTCACAGGTAACTTGTAACTTGGGTTTAAATTGCCCACCATGACACACCAGCCTGTAGGCTAGCGGCAGTTGGACTGCAATACAAGTTGAGAAGTTGAGGTTAGGATACTTGCTGACAGTTTGAAGTCAGGCAAAAAAAAAAAAAAAAAAAAAAAAAAAAAGTGTTTCTGTTTCTGAGTTTTCAGACTAATATCCACCTTGCAAAATACTAGCTGTGGAATGGGCAGCTCTTATCAGTGTATGCTCCACCACTGTGTGTCATGGGAAGAATTTTTAAAAATATTTTGTTTACTTATTTACTGGAGAGAGAGGAAGAAAGACAGAGAGAGGCAGATAGAGAATGGGTATGCCAGGGCCTCCTGCTGCTGCAAACTCCAGACGTGTGCACTACCTTGTGCATCTGGCTTATATAGGAACTGGAGAATCAAACTTGGGTCCTTAGGCTTTGCAGACAGTGCCTTAACCTTTAAGCCATCTCTTCGGCCTAGGAACTTTTAAAACAAATATTTATTTATTTATTTTGAGAAAGAGAGAGAGAATAGGCATATCAGGGCCTCTAGCTTCTGCAAACGAACTCCAGATGCATTCGCCCCCCCCCATGTGCATCTGGCTTACGTGAGTACTGGGGAATCAAACCTGAGTCCTTCGGCTTTGCAGGCAGGCACCTTAACCACTAAGGCATCTCTCCAGCCCCATAGGAACGATTTTAAAGTGATGTTGTACTCCACAAAACATAAATTCCTCTAATTAGTTCTTCTACAGTTAATATACAGTAGGCATTATCTGGCCATACTGAAATTGAAATTAAATATTATTTCAAGGTAAAGCAATTCCAGAAAGTTGACAAATGCTTTATGATAACACCTAATTTAGTTGGTTTTTAAGAGAAAATTGTGAATAATATTTTGATAATTTTCTTTATTCGAGACTTATTCCCATCCTGCTATCATGCTTGGTCCTTTATCTTACTTTAATATACCAATAATCCAGTAGGACACCTCTGAAAAGTGGAGTCCTTGAGGTAGAAGGGAGAAATAATGCATCAAGGGGTTGTAGCTCAGTGGTAAAGCCTTGCCTCTATGAGGCCCTAGATTTAAGTTCCTACACTACAAACAAAAAACTTACATTTTTATTTTGAATATAGTCACTTATTTACACTTTTGAAGTCAGTTCCTTAATTTAGGTTATTTATCTTTGGGTTTTTATTTTAATTTGTGTGTGTGTGTGTGTGTGTGTGTGTGTGTGCACACGTACGGAGGTCAGAGGACAACTTTCTGGTCAGTCCTCTCCTTCCAAGCCTGGTTAAGGCAGGGTCTCTTTCATTCTCACTTTGTTATTTTGACTGCTGTGCTGGCTGGGAGCTTCCAAGCTGGGAAATTTTCCCACCTCATCCACCTCCCATCTCACCACTGGTGCAGCAGACAGCAGCACTTCTTACATGGGGTCTGACAATGGAACTCTAGTCTTGAGGCTTCAGCTGTGAATGCTTTGTCCACTGAGCTGTCTCTCTAGCCCTTTAATTTCATATTTGGCAAATTAGAAGTCCTTTCCTGAGATGTTCCATAGACTCAAGCAGGTACCCAACACCAGCACCACATTAGAATGTCACCATGTCAAGGGTGAGGGGAAGAGGTCAGCCTGGCCTTCCTGCTTCGAGGAGCCACCCGCCTCTGGGAGAAGCAGTGCAATGAGATGATCTTAAGGTGAAGGCACCACAGTGGCACAAGCAGCTTCCAGTGGTACACCTTCCCCACAGACAGAGGGTGCAGCCATTAGTTCTCAGCAGACTGGTGGGATAGACGTCAGTGAAGATGAATGGAGTCGTCTCTCAAGCTTTGTATTAGGCAGCGTTCTTCTCATTATCTCACAATGGCTTTGATATCTACTTAAGAAAAATGAGAATAGTTGAGATTATCTCTCAAGACCACTTTACTTTCATTATAAGATTATATTTAAAAAAATGGAGACATCTCTCAGAATGAAAATTCCAGTGGTACGGTGATATTGAATTCTCAGCAGAATGAAATTGTAATTCGTTATTCTCGGTGCTCTGGGAACTGTTCTAGACGAAGGCAAACCCGAGGCTGCTTCTGTGGCCTGGAGAAGCAGTTTATAAAAAAGGAAAAAGTAGGTATTTTTCCATGACTTTGAGTCCACAGTCTATAAAATAGGAAAATGAATAAAAAAAATTTCCAAGTATGTATTGCAAAGATTGCCTGCCTTTTATTTATTTTTTTAGGAATGACTATTTTCTTTTTTGGAACTATAATAGTAATGGAAGTAATGGATTAATGCCAGTGTACATTCTATCATAATTTCAATAAAAATGCATGTTGCTAAATAACACCTTAAAAATCTCTACAATATAGTGACAAATAACTAGCTTTATAATGTGGTGTTTGAGTAAGCTTGAGTTTCAGACCTCACATCATAGAAAGTTCCTTTGACACTTTCTTCAAACCATAGCAAATGGAAATATCTCTAGGGCTGGACAAGAATGAGTGTTCTGTCCTGTTCTGAGATATCCTTTGAAATTTTCACTCCATCCCTGATTAATTTCTTTGGGAGGTAGAGAAGGTAAATTAAAACAAGATGAATATCTATATACAGCTGGATTTCTCTCTGTTGGTTGATTTAGTGATATGATCATGAGAAATCTTTTTATTTATTGTGTGTGTGTGTGTGTGTGTGTGTGCACATGCATGTGTGCATGTGTGTATACAACAGGATTTCTTCCCACTACATCCAGAAAAACCTGCATCTCATAGACTCTGAGTAAACTGCCCCTTAATAAGGGGTAGGATCATTGCAAAGTAGCATGAGTTGTGAGCTGCCAGGGAGTAGATGTTATGAACATGATCTGCCATTTTCTCTCCCACTAGAATTTGTCTCTCACTGCTCTTCCCCTGTCACCTCACTCTGTAGGAAGAGTAAGGTCATTTTAAGCATCATCCCCAAATATGGCAAATATGGCTATAGGTCCTTCTGTTTGAAGTCTGAAAATTCATACACAGTTCCTAACCTAACAAGGAAAATAAACAGCATTTTCACAGAGTCTATACCAGGAAGAATAGGAAAAAAATATTGTCATCATTCTGTTTCTTTGGTCGAATGAGATCGGAATGTAAAATCAAGTTCTGTCTTCAGTCTATAACCTTGGCTCTGAGATGCTCTTTGTGTCCAGAAGATATGATGAGAATAAAACAATACATAGTTTGTAGTTGGTTTTTAACTTGATTAAAATGTTTCCACTCCATATGGGAAAAAAAGTGTGCTATTTGGACCGGATAACACTAGCTATGACATTATTTTGTGACAATTAATGGTTATTAGTTTTCTAGTCTATTAAACCAGAACCAGTAGTAAAAATAAAAGTTATTTCTTGTGATATTTCTTGCTCATGAGCTACAGAGTCTAATAGAATGGTCTCCTCTGCCTTTATTGCTCACAAGCTAAGGAGGCCTAATTGAATGATGTCCTCCCCCTTTATTGGTTTTCATGAACAGGACTCTCAGCCCCAGGGTCACCCCCACTAGAGACCAGCAAGCTCACAGAAGCAGCCCTGGAAACAATGACTTCCTCATTCCCCCCACAAGTGGAGACCAGAGTAAACATCCAAACTCACATGCATCATTCTCTGTCTTTAATGACTAATACCTTTGTTCAAGGTTACAGCTAAGGTTAAATAGTGTAAATGTTATTTGTCTCCCACTTGACCATGACTTTTATTATTCTCACCAGAGCATGGTGTGATGCCCATTAACAAAAATTTAGGGGAGCAAATTCCATCTTCTCTTCACCCATGATTTTTTTGTTTTGCCAAAACTGCTGTGTTGACAATTTAAACGTAATTCTTTCACTTCTGATTTGACATTGGAAGAACTCCCTTCTGCTCATAAGTCATGGAAAGATGGATGACAGAAACCCAAGTCCCTCCATAGCTTCTGTTGTAGCCTCCTACCATGGTGAGAATTCTGTAAACACCAAATGTGTTAAACATAGAAGAGATATGAGACCTCTATATCAAATAACTTACTTAATCTTTACTATATTCTTCTAATTAAGAGAAGTATTATTTTTAATGTGTATTTTTTAGAAAGGGAGAGAGAGAGAGAGACACACACACCCACATACTGAGTGAGGATGGTCATGATAGGGTATCTTGCTATTGCAAATGAACTCCTGAAACATGCACCACTTTATGCATCTGACTTTATGTGAGTACTGGGGAATTGAACCCAGGTTGCTAGGCTTTGCAAGAAAGGACCTTTAGCTGTGGAGACATCTCTCCTGCCCCAAGAGAGGTACTGTGTTTTGCAAACACAATCTCATTTGGATCCCCAATGAGGAAGAAGGTAATATTCTAACTGTCTGAATCAGAAATGGTGGATGAGGCCCCTGGCTGCCTCATCTGCTGAGAACTCTGAGGTTTCTAGAGCATACCATTTGAAAACCCCTTAGCCACACAATTTCCAAAAGACCTTTTATTCTGAGGTAACCATGATTGCAACAAACCAAAAGACTTCATATATCATGGGTATTTGGAAGGAGAGGTCCCTGGTGTCCGCCAGTGGAATGAGTTTAACAAATGAAGAACTTGCCAAGAATAATATTTGAAAGTGTGTGTGGATGTGTAGGTGTTGGGGTTGGGTGTGTGTGTGTGTATGTGTGTGCGTGTGTGTGTTGTCCTAGAGGCAGAAAGGAGTATTGTGCTTGCTAGGGAACAAGGAGATGTGAAGGAGATACTCCTCTTCTGGAGGGGTTAAGGCAGGAATCACTTCCTTTCAAGGAGCCATGCACCATCTCTGATGGACTGAGATGCTGGTAGACCTTTTGTGACAGAGGCAGAGGCTGGAGTAGCAGTGATGAGGGATCTACCATCAAGTCTTAAATCTTCATTCACATGCCACATTTATGCTAACTAAGCCTTCTGCCTAAAACCATAGGCGGTGGAGAGGGAACCTGCACAAATGTGACCCTGAAACTCTGCTTTCTGGCCGAGGGACAAGGACATAATATCCACACATCGCCTGGCTCACTCTGCCCAGCACCAGCCCTGCTTATACACTGAGACAGGCAGCCAGTGACATGCCTACATTTCACTTTTCTCTCCATCCAAAATCCACACTAAAGAGAAAATACTCCTGAGAGCCATCATTTGATGATCTTGAACTCATCAGTGCATGAGAGCCACAGTATGAAGGAATATGGCTGTGAATTTGCTCAGTAAATTATGTTTCATATGTTTACCTGGTAGGTGAGTGGTCTTGAAATGTTGTAATAGTTTTACTATGTTAAACTATTTTTTGGCCACCACTTCTTCACACTCATCTCAATCAACATTCCCATACCTTAAATTTCAAACTCTTTGGGAGAAGGGATGATTGTGTATGGAAACCCTCAATCAATCTATTAACCAATTAATCAATTGGCTAAGTTGGTAAAGAAAGAAAACAAATGGAACCCCATCTTCTTTATTACAATCTTTTATCTCTCAAACTCTGGGTTTTTGTTAGAGATAGGAGGAAGACCACTGGTGGGTACATTTGCGTGTTTTAACAGATTTACCCAGAAATAGTAAATTTATGCAGGCAAGTCAGGGAGTGGCAGCTGCAACAAAGAGAAATCAAATCAGATACCTTCAGGGAAGGGAGAAAAGAGGGAAGGGAGGAATAGGGAAAGGGAGGAATGGAAGATGGTATGATGTGAGGGAGGGCATAATCGAACATGGTAGGTCCAGAGAAAAATCTCCAAAAGATTGTGTGTGTGTGTGTGTGTGCGCGCGTGTGCTGTGAGGTACTATGGGATGTTTGACAAAATATTGCAAGTAGCCTCCAAGTCTATCCAGTTTTAAATATAATGCTCAATAATTAAAACATGTCTGGGGGCAGGTGGGGAGATGACTTAGCAGTTAAGGTGCTTGTCTGCAAAGCCTAAGGACTCAGGTTCGATTTCCCAGGACCCATGTAAGCCAGATGCACAGGGTGGTGCACACATCTGGAGTTCGTTTGCAGTGGCTGGAGGCCCTGGCGCGCCTCCCCAGTGTCCTCCTCAGCCTCTGGATATCCTCGCCAGCACCAATCCCACCCCAAAACGTGCTTGTGTGGACTTTGTCAAAAAGAATGAAGTCAGCTCCTTCATTCCTCCCCACTATCTGTAGATTACTGTGGCCAGTCTTCCAGATGAACTGTTTGCCTGGGAGCTGCCACTGGAACAGAGGTCCCTTGTCATAGACACAGTTAATTAAAAGGAAAGTGCTAAGGATGAAAGTGAAGTCTGCTTTTTTGGGTCACTAGTCCCTCCCCTAAGGGCACTCTACCGCAGTCTGATGTTTATTCTTCTTGCTCTGTTCCCATCATTGTACTATGCATGGACGCTATAGAAGTGAGCTATGTGACTGGAACTTTTAGCTTAGATGGAGTCACATGTTTTCATTCAGTGTTATATTTTTTAATTATTCAAATTGATATCTATAGGTCCAAGTCATTCATTTAATATATTCCCTAAAGGAAAAAAATAATTAATTTATGTCCTATCAATAGATATTTAAAACCTATCATATTTTACCATTACAAATTATATAGCAAATATCTTTCTGTATGTAACTTGAGAGGTGCATGCAAGAGTTTCTTTTTGTTTTGTGTAATATTGTGTGTATGTGTGTGTGTGTGTGTGTGTGTGTGTTGTAGTATGGTGTAAACACATGTGTGCAGATACACACGCCCTGTGTGCATGTGTGCAGAGGATATCAGCATGGGTTCCTCCTCTGTTGCTCTTCCACAATATTTTCCCTAAACAGAATCTCTTGTTGAACCTGGAGCTGCTGTGGACAGTCTGATTGGCTGACCAGGAAGCCCCAGTGACTCTCCTGTGTCCAACCCCCCACCCTCAGCAGTGGGGTTTCAATATCCCTTGTCCACACCTAGCTTTTTCCATGGGGGCTGGGCATCAAATTCAGATCCTCATGCTTGTGTGACATGTGCTCTTACCCACCTAGCATCTCCTCAGTCCCAAGCATGTCTTTATGTCCCAAAGAGAGAGGCAGAATTATTGGGATAAAGAGTAATAACGCTGAATCTTACCAGATATTGCTGCTTTATCCTGCAGAGTACCGTGTTGTGTTTTATCACTGCAGCACTGCATAATGATGTCATGCCACGTATGACTGTGTGCCCCTCTCAGATCCTCATTTTCACCCACGGACGTGGAGCCACTGCCGTGACTGGCACACTCTGTGGAGCTGGCGTTAACTCGGGCCTCCCCTCCGTGAATGCCCTGTTGAAATGCCCTTCTCCCTATTCCACTGTGCTGGGTTTTATTAGATCTGTGATTAGCGATGCTAGCCCTCAGTTATTAGAAAAATATTTTACTTTTTGTTCTCAACATATTTGCAATTGTTTGTTGAAGCATTTGAGCTTTTTTTTTAAAAAACTCTTGGTTGTTTCTTCTGCTTTTTGTGCTCTGTATCTGAAGTCATTCCATAGGTATATATTCTATAATTTTAGATAGTTATGAAAGTTTGTTCATGTCTATATTTTAATACATTAGTAATGTACATGTGCATGTTTGGAGAAGAAAATCTGATTTTCTTTCTATGTGGAGAGCCTGTTGTACTAATCACATTAATTTCACATTCCTCCATGGTTTTGTACTACTAATTTTATACAATATGTACATACGTGTGTATGTGTGCATGTGTATACACACATGTGTATTTTGAAGCCCTATGTTTGGTTCTAATTATTCTCTGAGCTGTGTCAGCATCAGTTGTAATTATCATAACTTTTTAATTTTCCTTAACATTTGATGAGGCACTAGTGTTCCCCTTTTTATTATTTTGGTAATGTCTACCTTGTTCATGCAAAGGCTATGAACTGTGTTCATAGAATTCTGTATGATTATGTTACTGATTACACATGTCTGTCTTTATATTATTTTTAGGACACTACATCTCTAGATATTGAGTTTTATTATCTATAACACTATCAATGGATTCATATATTCCTTTTCTGCAAGTGATGTGCATGTGGTATGCATGTGTATGTATGCATGTTTGTATGTGGGTGAGTGCACATGTGCTGATGTTTGCTAGAAGTTTTTACTTCTTTATTAAAATTTTTTTTCATTTGTTCTCAACATATTTTCAATTGTTTGTTGAAGCATTTCATATTAATTTCTTTAAAACACTTGTCAGAGCCAGGCCTGGTGGTACAAGGCTTTAATCCCCGCTTCCTGGGAGGTAGGGGCAGGAGGATCACAAGTTCAAAACTTGTCTGGGCAATAGAATGTGTTTAAGACCAGCTTGGGCACCACAGTGAGAGTGTCTCAAAATAAATTTTAAAAAAATGGGTGTAACTCAGAAGGACAGCTCTTTCCTGGTATGTGTGAGGCTTAGGGTCATTGTTCACAATAACAACAAAACATTCCCATCTGGTAATTCTACCACATGAACATCTTTATGGCCCTATTAGCTGGCCTCTGTTGATTTTCTTTCCAGTTAGCTTGAAATGTTCATGATTCTTCATATAAGAAGTGATTTTTTTTATGGAAACCTGAACATTGTAGTTGCAGTCTTGTGTGTCAACAGGCTTTGCTTCAGAGGAACCAGGCTGAATGGAAGCCCTGGCTCATAGGGACAGGCGGAGCTGAATATATGGGCTCTTTGCTCCATCTCCTTTGTCATGCCAGAGCACAAGGTTCTTATTCCCGCCACACAGGACTGGCCTTGGGGCTTCCTGCTCTGTCTCTGTTTATGTTACTCTTTGGGAAAGGAATGAGGGCCCTGTTGTTCCCCATATTATGCTGTGGGCTGACCCCCATTACTAGTAAGAGTGGTGATAGTCCTCCACTAGATCTCCCACCACTCTGGCGATAGGGGGAAGCATGCCTCCATAATGCTTTCTGAGGGTGGAAGATCAGGGTTGGGCTGTAGGACCTCTAGCCAGTCTATCTCCCCTCCATTTTTTGTAGTTTCTTATGTTCACTTTATAGAAGAATAAGATAAACAGATGTATCTATTTTTACAGGAAACAAAACTTTCATTATCAGATTATGTATTATTAAAACCCATTTTTACTGTTCAGCCAAACACAAGTTGATTAAATGTGCACACCATTACATAGATGTGCACTGATGGGTTTAATTTTAATATCATTAAAATTCACCCCATTATCTTTTTCCTTGTAATTTAGTAGCCATTACTAGGCATACTTTCAACAAATTGGATAATTCTTCACACTTAATTACTATGGTTGCATGTTTTATTTATGTGTAGGAAAGAGAGAGGCAGAGAAAGAGAGACAGAGAGAGAGAGAGGGAGAGGAAGAGAAGGAGACAATGGGTGCACCAGGACACCAGCCACTAAAAGTGAACTCGTTGTGCATTTGGCTTACATGGGTCCTGGAGAATTGTACCTGGATCCTTTGGCTTTTCAGACAAATGCCTTAACTGTTAAGCTGTCTTTCTAGCCCGATGGTTGTATTTTAATTTGTGAATTACCTATTTTCTCTAGATTTTTAACATCCCAAAGGTCTGGTAAGTATTCATTTCTTTTTTTATTTAATTATTATTTCATTAATGTATTTTTAGTTATGTAATATACATGTAACATTGTGACATATGTGTGAGATAAGGATAAAAATTACAATTACAAGTATTTTTCTATTTGTCAAAGCATCATTCCCTGACTAATGATTCTGTTTGTCATTTATGAAATTGTGTCTTTTCCTAGTCACTTAATTATTTAATATAAAGCTATATTAGTTTCATTTATATCTCACCTTCTCATTTGTTTTTGCCTGGAAAACAGTTTTAGGATTTATATTTTGTGGGTATATTTTTTTTTGTTTTTGTATTTTTTTATTAAGAACATACTATATATAGATACATCATGTGTTGGTACCATCTTTTCCCCTCCTCCCTGCCCCCATTCCACTGCAGGCCCTCCTCAGTAGGGTTTCTGATATTCCCTATGGGATTGTGGGTTATGCATTGTGGGTGCAGCAGTCAGTTTTGTGGGAAAGGCAATGACTCTGGGTATGACGTCAGATATGACGTCCTAACCTGTGGCTCTTACAATCTTTCCATCCACCTCTCCTGCAAAATTCCCTGAGCCTTGGTGGGTATGTTTCTTTTTGTTTTTTGTTTGGTTTTATTTTATTAATTCAATTTGTATTGACCACTTCTATACTTACAGAAAATAACCCATGATATTTCCCTCCCCTCCCTCACTTTCCCCTTCACAAGTCCACTCTCCTTCATATCCCCTACCTCTCTCCATTAGTCACTCTTTTATTTGATGTTATTGTCTTTTTCTCCTAGTATGAGGATCTTGTGAAGGTATTGCTAGGCACTGCGAAGTCATGGATATTGAGGCCAATTTCTGTCTGGACAGTTGCATTGTAAGGAGTGATACCCTTCCTCTGGCTCTTACATTTTCCCGCCACCTTTTCCACAATGGACCCGGAGCCTTGGAGGGTGTGATAGAGTTGTTTCATTGATGGACACTCTCCGTCACTTCTTCTCAGCACTGTGTTGCCTTTTGGATCATCCCAGTGCTAATCACCATCTGAAAAGGGAAGCTTCTCTAACCAGAAGTGACAGTAGCATTGATATGTGAATATGAATGTTAAGTGTACTGCTTTCAGGGTAGTTTGGTGAGAATAATATATGCATTTAGCCAGACAAGAGCAGGCTTTATACCCCTAAGGCTCTTGACTTCCCCTGCCATAGGCTTTTGATTAGGTTTTCAGTACCAGGCATGTATTCACTTCCATAGAGCAGGCCTCCAGTCCAATTAGAAAGCAGCTGGTTTCCCCCATAGCATACATGCCACTATTGCACCTGTTGGCTCATTTGTCCTGTCTGGCCAAACTTGAGCCTTCCAGCGTCCACTGTCTCCCATAGGGCTGCATGCAGTGCAGCTTTTTTCCAGCTTACACTTGGCTGGTCTACAGGGAGAAGGTTTTCAGGTCAGCACCAGCTTGATTTTTCAGTGGTATTGCTGCCCACACATTGAAGTCTTCAGCAATAGGGTCTTACCATCTGTTACTCCTGGGAAACCAAGGACCTTGGCAAAAGCCTGTAATGTTTTGGAGGCAGTGGGGAACTCTCTGGCCAACAACTCACTGGGAGGCACCTCATCCCTGGCACTGAAAATTTTCTATTTAGCAATCTATGTCTTCTGGATCGGCCATTATCTAAAGAAGTCGGCTTTCATATGTCTTATTCAGAATATCTTGAATTTTGAATGGCCCTCCTCCCTCCCTTCTCTTAGTCTCTTCCCCTGGCCTCATTCCAGTCCTTGTAATCTGTTCTACTTACATATATACAATACCATCTCATAAAGTCTTTCCTTCTCCTCCCTCCCTTGTAGCCTTTTTCCAGCTTACTGGCCTCTGCTACTAATTTTTTGGTTCTAGCTCCACAAGTCTAAACATTTGTACTTAGGGTCCACATATGAGCAATAACATGGCAACATTGGCCTTTCTGGGCCTGGGTTACCTCACTTAGTATAATCCTTTCCAAATCTATCCATTTCCCAGCAAATTTTATAATTTCATTTTTCTTTACTGCTGAGTAGAACTCCATTGCATAAATGTGGCACATCTTTATTATCCATTCATCTGTTTAGGGACATCTAGGCTGGTTCCATTTCCTAGCTATTGTGAATACAGCAGCAATGAACATGATTGTGCAAATATCTCTAAGGTAGTGAGAAGAGTCATTAGGATACATGCCTAGGAGTGCTATAGCTAGATCATATGGTAAATCTATTTTCAGCTCAAGAACCTCCACACTGATTTCCACAATGGCTGTACCAAATTACATTCTCACCAACAGTGTAGAAGGATTCCCCTTTTTCCAAATCCTCACCAACATTTATTGCCATTTGTTTTCTTGATGGTAGCCATTCTGACAAGAGTGAGATGGAATCTCAAAGTAGTTTTAATTTGCATTTCCCTCATGGCTAAGGATGTAAAACACTTTTTTAGATGTTTATATGCCATCTGTATTTCTTCTGATGAGAACTCTCTATTTAGTTCCATAGCCCATTTTTTAATTGGGTTGTTTGATTTCTTATTGTATTTTTTTAGTTCTTTATATTCTGGATATTAATCCTCTGTCAGATGTATAGCTGAGGATTATTTCCTGAGCAATTGGCAATATATTCAGAAAGTCATTACCTATGCCAGTATCTTGAAGGGTTTCCCCTACTTTTTCCTCTAGCAATTTCAGAGTTTCAGGTCTGATATTAAGGTCCCTGATCCATTTGGACTTGTGCATGGAGAAAGACAAGGATCCAATTTTCCCAGCACCACTTGTTGAAGAGACTGTCTTTTCTCCAATGAATACTTTTGGCAGTTTTATCAACAATCAGATGGCTGTAGCTGCTTGGATTAACATCTGGGTCCTCTATTCTGTTCCATTGATCTACGTGTCTGTCTTGTGCCAGTACTGTTTTTGTTACTATGTCTATGTAATATAGCTGAAAATTGGGTATGGTGATACCATCAGCCTTATTTTTGTTGCTCAAAATTGTTTTGGCTGTTCGAGGATTTTTGTGCTTCCAAATGAATTTTAGTATTGTTTTTTCTATTTCTGTGAAGAATGCCATTGGAATTTTAATAAGGATTGTATTAAATGTGTAGATTGTGTTTGGTAAGATTGACATTTTCACAATATTGATTCTTCCAATCCAAGAACATGGGATGTCTTTTGATTTCCTAGTGTCTTCTAGAATTTGTTTTTTTAGTGTTTTAAAGTTTCCATTGTAGAGATCCTTCACTTCCTTGGTTACATTTATTCCAAGGTTCTTTTTTTTTTTTTTTTGAGGTAATTGTGAATGGGAAAGATTCCCTGATTTTATCTTCTGCATGTTTGTTATTAGTGCATAGGAAAACTACTGATTTCTATGTGTGTATTTTGTATCCTGCTACATTGTTAAAAGTGTTTATCAGCTCTAACAGTTTGCTGGTAGAGTCTTTAGGATCCTTTATGGATAAAATCATATCATCTGCAAATAATGATAATTTGATCTCTTCTTTTCCAATTTTTATCCCTTTTATGAGTGTCTCTTTCCTTATTGCTATAGCTAAGACTTCTAGTACTATGTTAAATAAAAGTGGGGACAGTGGACACCCTTGATTTGTTTTGAATTTAGTGGAAAAGCTTCAAGTTTTCCCCCACTTAGTATTATGTTGGCTGTAGGTTCATCATAAATAGCTTTTATTATATTGAGATATGTTCCTTCTATTCCCAGTTTCTGTATGACTTTTACCATGAAGGAATGTTGGATTTTGTCAAATGCCTTTTCTGCATCTATTGAGATGATCATGTGATATTTTTCAGGCCATTTATATATTGTATTACATTTATTGATTTGCGTATGTTGAGCCATCCCTGCATCTCTGGGATAAAGCCGACTTGGTCAGGGTGAATGTTCTTTCTGATATATTCTTGCATTCTGCTTGCCAATATTTTGTTGAGAATTTTTGCATCTATGTTCATGAAGGAGATTGGTCTGTAATTTTGTTTTTTTGTTCTGTCTTTGTCTGGTTTTGATATGAGGGTGATGCTGGCTTCATAAAAGGAGTTTGGTAGAATTCCTTCCTTTTCTATTTTATGTAAAAGTTTGAGAAGCAGTATTGTTAGTTCTTCCATGAAGGTCTGGTAAAATTCCTTGGAGGGTACATTTTAAGTCTACCTCAGTGATGAGCTCTCAGGATCCTCTGGATTTCTGCTTTGGTAGGTGTTGAGTATCCTCAGCATCTGTCTTGTTCACCCTGGTCAAGCTCATCTTGGAAGCATCACTCTCGCTAGTTTCCCCAATTCTCTTGAGGTTTCACCTGGGCCTTGGCTGAAATGCAAGGGGTAGTTTATCTCCTTGGGTCTCCTTACCTTATGAAAAGGACAAAGAGATTCTCCAACAGAGAGTGAAGTCAGCATAGGTTAAATAGGATAAGTGTTATTAATTTAGGGAGATTCTGATGGATGTAGCCCCTCGTTTAGCCAAAGAGTAGTGGGAGATTGACATTGGAGAGTATAATCTTTGTCGCTATAGGATTCAGATCTGGTTCTCAGTTGCAGGTATTGATTCCTTTCCACTGAGCAGATCTCTTAGCCAATCAGAAAGCCTCTGATTACCCACCAAGGCTGTGTGCCACTCTTGTACTGAAGCATACTTCTTGTCAGGCTGGTTGCTTCTGAGTAGCATAAACCCCTGCTTGCTCACACTGTTTTGGCCATTTTCCCCCAGTAGCTCATGTAGTGCTTTCCAGCACTAGACAGGCTAATTGTCTGGTGACTAGCTGTCTTCCAGTTTCCAGCCTGAGTTGCTGGCATACCTGAGAGGCAACTTGAGGGCCAGACAATAGGGATGGAAGGGACTGGGGGGAGGATTTATAATTTTTAATACTTTTATGAATTACCCTCAGAATAGTTATCCCTTTAAAAAGGGTCATAGATATTTTCACTTATATCCTTATCACATTATACCTGAAATTAATATAATATC